>CM029531.1:9373656-10573656 GCA_017141395.1 Laodelphax striatellus | reverse complement strand
AATGTAATTATCTTGGCCTACAGATAAAGTTACACAAGGGCCTGTTTCATAAAATCTCACAAGACCTGGAATTGCTGATTATAAGATGGCAACATTTTTTTTTTTTCTTTTATTGTCTGGTGTGTTGTCATCAAATAATTAGCAATTCCTATTTCTCAGGACAAGTTTTATGAAACAGGAAACACGTCTGACAGCATAATAGAAATATACAGAGCTTCATTGACAAACAGAAATAAGTCACTTAAAGTGACAGCATTTAGGATGCAAGCCAGAGATAAAGGGCTTTCTTTGTGATCTTATACAACAGAAATTTACAATATCTGTAATGATAATGTAATTATCTTGGCCTACAGATAAAAGTTACACAAGGGCCTGTTTCATAAAATCTCACAAGATCTGGAATTGCTGATCATAAGATGGCAAGATTTTTTTTTTTTTCTTTTATTGTCTGGTGTGTTGTCATCAAATAATTAGCAATTCCTATTTCTGAGGACAATTTTTATGAAACAGGAAACACGTCTGACAGCATAATAGAAATATACAGAGCTTCATTGACAAACAGAAATAAGTCACTTAAGAAGTGACAGCATTTAGGATGCAAGCCAGAGATACAGGGCTTTCTTTGTGATCTTATACAAAAGAAATGTACAATATCTGTAATGATAATGTAATTATCTTGGCTTATAGATAGAAGTTACATGAGGGCCTGTTTCATAAAATCTCATAAGATCTGGAATTGCTGATTATAAGATGGCAACATTTTTTTTTGGTACCACTTTTTCTTATATTGTCTGGTGTGTTGTCATCAAATAATTAGCAATTCCTATTTCTGAGGACAAGTTTTATGAAACAGGTCTGACAGCAAAATAGAAATATACAGAGCTGCATTGACAAACAGAAATAAGTCACTCCAGAAGTGACAACATTTAAGATGCTACACAGCTACACAGCCATACATAGACAGCTCCATTTACAAACAGAAATTATATTTTTTTAATTTGTACTAAATTTTTTCTATTTTGTTTTTTTTCTTTGTTTTATTTTTTATTCATTTTTTATTTTTTCGTTTTTCATTTTTTTCTTTTTTTTTCTTTTTTTTTTTTTTTTTTTCTTTTTTTTTCATTTTTTTTTTCTTTTTTCTTTTTAATCAAATTCTTCATCTAATCCAATAAAATAAAAGATCTTTCAAGTCCAAAAATTGATTTAAATCTAAAGAAAATTTAACAAACTCTGGAGTTCCAGCCAAACAGTGAAAATGAAATTGAAGGTGATTATTGACTTGATGAGAAGTTTGATTGTGTACAAAATCCTATACAGCAGAGAGTCACTCCAGAAGTGACAGCATTTAGGATGCAAGCCAGAGATACAGGGCTTTCTTTGTGATCTTATACAACAGAAATGTACAATATCTGTAATGATAATGTAATTATCTTGGCCTACAGATAAAGTTACACATGAGCCTGTTTCATAAAATCTCACAAGACCTGGAATGGCTGACTATAAGATGGCAACATTTTTTTTTTTTTGGTACCATTTTTTCTTTTATTGTCTGGTGTGTTGTCATCAAATAATTAGCAATTCCTATTTCTGAGGACAAGTTTTATGAAACAGGAAACAGGTCTGACAGCAAAATAGAAATATACAGAGCTTCATTGACAAACAGAAATAAGTCACTTAAGTGACAGCATTTAGGATGCAAGCCAAAGATACAGGGCTTACTTTGTGAACTTATACAACAGAAATGTACAATATCTGTAATGATAATGTAATTATATTGGCTTATAGATAGAAGATACATGAGGGCCTGTTTCATAGAATCTCACAAGACCTGAATTGCTGATTATAAGATGGCAACATTTTTTTTGTACCATTTTCTTTTATTGTCTGGTGTGTTGTCATCAAATAATTAGCAATTCCTATTTCTGGGGACAAGTTTTATGAAACAGGAAACAAGTTTGACAGCATAATAGAAATATACAGAGCTTCATTGAAAAACAGAAATAAGTCACTCCAGAAGTGACAGCATTTAGGATGCAAGCCAGAGATACAGGGCTTTCTTTGTGATCTTATACAACAGAAATGTACAATATCTGTAATGATAATGTAATTATCTTGGCCTACAGATAAAAGTTACACAAGGGCCTGTTTCATAAAATCTCACAAGACCTGGAATGACTGATTATAAGATGGCAACATTTTTTTTTTTTGTACCCTTTTTTCTTTTATTGTCTGGTGTGTTGTCATCAAATAATTAGCAATTCCTATTTCTCAGGACAAGTTTTATGTAACAGGAAACACGTCTGACAGCATAATAGAAATATACAGAGCTTCATTGACAAACAGAAATAAGTCACTTAAGAAGTGACAGCATTTAGGATGCAAGCCAGAGATACAGGGCTTTCTTTGTGATCTTATACAACAGAAATGTACAATATCTGTAATGATAATGTAATTATCTTGACTCATAGATAGAAGTTACATGAGGGCCTGTTTCATAAAATCTCACAAGATCTGGAATTGCTGATTATAAGATGGCAACATTTTTTTTTTGGTACCATTTTTTCTTTTATTGTCTGGTGTGTTGTCATCAAATAATTAGCAATTCCTATTTCTGAGGACAAGTTTTATGAAACAGGAAACAGGTCTGACAGCAAAATAGAAATATACAGAGCTTCATTGACAAACAGAAATAAGTCACTCCAGAAGTGACAACATTTAAGATGCTACACAGCTACACAGCCATACATACACAGCTCCATTTACAAACAGAAATTATATTTTTTCAATTTTTACTGAATTTTTTCTATTTTGTTTTTTTTCATTTTTTTATTTTTTTTTTTCATTTTTTATTTTTTCTTTTTTCATTTTTCATTATTTCTTTTTTTTTTTTCATTTTTCTTTTTTTCATTTTTTCTTTTTTTTTTTTTTCATTTTTTCTTTTTTTTTTTTCTTTTTTTTCTTTTTTTTTTTTTTTTTTTTTTTTTTTTTTTTGAAAAATTAAAATGAAAGCTAATCTTGATAATTATATACAAGCCTCATCTTGAGGAGTTTGTACTCAATCAAATTCTTCATCTAATCCAATAAAATAAAAGATCTTTCAAGTCCAAAAATTGATTTAAATCTAAAGAAAATTTAACAAACTCTGGAGTTCCAGCCAAACAGTGAAAATGAAATTGAAGGTGATTATTGACTTGATGAGAAGTTTGATTGTGTACAAAATCCTATACAGCAGAGAGTCACTCCAGAAGTGACAGCATTTAGGATGCAAGCCAGAGATACAGGGCTTTCTTTGTGATCTTATACAACAGAAATGTACAATATCTGTAATGATAATGTAATTATCTTGGCCTACAGATAAAAGTTACACATGGGCCTGTTTCATAAAATCTCACAAGACCTGGAATTGCTGATTATAAGATGGCAACATTTTTTTTTTGTACCATTTTTTCTTTTATTGTCTGGTGTGTTGTCATCAAATAATTAGCAATACCTATATCTCAGGACAAGTTTTATGAAACAGGTAACAAGTCTGACAGCAAAATAGAAATATACAGAGCTTCATTGACAATCAGAAATAAGTCACTCCAGAAGTGACAGCATTTAGGATGCAAGCCAGAGGTACAGGGCTTTCTTTGTGATCTTATACAACAGAAATGTACAATATCTGTAATGATAATGTAATTATCTTGGCCTACAGATAAAAGTTACACAAGGGCCTGTTTGATAAAATCTCACAAGACCTGGAATTGCTGATTATAAGATGGCAACATTTTTTTTTTGTACCATTTTTTCTTTTATTGTCTGGTGTGTTGTCATCAAATAATTAGCAATTCCTATTTCTGAGGACAAGTTTTATGAAACAGGAAACAGGTCTGACAGCAGAATAGAAATATACAGAGCTTCATTGACAAACAGAAATAAGTCACTTGAAGTGACAGCATTTAGGATGCAAGCCAGAGATACAGGGCTTTCTTTGTGATCTTATACAACAGAAATGTACAATATCTGTAATGATAATGTAATTATCTTGGCCTACAGATAAAAGTTACACAAGGGCCTGTTTCATAAAATCTCACAAGACCTGGAATTGCTGATCATAAGATGACAACATTTTTTTGTACCATTTTTTCTTTTATTGTCTGGTGTGTTGTCATCAAATAATTAGCAATTCCTATTTCTGAGGACAAGTTTTATGAAACAGGAAACAGGTCTGACAGCAAAATAGAAATATACAGAGCTTCATTGACAAACAGAAATAAGTCACTCCAGAAGTGACAGCATTTAGGATGCAAGCCAGAGATACAGGGCTTTCTTTGTGATCTTATACAACAGAAATGTAAAATATCTGTAATGATAATGTAATTATCTTGGCCTACAGATAAAAGTTACACAAGGGCCTGTTTCATAAAATCTCACAAGACCTGGAATTGCTGATTATAAGATGGCAACATTTTTTTTGTACCATTTTTTCTTTTATTGTCTGGTTTGTTGTCATCAAATAATTAGCAATTCCTATTTCTCAGGACAAGTTTTATGAGACAGGAAACACGTCTGACAGCATAATAGAATTATACAGAGCTTCATTGACAAACAGAAATAAGTCACTCAAGAAGTGACAGCATTTAGGATGCAAGCCAGAGATACAGGGCTTTCTTTGTGATCTTATACAACAGAAATGTACAATATCTGTAATGATAATGTAATTATCTTGGCCTACAGGTAAAAGTTACACAAGGGCCTGTTTCATAAAATCTCACAAGACCTGGAATTGCTGATTATAAGATGGCAACATTTTTTTTTTGTACCATTTTTTCTTTTATTGTCTGGTGTGTTGTCAGCAAATAATTAGCAATTCCTATTTCTGAGGACAAGTTTTATGAAACAGGAAACAGGTCTGACAGCAAAATAGAAATATACAGAACTTCTTCAACAAACAGAAATAAGTCACTCCAGAAGTGACAGCATTTAAGATGCTACACAGCTACACAGCCATATATACACAGCTCCATTTACAAACAGAAATTATAATATATGTAATATCTTTTTAATTTTTACTGAATTTTTTTTCTTTTGTTTTTTTTCCTTTTTTCTTTTCTGTTTTTTCCATTTTTTTCTTTTTTCATTTTTCAATTTTTTCTTTTTTTTCATTTTTTTTCTTTTTTTTATTTTTTTTTCTTTTTTTTTTTCTTTTTTTTTTTTCTTTTTTCTACAATGGACATTGAAAAATTAAAATGAAAGCTAATCTTGATAATTATATACAAGCCTCATCTTGAGGTTTGTACTCAATCAAATTTTTCATCCAATCCAATAAAATAAAAGATCTTTCAAGTCCAAAAAAATTGATTTAAATCTAAAGAAAATTTGACAAACTCTGGAGTTCCAGCCAAACAGTGAAAATGAAATTGAAGGTGATTATTGACTTGATGAGAAGTTTGATTGTGTACAAAATCCTATACAGCAGAGAGTCACTCCAGAAGTGACAGCATTTAGGATGCAAGCCAGAGATACAGGGCTTTCTTTGTGATCTTATACAACAGAAATGTACAATATCTGTAATGATAATGTAATTATCTTGGCCTACAGATAAAAGTTACACAAGGGCCTGTTTCATAAAATCTCACAAGACCTGGAATTGCTGATTATAAGATGGCAACATTTTTTTTTTGTACCATTTTTCTTTTATTGTCTGGTGTGTTGTCATCAAATAATTAGCAATTCCTATTTCTGAGGACAAGTTTTATGAAACAGGAAACAGGTCTGACAGCAAAATAGAAATATACAGAGCTTCATTGACAAACAGAAATAAGTCACTCCAGAAGTGACAGCATTTAGGATGCAAGCCAGAGATACAGGGCTTTCTTTGTGATCTTATACAACAGAAATGTACAATATCTGTAATGATAATGTAATTATCTTGATCTACAGATAAAAGTTACACATGGGCCTGTTTCATAAAATCTCACAAGACCTAGAATTGCTGATTATGAGATGGCAAAATTTTTTTTGTACCATTTTTTTTTATTGTCTGGTGTGTTGTCATCAAATAATTAGCAATTACTATTTCTGAGGACAAGATTTATGAAACAGGAAACAGGTCTGACAGCAAAATAGAAATATACAGAGCTTCATTGACAAACAGAAATAAGTCACTCCAAGTGACAGCATTTAGGATGCAAGCCAGAGATACAGGGCTTTCTTTGTGATCTTATACAACAGAAATGTACAATATCTGTAATGATAATGTAATTATCTTGGCCTACAGATAAAAGTTAGAGGCCTGTTTCATAAAATCTCACAAGACCTGGAATTACTGATTATAAGATGGCAACATTTTTTTTTGTACCATTTTTCTTTTATTGTCTGGTGTGTTGTCATCAAATAATTAGCAATTCCTATTTCTGAGGACAAGTTTTATGAAACAGGAAACAGGTCTGACAGCAAAATAGAAATATACAGAGCTTCATTGACAAACAGAAATAAGTCACCTTAAGTGACAGCATATAGAAAGCAAACCAGAGATACAGGGCTTTCTTTGTGATCTTATACAACAAAAATGTACAATATCTGTAATGATAATGTAATTATCTTGGCCTACAGATAAAAGTTACACATGAGGGCCTGTTTCATAAAATCTCACAAGACCTGGAATTGCTGATTATAAGATGGCAACATTTTTTTTTGTACCATTTTTCTTTTATTGTCTGGTGTGTTGTCATCAAATAATTAGCAATTCCTATTTCTGAGGACAAGTTTTATGAAACAGGAAACAGGTCTGACAGCAAAATAGAAATATACAGAGCTTCATTGACAAACAGAAATAAGTCACTCCAAGTGACAGCATTTAGGATGCTAGCCAGAGATACAGGGCTTTCTTTGTGATCTTATACAACAGAAATGTACAATATTTTTAATTTTAATGTAATTATCTTCTATTTCATATAAAGTTTCACATTTTCCTTTTTCATTTAATCTACCTTCATTTTTGATTTTTATTTTTCAACATTTTTTTTTTTTTTTCATTTTTTTCTTTTTTTTTTGTTTTTCTTTTTTCTTTTTTTCTTTTTCATCCTTTTTTATTTTTGTTTTTTTCTTTCTTTTTTTTTTTTCCTTCTTTTTTTCTTTTTTTACAATGTACATTGAAAATTAAAATGAGAAAGCTAATCTTGATAATTATATACAAGCCTCATCTTGAGGAGTTTGTACTCAATCAAATTCTTCATCTAATCCAATAAAATAAAAGATCTTTCAAGTCCAAAAATTGATTTAAATCTAAAGAAAATTTAACAAACTCTGGAGTTGCAGCCAAACAGTGAAAATGAAATTGAAGGTGATTATTGACTTGATGAGAAGTTTGATTGTGTACAAAATCCTATACAGCAGAGAGTCACTCCAGAAGTGACAGCATTTAGGATGCAAGCCAGAGATACAGGGCTTTCTTTGTGATCTTATACAACAAAAATGTACAATATTTCTAATGATAATGTAATTATCTTAGCCTACAGATAAAGTTACACAAGAGCCTGTTCCATAAAATCTCACAAGATCTGGAATTGCTGATTATAAGATGACAACATTTTTTTGTACCATTTTTCTTTTATTGTCTGGTTTGTTGTCATCAAATAATTAGCAATTCCTATTTCTCAGGACAAGTTTTATGAAACAGGAAACACGTCTGACAGCATAATAGAAATATACAGAGCTTCATTGACAAACAGAAATAAGTCACTTAAGGAGTGACAGCATTTAGGATGCAAGCCAGAGATACAGGGCTTTCTTTGTGATCTTATACAACAGAAATGTACAATATCTGTAATGATAATGTAATTATCTTGGCCTACAGATAAAAGTTACACAAGGGCCTGTTTCATAAAATCTCACAAGACCTGGAATGGCTGATTATAAGATGGCAACATTTTTTTTTGGTACCATTTTTTCTTTTATTGTCTGGTGTGTTGTCATCAAATAATTAGCAATTCCTATTTCTCAGGACAAGTTTTATGAAACAGGAAACACGTCTGACAGCATAATAGAAATATACAGAGCTTCATTGACAAACAGAAATAAGTCACTTAAGGAGTGACAGCATTTAGGATGCAAGCCAGAGATACAGGGCTTTCTTTGTGATCTTATACAACAGAAATGTACAATATCTGTAATGATAATGTAATTATCTTGGCTTATAGATAGAAGTTACATGAGGGCCTGTTTCATAAAATCTCATAAGATCTGGAATTGCTGATTATAAGATGGCAACATTTTTTTTTTGTACCATTTTTTCTTTTATTGTCTGGTGTGTTGTCATCAAATAATTAGCAATTCCTATTTCTGAGGACAAGTTTTATGAAACAGGTAACAAGTCTGACAGCAAAATAGAAATATACAGAGCTTCATTGACAATCAGAAATAAGTCACTCCAGAAGTGACAGCATTTAGGATGCAAGCCAGAGGTACAGGGCTTTCTTTGTGATCTTATACAACAGAAATGTACAATATCTGTAATGATAATGTAATTATCTTGGCCTACAGATAAAAGTTACACAAGGGCCTGTTTGATAAAATCTCACAAGACCTGGAATTGCTGATTATAAGATGGCAACATTTTTTTTTTTGTACCATTTTTTCTTTTATTGTCTGGTGTGTTGTCATCAAATAATTAGCAATTCCTATTTCTGAGGACAAGTTTTATGAAACAGGAAACATGTCTGACAGCATAATAGAAATATACAGAGCTTCATTGACAAACAGAAATAAGTCACTTAAGTGACAGCATTTAGGATGCAAGCCAGAGATACAGGGCTTTCTTTGTGATCTTATACAACAGAAATGTACAATATCTGTAATGATAATGTAATTATCTTGGCCTACAGATAAAAAGTTACACAAGGGCCTGTTTCATAAAATCTCACAAGACCTGGAATTGCTGATTATAAGATGGCAACATTTTTTTGGTACCATTTTTTCTTTTATTGTCTGGTGTGTTGTCATCAAATAATTAGCAATTCCTATTTCTCAGGACAGGTTTTATGAAACAGGAAGCAGGTCTGACAGCATAATAGAAATATACAGAGCTTCATTGACAAACAGAAATAAGTCACTCAAGAAGTGACAGCATTTAGGATGCAAGCCAGAGATACAGGGCTTTCTTTGTGATCTTATACAACAGAAATGTACAATATCTGTAATGATAATGTAATTATCTTGGCCTACAGATGAAAGTTACACAAGGGCCTGTTTCATAAAATCTCACAAGACCTGGAATGGCTGATTATAAAATGGCAACATTTTTTTTTGGTACCATTTTTTCTTTTATTGTCTGGTGTGTTGTCATCAAATAATTAGCAATTCCTATTTCTCAGGACAAGTTTTATGAAACAGGAAACACGTCTGACAGCATAATAGAAATATACAGAGCTTCATTGACAAACAGAAATAAGTCACTTAAGGAGTGACAGCATTTAGGATGCAAGCCAGAGATACAGGGCTTTCTTTGTGATCTTATACAACAGAAATGTACAATATCTGTAATGATAATGTAATTATCTTGGCCTACAGATAAAAGTTACACAAGAGCCTGTTTCATAAAATCTCACAAGACCTGGAATGGCTGATTATAAGATGGCAACATTTTTTTTTGTACCATTTTTTCTTTTATTGTCTGGTGTGTTGTCATCAAATAATTAGCAATTCCTATTTCTCAGGACAAGTTTTATGAAACAGGAAACACGTCTGACAGCATAATAGAAATATACAGAGCTTCATTGACAAACAGAAATAAGTCACTTAAGAAGTGACAGCATTTAGGATGCAAGCCAGAGATACAGGGCTTTCTTTGTGATCTTATACAACAGAAATGTACAATATCTGTAATGATAATGTAATTATCTTGGCTTATAGATAGAAGTTACATGAGGGCCTGTTTCATAAAATCTCATAAGATCTGGAATTGCTGATTATAAGATGGCAACATTTTTTTTGGTACCATTTTTTCTTTTATTGTCTGGTGTGTTGTCATCAAATAATTAGCAATTCCTATTTCTGAGGACAAGTTTTATGAAACAGGTCTGACAGCAAAATAGAAATATACAGAGCTTCATTGACAAACAGAAATAAGTCACTCCAGAAGTGACAACATTTAAGATGCTACACAGCTACACAGCCATACATACACAGCTCCATTTACAAACAGAAATTATATTTTTTTAATTTTTACTGAATTTTTTCTATTTTTTTTCATTTTTTATTTTTTAATTTTTTCATTTTTCATATTTTCTTTTTTCATTTTTTTTATTTTTTTTTTCATTTTTCTTTTTTATTTTTTTTTTTTCATTTTATTTTTTTTTTTTCTTTTTTTCTTTTTTTTTTTTTTTTTTTTCTTTTTCATTTTTTTCTATTTTGTTTCTTTTTTTTCTCTTATTTTTCTTTTTTTTCTTTTTTTCTCTTTTTTCCTTCTTTTTTTCTTCTTTTTTACAATGGACATTGAAAAATTAAAATGAAAGCTAATCTTGATAATTATATACAAGCCTCATCTTGAGGAGTTTGTACTCAATCAAATTCTTCATCTAATCCAATAAAATAAAAGATCTTTCAAGTCCAAAAAAATTGATTTAAATCTAAAGGAAATTTAACAAACTCTGGAGTTCCAGCCAAACAGTGAAAATGAAATTGAAGGTGATTATTGACTTGATGAGAAGTTTGATTGTGTACAAAATCCTATACAGCAGAGAGTCACTCCAGAAGTGACAGCATTTAGGATGCAAGCCAGAGATACAGGGCTTTCTTTGTGATCTTATACAACAGAAATGTACAATATCTGTAATGATAATGTAATTATCTTGGCCTACAGATAAAAGTTACACAAGAGCCTGTTTCATAAAATCTCACAAGACCTGGAATGGCTGATTATAAGATGGCAACATTTTTTTTTTTGTACCATTTTTTCTTTTATTGTCTGGTGTGTTGTCATCAAATAATTAGCAATTCCTATTTCTCAGGACAAGTTTTATGAAACAGGAAACAAGTTTGACAGCATAATAGAAATATACAGATGGCAACATTTTTTTTTGGTACCATTTTTTCTTTTATTGTCTGGTGTGTTGTCATCAAATAATTAGCAATTCCTATTTCTGAGGACAAGTTTTATGAAACAGGAAACACGTCTGACAGCATAATAGAAATATACAGAGCTTCATTGACAAACAGAAATAAGTCACTTAAGAAGTGACAGCATTTAGGATGCAAGCCAGAGATACAGGGCTTTCTTTGTGATCTTATACAACAGAAATGTACAATATCTGTAATGATAATGTAATTATCTTGGCTTATAGATAGAAGTTACATGAGGGCCTGTTTCATAAAATCTCACAAGACCTGGAATGGCTGATTATAAGATGGCAACATTTTTTTTTTTTGGTACCATTTTTAATTTTATTGTCTGGTGTGTTGTCATCAAATAATTAGCAATTCCTATTTCTGAGGACAAGTTTTATAAACCAGGTCTGACAGCAAAATAGAAATATACAGAGCTTCATTGACAAACAGAAATAAGTCACTCCAGAAGTGACAACATTTGAGATGCTACACAGCTACACAGCCATACACAGCTCCATTTACAAACAGAAATTATATTTTTTTTTAATTTTTCTGAATTTTTCATTTTTTTTATTTTTTTATTTTTATTTTCATTTTTTCATTTTTCATTTTCATTTTTTCTTTTTTTATTTTTATTTTTTCATTTTTCATTTTTTTTTTTTTTTTTTTTTCTTTTTTTTTTCTTTTTTTCTTTTTTTTTCTTTTCTATTTTGTTTCTTTTTTCTCTTTTTCCTTCTTTTTTCTTCTTTTTACAATGGACATTGAAAAATTAAAATGAAAGCTAATCTTGATAATTATATACAAGCCTCATCTTGAGGAGTTTGTACTCAATCAAATTTTTCATCTAATCCAATAAAATAAAAGATCTTTCAAGTCCAAAGAAATGGTTTACATCTAAAGGAAATTTAACAAACTCTGGAGTTCCAGCCAAACAGTGAAAATGAAATTGAAGGTGATTATTGACTTGATGAGAAGTTTGATTGTGTACAAAATCCTATACAGCAGAGAGTCACTCCAGAAGTGACAGCATTTAGGATGCAAGCCAGAGATACAGGGCTTTCTTTGTGATCTTATACAACAGAAATGTACAATATCTGTAATGATAATGTAATTATCTTGGCCTACAGATAAAAGTTACACAAGGGCCTGTTTCATAAAATCTCACAAGACCTGGAATGGCTGATTATAAGATGGCAACATTTTTTTTTGGTACCATTTTTTCTTTTATTGTCTGGTGTGTTGTCATCAAATAATTAGCAATTCCTATTTCTGAGGACAAGTTTTATGAAACAGGTCTGACAGCAAAATAGAAATATACAGAGCTTCATTGACAAACAGAAATAAGTCACTCCAGAAGTGACAACATTTAAGATGCTACACAGCTACACAGCCATACATACACAGCTCCATTTACAAACAGAAATTATTTTTTTTTTTAATTTTTTTTTTTTTTTTTCTTTTTTTTATTTTTTTCATTTCTCTTTTTTTTCATTTTTTTCTTTTTTTCTATTTTTTTCTTTTTTCTTCTTTTCTATTTTGTTTCTTTTTTCTCTTTTTTTTTATTCTTTTTTTCTTTTTTTTCACAATGGACATTGAAAAATTAAAATGAAAGCTAATCTTGATAATTATATACAAGCCTCATCTTGAGGAGTTTGTACTCAATCAAATTCTTCATCTAATCCAATAAAATAAAAGATCTTTCAAGTCCAAAAAAATTGATTTAAATCTAAAGGAAATTTAACAAACTCTGGAGTTCCAGCCAAACAGTGAAAATGAAATTGAAGGTGATTATTGACTTGATGAGAAGTTTGATTGTGTACAAAATCCTATACAGCAGAGAGTCACTCCAGAAGTGACAGCATTTAGGATGCAAGCCAGAGATACAGGGCTTTCTTTGTGATCTTATACAACAGAAATGTACAATATCTGTAATGATAATGTAATTATCTTGGCCTACAGATAAAAGTTACACAAGAGCCTGTTTCATAAAATCTCACAAGACCTGGAATGGCTGATTATAAGATGGCAACATTTTTTTTTTACCATTTTTTCTTTTATTGTCTGGTGTGTTGTCATCAAATAATTAGCAATTCCTATTTCTCAGGACAAGTTTTATGAAACAGGAAACACGTCTGACAGCATAATAGAAATATACAGAGCTTCATTGACAAACAGAAATAAGTCACTTAAGGAGTGACAGCATTTAGGATGCAAGCCAGAGATACAGGGCTTTCTTTGTGATCTTATACAACAGAAATGTACAATATCTGTAATGATAATGTAATTATCTTGGCCTACAGATAAAAGTTACACAAGGGCCTGTTTCATAAAATCTCACAAGATCTGGAATGGCTGATTATAAGATGGCAACATTTTTTTTTGGTACCATTTTTTCTTTTATTGTCTGGTGTGTTGTCATCAAATAATTAGCAATTCCTATTTCTCAGGACAAGTTTTATGAAACAGGAAACACGTCTGACAGCATAATAGAAATATACAGAGCTTCATTGACAAACAGAAATAAGTCACTTAAGAAGTGACAGCATTTAGGATGCAAGCCAGAGATACAGGGCTTTCTTTGTGATCTTATACAACAGAAATGTACAATATCTGTAATGATAATGTAATTATCTTGGCTTATAGATAGAAGTTACATGAGGGCCTGTTTCATAAAATCTCATAAGATCTGGAATTGCTGATTATAAGATGGCAACATTTTTTTTGGTACCATTTTTTCTTTTATTGTCTGGTGTGTTGTCATCAAATAATTAGCAATTCCTATTTCTGAGGACAAGTTTTATGAAACAGGTCTGACAGCAAAATAGAAATATACAGAGCTTCATTGACAAACAGAAATAAGTCACTCCAGAAGTGACAACATTTAAGATGCTACACAGCTACACAGCCATACATACACAGCTCCATTTACAAACAGAAATTATATTTTTTTTTTTTTTTTCTTTTTTTTTTTTTTTTTTTTTTCATTTTTTTCTTTTTTCTTTTTTTTTCTTTTTTTTTCTTTTTTATTTTTTTTCATTTTTTTTTTCTCTTTTAATTTTTTCTTTTTTCATTTTTTTCTTTTTTTTCATTTTTTTCTTTTTTTCTCTTTTTTTCTTCTTTTCTATTTTGTTTCTTTTTTTCTCTTTTTTCCTTCTTTTTTTCTTCTTTTTTACAATGGACATTGAAAAATTAAAATGAAAGCTAATCTTGATAATTATATACAAGCCTCATCTTGAGGAGTTTGTACTCAATCAAATTCTTCATCTAATCCAATAAAATAAAAGATCTTTCAAGTCCAAAAAAATTGATTTAAATCTAAAGGAAATTTAACAAACTCTGGAGTTCCAGCCAAACAGTGAAAATGAAATTGAAGGTGATTATTGACTTGATGAGAAGTTTGATTGTGTACAAAATCCTATACAGCAGAGAGTCACTCCAGAAGTGACAGCATTTAGGATGCAAGCCAGAGATACAGGGCTTTCTTTGTGATCTTATACAACAGAAATGTACAATATCTGTAATGATAATGTAATTATCTTGGCCTACAGATAAAAGTTACACAAGAGCCTGTTTCATAAAATCTCACAAGACCTGGAATGGCTGATTATAAGATGGCAACATTTTTTTTTGTACCATTTTTTCTTTTATTGTCTGGTGTGTTGTCATCAAATAATTAGCAATTCCTATTTCTGAGGACAAGTTTCATGAAACAGGGAACAGGTCTGACAGCAAAATAGAAATATACAGAGCTTCATTGACAAACAGAAATAAGTCACTCCAGAAGTGACAGCATTTGGGATGCAAGCCAGAGATACAGGGCTTTCTTTGTGATCTTATACAACAGAAATGTACAATATCTGTAATGATAATGTAATTATCTTGGCATACAGATAAAAGTTACACAAGGGCCTGTTTCATAAAATCTCACAAGATCTGGAATTGCTGATTATAAGATGTCAACATTTTTTTTTGGTACCATTTTTTCTTTTATTGTCTGGTGTGTTGTCATCAAATAATCAGCAATTCCTATTTCTCAGGACAAATTTTATGAGACAGGAAACACGTCTGACAGCAAAATAGAAATATAAATAGAACTTCATTGACAAACAGAAATAAGTCACTCCAAAAGTGATAGCATTTAGGATGCTAGCCAAAGATACAGGGCTTCTTTTACAAACAGAAGTTAAGTCACTCCAGAAGTGACAGCATATAGAGGTACAATTAAATTTAAATAAAAATCATACAACTTAAATAGAGTTTTTGATAACTTAAATAGTCAACAATCAACATGACTTTTCCATAAAATATTAATAAAATGAGCTTGAATGGCTGAACTATTAAAATCAAGTTTTCTTATAATGGACAATTATTGAACTATCAAAATCTTGTTGGACCATGAAAATATTTTGTTAATATTGAAACTAGCATCATATTAATAGATTTGTGATTATTTTGAAATAATAAATTACCTTATTTTTTTAAAGTTCTCTTGGGTCCTGGAGGCTTTTTCAACAACAAATCTCTAAATTGTCACGATTGTTAATGACCAGCAGTCTATGAAAAAATTATTGAATCTATAACAGCTTGCTCAATAAAAAGAAAACGAAGCAGTATGGATAACTGATCTTAGTCAAATTAATGATTTCAATCTTCACAATTTGCTCAGGTTAGAAATAAATTGCTGTAATGACTTGAAATTTAATTTTAAGTTTGTTCCGTTCTATTCAACAAGAGTTCAAATGAACTTTTGACTGAAAACATTTTCAAAGAGGTGAAAACTATTATGTTGATCAAATACATTCTATTATTTAATAAGTTATACTTTCAAATATGGATACTTTGCAGAATACACTTCAATATAAACTACTAAATAGAGCATTTCATATGTATGTCCACTAAATAATAACATTTCTTTATGTGTTGTTGTACTCATTCCAGTAAAATACAGGATGCTCTACCATAATGCCTAAAATCAAGATCTAGTGAATAATTCTAGTTTATATGATTTCTTCCATTGAATACATTTGTTGTTTTCAATCTTCATCAAGACCATGCATAAATAAGTTGATGAATGGTTATTGGTGATTGGTTTTTGATGAATAGTTAGATGAATGTTCTAATGGTTGAATAGTAAGCAATACAATATGAAATTTAAAAGCAATCATACATAACTAGCCAGATAAATCAACATCGAATATAAATAAATAGCAAAGGTATAATATTAAATAATAATAAATAACAAGCAACAATCAACATCAACTTATCAATTTCAATATTAATATCGTGCATAATTAGTTGGTTAATGGAAAGCAATATTATTGAACTATTAAAATCAACATGCATTTTAGTTGGATAATGGAAAAGCAATATTATTGAACTATTAAAATCAAACTGAATAGGTTTCACACAAGAAAAGAGCTATTAGAATATTGCAAACCATCAAATGCATGTATAGTGAGTAGCATCCAGGTCAACTGTTCAATTCAAGGTAATTTTTTAAAATGGATGAAACTGTTACGGAAGTGGCGGTCAAGACGCCGCGACATAACATGTCAACATCGCAGGCGTTCCTGCAAGTTATGTACGAAGAAGTTCCGTAAGTAGTTTTTTCTACTTTAGTCTAGAATCAAAAGAGGACTCAATTAGACAGAGTAGACTGATATTCTCTCGATTTCAAACAATTTGGTGATTAATAAGCATACACAGCCTACGTATTAAAACGAGATGAATTGAACAGGTAAATTATTTTTATTTGATTAAATAATATGTTAAATTGAAAAAATATTAATTGAATTTGATTAAATAATGTTTAAAATAATATTATATGTTAATATGAACAAAAACAACAACAATATATGTTGATTGAAATATGACTAAACTAGAATAAATTACCAACTGTGTAAATTATGAGTAGAATAGTACGTAAATACTGTATAGTGTTGGAAATGTATGTCCACCATCAATTTTCCTATCACCTCTTCCCCCCAAAATTTTCTGCCAATCCCTATATTCCAAATAAGCCATCACTATAATGCCTAAATTGAATAGTTCTAGTGATTTATTCTAGCAAAATATTATTTTAAACTGTCATATTGTACAAGATTTCTAACATCGAATATAAAATTGCTGAGGTAACCCCTATAAAATTTAAAATGTCCCCATTCATTTCACCTCAAATTATAACCTGAAAAGTTCACTAGGCTACAGGCGTTTAACAGGATCAAAGTTTTCATCGCATTTAAAAAAATAATATGAAAAAATGTACGAATAAACGAACTGAATAGGTTTCCTCACACAAGAAAAGAGCTATTAGAAGACAGCAAACCATCAAATGCATGTCTAGTGGTAGCAAAGTCAGCTGTTCAATTCAAAATTTTTAAGTTTGATGAAACTGTTTGTCAAAAAAAACGCCTCAATAAATTTTAACATCGCAATATTCAAGTTATGTACGAACTTGCGTAAGGCAGTAGTTTTCTACTTTAGTTAGAATCAAAGTTTTGACTCAATTAGACAGAAGTAGACTGAATATTCATTTCCCGATTTCAAACATTGATTAATAGAAGCATTATAACAGCCTACGTATTAAATACCACTGATCAGAATGGATGCCTCATGTTTATTTGGTATTAATTTAAATATTTTCAATTATATTCAATATAATGCTATTTATATGTTATGGCAGCGCATGAACAGAAAACAACAACAATATACAATGAAAGAAATATGACTAAACTAGAATAAATTACCAGAACTATTAAACTTTGGCACCAGAGTGAAGGCTAACCTGTATTTTATTTGGAAATGAAGGAATTGAATTAGATAGAATAGGTCTACTGTAACATCATGGGTGCGATCTCAAATATCTGATACAGAAAATAACATAAGAAATTTCAGAATCAAGCTATCAATACTATTAACGTGAGAAAATAGGCCAACGACTTTTCAAAAATTGGAAAGAATCAATAATTGTAAATAAATAATTTTGCCGTTATGTCACATCCAACAATACGAGAGTATGATTAAGGCTGAGCATCAGCTTGAAAAAAAACTTTTTTATGGTGATATTTTTCAAAGTTTTACGATTTGAATACTATCAAGCTATCAAAATGAAATACTTTTTAGAGGAAACAAATTTTTTTTGTTCATTCGTTTTTGAGATATGGGCGTCTGAAGTAGAAATTTTTGGAGAATTTGAGCATACGTGCTTGAAGGTATTGTCTATCACTTGACGTAATTAGTTTCTCAAAATAACCAAATTGGAAAGAAATATTTTCGAAAATAATTTCTTTAAAAAAATAACTCAATTTTCAATTAAATTGAGAATTTGTTATTTTTCTCAAAAGTTGGTATTTCGAGAAACTAATTATGTCAAGTAATAGACAATACCTTCAAGTATGTATGCTCAAAATTTCATGATTGTATTTGCAACCAATTTTGAGATGACTTTCTCCAAAAATTTCTACTTTAGACGCCCATATCTCAAAAACTAATGAACAAAAAAAAGTTTTTTCCTCTAAGAAGTGTTTCACTTTGATAGCTTGATAGTATACAAATCGTAAAACTTTAAAAAATATCACCATAAAAAAGTTTTTTTTAAGCTGATGCACAGCCTTAAGAGAGAAATACAATCAGTTTCACAGATAGTTGGGTTTATAATATATTCAACATAATTAGGCTAAATGCTAGTGGAGCCACAAAACTGGTCCAGTGTTTAAAAATAAAAAATAAATCTATTTCAGTTAGCCTACAGTACCGCCTATGTTATTTCAATATAGTGTGTTCCACTTCATGTGGAAGTTGAATCATATAATGCAGACCTAAATTGCATGATATACTGTTTGCAACTGTTTGATGGCGAGTTTATGGCTTATTTGGAAGTGAAGCAGCTAATACACAGAGATTTAGCTGCAAGAAATGTGTTGATTGGTGTTAATAATATTGCCAAGATTTACAACTTCGGCTTAGCCAGAGTGATAGAGGATGATGAATACTGTCCTCGTCAAGATAAATTAATGACAATTATGATCAGTCACAAATCACAAATTTAGTAGCCCTACAGCTTTTAAAAAGTTCGAATGTAAAATTCGGTGGCCTAATTTGAATAATTCTACTTATAAAATTATTACTATAATGGTCAAGCATAAACTATGGAATACGGAACATTCCTAGTTGCAATTTGATCATTGTACAAAAAATGGGTAATTATTTAGTGTTGCTACTTATGGATTTTCACGGATTTTTTTTATTAAATGTAGATACACTAACTTAGTAGAGAACAACAATCAACAAAACATTTTCTCTGGAAAGCCCTCATTCATGAGAAATTTTTGGTTTAGAATGTGGTTCGCGCGAAGCGTAAACTAAGTTTTGAATAGAATTTGTAAACTTGAAGGAGAGGTAATTTCAAGGTGATTTTCTACCTACTAGCGAGGTTAGCAAAGATTAGGGAAAAAGATAGGTTAAGACCGGTGAGAGCCTAGAGAGCTGACCTGTCAAGCCGTTTGTCCCGACTACAGTATCAATGTTATAATTCAAATAGATTTGAACGTGGTTCGCGCGAAGCAAGAAATAAGATTTGTTAACTTGAAGGAGAGGAAATTTAAAGGTGATTTGCTACCTACAAGCGAGATTAGCGAAAGTTAGGGAAAAAAAGGTTAAGACCGGTAGTAACCTAGATAGCTGACCTGTCAAGGCGTTTGTCCCGACTACCGTGAGGGTAGAAACAGCTAAAAAGTTTTTTTTTTAATTATTGTTGGGAGTTGGGCGTTTTGAGTGAAATAAGGATTGAGAGAAATTTTGTAACTTTGTCATGAATTATAGTGCTTTCCAGAGAAATTATTTGTTGATTGTTGTTTTACTAGTGTATCTACATGTAATAAGATTTTTTTTGTAAAAATCCATAAGTAGCAACACTCAATAATTACCCAAAACACGTATTCAGCAAGTAGTTAGGCTACCGGTACTGTTATGCTAAAGACACCAATAGGTAGGCTTACCATTTCTCCGGGATTAGCCCAGTAGGCCTAATGCCGGGATTAATGCTGTCTCAGGGGAAAACTCCGGGATTGATTTATCTCAAGGATTTTTAAAATATAGGGAGAAACAGGGAAAATTTGTCTACTATATTGAAATATTTATACTGCTGCAGACTCAGAACTTGGTTGAGGCAAATAAAGGAATTCATTTTATTTGTTGTTTGTTCTGTGCGATAAAAGCTGTAAGAGAGCTCCTCAACTTAAAAATAAATATGCAAAACTTTCATGTGTGGACTTTGTTGAAAAAAATACAGGGGATAAATTGTTTTTGGGGAAAGTGATCTCTTCAGAAACGTTTTTAATGTAGAGTTTTCATTGAAAGAAGAAAAAACATTTTCAAGTCAAAGACAAACTAAATTTGAATAATTGCATTAATATTAATCAAAGCCTTGTTCAATTTTTATTCCTTTGAAAGTAGGATTTTGATGATTTTATTTCATTTTTACTTGACGTTTTATGAATATTTTTGTTTTAAAATTTCTCAAAAATAAAATACAGAGAAATAATATTCATTAACATCAGTAATGTTCAATAATGAAGTAAGGTAAAATTTAGAAAAACTTGTTCAACTATTCAATACCCCTTCTCTAGTCTCTGGGAAATTGCCGGGATTGGGGTCAGAGAAATATGGTAAGCCTACCAATAGGCTTACTATTGTTTTAATATTTCATGTTATGGGCTATTAAGCGTTAATATATCAAAAAAGATGTAAACTGCGTAGAAAATAAATTGATAGCAAATTGAAAGTAAAGGTTACTTTTGTTTGTATTAAAAAAACTTATTACTTACTGCGGATACTGGAGGATTGTGGAAAGAAAGTAGGCCTGTAAAAACTACGTAGCACAAAATCACAACTCAACTTGAACACTGTTTTCAAAAACTACACTAAATAATCATCTAGACCGATGAGAACTATTTGAACAGTATCTTCCATGATTTTAAACTTCAATTAGAAACATCTAAATGAGTTGAAACCACAACTGCGGAATACTAAACTACGAAGCACAAAATCACAACTCAACTTGAACACTTTTTTCGAAAACTACACTAAATAATTATCTTAACCGATGAGCACTATTTGAACAGTCTCTTCCATGATTTTAAACTTCAATTAGAAACATCTAAATGAATTGAAACCACATAATCTTGTAAAATTTCACTACCGGTAAAACACGCTACTCACGACTTCACGAACGAAGGAGACATTTTGCTTTGCCTGTTGCGAATTGCAGACTGCAACACTGCCAACTAGATCAACCATTACTAACTATTTCGATAAATGACCTTAATTTCTCATTATTATGATTTATCATTATTAAATTTAATTATTATATCACTGAAAAATAAAAATTCATACATAGAATGGAGATAGCTCACTGAATCTTCTCGCTCATTCATCTAGTACCGGTATCTTCAGGACATGTCTCAGATGTCATCTAGTACCGATATCTTATTTCCTGATACAGTAGGCTGTTCGAATCTGAACCGCGAACTTTTGAAATACTGCATCTGCTGCACTACTCAAACACTCTAAAATAATGTTAAACATTTAATGAATTTGCTTCGACATTGACATTTATTTGTCATATTCATTTTTTCAATTACTCATGAATAAAAATTGGTCATTTATTGCTCATCTGTGCTGCCTATGATAAGTTACCGGGGTTGCGGGTAACTTTGAACACTTTTAATTTTTATCAAATGAACATTAAATTATGTTATTTTTAGTGCTTCAGCTACTGTACTGAATCAGGGGCACCCTTGAAGACTTGCAATATTTCAAATGATTATTAATCATTTCCTTCTGGTTATTGAAAAAAAAGGTGTGTTCAAAGTTACACTCACTGGCGTTAACAACTTGTTAGGCTAGGCGTACACCGGTTAGTCAAGATAAGACAAGACTAGATTAGTCACGTTTAATCACAGTAATTCACATAGTTGCTTATGAAGCAGCTCACACCGATGCAATGACTAATCGGCGTGTGTTGCTTCATAAGCAACTATGTGAAGTACTGCTACTAAACGTGACTAATCTTGTCTTGTCTTGACTAACCGGTGTACGCCTAGCCTTAGTTAACAACTTCGAACAGTCATGTGAAACATACTAAAATCTATGTAAAGCTATAACTGATGTTACAAGGTTACACTCTATGGAAGGATAACTTTTTAACAAAAAAAAATACAAGAAACATCTTTAAACATTTTTATTTTCTCTTAAATTTACCATGATGAAAAAGTACATTTTTAACATAGTGAAAAAAATACCTAAAGATGATACCAGTGAGAAGAGGTGAATCACTCAAGTTTATTACCAAAATTCATGATTTGGATTTACAGTAATAAATCCACCTCTTCTCACTGATGTTATCTTTACTTTGCGCTGTGGAAAAGTTTTCTACTGAACACACATATTGGTAAGAATTTAATTTATTAGATGAAATCTTGAAATTAAAATTATCATAAACTATTTTCAATTCTTTTGAAATAATCAAAAACATAATATTATATGGTAATACAATATTAATCGCAAAATTGTTGAAAGATAATATCGATACTTTAGTATTATTTATTATGCTGGCATTGCTGGCATACTTTGGTATTGATATCTTATACGAGATATGCCAGATATGTAGATGATGCTGCTCGATTTTATTCACATCACCCAATGGGTGATGTGAATAAAATCGAGTAGGCACTCAAGAGTTGGCACTCACATCGAAGCGAGTAGTCACTCGTCTAAATAAAACTGATGTGAATAAAGTTGCCAGATTGAGTTGCGACAGCTGACTCGATAGTTACTTAGTGAGTACTCACTCAGCTACGGCGCCTATCAGTCTAGAGAAGTAATAAGATATACTTCGTACACAAGCGATTCTATTCATGTACCAGAGAAT
The DNA here is from genome assembly GCA_017141395.1 of Laodelphax striatellus. Lineage (NCBI taxonomy): Eukaryota > Metazoa > Arthropoda > Insecta > Hemiptera > Delphacidae > Laodelphax > Laodelphax striatellus. Next base: position 10,550,639 of record CM029531.1, on the reverse strand, counting down.
TAACTCAGCTTATTTGAACAATAAGCTTGTTTATACTGTAGTTGACTTGCAATTGAAAAGAGAGCTTCAGAGGGAGGGCAGAGTTGATCAACCCACAAAATATCGATGAAAATTTGATGTTAGTAAGTATGTTTCCAGGGAATGAAGACAATCAATAATTTTTTGGGCTTGTATCTGTATTTTTTAATAATAAATAAAGTAGATAAAATATATAAATAAAATATTTTCAGAAAAATATTGATATAAAAATATTATTTATATTTAAATAATATATAATAAAATAAATATTATATTTATAAAAATATTAATCATCACCAAGTGTCATGTCCTTACAGTACCTATTTGCTTGCGCTTCACAATAAAATAGACTTTTGTAACTGTATATTTTCTTCAGCAGCGCGACTACCTCTAGGTTCAGAAATTCACTTTTATTTCCTTAAAAAATCTTTCACGATAACAAACTAATTAAAGATATTGGTAAGAATTTTTTGTTTGCTAAGATTATTAAGAATATAATCTAATTTCTATTTATCCACTTCACTCTAATAAATTTCACTGTTGATTACCTTCCATGGGTAACCTAGGTACCGTAGGTATATCCACTCCAGTTGGGATGTCATTGATTCAAATTATATATAATTTTATATTATCTTAATATACTTCTTAAATATATAATTTGTCATCCTCTCACCATTGTAGAAAATTTTACAATATAGAGGAGAATAGAAAGTCAGTCTGATAAACGATATAATTATGAGAATCAAAACTGTAGATCAAGTTAATCAATACTGATTTCAGTTCCGTAACTCACCTTTGAATGGGATAGAGAAATGTATAACAAGAAAATTGTATTGCCTTGTATTTTTTTATTCTCACAGTCATACAAAATCATAATCATGGATCACTAGGATTTTTATAATACATACATTTCATTTTATAAATAAAGCTCTTCAAAAATAATAGAACAAATACAAAAAAGGTGACTTGACATATTATAACTTAGTTGAAACAGTTCTATAAATTCCATTAATTGAATAATAATATTTATTTGCATCTTACATTGATATTAGAATAATAAGTAATATGAAAAGAATATCAATGATTGAATCAATATGGACCAAAAGAATCCAATAAAATGATGACGAGAATAAATAAGACATAATTTCCAAAAATAGTGAAGACAGAATTAACGTTTTCTCAAAACAAACAACTAAATACTGAAATTGAGATTCAATTAGATACTTATAATGTACAGTAAAGATACTTATAATTGAATTCGAAAAATAGTTTCGAGTTCTCAAGAAGAATTCAAATCGAAGACTCAATATTGTCATATTGTAATAGTAACAGAACCAAAAAGCGCAAGTATACACAGAAATTCGACCAGAAGTCAGTTAGAATACGGTAATGTGATGTTATAAAACGAAAATGAAAAATTGAGAGCTCAATTGAAATAACTTATCAAGAATATCCTGATAAGAATGTCTAGACTGATATTATATATCAAGGCAAGAACATTATAAACTCAAATAAATATTGCTTAGCAGTCTTTTTCAATTACTTGTAATCGACTATCGGTAGCCCCCTCGACCTCCTCTTCCACCTCTCCTTTCATGCCTGCTGTCCTGGTAGCCCCCTCCTCCTCCTCCTCCTCCGTGACTGTCTCTTTGGTAACCACCTCTGTTATCTTGGTATCCACCTACCCTGTTATCACTATAACCTCTACCATCTCCGCGGTTATCATGGTAACCACCGCTACCACCGCGATTATCATGGTATCCTCCTCTTCCACCCCTGCTGTCGTAGCCGCCTCTATTATCATAGCCTCCTTTACCCCCTCCTCTGTTGTCATAACCTCCTCTTCCTCCCCCTCCTCTATTGTCAAATCCCCCTCTGTTATCGTAGCCACCACCCCCTCCTCCACGATTGTCGTATCCACCTCCTCCACCTCCACGATTGTCTCCACTGCTCCCTCCTTGATTCCAACCTCCTTGCACTCTCCCCCCACCACCTTGAAATCCACCTCTCCCTCCTCCTCCACCACCACCGCCGCCACTAAATCCTCCTCCCGCTCCTCCACCTGTAGAAGAGAAATAAAATAATACAATATTATTGAAATAATAATTTTTGTAGTTTGAGTTGAAAATCTCAGAAATTCAGGCTTTATCCATCCATCGAAATTCTGTAAGGTGCAAGTTTAAGTACACGTTAGACGTAATCATCTAAACGCCTGTAATAAAACAATGAGATAGAAAGATTATCAATCGCAACCAAGCGCTGACCACGGGGGGGTGGGGGTCAATTCCCAAATTCTCCTGCCTCCGGACCCCCCTCCCCGGATACAACTTTCATAACTCCCACCCCCCAAAATCGCTCCTGGATCCGCCTCTGATCGCAACAGAATACACTAGTGTATTATTGTCTTCAAGACTAGCTCTAGAGTATCCCAAGAACAGAAATTTGTGAAAGAATTGAATGACTAATGAATGAGCAAAAAATGTAGTTTATAACATGAGACTACCACAACAGACCAATTCTATTCCAAAAGATATTTTAAAAGTTGAATGCAAATTCACAGTTGACTGATTATCGGTGAAATGTTTGAAATTGAGTACCTGCACTCCTTTGTTGCCAGCTGGGCATTTCTGGAGGGGGCGGCTCTTGCTCGTTGGGCCTCCCTCCTCTATCCGGCACCTGCAGCGTTAAAAATAATTATTAACAATAGCAACTAATTCAACTTCAAAAAACAATATCATACTTTTTCACAACAGAATATATAAACAAGGCACCACATAATCGAAACTTTCATCGGATAATTTCGTGATAGACTTTCTTCTTTAAAAAAGCAACAAATAAAGTTTTCGAGAGATTTTATTTTCTAATCTGATCGTCATAAAGCTCTAGTTTAAAAGATTATTGAAGATAGCCAAAATCTTCACAAGCAGTATTTCAATAATAACAGTTCAAATCAATTGAAACTAGGTCAGAACATCAATAACCAACTGAATACCTGCAGAAGTATTGTGAAAATATGTTTTATTTATTCAGTATTATTTAATACTGAATCAGACGTTTATAATATATGCACTTTATCGATTATATATACCAACTAATAATACTAACACGATTTTGATAAGGTTTACCTAACCACTATTTCCCATTGTATTGTATACAATGATAGTGAACATACATGTAGTTGATGTAGTGTATACAATGATAGTGAAGAGTATAATATGTTAGTGAAATTGAGTACCTGCACTATATAATACACTAACATATTACATAAAGCTTTAAAATATTAACCATTACATATATTTAACCATTAACATATACTGTTTCCCATTGTATACTGTTAACAATATTGTATTGTACCTATATCTTGTATTATTTGAACTATTATGAAAATATTGTGTCAATAAATTAAATATGCATACAATAGTTTAGAATAATCAACCCCAAACTGTTAAACTTAGTTATTGCATAATAAATTATTTTTTGAAAGTATAAATATCATTGAAGTATATTGTATTTTTAAAGAATAATTATTGTGAAGAATAAGTTTCATTTCATAAAAAATTAATATTACGTCTTGAGTTTCGAAGTTTTCAAAATTTCTAACGCTAATAGAAGATAGAAATGAGTATTACCGAAACACAGTAATAGGCTGCTGAAATGCACAATATTTTTGAAATACTCACTCTTCCAATGATGACTTTATTAGTGGCCGACTGTGTCTTCTGGCGCACAGACGCACCAGATGTCTTCTCAACAATGGCCAGATCTTCCCTGGCAGCAAGCAAGTCGGCTATGTCGATTGCCGGCCTAGTGGTCAGCTTCAAGCGATTCTGAGAGTACACTTGTGCTATCACGTTCTCTTTTGACTTGAGACGATCCGACCACTGCAACGCAAAATAGATCATTATTTTGATAATCTGTACTGTAAGGTTAAATTGAGAGAATCAAAATAATAAACTCCGAAGCTAAAATTCAAAAACATCAAACATGTAAAAAACACAGAAAAGATGTTTCATCACTGAATAGTTACATTGGAATGTTTGGACAATAGAGATTGATGAATGATATGAGAAGAAAGAATAAATAATTTTACATTTTTATAAAGAAAATTGTCTTTTGAAACACTGTCCTTAATATATCATGATATATGACTAACAAATATATAGTAATAATAAAAATAATATTCGTTTATTACATCCATCGATTCATAACATGTATATAAGATCTTGTCAAACATCAATTCACACAGAAGTTGTCAAGTAGGCCTACATAGTCAATATTGAATACAAAATAATACATTTATACCAATTAATTTAGGTAGGCACTTAAAACTAGAATGTAATGTCAAGTTGGAGTTCAGGAATTCTTCTATTACAGCTATTAATAACTATTTCCACTGAATAGAAATAGCTAAGCAATATTTTTTTTTTTGTAACTATGAACAAGCTTAGCTCCAGCAGGAAGCTTACTGAACATATTGACACCGCTTACAAAGCATGTTCAAAGCTGATATTACAATGAAAACAGACATTAAAAGAAAAGGCTTAGTAATTTCGGGGAAACATAAACCTCAGGAAATAATCATTCTCTTGGTTTAAATTTGCTTTAATCTATAGACATAATTTGTTGGTCCTAAATAAGGAGGTTTGGAAAAAATACGTTTGAGGTGAAAAATGTAAAATAAACTCAGCGCCATCTCTCTGCGTTTGAAGGAACTGCTTGAACTAGTCTACTAAATAGAGTATTGAATAAGTTTGCGTCAAATTTGAGCAGAGCAAGCGGCGCTTTGTGCTGTGGGCTTCCCCTAGTGACAATTTGAACGTGTTTTTATTCAACATTGTTACAAATTAAGAAGCAATTTATGAAATGTGTCCAAACCACTTCTATGAAATGATAGTAGTATCTAGACTAAAACCATGGAAAGGTATTTGCTATTTTAAGAAGGGTATCCTTACATAAATCTCCTTAATAAAATGTAAACTAATCCAAGAAAAAATATTCACATTACAACCATTTATACTTCAAAGTAGGCTACAGATATTCTCGATACCCAATTATTTTAAATAATAGCTATACGCACTTGAAAAGATTGAATGGTGACGTCTAATCGTTTCAGCAACATTTCTCTGCGCAGAATGTATTCCTTCTCAAGTTCTGAAAGTACATTCTCAAGTTTATGCCAATCTTTGTCATCTAGTTGGGCTTTCATCATTGGCTTTCCGATGAGCTCTGGTGGGCAAGTTGCTAACACTTGTTTCAGCTGCAAGAAAATATTTTTCAATACAGTAAAGGTTTTATAATAGGCTATATGTTGAAAACATATCTAGTTGTATTAGTGATGATTTATCTCAATAATTGATTATTATCTATACAAATAATATTAGAAAACTCACTGCTTATCTGAAAATAACTAATATAGAAGAGGCCTAATTCATAATATTTACTTTCTATTCTGTTAGTATACAAGAGGAAGAATAAATTGATACCTTTGAGGAAGCCATGTTTTTAAAATGAAAATTGAAAACAGAATTTATACGAGTGTTATTGGGAGACTGCACATTGAATAGAATCCCAAGTATGGGAGGATTAAAAAGTGGAAGCAACGAATTCAAATAGCCTATAGTAGTTTTAGGCCGTTAGGTGGCATACGATATTCTTTAACTGCGTTGACCCTGTATTGAATGTAGAAATTCTAAAATATTTTAAAACATAACATCAAATTGTGCTGTCCATCAGACACTGAAAACAGTCAAGTTAAACAATTTCAAATTTCAATTTTTCTTGTGTCTTTTACCAAGTGGGCAAACATGATTATGTTCAAGTGATGAAATCCATATTGAATAAACAGAAGAACTCGATACACAGTTCAATTATATTTTTTACATCCTTCCATAACACAGTAGAAGATCAAATACTAACCTTATCTTCAACTTTGCTGAAAATAGCAGCAGGCGTAATGTTATCAGGAGGCTTGGGGAACTTTAATGCTACCAAAATGTTTTTCAAATCAGCAGCAGTTGCACTTTCTTTCTGCAAATGAATTAAGAAAGGTGAATAGAAAATACATAACTATAATAACAATTGCGCGTGAACACAGATTCTGTGTTAATGCGGTAAAAAGTAAAAAACTTTACACTTATTCGCCATTTTTATATTTGACGTAACTTACAGAGAGTAAGATTTTATCAAGTTTAAAAGAATCTCACTCAGTGTCTCCTAGATAGCAGAAGTAGCCTATTTAGTTAGTTGTAAGTACTAACCATTCTTCAAATCAAAAAGCAAAAATAGTCAAACTCTTTTTTTGAAAAACTATCATAGACAGCCACTATCATACACAAACTATCAATTCAGTTAGCCTAATGAATAATGGGTGGCTGAGAATCTGCTGTGGAACGAAGGAAAAAACACCCTCAAAAAAAAAGAAGAGATTTCGACAGTAAAATAACGGTAAACTTGACATTTTTTATGAATGATGATAAAAGATTTTTTAATGATTTAAAAAGCAAGTGAAAAAAGCATGTGAAGAAACACTTACAAGAGTGATGTTCATTTTGTTTTTCAAGTCAGGTTTCACAACCAAAGCCATGCGAGCTGCCTGCAGTTCAGTAATAAGAAAGTCCAAGAGAAGGATGCGATTGTACTTCGAATGTAACCTCTCATTCACATTTCCTTCCATTAAACAGCTGTATTGACATCCTGAAACAATAAAATATTACATCTGAAGAAACAGAATAGTCTAATAGAAGTGAAGAGCATTTTCTATTGATGTATCACATTTATTATTTGGTGGCAGTCGGACCTTAGTTGGTAGTTGATGTGGCTACAAAATGTATTTAATTCTAATACTAGGGTAGGAATTATGAAACCTCTTCTTTCATTGTTTTCTAAATCCTTTCACTCAAAGTAAGACTTGAAATATTATTTATTTTCCCATCTCTATTTTTAATAGCACAAGAATATGATGAGTACAAATTATAAGGCAGGGTAACTATTATTTGTAGTAACTAGTAGAACATAGGAATGACTTAAAACATGGAAAAACTGAAATTTTTTATGGGTAAGCAGCCGATTTAACGAGAATTCAGGTTTTATGTCTGTGAAGAAACATCAGTGACCTGAGTGTCTCGAATCCAGCAACAGCTGAGGAAAGTGTTCTCACTGACCAAAGCACGATTTGTGAGATTATCCACAGTCAACATGTTGTAGCTACTACTTTGAATAACCTTACTATCAGAATGCAAAGTACCAGATCTTTCAAAAATTGATTTTATGCAAGCCACAAAATATTAAAAAGAACCTGGATTCATATGATGTCAATGCGCTAACCACACGTTAAATCTTTTCTGGTTAATGATCATTCACCTAAAACCATAGGCCTGTTGAGCCATTGACAAAAAAACCCCTGTTCATATACTAGAGGAAAATTAGTGAAAATAGTAGCTTCTATTCTAAATTTTATTAAAATGACGCTAAACAGATTTCAAGAATATTGGCAAAATTGAAAGTATGAAACTGAATTAGGTTTAGGCACTTTCATGTTGTGACTGGAAAACAACAGTATATCTCTAACTCACCGACTTCCTTCAGAAACTGCTAACCTCCAATAGGAATGAGCTAGAGTCCTCTGGACAAGTAATTTGATTAACATGCTCATCTAAATTACAAAGGACTTGCAGCTCCTTTGATAGCCATTCCACAAGTTTGGTGTACGTAACAGATTTAGACCCTTCGGTCACAGCTTTCTCCCACACACCTTCGTCTTGTTCCTCGTATCTGAAACAACATTGCGATAAAATAAATTCGAGACAGGAGCAACTCAAATATCGATGACATTTTCAGCAGGGAGCTTCAGTCAAACCTGGGTAGGCCTACATCGAATAAAAATTAATTTTAACTGGTAGTGTACCTATGTAACTTCAAAACTGTTGGCAGCTTCACAAAACTGGCCAAGTCATAATAAAAAATCCTCCATTCTATAGTTGAAGCTACTCCTGATGAGCTATCCTGATAGGGTGTCCTCAAACACATCCACTAAGCTTTACCCCGAGAGTGGATTAATAAAATAAGGATTCAAGTCCTGCATCAGTGAATTCCAGATAAATGGTTTCAACAACATAGACTGTTGGGGTTCTTTAGCATATTATGCCATGTGGTTAAATATCAGAGCAGTAATTTTAATTTGACACTTACCTCAAGGTTTCCAAGCCGTCCATAACATCTTTGAACATTGCTTCCTCCATTTTCGCCAGAATTTTTATTCAGTGATTTAAAATGAAGAAAGGAATGAATTATTGTGAATTGATTGATTATTTAGGAATTGTGCCGCTACATCAAACTTGAGGTTAGAAACAACAACTCGTACAAAATAAGAACGAATCTAGCAAATACGTATTAAAGATAGGAAACTAGTTTACATTATCACGATCATATTAATAAATGAATAGAAAAACTTTTACAATAATGCAACGATGACAAAATGCCGATATTTCGTTTGCACTTTGCAGAATGCAGATCGGAATCAGCCAGCAGATGGACCAGCCGCCGATGCCATTCCGAGTTCCGTTTCATTTCACTCCTTTTCACAGCCCGTATGATCGTTTAGAAAATGGAACGGAACGAGATGGCGCAAAATTTGAAAATAAGCTACCGTACTGGATTATCATTTTTTTAGACAGAAAATTTCACCAAAACAGGATTTCTAAGTTTATTTTAAATATGCAATGTTGCTATTATAGATACATAGTATTCTGACGAAATAATTGGTAGCAATATTTCAGTTTACAGTAATTAAATAAAATATCTGTAAATTAGTACAGAATATATTTGCAAAACAATTTATAAAATTTATCATAATCTATGGGCTCAGACAAACATAAAGAATTCTTTCAATGGAAATAATGGTATTTTCTATTAAAGTAACAACTGGTATTTTCTACAAGTATTTCGTCATTTAAAAAAACATAATTGGTAGACTATTTGTTATATATTTAATAGTCTATGTATTATGTATTTTATTTATGTATTCAATCCTTTTCGATGTCTTCTAAAATGTCAATGTACGTTTTATAATGTCTTGTTCAAGACAGTGAACTAAAAGAATGCTGAGCTTCATGACCTTAAAAGCCATCCTTCATTAAAAAAATTATATCATTCTATAATCATACACATCAATCATATCTCTACAAGCAAAATCGCTTCCTGGAAGATTATAGTAATGAAAATAATCATTCTATTGAATCAAGAGGCTCTCTTTCTTTTGGTACCTGACAGCTGAGAGCGCAGTGATTGAAGCTCTGTAGCAAAAATTATAATAGGCTAGCTTCTCACATAGATGAATTGTCGAAGACAAAATTATTTATTATTCTATAAACTTGGTCAAAGGCAATCAATATTATTCAAAGTAGGTTAATTGTTACCAGACTGATCTTGTTTGAACAAATTTTATGATAGAGGTGGAAAGCCCTACATGCTCCTTTGTATTCTCAAGGAACCTTATTTATCATTTTTTAATCTTGCAAATTTTTAATAGTCTTCTATTTCTGTTTCAAGTGTTGCTACGCTACCAATCCTCTCCTGCTATTAGCTAAGGCGCTTATTGACAGGGAAAGTAGAGAGAGAAAGTAACTTCCAGCAAGTACTTGCCTTTTCAACTTATTATTTTCTTGTCTATACTTTTTCAGAGTAATCACTTTCTGGAGTAAAATCAAACTTGTTTGTTTTTACTTCAAAGAAGTACAAATGAATACATGGTCATGTTCTCTTTCTATAAGATATTTACAGTGAAGACAGAAAAACAGCTACCAATCTTGTCTCTCTCATGTAAACTATCTTACTTAGGTCTAAAATATCAGCATGTTGAAGTAGAATATTTTTGATTACGCATCTTTATGTAATCAGAGGAAATAGCATGTTGAGAATAACATTATAGTAAAGAAGAGATTACTTCCAGCAAGTACTTTTTTATAAGCAAATAAGTAGAAAGTGATGTTCGTACTTAAAAACTTTTACTTTTGTCAATAAGCGCTTTAATGTTTTCAATATTCATGACGCTATTGCATCATTGACAATAAATAATTATATTTATGAACAAATTCTAAACTCTACTCCACCTGTAAACTGGAGAAAAAAAAACTTGAAAGTGAGAGGATTCTTTATGTTCTTATAACGGTTTTGCACTACAGATGGAGAATAATATTATGGTCCTTCATAAGTGATTCACCAATCTTCATAATTATTATTTCAGTACAAAGTGATTTATTTAATTTATTATTCAGTTCAATAAACTTGGAGATGTTTTTATTGACTAATTTTTTATTAACAAAATTTTTGTACATTAGTGGCAGATAATTTCTAGCTTTCAAATATACACTTAATAATAATTACATTAATCACAATTTTAATCATTAATTGTTTCTACTACGAAAAATAATACTCTTTGGTAACTCTCCTCTTCCATTGAATGGCACTTTGGTTATCTGAAAATAATGATAAACGTATTATTAGAAATTTTTTTCACAGAACTCATAGAAGTTATGACTTCTATAAGTTATATAACTTATAGAAGTTATCTCTCCTCATAGAAGTTATGGGTCAGCAAAATCAGATCCTAGAGTAAAATTTTGGTAATTTTACACTGATTATTATCACGAGAGATTTTTCTAATGTTATCCAATTTGGAGTTGAAATAAGCTATGGTTCAAATAACTTCAAAATTTAAAAATTTGGAAAAGATTTATGCTTCAATCCATCTAATTCTCATATAGGCAGGAAAGTAACATTAGGATCTTCCCTACTTTTAAAAAAATTGAGTTCTGTAGGAGAACGTTCATTTCTGAAATAAGTTATTAAAATAACAATTTTTGACTAATCTCTTTATCATTGCCAGTAGATTGTATGAATTTATTGAAAGCTACATCCCAGTATGATTGGATTTCAATTGTGTTTCAATATATGATTACTATGAAATGTTCTTATCCTGAATGTTCTCTTCCAAGTTCAACAAGTTTACATTATACAAATTTACAAATCGTATTTATTATACCAATGCTTACTTTCATGACAATTGTGAAATAGTCTGTGAGATCCATGGCATGTAGTCGGATACTCTTGTATAAAGGCCTGGTAGCTTCGCTCTAGCACAGCCAATTCCAGTTGATACAACCCCCACTACTAGAAGGCTGTCATCACCATTGAACGCACTCCTTGAGAAGCCTTCCACCATCAGGGGACCACCACTGTCAGCCTGCAATTGCGAAAGTAAAGATTAAATAAATTATAGGTACGGTACCAAATTACACTTAAGGTTTGGATAAATCAAATATCAAAACCCCTTTAAAGCTTCGAGTGATCAACATTATTGAAATATGGTGTAACAATATTTTCTCAATAACACATAAACAGAATCTTACTATGAGAATTCGGTGAGTTTATCAAATTCGATTCTATCGCAACCCAAAACTTATGAATCATAATATAATAATATAATAGACTGTACAAGGCGTTCAGGAGATTATACGCATATATTATGTGTGAAGACAAGGAAGCCCCCAATCGAGTCATTTGATGCATGAACAAAAATGGTTATCGGAAGTAAAATCAAGTTCAAGCTTATTGATTTGATAATAGAATTTTCATTGAAGGGAACTGAAATCTGTTGTTTAACAATGATATGTTTAAATCTGAAGAAGTGAATAACTTATACTCAGAAAAGTTTCATTCCTTAATAATTTTGTTTTTCAAATTGTTGGACTTCAAGTATCAAGTATATAAGATTTATTATCATTATAAATATTTTATTGAAAGTGAACAGAAGCCTACAGCTTAGAATTAACGTTATAGAAAATATTAATGACCGTTCGATGCTTATTGCTTACCCAGCAAGCATCCTTTCCACCCTGCTCAACCCCAGCACACATTTGTGAGTCTGTGATTTTGATTTTCTTCCCCAAAGAACGGTACCAGCTCCTACAGGTTTCAACCCCTATAACCTCCAAGGTAACTTTCTTCAAGATGTCTGATCTAGAACCTGAAACAAAAAATAATTTTGTACCATATTCATATATATACTATCTTCATATAAATTATTCCATATTAAAAATTGTATATGAAAAAAAATGCTTATGGTTGACGTCAATGTTAAAATTAATTCTGGATCATTCATTATTGAAAATCAAGAAACTTGAATTTGACAAACAATTCAGAATATTAGTGTTAATATGGTTATTCAAAATCATAAATTTGACAATTGAGCATTGAAAAGATACTTAAAGCTTCAATAATGAGCTGTTTATTCTCAAATAAAGTAGAAGCTAATGCACCCCTATGTTGTAATAAGAACAGTCAGTAAATAGTAATTGAAGAACAAAATATTTCTTTTCATTCAGTCTGGTAGTCGTGGTGATTTGAAATAATGTAGTAGGTAGTTTTAAAACTAAGATGTCACTCTTGTAGAACACACATGAATGTTTCTTACAATGTCAGAAAAGCATATTGTTCCATTTTAATAAAATCTAGAAATATTATGTTACAGCAAGGTTTTATAAAGCTTCCTGTAAGTATTAAAATCTTATTGTATTTATTGTTATTATTGTATTGTTATTGTTTTTTCCTGATGAATTTCTATTTCTATTTTAGAATATAGATTTGAAATTCTCACCTTTGTACGTGCTTTCATCAGTCCATCCCCAACCAGCAACTACAGCCTTTTGGTTTGTGAAGGAAGATGCTCCCTCATGTGGTGGAAGACAAGCGGGTAGAACTCTTCCAGACCAGGGTAAAGCCTCTGGCATGAGAATCAGAGCGATGTCGTGGACATGCCTAAACATAAATGTTAGTAAGGTAGTTTTTGCTCAGTTAAAAACTAATTTATGTTGCCATTTGGCAGAAAAATACCTCCTATTTTAATGAAATTCTTTCAAAGAATTTTCTTTAGGGACATTAAAATTTGACATTTGATTTTTATATTTCATAATTTGGATTCTCTTTTGTAATTATTTGTACTGGTACTACATACATTATTCAGGATGAAAATCTTAAAATTTCTTTTTGATTCACTGAAATTTTTCCAGGCAGCAAGTCGGTAATAGCAAGGATTATAGCCTACACCTTTTGATGTGTTGAATTTTGATCATGTAGCTAACGAAAAAGTGAATTAATATTGAGGCTTGAGGTCAATATAGTAACTATATTCAACTGTTGAAAAGAAATAATATCAGTAATTATTATGTTATGATTTCTTCAAGGTATATAGTGTAATCTACCAAACTTGTGATTTCTTATATCCATTTGAATATAATTGTTTTACAAATTATTATTGCAGATAACCTGGAGTTCGCTTATTCCTATTAAGTAGTTTTTCTAGAAATGTAATAATAATGGATTATATTTGGAAAAAATTAATTGATGTTTAGCAGAATTTACTACAAGGATTCGAGAACAAAAATTGAAATACCGGTACCTACTGTAAAAAGTAATAAAAAATGTTTAATAGTAAAATATCATTATAACGTTTATTGCAATGAATCGATCTCGGTTTTCTGAAAAGATAATAATTGTTTATCGTAAATAACAATGAAGCGAAGAGAATCAGTTCACATTTATCATGAGAAATATCCATCGATGTCATTCACTTTCAATAATACACACTCACTACTCACTGTTTTACACGAGCTTTTGATTCCGTCCAAGATAATCTTTTTTTCCAAGAATGTGAAAGAATTCCCCTCACATGGATTTGATGATGAACAGACGAAGCATTCTCATTCATCCATCTAATATCTGTTTGATATCTTTGATACTAGGTTAGAAGAATTCAAAATATTAAAATGAAAAATACAATAAACAAAACTTGAAAATGCTTCTAGCATTCCTAAAAATAATGTATAGCGTGTTTTAGGCACTGAAGAGAACCTTAAAGTTTTCTGGAACGTTTCCAATTAATTCCATTCTTATGAAGCCAATCGTGTTCTAACTATAATTATAGGTACTCTGTTCAACAAGTGTTGAACAATTTAAACAGTTGGAGTCAATTTCTTTAAGGTGTTATAATTCTTTGTATCCTGCTTGGATACCGGTACAGTTTTTCTGCATAAAATATTGATCTCGTTTGGAGTTCAATCTTGTATATAATGGAAAACGCAAGCAAAGCAGGGTACAAAGAATTACTGTATAACACCTGAAAAATTGAATTCACTCCAAAGAATCGTTGAACAGAGTACAGTACACTGATAATGTATTTAATCAGTTTTAAATGATAGAATGAACAGGTATATTTTTATGTAATATTGAGTTAGGTTTTAAAGACACCAAATCACACTCAAGAAAGCAACATAATGTGTAGGCCTATATCGTCATACAAGCAGAATATTTGGAATATCGACAAAAAATATAAAATTATAATAGTAATCTTTAAAACAATGCAGGCCTACATGAAACTTGTGTATATGAAAAAACATGTTTTAAAGAAACCTGGATACAGTAATAGAATATTGAAAAATAAGTACGGCTACTTCGGTCACCTACACTGTACGTATTCTTATGCACAGAAATATATTATTATGGAGTGAGTAAATCACGTGAGTAAATCACGTCCGCATGAAAACAGAGAGATAACAAAATAAACAGAAACATAATATAACAGAGAAAGAAATAACTGATAATAAAACAAAAGAATAATATTGAAAGATAGTATTACTAAGAGAAAAAAACGACAGTAAATTTGATGAAGAAACTGGCTGCTAGTTCAAGGGTTGAAGCTTATAATTATTACTATTATTGTTCATCAATGGTTCATTTTTAATGTCTGATACAAGACTATGTCTATCATAAAGATTCAAGTTTTCAGTCAGACGATAAGGATAATTTGAGAGTCTTTGTAAACTATATACTTGACAAACTGATAATATTAATCCGATTTATCTTCCGAGAAAAGACAATATTTTTGTAGCTTGCATTTAAAAAGTTATCTTCATAATTCAAAAGCACATGAACTTATTTTAAATGATTTTGTTATAGTTATTAATACTACACTTCATTCAAAAATAAAATCCATTTTAAACTCACTTTGAGCAATCGTAGTGAGGGTGTAGGATGAGCCTTGAAATTCTTGAAACAGTTGTGTAGGATTTGTCTCCTGAAGGGTTCAAGTTGTGCTCGCCTGCTGCTACTTGCAGGTACTCGGTTGTCATGACTGAAGAGCCTCTGAAAACACATGCAAAATATATTGAATAGATATTGTTCTTCAGATATATTCCAAGTTGTAACTTATAATATTAGTCCTAACTTATAAATTATAACTTACTTAACTTATAATTAGTTCTAACTTACTTATAAGTCCGATAAGTACTGCTCCATTAATAAGATAAATAATAATAGATCCATTAGTAATATTTCATTAGTGTGTTAACAATATTGCCTTCTTAGTTTTCTTACTCCTGGTATACTTGAAGAAATATAACATTGAAATCAAATGAAAAGTGTTTGATTGTCAAAAAAATGAATAAATGAATAAGGGCTTGAATACAGTAGATTGATGTTAAATGTAGAATGTTTTCATATCCAAAATCTATTCAAGCTCTTATTTATTCATTCATTAAAAAATACATTTTTTATTTAATTTCAATGATAAATTTCTTCAAGAATTTTAATTTAACGGTTTGGTATTAATCACTTTATTCAAAATCACCTCTCCAGGTTTCTATATATCTATTAACTGACATCCCAATAAGGTGTTGAAGCAGTATGGAATAAGGTAATGTTGTTTTTGGATAATATTAGTTATTTTATAAAAGACAGTACATCATTTCGCTTTATTACTCTGTATATTTATAATATATTATAAAATACTTGTATGCCTATAATGTATATTTCATATACTTGTAATATTGTTCTCCCAAAATAAAGAATTATTTTTTTTTAATCGTATGGCTTTTTATTGGTGGGGAGACCCTTACGGGTAGGTTCCACCTCGCCAAATTGCACAATTTTTTGTGTCGGTCACCCATCCGAGAGCGGTCTATTATTTGATTTATTTGATGTTTTGCAATGAAAGAGTAAATAATGCTTGTTGACCATTCTTTGGGGTTGTGTAGGTCTATCAACTGGCATCCAAATAAAATAGTGAAGTAGAATGAAATGAGATGTTGTTTTGCAATGGTTGTTGGAAAGAGTAAATGAAGCTTGTTGACCTGCAAAAGCAGTGAGCTGCTGTGAGAACGACGCGGCTGCTGATCAAGGTGCCTCCGCAGATGTGCTTCTGGTGCCGACGAATGCTGACCAGCCAGGGAAACTCGCCGGGAAAAGCTTCTTCGCCACCGACTATGCGTCCGGTTCTGCCACCGATTCTTCTGCCGCAACTCACTTCTGAAACTGGTTCAAATACAGCATCCATAAATAATTTGAAACTGATTCAAATACAGCATCCATGAAATAATAATTTGATAATTTGAAACTGATTCAAATACAGCATCCATTAAATAATAATTTGATAATTTGAAACTGATTCAAATACAGCATCCATAAATAATTTGAAACTGATTCAAATACAGCATCCATAAATAATTTGAAACTGATTCAAATACATCATCCATGAATAATTTAAAACTGATTCAAATACAGCATCCATAAATAATTTGAAACTGATTCAAATACAGCATCCATAAATAATTTGAAACTGATTCAAATACAGCATCCATACATAATTTGAAACTGATTCAAATAAAGCATCCATATTGATCATCTTTCAAGAATAGAAAGTACATTGTGACAATCCCTCAAGAATTTTATGTTCCATAATTCAAATGAACAAATTAATCAGTTTTCGAAGTCATACAATGCCTACCGCCACATTTGGTTGATTTTGTTTGATTCAATGCATAGTCATAGTCAATAGTCTTTCAGAACATTGTTTAATTTTCAAAAATGTGTATCATGATTAGTGGCGAAGCGTGGTATACTTATTTGTCGTCGCCGGGTATATTTCTTATAGGAGATATACCCGGGGATGACCAAATAAGTATACCACGCTTCGCCACGAATTATGATGATTTATGGGTTGAAATAGAAACGATTATTTTGTTCTTCCTTTCATTTCGGCTATTCCTACTGCTGATGAATCACTGATTGAAAAATTTGAATATGTTGTTTAAAAATATTATATATAAAAAATCAATTGTAATATTAAATTAGTGATGTTAACAAAACACTGAAGTGTATCCAATTATGACTGTCTGATTGTTGTAGCTTATGAAATTACTGGTTGTAGTAGCAGTAGCCAATGTTTCAAAATGTTAATGTGTGCCAAAATATTAAGTCGATATTCCTGCTTGTGGAGTCTGTTAGAGATAATTATTAATGTAAGTTTTATCGTTTGTATTTGAGTATATTATGTATTACTATTATCAATCTATTATCACTGTATGACTCTTGTCAATGTTGACTGATTTATGTGAATAGATTAAATTGAATTAAAAAATTATTATATTCATTAATTAATGCCTCAGTATCAAGTCATTTTTCTACGCCACCTATGTATAATTTTTCAACTCTGTTTTTCATATTAGTAATCCACCACTCAAAATAAGTTGATTGTTCTTAAAGCTGTATGAACGAAGTGGATTGATCAAATTATCTGTAATTGATTGAGTTGGAGCTGTAATACAGACCAGAGCATGATGATTGGAAAATAGAAAAGTTGAGGAGAGAATGTAGAAAGTAAACCTCTGTACGAGATTTGTAATCGACAAATGAGTTGTGGATCGATCCTACTGGGAATTCCCAGCTACACAAGTGATTTTTGGCTGGTTGGATTACTGGCATGAGAGTTTGCAGCTCTCTCTGGTCATAAAACTCATTTTGCCCCTCCTGTACATTTTTTAGGAGGCCTATTTTCTCTGGTTTGCCGTGTTTTGCAGAGCTGTGGGACTTTCATTTGGGCCTTGCTCGAGCCCATTCCTAGTTTTACGATCAATTATTACGAGACCAAGAGTTTATTAATTAACAAAAATCGCTTCAAGTTATAGACCTACATTAATCAAATAATACGTTTTTATTAGGCAGCATATAATTAGTCTTATAAAATTACACATTCTAATTGAGAAGTGTCAATTGTAGAAAAAATAGGGTTTTGAAAAAAAATTCAGGATAGCCTATACGATGCATTTATTATATTGAAGAATTATATTATATACAGAGTGTCCCACCAAGGTTGTATAAGCCGTTAACCATAGATTTTAAATGACATTTCCAAGAAAAAAATTTCCAGTAAATTTTTCCTATCGACCTTCGTTTTCGAGATATATAGATTTCTCGATATTTTTCAAATATGCCTGCTTACTGTCGTCACAGAATAGGAGAGATTCTGTGCCGTAAGGTAGCTCGGGTACAACCAGAGTACATTATATTTACAAATATACATGTCATGTATTGTATTCAGTCTCCCTATTCTTATTCTTAAATAATTATTTCTGATTGGTACTCGTCGATTCATGTCTGATTCAATGCAAGTGAGGCTTATTGCGTATGAACAAGTCACAGTTTAAGTAGAAAATTATATCATTATACGGTAGTCAAACTTCAAGAATCCATTGAAGGATTCTCATATATTCTCATACATTCCTATTACACTGATATATTTTTTGAGAACACGGAATAATGACTCTAAAAAAAGGCTTTCATGGAGCTGGAAAACGTTCAATATCTTCTCAGGATCATCAAGAGGTTCAATACTCAATATTAGCTCATGTGTAGGTTTACACGACTTTTCTCGTACAAAGGGAATGAATTAGCTCAGTAAGGAAGCGACTTCCGAGGCTCTTTGTGGCGATTGGAAAAGTCATTAAAGGAGTCGAGGCATCTGATCTGATGGAATCGAGGGTCTTTCAACTTATTACCCGTCCGCTTCTGAAATATGTTGCCGGTCTTTGTAGTGCACCTACCTAGCTCAATAATCGATTACGAGAAGGATCGATGCTTTGGAAATCGGATTAGAGTGGAAGAGCACAACTGATTTTTCCTTTTGACGTCATATCGATCTGTACGGCACACACAACAAAAGAGCAACAAAGAAAGACGGGCTTATAATGTATTGCGCCGGATCTCGACGTAGCTGATCCAACACAGAGAAAGTTATTACGACGGCATTGCCGGAAAAATGAGAAAAATTGGCCCACGTGACAGTTTGCAAATTGCGAGACGCGATAAAAGACGCCCCAGGGCCAGGGCTCGGCGTCACGTCCGTCCGTCCAGCTTCCTCCCTCTGGCACTACTTGCCTCTAGCCTCGAAAATGTAATTTATAGATTTTAATAACCTCCCCGTGTCTGGCCGAGCGTAAAATTGTGCGGACACTTCCGCGCAATCCGAAAACGCTAGCTCTGATCATGAAAACATAAATTATTGCTCACTATACGAATGTGTATTGTTAAATAAGTTGAAAAAATGTGTTTCCAGATTCTCATAACAGACTGCAGCACAATGCATGGATACTACATGTATATATTGCTGTGGTACTGTCTGTTCTGTCAACATACTACTGTATTTATGTAGGCCTATCATACTTCAAGTTTAGAGCTAAGCTAGTATATCAAAGTAACATAATATAATAACAAAGTAACATAAGTATAACTCATTGAATGGCTAATATATCTCATAAGTAAGTGAATCACACACAGACCAACCATTTTAATCAAGGCGCCATTATTGTTGAGTCATTGACAATAGGACAAATCACTCTCAGCAATAAAAATAATAATTTGCAATGAATAATATTATGTCCTTCTAATTGAAAATAATACTTTCCTCACATTCGATTCGAGTGACTTATTGAAAAAAAAAAAAACAGTAGCTGTAACAAGTTAATATTTTATACCTAAAGATGTACTGAGGGAAGTGAATAACTTGATAGAATTATCTCATTTTGGCATCCTCAATCTTCTTGATGATTGAGATATTATCATTAATGATCTATGATATATTATTCTAATATCATCAAGATATTAGTATATCATCGAAGATAATAATAACATTTATAATGATGCAGAATGATATCTCTGTAGCCTATAATATTGTAATATTACAATATTGAAGGGTTCTATATACAATAGAGGATTTTGTATCTAACACAGAATTGCTATGTTTTTCATGAAGGGATAATATATATATTTTGAGATGAACCTCTCGATCTATGTGTAGTGTGTAGTATAATATATGTAGCATGAATTCAGCCTCGCCGTCATTAGATGGAGGGGTGTTTATTTGCTCAGTCAACATACGACCTTGGTGAGGCCTGTTTGTTGTTATTGCCCTGAGAACTGATGCACACCTGAAATTATGCTAAGGATATACTCCAAGCGTACGCTGAGAGGAATAGTGAAAAATGAGTACCAGATTTGAGAAGGAAATCAGTTAAATTTCATTGTAACCTTCAATAATTCAAACTCTTCCGGAAATGTTTTGATAGACAGTTGTGCAATTTCTCTCTCGATTTTTTTATTGGAAAAAACAAATTGATTGTTCACCGTTCATAGGAAAATTGTTTGATACTTTGAGATAAAATTCATCTTGATTGTTTCAAATTTAGAGGAGTAAAGATTTTGTCTAGAAGCATATTATTTTCATCTTGTGGGTTGGCATTTTGAATCAATACATGGTTCAACGAATAAATATAATTGTAAAACTATAATCAGTACTTATTGTGAACTGGACCTGAATTGACTTTGACTTTTATTCGACAATAAGAATCAATTGATGATCAATTATTTAGTTATTCCATTAAAAATATTAATATTGTAATTTTTGAAGAATTCAGATTGATGCTGAAATTGATATTCCTTATTTCTTTGAAAACAGGGGAGATTCATCTTTTTATCAGTTTTTTACTCATCAAGGTTTTTTAGCCTCGTAACTAACGTCCGAGTCCTCGTGTGTTAAACATATTTCATTCATGATTGGACCAAATAATGTAATTATAGCTCATAACTAACATTTCTACAGGATTGACTATTATAGAGTGGGATCTGTATGGAAATAAAATAATAGAAAAAAATTACGTTTACAATTCTATATTCTTATTGAATATAATGGTACATTATTAAAGAATTACTCTCATCAATTATTATACTTCGAATTAGTTTATTTTACTTTTATAAATAATTTATTAAAATTATTCTTGGTTTCAACAATCACAGTTTTTTGAGGCTCTTCGCTTCAAAATATTAATCAATCAATTCAAAAGGTTTCTCTCCATTTCAACTTTCGCCTTAAAATCAACCAAATCAGTCAATTCGAATATTATTACTTCTTCATTTCAAAATAACATTAAACATTAGGAAATATATGTATTTGCGGTATTACTTACAGTTAACGGCGTCAATCCAAGAGGCGAAAACCACCACAAACACAAAAACAACAAACTGCACATAACTGCAAGCACTGCGGTTGATCTGATAGGGTTTTGACATAATAGGTGTGCTCTGCGACCGGTTATCACAGAGCGGGTGCGAAACTATTGCTGATTGATGAAAAGCAGGCCGCGTCGCCTCACGATGCACTTGACATGCACTTGACTGAGATACTTTGACATATATAGCGGCGACTTAAAGGGAGCCTTCAAGGGCGCACTTGAATGGACAAGGTCGGCTCACCCTCTCCACCAATCGCGTTTATTCAACCTCTGCCCAATTGTCGCATTCTAGCCAACCGGAAGACACTGCCGAAACTTCTCATCCGATTTACGTAAGCTGCATCTAACCAGAGACAATTAGAATACTTATACTAATAGTTTCCTATCGTCTTTGATCTAACACATCGATAATATTATTCAATTTGTATCTCGACTGTTGATTTAATTGTTGCTGCGGCGATTTTAGTAACAAATTATGACTATTATGCCTAATTATAGGTCAAACACAGTGTTTATTTCTAAGAGAAAGAAATTTTTGTATCGAGAAACGATAAAGTCGTTGACTCTCTTCTCGATCTATTTTGATCGTTTGACTCGAGAATTAGCCTACGAGAGTTCTTCGAAATTAAAATGATTAGAAAAATCTTGAATTCTTCGAAATCAATAATGATTGTTGAGTGTTCAGGAAGTGATTTATTGGAATATGTGGTTAATCTTTTTGAGATACACTTGCAATATTATTTATGTATTAGGGATTACGAGTGATGGAAACGGAAAAATATCTCCCTCAATGTTCCAGAAAAAATAATTAGAATGCTTATGAGAAACGATAGAACTTTTAGTCCATTGAGAATATTTATTTCAACGAATGAATTCTTGGATTTATAAATGATGAGGGAGGGGGAAACATGAAACCGAAAAGCTGAGGTGAAAATAAAAATTGTTATTTATAGTTGGAAAGGATGATATTCTGGCAATTAGGTCTTCTAATGTTTTAACATTCTTCCAGCCTTCAGAATTGTCTTTGCTGGAATAAAATTAATATTTCATACAGGAATGCATTTTATTTCTACTTGTTACACCGCTCTCTCATTGTAGGGTTCGAAATAAAATCTCTCGGAAAACCATTGGATCTTATCAAATATTGTTGTACCGTACTGTTTCGAAAAAGTTGAACCTTCAAGTATCTCCTGGTTATTTCGAGGAGAGTCACATTTGAAAGTCAATATCCTAATCAAAATTATTTTTTTTTTTGCTAATTTTCGATTGATAAAGAACAAACAGCGAAATTACAATGATCATTAATACTAACATTTCTTTCCAGGTGAAAAAATAAGTGACAGGACACTTACTATTCATTGCATGCAATCTTAAAAGTAATCATTCATTTGGTGCTCCATGCATCATAATCCCCTATTCAAATGTAAATCAGCTTATAAATACTGGCTTAGCTACACATTCACGTACAGGTCATTCATTTCATTCTTTGGAATGATTTAGAAAATTTAATTCAACTCCGTCTGGAGGGTGAATATATTATCCAATACTGAAACTTTTATCATTCATAATTCCATATTTTCAAGACCCTTGGAATACAACCCTCTGGATTTATGCTCTATCAAGACTGGTTCTGTAGCCTTTTCTTATAAGAAGAAAAAAGATTTGTTCCAATGTTTCTGGTAATCTTATTATCTCTTTCTACAGTCTATTACAGTGGAATATATCAGTCTTATGTTGATTTGAAAGTTGAAAGAATGGAACTCTCCTTTAAGGCCGTGTTTTTTGTATCAAGAATCCTTTTTTCTCAAACAGATACATTTCTAAACAAATTTAAGCATAGTACAGTACTGTAATAGATGTGAGTGAATTGAATTTCATTTTAGATAATGAAAGCTGAAATAAATTAAAAAAAAAAAATGCTAATATGCCACAAGTCACCTACCGACAATAAGTCAATTTCAATCAAAAATAGTTTTCATCTACACTCTAAAAATGTTCATTTTTTTATTAATCGCACTAAACTGTCAATCAAAAATGGTCAACAAATATACACTCCAAAAATGTTCATTTTCCTATTTATCGCACTAAAAATGGATTTCTTGATTTCTGACTCAGATAATATGTCATATTTTAAGAAACATTCTTGGATTATTATCACCGGCGCTTTCTGGGAATCTCATTCAGGAAAATATGATAGGAATTCTCAGATGACGGCCCTCACACAAAAATTCCAAAGAGCTCAAAGAGCGGAAATCGATTTCAATCTCCACCGCGAAGATTAGTGTTACAAGTTCACCCACTCCCAATGTCAATGTCTGTGTTGTATTCCTAGAAGAATCTATGTAAATTGTTCACCTGTTACTAAACTTTATCTATTGTGATAAAGCCTTGGCCTAAACTTGGATTCATTGGTATTGTCTTTTGGATGATGAAATAGATTCCTCTGCGCCATAAGCTTGGGAACAATAAATTCGAGCCGTATGATAATTAAATCGCTGCCATTGACCTTGCTGCATCTCAAACAGACTATTGCAATGCCCGCCCGTGTGGTACGAGCAGTCTCTTTGTTGTTTCTTTTTACAACCCGCAGCTTTGTTTTACTGCACTTGAACTTGATTTCCGTTCCGGAAACACAAAAATTATAACTTGACATTTCCTTAGAATTATGATTGTTGATGATTATCGAACTACTTTTCACTGTTGATAATTATTTTCCGTATGTTCTTGGGAGACGAATTTGAATCAATGAATTTATTGGAAAACTAGATTAGGAAGTAGAAAACGTATCTGTCAAGTCTAGAAATAAAATGAGATATTTCAGCTTATCAACAATGTTTGCTGGGGATGATGCCAACATAAGCTCTAGGCTTGGGAAGGATGATGATAAGAGATGAATGGACCTACAGCTTTAGGTGAGTTCCGAACCACCATCAGATGTTATTCTTGAGAATTTACTCCATTAATTGTCGTAATGGTTGCGTGAACACTTCTTATTGCTTGGAGAGAACAGTTCATGAGTTATAACAGACTATGACTAACCAAATATGGACTATCTCTGGAATGATTGGAATAATTAACTCTTGGATTGTATTATCTCTGGTTATAGTATGGAATGAAGAGGAGAATAATAGCAGTATTGTTCTGACATGGAGGCTTGGAAGTTGGAAACATTGATAAATAATAAACATACAGTAGGTTTGTCTTGTCCTTGTGGCAAATATTTTGAAGAGACCTAGTATGAGAGGAATGAAAAATGGGTTGAGCCATAAAGTTTGTACCTATGATAGATCCTGGGAAAAATATTTTTTGAACAAGTATATTAATACCACTCCACTCTTATATTTATGTGGAATATTGTTCATGATATCACATCTTCAAAATTATAAATTCTATGAGTCGAGTTATTATTTATTAACAATAAGAAATTAATGATAGAAAATTTCGAGTAAGCCTTTCACAGGATACCAAAAGAATCTCATTCCTTATCGTGGCACCGAACAAAATAAAGAAACAGAATTGAAAATTGTATTTTTACCAACATCAATAAATCTTACACTTCTGTCAATGGTTCAATTGAAATTGATCTTTCCATTTATAGGATTTGAACATTCAATGTATTTGAAGCAATGAATACATTTTGGAAACAATGATTGCATTTTCTGTGCATTAATGGAAATATAACCATTTGTCAATGGTTCAAATAGGATTTAATCCTTCCATTGATATGCGATACAGATATTGTTTGAAAATATTGGGTGCAAACATTGTTTGTATTGCGTGTTCATTGCAGCTCCAATGCTTTCATACTGAAAAACCCTGTCTATAGGTAAGCTGTCCGATGGAATCGATACTCGCAACATAACAGTTGTATTACGTACGTACGGTGCATTAGTTATGTACGGTACAACTGTTCTAAGCTCCCACATTTGGCAGATGCGAATGCTCTTATGTCATTGAAGCAAGCCGATAGTCTAGTGCACTTGAACATACTGTTTGCGGATGTATGGAGAATGAAGTACCTCAACGGACCTGAATATAGATTCTGTTGATTAAATCGCATGAGCCCTGAATTTGTTCATGCATGAGACTCAATCTGCAAATCTCTATTGGAACCTGTGAACTTGGTGGTTGTGGCCTAGGCTTACTGTTCATGGCAATGGCAACAGCTTCACATTACATTTGTGGCGATGGAAATTTGGCAACTGGGGACTTACATATGATTCATTAACAAACATTTGTCGGGCCATGAAAATGATAATGGGCTTTGTAAAGCTCATCACAAATGAGGAGTGAACTAAAAGATCACAAGTAAATAATATCACTTGTCGAGAATTGTTGAAATCAATAATTAACTTTATCTTGTTTATAAAATTAACTTACCAACATCTATATATATCAACTATAATTCGACTACTGACAAAAGAACCTCCAGAATAAGTACTCTACTGCGCAGAGAGAGCGCACGTTATGCAGTAATGCAGTTTATCTCACTCGCTCACTAGAGTAGCGGTACTATGTGATACTGTATCACTACAGTGATACAATGCGCGAAGGTTCTTTTGTCTGTTGTTCCATTAATACTATTCATCTCTCATCATCATCCTTCCCATTACCCACGCACAAACTTAGAGCTTATGTGGGAATCATCCCTATAAAAAAAAAAAAAACTATTTACTACAGTATTACCATACCAACTTATTCATTTTCTCATAACAATCTGGTTGAACCAGATAAAGAGAAATCAGCATTAATTGGAAAAACAATAATTCAATTTGAAGACATTTGAATTAACGAATTGCCTAACATATTGGATCAGAGGCGGATACATGATTGATTTTTCGGAGGGGGGTGTCATTTTTAAAATACCGGGATTGGGAGTGGGTATTATGGAAGACCCAGAACATGCTTACAGATAAGGATGTACGGGTTCCTAGGGACTCCGCGACTCCGGAAAATTTTAGAGTTTAAAAAGCCTAGAAACGAAATTTTCACTCTACTTTTTCTTGGCTCTGGGGTGCTTTTAACCTTAGCCTGTGTGTGAGCACTTATGATTCTTTTTGTATACTCTGAGTTGAAGTTTTTTGTGTCATAAGTTTCTCACCTTCTCATTTTACAATTCTGGACCAGATTTCTGTAAACATCTCATAAATAAAGATTATAAACAACTCATGAATAAGTAAATATGATTGAGTTGGGCACTCGAGATTGAATCAAAAGGTACCGACACTTGAGTGTAAGGTTAGCGTCTAATCGGTAATCGTGGATATTATTATAGATTAT
Organism: Laodelphax striatellus; assembly: GCA_017141395.1. NCBI lineage: Eukaryota > Metazoa > Arthropoda > Insecta > Hemiptera > Delphacidae > Laodelphax > Laodelphax striatellus. Next base: position 10,523,949 of record CM029531.1, on the reverse strand, counting down.
CACCACACATGAGATGGAGTGCACTCGCCAAAACGTAGTTGACGTTGACCCAGTGCCCTGTTTGCTAGCACAAGGTCAATGGCTGGCTTGTTTACGTTGTTTGCTCATTCATAGTAGTGTGTCGTGCCTACATGCTATTACGAACACCCACACTCACAATCGAATAACTGCACGTCTTCGTAAGAACTGCAGCGTTTCATTGTTGAACTTCAAGAGCACCGACCGTGAGTATAGAGGTAGTTCTGGGTATAAAGGTTGTAAAGGAATCTTTAATATTGGATGATTCATGACTGGAAGTTCCATGAAATTTAACCAACAGTCCGCCAGTACTACAGAAATCCAAATATCTTAAATCGCAGTAAGATAATGTCATTTTCAATAGAGATCAACTTGCTTGAGACGACGCTTGGATGACGCTTTTTTACGGTGATTATAAATTCAATTGCTTCCGGCAACTGGCCGTATGAGTTATAGAAGTGAATTTAGGTGCCTCTTCCGGAAGAGTTTTTGGTCAAAGATACATTTTTTACGTATATGTCTCTTCAAGTCTGAAATTAGAATAGAATTTATTCTTATGATTCTTGTTAATTCAAGAAAAGATTCCTCCGCCCCGTTTATGAGAGAGGGATGTAGTAGGCAAGTGCTTCATTTGCTCACTCTCCCAATAAATGCTTTCGACCGTAGTCAATAATCGATTGTAATTTCATGAATAGGAATCATCATGAACGGTATTACCATAGACTAACCAAATAATGGATTATCTCTGGTATTACTCCCAAGTAACGAACGGAGTTAACCGTATAGCATAACAATATTTCCTTGTTACAAATCGACTACTCATATCTTGACTAATAGCAAACCAGTGGATAACCGCTTAAATGGGCTATTTTGCTTGACTCGTTGAGCTAATAGGATCATCCCTCACGTGTCATGTGCTTTGCTATAGCTGGAGTGGGGAGGAGGGGAGGGGAAGGGTGTGGTTACAGTGTGACGCGTCCGTGATTTACCGTCCAATCAATCGGAATTCATAACAGCAGCGTGACAGCCCCGGGTTAATGCTCATGAAGCGCCATGTACACACGGTAACCGTTCAACACAGGATGTTGCATTGTGCAAAGGGGGGACTACCGAGCCAGTGTTCACCCCCCTGCAGTTTTCCCTATCAAACAGTTTCTAGCCCACAGCTCTCGAACGCCGACAATTTATATTTGTTATTGCTGTGCCCGCCCGCAGTAGTCCGATGCGTTTATTCATCGTCGATCATTTATCTCAATGTATATCAATTTATTAGGTGCGTCGTCGCTCGTCTCTCAAGTGTCCAAACAGGCGCACATTTTTCACCGCCGCACTCGCATTCTCCAGCACACTCTAATCCAGCTACACAATATCTTCAACAATCCACTTCGGCTCTGTGTCCACTGTGATCGTTGACAAATCAAAACAGCTCCCAGCGCTGAAACAGTTCACATGGAAAGCAACATCATGTTTAGTATTGAACGAGCTCCACTGCATGAGAATAATATTTCGAAAACGTTGCTGGAATACCTTTGTACTTGTCGTGTTAGTACTTGAGCCCAATCACAAATAATACGTTTGGCTTGAACTCACCCATGAAATTATTCGAATTCGAATTGTTTTTGCTGTCGGATGAATCCATACAGTTATTGGTATTTGAATTGGATGAATAGATTTCCAATGATATCAACATATCTCACGTAACAGAATTGAAATAGATATGATTAGATTCACATGGACCTAAAGCCGTCACTACAAAATTGGTCGCATTCTTTATCAATCAGAGCTTGAAACTTTGTCAGTTGGAATCTCCATTTCAAGGATTGACGTATACTGTATTGCTAAAGGAAAACAAGGAAAAACGATGCAATTGATATTTTGTATTTGATTTGAAAATTACAAGAAGTTTATGATTGGGTTTTGAACTCGACAGGCCTGTTGCTACCACCAAATTCCATTATTCAATTATACAATTGAATTTGCAGTAGAAAGTAGTAAGCCCAAAAATGTGATTTTTCAGGAGAGCCAATCAAAGGTTGATAATTTCACAGCGTATTTCACCATACACCATTACGATTCACAATTATCTGTTTTTGGAGTAGCTCTCTTCTGCATCAAATAAATCTAGTGTTCCTGAACCCAACGGTACAAAGATCTAAAAATTGATAATTTTGGACTTCCTTCTGCTACTAGGGTAAGAAGTAAGGTAAGTAAGAGGTGAGGTGAAGTTTTGAGGATAGCACAGGGTACACTATTGCATCAATCAATAGTTTGTTGATTTTTGTGGAGAATAGTGTCAAATGCAGCTAGCAAACTACAAGAGAAGTTACTCTACGTTCTCGTAATTCATCCAATTAGAAACAATTAGAATCCAGCCAGTTTCTCCTCTCGATAAATTACAGTCCACTCCGGTCTCACACATTTTAACAGGAATTTACAACTATTGCAGAACCTCTTACCCTTCCTATAGTCTCTCCAATTTGTAGCCTCACTCTATGATTATAATCTTTATCAACTCATTTCCATGAAAAGCTCAACTAATTGGAGTAGCCCTATCTATATTATACACTTCTAAATATATCTATATAATTATTAACTCCATCCACATTTACTTTATCAATGAATGATAATTATATATTGAGAGCCAAATACCAGGCGTCTGATATCGGGGAGATTAGCCTGCTATTCCATCAATGATATCGGTCAAGTTCACGCTCAGGCCAAGGCGTATCCACACGGTCAAGTGTTAAGCATTCAATAAGTCATTAGCTTAATGGCGTTTGTGTTTGAGGCCGGGTTCAACCTGCCATTGCCTTGATTTTGCACAGCTGCACTAATCTTGATTGTCATTGTCATTATCGCATTGCATCTGAGATTGGCAGATATGGCGATGATGAGGTGTTGAGAGGAGAGAGAAGAAAGAGAGATAGGCAGTGAACCTCTGTTTACAACAAAAATAGAGCATTCCAGGAGATTGATTGATGAATTGTTTTTATCAAGGGAAGCGTAAGGATTTTCTACCATGAAACTCTTTACAATAACATTTATAATTATATATTTAGTGGAGAATGGAGAGAGAGAAAGAGAGAGAGAGAGAGATTAAACATTGAGATACAAAATCATCCCCTAGAAAAGTCTTAAAGACCCTTAAAGTCTTCAAAAGATCTTGTTTAAAGAATACCTTTCAAAGAATAACTTATTAAAAGACCTTTTCAATAATTTGCGAGATTCAGCATTTGTAGGTTGAGTATTGTGATATAATGTTTTCTGCAACATATGTTCATGTATATTATCAAAACAGACTCAAATTGAAAAGTTTATTTTTATATCATTGATCAACTTAAAAGAAGGGAAATTTGTAAAGTGATGAGGAAAAGTTTTGTAGAGGAAAGAAATTGATTGGGAAATAAGTTGATCAAAATGGGAAGTTCAAGGACTGTATCCTTAGAATGGATATGCGTATGAGTGCGCGTGCGCGCAGTGAATGATTGTATTTGAGTTGACCGTGAAGACTAAACAGAGTATAATGTTGGGAGCAGCCTGCCCTTCTATTCCTTTGCTTTGCACTGAGGTCAACACCCACGGTTATTGGGCGACCGCTTCTCATAACTTCACAACATCATAATACAGTACGGTATAATGCATTATTGGCGCCACACCGCGCTATTATTAGATAACCGAACTACGCTCATTACATTAAGTTAAGGCTTGCCTCGCCCCGACCTTGCCGGCTAGATTCCAAACTTTGAACAATATGAGTCAGCTTTGCCTCAGCTATACACTAGGATGCTCTACTGGTCTGATAACTTTGGGGATTTGTGATCCAAAAATATTAATTTCACATGAATCTCTATGCGATAATAGCATTAATTGTAATATAAATAATGAGAATGTTGATAATTTATGATGTTTTGATTACAGGATATTATGAGAGCTTGAGAGGTGACTGAGTAAAGAAAACTTTATAATTTTTCGTGGGCTGATTGATAAGGTAAAGTATATTTGCCATGCCAGAGCTTCTTTAAAAAGCGTGATTACTTCTTAAGAAGTACTTTAAAGTACTTTATAATGCTGTGTGGGCTGATTGATACCGTAAGTCCATTTGCCATGCCAGAGTTTCTTTAGAAAGCGTCATAACTTCTTAAGGAAGAATTCAGATATTTTTTCTCAATAATTAGCTTTAGTTTGAATACAGAATCATGAAAACATATTAGGCCTATACATAAACATAAATGTATATCCTGAACATTCTATTAAGGATAAAAAGTATAAAAGGGAAAGCTCTCTAAGGAAGAAATGACCCGTATTCTATTGACAAATACAGTCACAATATTTCTGTGACTATTTGTATACAGTACAGAGATAATTCAGAATATTTTTTTCTTTTGTGTGATAATTTAGAGTAATCCTTTCTTTTGTGTAATAATTCAGAGTGATCCTCTTCTTCCTTGTGATACAGTATACAGTACAATACATTTATATATGTGTTGTATAGAATTCAATAACATGTCCTCATGTTGCAATAATGGATTTTGTCTCATCCTATGGTCTACTCCTAACATATGTTCGTTTCCATGTTATCACAAAGTTCGAGAATACTGAGAGAATTATTGGAATTTCAATCAAATTGTTGTGGATGGGAATCAAAATAATATATAGAGCTCTTTCAGCTGTGTCGTGTTTCGAAATACCATACGACCACAGAATTTATTCAATCAAACTGAATTGCTGCGGTGCAGAATAATGTTTCAAACCATGCTTAAATAATAGCTGCACTGCAATCGAGTTACTACTTTATAATAATGTGGTCAGCATTCAGAATATCAAATGTTCGCTGTAAGTATGGCTGGAATTTAATATCAGCAAATTTCTCTTATGTTATAGAACAATGCATGACCGGAGAGCTCTTATTCCAGTGGTCCCGCATAAAGTAGTTGCTTACATTATAATCAATAAAATTTTCGGAGTTTTTTTTTACAAAAAATGGCTTATTGTAAAGTAGTCAAATTTACTACTTTACAATTATCCATTTTCCAACATTTAATATGATGAAGGAAGATAATTATTGAATGTTATGATTTTATATAAATAATGACTTCGGTTGAGTGAATAAAAAAGTAATTGCAATTATAATTGTTCCCTTAATTATTAAGATTCGAATTGACTATTAATTAGTTAATTACAGGAGTAAAATGAAGGAAACGCTGAACCACTCTCGAATTCTAAATAAATTCTAAATAAACCACATTTATTAATCCAAGTCAATTGGTGAAGAAAAAATGCTAAGCTACTTTCGTTTATTGTGGTGAGTATGAGATTGTATTGTTTTGTTTAGTGACGGTGCCCCACATTGATATTTAGTGTTTGCATTAGACTAAGCTTGTGGGAACAATGACAGAGCGATGAATCAATATTATTCGGTGTAACCCGAATGTGTGAAGGAAGGTGCGTTTGCAACGGGAAATGATAAGACCCGCATTTTCACTGGCAGCTCACTGTTTACGGATACATCTCTTTGAACGCTCTCTTCCGGTTAATCCGAACACCAACATTCATATCCTCAACATTTTTCACTGTCAAAGCCAACTATTAGTCATCGAACAAATTTCAATCAAGCTGATAGCAGGCAACTAACTTTTCAATGCCGCTGCCTTGCTTTCGAAATGGTGGGACGAGGTTTCCCGATACCGCCGTATTCGAAAAGAATAAAGAAGACTGTTGAATGAGTGATTTAGGATGAGAATGGAGGATGGGATCGGGGATAAATGATCAATTATGAAGGATTAAATATATAGTGAAAAATTACAATAATATTATAATAATAAGAATAGGCTATATAGTATGTCTCTCTGTACATCACGTTTCGTATTCTACTAGTAGTTCTGTGAACAGTAGACCTCGCGAAAAAGCCATGCTAGCTGAAATCAGCAGCTGTTAATGCGTTTAGCCGTAAATTAGCGGTTTTCTTGTCCATGTGTACAGAATTGGCCCTGTCAACTGTATCGAGAGAGATTTTGTCAGGCGCCCTCCAAAATACGATATGTACATCCAATTTAATTTTTTACATTTTTATTTACTTTTTATATTCTATATTTTTTAGTTTTTTTCAATTTTCATTTCCTTTTTTATCATTTTCTTTAAATTCATTTTTTAAAGATACGCGACGTTCCACAAGCCGCCGCTTTCGCAGCGCCCATCTGACTGCAGCGAAAAAATCTTATTCTGACCCAGCTGATGATCATTCCATAATATGACGATGTTTATATGCAACTAGCTGACCCCGCGAACTCAAACCAATCACTTAATTTTATAAGGTTATGAAAATTCACACGTTTGAAACTTTATGCTTTAAAACCTCAAAAACATCACCAGTTCCAGTCTCAGAGGTATGACGAATAAACTTTGAAGCAGGATTAGTCTCACTCATAATATTAACGATGAATATTGAAACCCATGAGGATTGAATGAAATATTGTGAATGGTTTTTTTAAATGTGCATAGACACATTCCATCATCATATTTTATAAAAATGTTCCTTCATCTGTTAATAATCATCTTTGAAAAATCATCTGTTAACGCACGCATGCTCGTGCAACTTTCAACTTGTAGTCTTTATCTTATCATAAGATTAACATGGGATCCTTTGTGCTCCTCTATGCTCGTGCAACTTTCAACTTCCACTTTCAACTTATAGTCTTCTTTTCAATTCAAAATAAATCTTATCACGTGTTCCATATAGCTATTGTATATTCCATATAGCTATATTGCATACAGCCATTCTCTTTCCCTTCTATTTCGTCCTGAAAATGCAAAATTAAAAAAACCTTACATATACATCGTCGCGCAGTTTCAAAATGAACATTCCTGCCAAATCTTATTGAAATCTGTCAATGCGTTTAGCCGTAAATGCATTACAAACAAACACACAAACAAATCCACAGACGAAAGCCAATCGACTTGAAACAAGACTTCACTTCGTTCAGACTTCGCTTCGCTCAGTTTTCTCTTCGCTCGGTCAATAAACAAACTATACAGTTTTTATACAGTTTTCGCTTCCAGACAACAACGGTTCCAATGGATAGCTAGTCTGCGATAATTTGATACAATTTATCGCACCGTTTGAACGCTGCTCAACATTTCTAATTGCGATAAAAATCGATCAAATCGGTATCCAAGAACAATGTTCTTCTTCAGTAAAAAAAGCAGCTGTTGCACACATGCATCTCAGTTCTCTACCCAGTAAATTAAGAGCCAACAACTGGATAATTTCGAGTGCTGTCTGGAATAATAGGGCGAACATTAGAAGACCGTCTCTTCCAATAAATTGTCATTCTGTCATATTAAACTGTGCGCGCCTAGTAGAGAGACTAATGAACGGCAGTTACGTGCTCAGCGAATAACAAATAACTCGTCTCAAGAGTAACACGCCGAGCTGTAAATAACGCCTGCCACCCCTTACCACCCAACAATTCCACCCCTCCCCACTCCCGCAACTCAACGTTCCTCATTGCAGAATGCGAATTTTATGGTTCCTATTATTGCATTTCATATTGGGCAGATCTTTGCCATTAACAAAAGAAATATTTTTATTCTAGCTATGAATTATATTATTGCCGCTGTGACCATCACTGTACTACGCCGATTGTTATTACGTCCATTAGATAGTAGTTTACCATGCGTTTTACTATCAGCTCGTGCACAGCAAAAATCAAATGAATTATTCTGTAGTCAAATAGACGGAGTTTTTAACAGTCGTTCTCATTGTCAATGACATACAGTTACTCCGGGATGTTTATTGCCAGTTTGCTGGTATAGCAGGATCCTTTTAACTTGTCAGAAAACATATGTTTTACTCGGCCACCAGTACAATACTTAACCTACAAATGCTGAATTTCGCAGATTATTGAAAAGGTCTTTTAAAAAGTTATTCTTTGAAAAGGTCTTTTGAAGGTCTTTAAGACTTTTAAGCCTTTTGATTACTGTGTCGAAATCACTGTTTAATTATTAACGAAACAGATGATTTCTGACAAGTTAAAAGGATCGTGCTATAAGTTTGTTGAACGACAGTTGTTTGACTGCAAATCAAATTAGATTTTACATTGGTGAAATAAAAAGTGTAACTTGTACGAAATGTTTACAATTATAACTGATATCGATTTATGATAGAGCAAGGTAGTATTAAGAAAAAACGGAAGGCTTGATTTTTCAACAACATCTATCTTATCTAATCGTTTAGAATTGTTGTTGCACTATGAATTATTATCATTTGTGAACAATCTGCAGTTCTTAAAAAAACATTCTTCATCGAGAAATGAATTGAGTAGTCGATTATAATTGGAAATCCGATGAAAGCTGTGGAATGTTTCGAATTCAAGATTTAAAATGATACATAAATCGATTCAATACAAGATATTGCATTTGAGTAATGAGGGGAGAGTGATTTTAGGAAATAGTCTCTCTAATTACAACAGATTCATCAGAGCAGAGGTGGAATCTGATTCGGTTAATTAATCCAGTTAAAGGTGTCCTTGGTGCCAAAAGGTGACTCTTGTGAAATTTATCCAGGAGTTGGTGCATTGTAAGTTGCTGCTTATAGCAATGAACTTTGTGGTCTTTAAAGTAAGTTACTCGGAGGATCCGAGAAAGAGAATGATGATAATCACATTGCAAAAGACTTCCCACTCTTCCTTGAATTATCGAAACTCCTAACGATCGCAAGAAAAGCGACATACGTCTGAAAGCTGTCTTCTCAGACAACTCTTAATGTCTTCTTCCACAACATTGAACATTCCGCCACATTTACTTCACGTTTTCGAACCGAAATCATAAGGAAAGCAGCCACAACGCAGCATTGTCTGTGATTCGAATGTTTTTATTGTTTGCCACTATCGAGATATAAATATTTCTTCAGCACCTACAATATTTTATGATTGCCTCTGTAATATCTTTATATATCTACATTTCGTAATCACAGCGGACAATCATTTTTGAAGACTGAACAAGAGACCAAATCATAGTTAATATAAGTATTCTCGTCTCGTCTGCTTTCCTACATTGTGAGACGTTGCCTATATTTGAGATTTCTAATTGAATGTAAGAATTCATCTACAAAATGTAAGAATTAAATGTAATTATTACAAGATCGAACCATATTTTTTTTCAAATCTTACAACAGAAATTTCATTTTATTAATTCACGAATTGAAGATTTTGAAATTAGGAGTAACATTGCTTGGAGATTATTCTGTTTTAAAACTTACATTCCTTTTGTAAAATTTGGAAAATTCGATCCCAAGGATGACTGGCAGATTAGAAAGTTAACTTCCTAGCTGTTAGTGTTGAGAAACTTGTTTTCAGCGTAGCATGGTAGGAGTTTATTCTAAATAATAGTTATTTCATAATTCTTATATAGGCCTACAGTACCTAATATTATGAAAATCATGAAACAACATTAATGCTGGGACATAATTTTTCCCAGAATATTTTTTTTACTAAAATGATAAGCAATAGAGTTTTTAAAATTGAATCAATGCAAGTCAAGGCTTTCTTCTATTTTGTCTCAATTCCTGATTTGAAATCAGTTCAGTTTGTCGTCAAATGTCGTCCACAATGCTGCTATCCTGATTCATAACCTTGTTAAACTACTTGCTGATCTATCTGATTTTTCTTAAACCGGCGTTATCAGGCACGTTTGTATTGCTATTTCTATTATGTATACATCTATATTGTGATCTAATAGCTTGATTTCATCTAATCCTTTTATTACTGTGGGGTAAGTTACCTTATCAACATCAACACTACGAATATTACTGAACCAATGCTGTTACAAACGATCCAATAAGCGAATCTGAGCAATAAATAATGGAATTGGTTCTCTCTGAATGGAAGTGCTCTCTGATTTGCATTAGTGAATTACTCATGTTGCGGGCACTGTTCAGTTTGAATCCAAGCATTCCTGTTGAGCAGGTTGCGTTTTGCCCCGTCTTCAGCTGAATCTGAATTCCCACTTGATGTTTGTGCGAATAATAGAGTTCAATCAAACCAAATTTTTCAAAAGGTTTTCTGTACAAGCGACGTGATGATAAAGAATTGATTTTTTTCAAAATGCATAAATGCATGAATGCAGAATTGAGAAAATGAAATTGACTGAAATAATGATAGGATAGAATTTCACATTTGGATATTTCCAAGAATAAATTTTCAAGACATAAACTTACTTCTATTTTACATTTAATTGACTAACACAAATAAAAAAAAAATTAAAATGATACATCGAAAATCGTGAGGTACCAAATGAATGGGTGATACCTATTGAAACGCCTCCCTAAAACTAATCATTTTCAGACTAAATATTGATGTTTGAGTTTAGAGTCATGCCATCAACAAATCAATGACCTTGATAAACAAACCTTGATAAATAATCGAGATTGAACTACCTCCTACAATACATCATAATCAAAACGTAGGCTATGTAACAAAGTTGTAAAGACCTCGTTATATTACGGTAAGGTGGTAAGGTAATGTTGGTCACATATGAGCAAATGACATGATTAGCCTACTTGATAATATTGGTTAAAAATACCTCAAATAGGCTTTTTTCCCCACAGATTGAAGTTCTCCGTACACCCTGTAGCGCGTAGCGTTCACTGGTATTACTCACACGCAAGTGTTTTTTTATGGTTGGAAAATAAAAAAAGGTTAACACAATTTAAAAAAAAGCTTACTTGTGATACACAGGAATGTATGGTATGAGAATGTAAATGAATGATTTTTCAACAGCAGTGAAACAAATCTCGTTCCTTTTTTGAAAAAAAAATGTGACCGCTGAACCAGAAAATTCATTCCTAGAATCCTTTTTGAGAGAGTGGAGTATCCTGCAGCAAAATCCTATTATCATTGATTTCAAACACGAGTAGGCTACAAGATGAGGTTTTCAAGTGGATTTGTTTTGTTGTAAATATTGTTGAACATCTCTGTGAAAGAGAAATTTTCCCAACTTGTTTCATATTATAAAATAACATGGTGTTGCTCTGGTTCGAATGAGGACTAATCCATTTCAGGTGTAAGTTGAGATGAGGTGAACTAGCTTTTATGCTGATAGTTTATTTCCTATCAACATACTATGATCGTATATTGTAGTACATGCTTTTATGATCATGAATAGTAATGCAGATCAGAACCTCTCTCAATGACTTCCTATTCAAAATTCTCTCTTTTGAATGGACATAAACCAATTATAATTTGCTGCTCAATCAATATTTGTACAATACTTGCCTGCGTGTATCAATACAAATTCCAAGGTGATCACCCTAAAATGCTATCATTTCATATTTTTATCATCATCATCATCATCATTGAATGAGTATAAAATACTTTTCTTCACTTATTGAATGAATAAGGATCGATACTACTTAGCTGATTGAACGAGGAAACAGCGTTCATCCAAGATCTTGGGAGAACATAATATTTGATCAAAGAATTTCCATAATATCAACTACTAAACTCATCGGTTTCCAGAATTCGGGCACAGTATTCTTGAGAAGTCATATTCAAGCGTTCCTCAGAAACTTCCATTCCTTATTTGATCCGAAAAAAGTAAGGACTGGCGTTATTAAATTAGAGTCGTCCGATTCAAGCGTTTGGCCACTCTAGATATTTCTTCTAGGCAACGTTCCTGAAACATGGAAGAATATTAAGTCAACAGGAAGAAGTGGAGAGCTTTTGAAAACGTTTGCCGAGCAGAATAATAAATTGTCTCGATGGATGTGCTGGGTGGGCAACAGTTGAAGCGAGGGGTTGGCGGAATTAAACAGTGTTTGCATAAGTATGGGGAGCGTGGGGGAGGCCCGAGGAAATTCAAGAACGGAAGAGAGCGATTTTTTGTTTTTGTGTTCGCTGTATGTTATAGTAAATAGGCTACGTGTTAGGATGGGGAAGTTGTTTTTATTTTGGACGTTTTGCTGGGGGTACGGGGAAGGGAGGTTTGGAGGAATTTCTAGCTAGCAGGGATAGATACTGTTGCGTTCCCGTCGCACCCATCATTCGAGGGGGGTCAAAGGGGGTTCCAGGGGGGCGTCGGAGGGGTTTTAGGGGGGGAAGGGTTGACTGGAGACGTGGCTGATTCCATGGCAACCGACGCCTATCGACATCCATGCGGCAGCATGAGAGAAGAGCAAAAGCGCTACTACTACTACAGGCATGAGAAACAAGGAGAAGCCGACATCGGTGGAAGCCACCCTTCTCTCTCACGAGTACAAAAACATAAATGCCACAAGTGAGGTTAACGCTAGTGCATAAATTATCACATGGATAGGTATAAACTTCTCTTCTGAGTTGTTTTCCTTCACAATATTTTCTATACTGGTTTGTTGAACCACAACCCTCATGGTAATCTGCTCATGAATTTTCCACTAATATGTTTCGATATTAGAGAGCTGTGAGAAGTTTCAGCCTGTGGATAAACTTTGACGGTTTGTTAAGACGTGAGATCTCAAATTTCAGTCTTGTGAATCACAATTTGATAATCAATGAAACACGATCAAAATAATTAATACTGAACTTGAGCGCGATGTATTCTATACCTATTCGATAACTGAATCGATATTGTAGAATCATTTCTGTTTCTAGGAATTCCAATAAGCATTCGACAATATTGCCACAAGAGGGGAACGAAAGCTCTTTTTTGATTCAATGATTTATTTCAGTCTTTGTGACTCGATAAAGTAGATAATAGTCCCGAACTTGAAAAATAATATAAGAATCAATTCATAGTAAGTAATAATCAACATAGGTTGTTGAAAAGGAAGAAAAGGAAAGGAAGAATGATGAAAGAAGGGAGAAATGAAGAAGAAAAAGGAAGAGTAAAGGAAGATGAAATAGGGAGGTCCCACAGGGAATAATACTTTGTTGCTTTTTCATTAATTCATATTTGAGAAGTATCTTTATCAAGAGGATTTTTATCATTCAACTGGTTTTGAACCATCGCTGAATTAAAGCAATCTGTTATGGACTATTCATCAATTTATTGGAATCATTCATCTTAATAATTACGATTATAATGTAAATAGCGAGAAGGAACCTGATTATTATTCTGGAATGAGATTGAAATGAGAATATCAGTGGAACATAGGAAGAAAGGTAATAAGAGACATCATATTTTTTGTTAGCTTTCTGGCAATATTTCCGAAATCTTCCGTCTTTGTGACACGATAAAGTAAATAATAATCCCAGACTTTTTTAATAAGAGCAGGGTAGCCAAAGAAGACCTTATTGGATGGCGTGAATAGGGGGAAAATTTGATGAGGGGAGGGAATTTTCTACGTTCAGCATTGGGGGTTGCCGCTCTGACAGGAGAATTCAGACGTGGAACGGTTCAGTTCAGAAGCGGATCTCGTGTCTTGTTCATTGAAATGTCGGCTCGTTATTCGCTGATGCGCTCACGAGTCATCTGATCACGGTCTGAAACGTGTTCAAGATTTTTATAGTGTGAGAGAAAAATCTTGGATAATGTTAAATCAATAAAAGTAAAAGAACAATAATTATCACAATATTATTGTTGCGGTCTCTATAAGTGTCTAGGCCTATTATTTGTGTAGTATTTGTACAATAAATATTAATTGTGATTGTAATAGTGAGGTAGAACAAGTTAGGATGCAAATATCCAGTGCTGCAATTTTCCTTGTTGTGAAGGATTGAACCTTACAGATCATGGATAGACGATTAGTGCAACTCATATGTTGGCAAGCTGCTTTTCTGTTGAGTCTTCTCAAACAGTCCTATGCTAGTGGTGAGTAAATAAAATTATTATGAATGATACTTTTCACGATTCTTATATGAAAAAATTTGGTTCATGTTACAGGTCAACTCTATTTTATGTGAAATAATAAGACAATAGATAAGAGACTTGCACCTGTTATTCCCTAAGAAAGGGTGACAACTTCAGGCATTTTTCCGCTGAATGTAATTCATCCATGAGAATTAAAACGCTTGCCGGTGGTTCGGAACTCACCTAAAGCTGTTGTAGATCCACTTATCTCTCATCGTCATTTGTCCCATCACCCACGCACAAGCTGAGAGCTTATGTAGGCATCACCATAGTGAAAAAAATATCATCTTATCATGTAATTGGAGTTTTGTCAAATAAAATTTGATTGGATTGATATTCCATATATGTTATAATATGCTCCCATTGATGGGGTTTCCCCTTAATGCTGTTAAAAAACACATTGTTCTCTGTTATCGTGAGATCGTAAGACGAATAACAAACATCACAATGTACGTTTAATGAATTTATTTCAAAGAAATGGTTTTGATTCATGAAATTTTTTGTTTTGGAATTGAATCTTATGACTAGAAATTGACAATATTACTTCAGTTTTATAAGGAGGTACGGAACTCCCACTTCTTGTAAAATTTGATAACTTCTTGGAAACTCCCTATTATAATCCTCATTTGATACTTCAATCTATGATGCATAAAATTTGTGAATAAAACTTATAATAACGCCTTGAATCCTACTAATATTCACATTTAATCTTTATTGATATTTTGTTTTACGAGCAAAATTGGGAGGGATGAAGTAATCTAGTCAATCATATCATATTATTCTATTTCACTGATTAGTATATCATTATATCTGATTCAATATTCTTAAGAATGAATCCGTTTTAAATATTGAACATCATGACACAGTAGCATCACCAAATCACGATATATTACAATACTTTTGATATGTGTAATTCTATTAAAGTTGATTGTTGTACTGGTAATGTTATAAAAATTATCATCCTGAGTATCCTGGGAATCCTTGTCATAAGCCTGAATGCTGGAAGGAAAGTTTTAAATAGTAAGCACATTATTTTCTTCTGTACTATTGTGGTGAATGACAATTACCTTATGTATTAATTACAGAAAATCACTAGGATAGAATATAACATTGAAGCAAATTCAGGAGTGCCGTAACAGAGTTAGTTAATCACAGATCTGGGTTCGATCCCAGTTGACTACAAGATATTTTTTCCTACCCAATTCAGTATTGGGGAGGACACGTTAAGCCGTCGATCCCGAAAGCAGTCTTATCCTCGATCCCGAAAGATCTCTTATCCTCACCTTTCCCCTATCCATTTACAAGCATTCATGTGGCATAATATTAGAAATAAATCATTTATATGATTCAAGATCAAGATAGATTTTAGTTTTCAAGATAGAAAATAACAATATCACTAATCTCAATGCCCTCTATTTCAATTCATATTTCATATTGAGTTTTTTTTTCATGGAATTAAAAATAGTATTCGTAAATAAATAGCTGACAGCTCATGGTAATTTAAGTAGTAAGCTAAAGTGGGCATAACATTAGAAATAAATCATTTATATATGATTCAAGATATACATTATGTAGAAGATAGATTTTTAGTTCTCAAGATAGAAAATAGAATATCACTGCAACTCTCCATGCCCCTCTATTTCAATTCATATTTCATATTCAGTTTTTTCGAGGAGTGAGAGAATATTATTCTCATGAAACATGAAAAAAGCTGTACAGATTGCAGGATAATGATGAGCATTGGTCCGCGAGTACAGTAGTTGACAGGTAGTCGAGTAATTTATGGCAGCATCCTGCACGGATTGTGAAATTTCCTGTTCCTGCAACGTGACAGGGGTGGACGGGAGGGGGTGGAGGCTGCCTCACCTTACACTGGGAGGGGGGTGGGCGCTAATCTGTTCCTCTCCTTGTGTCGTTAGTAGCACAAGGGTCCATCAATATATTATGTGCGGCACGTTGGCATGTATCTCGCCCAGTCGACGCTTATATGACAGCTTCGTAATCGATAGGCCATCAAAATTGCAGGTGAGAGTTTGCCATCAATCCGCATTATGGGTGGACTCAGCTTTGTCAGGTCTGCTGCAGTTCTGTCGAGTCAGCGCTTCCACTATTGCTTCCGTTTTATATTTATTCCCCTATCTCGTGACATACATTTCGCAGCACTATTCAACTAGCAGTTAACTAAACTGTTAAGTGCCCTACTACACCTACCTAACTTTATGATTTTTGATGAACGACCATTAATTTCATGTCCACTTCAATTTCTGGTTGTACTGGAGTTTATTGAATCTGGGTTGTACACAATTATTTATTGAATGTTTATTGATTAGTGTGCTCCAATACACCTGCTGAAATAATATGCCTTTTGATAAACGACCATTCTCTTCAAGACCATCTCAATTTTGAAGAAAATGGATGACTTAAACTGATAATGAAAAAATTATTATATTCTTGGAGACACAAACAAATGAACTAATTATATCGATCAATCAAGAAATAAAAATGGAGTAATCATTTGCATAGAATCGACGAAAGAAACATTGTCTAAAGAAGAAGCACCACTGAGAGTTTGAACATTGAGCATTCCTTGAAGCCCTCGAATTCAAACACGCTGTTTGCAGTTAGTCAGGCGATCAAACAACAGTAATCGGAATGTTCAGAGCGTTGTTAGGATATAAATTTGATTTACATCGAACGCTAACAGCAATATGGCGGTTGTCCAATCAAGGGAAATAGCATTCCGCGATGGCTGATGTTATCAATCAAGCGCAGGCAAAAGTTTTGATATCGGTAGGTATGGTTTCATTAAACTGTTGTCACAGCATTCGAAAATAATATTACACTTTTCGATTAATTTTCCACGCAGTGTGAAGCCACACGTTGGTGGCTTTTTGATCGTCCCGGTTGATTTGATTGCTATCTTGACTTCTATGGCATTGTGTTTTCCAATCACCGAAGTGATCAATTCACTTCTAATTTCCTTTCTATCAGAGATAGAGAGAAATATTGTTTGTTTGACGCTATACCTTTCACGTAGACTAATAATTACTGTAGAGGTTATAACAGCAAAATTAATCATCACTATTTTTCCGTGAAATATGTTTGACAAATGCTCTCTGATCACGTTTCTAAACTAACAAATCGATCTTAACTATAGGGAGACAAATAAAATAGTTATCACTATGATAATGAAACTCATAGAGGCTGGTACACATCATGAGAAACGTGCTTCATTCTTAGAAAGATACAAAGTTATCATCGCTCGAAAAGTAGTCGTGTATCATTCCTATTCAAAAACAATTCTGCCAATTACTTTGATAAGGTGCGAAATGGTAACCGAATGAATTTACAAATTACGTCTTCGTGATCAAATTATGATCAAATTGGATGTTGTACTATTTCCTCTCTCATAAATCTTGTACGTCTATTCATGGGAGAGATCCAAAATATAATTATTCAGAATATGTATAACTTGGAGCACTCCAGTCAAATATTAGAGTTTTCTCTTTGATGCTAACATCCTTCTTCATCTAATAACATGGGTGTAGCATTTCAATCTTCAACTTAGTCTTAGGATATACTTTCGAATCGCTCATGAATGAAATATCAGAAGAGGATTTAATAGGAGAAACTTGAATTGTGATAATCCGCCAAAAAGATAATAACTCTCTCAGTTGGTGGACAAAGAAGTATACTTGGATGCTAGTCCATCTTTTGTTGGAATAATGGCATGATCCAGTGATTGTGGTCGGACGGTAATGGCGCGGAAAAGATCCATTTGATTCAGCAGCAAAAAGAACAGTGAGAAGTAGTGTCGACTGCGTTGACCAACGCAAAGTACTCCTCCCCAACTGCCACTCTGACCATGGAACACATATATTCACAAATACACTGGCACCTGCATACAGACACTGTCTGCCCGCACACAGGCACACACATCATTTCAGAATTAACTGGCTCTTGGTGCTGCGCTGCGAGTGGCGACCTTTCCAGCGGCTGGACAGATTCCAGCAGGGTCCAGTGATAGTCTCCACTTGTGATGTGATGGGGGGCACACCCCAAAAAGGGGGACTTGGCGGCGCGAAACGAGAGGGGGTAGGCACTTGTCGCTGACCCCTCGATAAATCACACGCCATGGACAGCTTCAAAAGCAGATATGCCTCTTCGCTTCGCTCTACTCTACTCCACTCATAATCTGTGCCCCCCCACACATACCGCCACTTGAGTCTCGCCCCCAAAGCTCACTCCTCTAAATCAAATTAGATCCTTGTAAATTTTTCCCACTTAATAACTGGCTTGATCTTTTTTTCAAATATAGTGGTACAGTATCTTCAAGCTATTTATCTCTGATCTATGAATGGATAACTAAAGAGAGAAGATCTTCTTGTAATAGAGAATCTGAGTGTTACCATTGAATTTCCATACCTATAATACTTGTGGGAGAACATAATTCAATCAAAAGATTAGTCTATTGGATTGCAGTTTTCAGTACAAAAACGTTCATCAATAAACTGGAATAATATATGAAACAGTTTTTAAAATCCAGGACAGTCCCCATTCACGCAGTGTACATCATGATCAAACTGAACAGTGTATACGTTCTCTCTTTTATTGATCTTATCCATGAGAGAACCAAAATCTCATGTCAAATTTAAATAAAGCACTTATCAAGAAGTCGAATCCTGTAGTTCTTTCTATATGGTGATCTATAGATTGTTACAAGTATTCGGCTTCCATATTTTGCTTTTTACAATCATTGGTATAATAATTGCTAAAATTCTATGATTTTTTTGGAGAGTGATAAATTGAAACTTGTATTCTAAGATTTCTTGGAACAGTTACTGTAATCTTGAACGAGGAAACAAAATGTTTATTAATTCCACTGTTTATTAATATTATTATCCTTCCCAAGAATCTCTAATTATTCGAGAAAATTCTAATCAAGAGTCTTGCTTGTAAACGATTTGATATTAGAAGATCAATATCACGGATACTTCTCCACGTATCTCTGAAATTGGATCCCTACTATACCAATATTGTTTCTCCGAAAGAATATTTTCTTAAAATTTGCAACCAAGTCAAAGTTCCATCTTCGGAATGTGAATATGCATTCTCGAAGTGCAAAGAGCCAGACGATGGGTTGGTAATGGTGCAGAGCTGAGAGCTGTTCAGCAATAACTTAATACAAGGCCGGAGCAGAAGTTCAGCTCCTCCTCTGCGCAATGCGTTATAATTAAATTTCTTGGTACTGAAGGGGACCACAAAGTGACTGCTGACTGTGCTGATTACATGCTTGGAAGACCAGACTCTGATCAAATTGCTTGCATGCTTGCCTGTTCGAGTAAACATGGATATTCTAGGAGAAATGGGAAAAATGAGAAAAACTTCAAGTATGGTATCTTATGAATTTTATTTAAGAAATTCATTACAAAGAAAGCTTCATTTTAGCTATTATTCTATATACCACTCGAAGGTTTCAAAATTGAAATCTAATAACTAGCCTATGATTACCTATCCCACTAAACCAAATAACTTCCATATTCTCTATCTACAGTCATCGATGGGAATCATTCGCTATCACTTATTGTTCAAAGTTACTTTTCCACTGTATTGAAAACATCAAGTCAATTATGAAGTAGTTGAAAGTTCACAACGCTCGAATTTTATTTAGAGGACGAAAACTTCAGTCTTCCAAAGTTCTTCAATTTCCATCAAAAACTACAATCAATTCTAAACAGTTATAAACAAATCGGTTCTTTCAGGTAGCAGCGCCAAAAATGGAAAGGAAAATTCCAAAAATATCTTAACAAAGGGTCACATTTATGAACGTTTCTTACGAAAGAATCTCTTGTGAGTGACTCACATAGATTATTCGGAGCAAAAGAAGGAGGCAGCCATATTGCGTATTCATTCATATCGGATATGAGGCGGAGGCGGATATGAGAGTGACCGTTTGGTATGGAGGCAGATAGTTAGAGAGGCTAAAGCTTAAACAGAGCTGTAATGCCGAAAAATGATGATGATGATGATGATAAATAACGTAATACTTGGAGGAGATTTGAATAATTTTTTAAAAATTATTTCATTTACAAACGTTATAATTTATAAATCAATATTTTAAGAAACCATATTTGACCGAGCTCCTATTTTTAAAGTTAGGTTTCAAGTACGATTCATGAATACGGCCCAAAGACTAATATTTTGTCATTATCTGGTTTGAGTAACGGTCGATGATGGCACAGTTTTTCTGTGTCGGAGTTTTGGAAAAAAGAGATTAGCTCACATGATAGCACAAGAACAAAGTGCGTGGTGAGCATAATAGAAGGTGTTCCCATTGAGGGAGCTGGCAGGTCCTTGGATTGGAGTGTGAGTACTATCCTAAGTCATCATTGTGTGGTGTTGGCCTGGGGAAAGTCCGTGTGATGATCATGGCGTTTGAAAAGGCAAGTTGTTGGCGCGGCTGAGGACAAAAGGCCTCACCTGAATAGGCCTCTGCCCCCTGCTGGACGCTTTTCAACGCGCTCACATGATTTATGAACTTGTAAAAGGTTGTTCTTCGATAGCGCGTGCAATCGATTTTTAATGCCCGCCAACGTTTCCTCCTGGCATTAACTAACAATAGGAATTTTCCTCCAGCAAGAGAGAGCTCTGTGTTTAACACGCAAAGCGACAAATTTCCCTTATTGACTTTTTCAGACCGATTCAGAAGTTTGCGCTTTTCCTGGAGCATCGATCAGGAAGTTCCACACGAACTGTTACATCGCAGCTAGTGGAAATCTATTATCGACAAATAAACTTTTGTTCCGAATTGTAGATGGGAGCAAATGGTGACTTTCAAGTCTGAAAAATCCAACGAATACTGATGATAAATTATTATGATTTATCATTATGATATTATTTGATTTGTTCTTAGTAGAGTACAGCACTCTTCTCTGCGCTTAAACTAGTTAAGTTTACTTCTATCTATATTATCAGTACTGCATGTAGTAATCATCACCATCATAGTGATGTTAATGCGGAAGAAATCACAAAAACATAGAAGACTGTGTCACGATACAAATTCTGGCAACCAAATAAAGCCTCAATAAAATATTGTCAATGACCACTAAGTGCTGGTATTATAATAGATAGCATAATTAACGGTAAGCTGACCTAATTTAGCAGTACTCAATATTGATAAAATAATGATAACAAGGAAGCAAGCTCCGACTCACCACCAAAAGTCTCTGACTCATATCACATTGTATATTTATTTATATTCCTTGATGTTAATTTATGTAGTTGAAAAATCCAAATATTGAAGATAGCCATAACCTTCATCCAAAAATATCAAAACACACCACTGCCTATTTGAATCATCTACTGAAAGATGTCAATGCCAATAAAATCATTGAAAAAATTATGATTCATCAATTATTTATAAAATGTATAAATACTTAATCCACATATGTTAACTTGCTATTAAATAATGCATATTATTATTTGTACTCACCAAAAATATCATCCCAAGCCGGTGAAATAATGTATATACAGGTCTCATATCTTCGGTGGTTTCACGAACATAGCAATATATTTTGGAAATATTTGTTGTATATGAGATTATACTATTTTAGGAGTCAGTTATTTTTATAGCATAAAATATTTGGATGTATATTAATTTAGCAATAAACTTTCAGTTCACCTTTTGAATTTGGCAGTGGAGTTGAAAAGTAAAGAATATTTTTAAAGGCATCTTCCAAAAATAAAAATAAAAATTGAAAGGATTTTAACGTCCTATATGTTATTTTGTATTATATATAATATAGTCGTATATTATTTAAATGGTTATTGTAGCTAAATGTTGGAACTACTTTTGTGCATTGTACTGACGTCAAAACACGATATTAAATTGACCAATCACAGCCCAGCATTTCATTAAAAATTCTAGAATGTTCTATTGAAAATTCTGTTTCCTTGAATTTTAGCAAGGTAACTCTCTTCCGTTTGAGACTCCTTAGAGCAGTTGCTTTTGAGCACATACGTGCAGTTTAACTGTTTTAAAATGTAATCAGTTTCATTTTCAATTTTAATGTTTTCAAGCTGTGATATATTAAGCTGTGGCAATATATAATTGATTAAATTCACGTAAAGTCGCGAAAATATTATAAACCATGGTCCAGAGCCAAGCAGTATCGTGAGATGACACACGGAATCCAATCTACCCCTGAGATGGCTGCCTAAACCAGGATACGGTAACCAACGTCGAAGCATCGCCAATACTGTGAGTGATCCGTTTTATTAATCCTTTGGCCAAAGGCGCGAAAAGCCTCTTTTAAAGTGAAATAGTGGGGAGAAATGATCATACTGCGTGAAACATAAAACATGAGCTCATGGTCTAGTAGTTAGGGCATTCATAATTTTAGAGAGTTTGTACTATCTTATTTGCCAGGCAAAATACCCACACCTACGCTCTACCGAAAATATAAATTTTGTAACAAGCTATTTATTGTTATTATCAATTATTAACGAAACTTGTAAAATTCATTTAATTGTTCAAGTTGTGTGTTCTAAAGGAACAGGAGAATATACTCCAAGTTTTTCACCTAATTACTGGGTTTTCTAGTCGTTCTTGCACCCGTCTTGGCAATCCCAATTGATACATTAAATTTATTTAATTTATGAAAATATCAGTATCCTGGATGAGCCCTTGTAAGGTACAAATTTTGACATGCCCAGTCACGTAAGGAGTATGCTTAGCCAAGTGTGTTACGTAAGTGGATTGAGATCTTGTCTTTGATGCGTGACTATAGTCCATCACTTAGCTCTCCCTTATCTTGTGACACATTTGACTCATATTTGCTTGATCCTGACGCCACGGGACATACAACATAAAAATAATAGCGTTACACACATGACCCACAACATAGTAATGTTACACATGGCACCATAACGTGGGGCTGTTACACATGGCACCCAACATGGCGGCCTGACGGAGATGTACAGAATTTCTTTATTAAGAAAAGCCAAAAATTTGAACTCAGAAATCACAGAGTTGATGGTTGAAAACTTTTGAAATTGAAGATATACCTTATGGAATTGCCAAGCTTTAATAAAGTAATTAATTAATTTGAATATTGATTTCATTATTAAATTATTCCTGAGGAGACGTCGAGGAAGAGTATACTCAGATATGTCGCCAACAATTTATAGAGATATACGCACCTATTGCTATGAATCACACTCTGTGATCATTTGAATAATTATTTTAGGTAGCCTAACAAGAAAGCCAGCTTATTTAACCTTGAAATTAAAGCTTTAAAGGTACCAAAATATTATTAGTTTACCAAGAGGATTAAGGTCTTGGGGGCTTATTAATTTGTTAATTAATCTATTAATTTAAGCAAAATCCCCAAAAAAGCGATATCATAGGCAAGATATTAGGAGTATTAATTGTTTATTTATTGTTTATCTGTGATAGTGTGAAAATCGCCAGATTATTAATGAGCATTGAATATAGGGCTATTTATTAATAGTTACCATATATAAAAATTTAGTTTACTGGTAATTACCAGATATCTATTGATTTAACTATCATTGCATGTTTATTTTGTGCATGTTTATTTGTAATAAGTCTTGGAAAATTTATTGTCTCACTGTATATATCACTTGTCACTTCTAATCCTTTTGGTCAACATTTCACTGCACTTGAGTCACTATCGCACTCACTGCATTCATTTCCACGCCGCGCATACACCCTTCGCGCATCTATTTCCACGCCGCGCCCACACCCTTCACGCCGCGTTCACACCATCGGACCGCGACATCCTTGGATTTCACCACTAGCCCAGCTGTCCAAATCCTAATTCACCATCATGGAGAACCTTTCAGCCAACTCATCTGTGTCCTACATGGAGCTGGGAGACAACAACACTTTGCGAGAAGTGACCACACCTAACACCGAGGCAACAAACAACACTGATGAGACAGCGCCCAGGAGGCGAGACGCAGGAAGTGTCACTAGCGCCAACTTCGACCCTGAAAATCTTCTGTCAGCTGTCTTCCACCCGCCTGGAACCAGATGTCAGCCTGACAGAAGTACCTCGACGCACGCCGTCACCTGCCGCTGTCAATCCTACTACACAACACGCAAAATGAACTGAGTCCACTGACCTCCAGATTATTGGCCACCCTCCTACTTAAACTAAGTAGTGACATCAAAGATTCCTACGAGAAGCTAGGTAATCGACTGGTTAGTCAAATGGAGAAGATGGATAGTCTGAATGGAGAAGTGGGATAAGGAATTGAAAGAGGACATGAAACAAATGAATAATCAAATAGAAAAACGGATGGAGGATTGAGAGAAGAGACCAGAGACATCAAGGGAGAAATGAAGGAAAAGAGAAAGCAGTTAGATGACACTATTGTATGCCCCAACCAGGGAGTGGATGATATGCAGATGAATTTGAGGAAGGAACCTGAAAATCTTGAAAAACAAACCAAAACCGTCATACAACAGGCAGTAGAGAAACAGAAGACAGAGTGTGTCATCACCACCAGAATTTGGAAAAGCAGATTAGAGATTCCACCCAGCCACTAGAAAAATCTGTACAGGAAGTTAACACTCAACTAAGTCTAACAGACACATCACCAACACCGCTTCTAATCACTGATAAAGATAATAATCCACACCTTCTACAAATATACCATCAAAAACAAATGGAAAATCAAATGATCCATCAGGGAAAAATTCCAGCGGTGACCATCACGCAAGACTAGGAGGAGAGAAAACTTATAAGACTCTGACGGTTCAAATTCCGGCAGCCCAGAGCAAAGTTAAACGGCAGTTGAGCAAAAATAAATAAGAGTATCATAACCTCATCTTCATCGGAAGCATGCTCGATATAAAAAGCCGACAGCTTTTGAGCAGTATGCATGTTTTCATCGGCGGCACACTCGCTTCAAGCCCGCCCTAAAGCCAAGAGATTGTAAAAACATGCTCAATATAAAAGTCGACAGTTTTCGAGCATTCTGCATGTTTTCATCGGCGGCATACTCGCTTCAAGCCCGCCATAAAGTCAGGAGATTGTAAAATTTGGACACCAAACCCTAACCTCTCTTGAGATGTTGATCGACTACCCACAACCAACCGGCCTACATAACCTAAATCGCCCACATCTGGTATATGAAGGTTAATAAGAGCAGCTTCAGGACCCTGAAAACACTTCGTCTATTTGGTACGAGAACCTCGCCAACATTAAACCCTACTATAGAGAATGAACAATATCATTCCTAAGAACCACATGCTTCCGGTTTGGAGATAAACGAAAAAAGTGATTTTTCTACAACAGGATTCAAACTAACATGAGCCAGAGATCGTCCCAAGGATGTACTACGACGCCTGACCGTATTAATTACGCAAAATAAGTGATATTGAACTTTTTAGAAAATACACAGTTCTGTTAATAAAATAATTGATGGTTGATCGCCATATTTTCTAATCAAACCAAACGGAATCCTAACGGTAAATTATTACCAACTTCAAATATTAGTAAGAAATTACCTTCTTTTCCAAGACTTACTATGTTATTATATCATATATTTGTTAGTATTAGTAAATATCTGAATTTTTTGTTAGCTTCTACGAAGTCATACGTTATGCACATAACCAAAAAACACATATGTTATGATGTCTACTTGTGTGCGTAGACGATATATTGTACACATACGATAGGCCAAGGCCACATAAATCGAACAGCATGTATATATTCCATACTTCACAGCTGTGAAAGTTTATAATCAAATTGTTATAATGTAGCCAGTATTATTAAGTAAATTTTGTTAAAACTAAGATTAACACATATTTTGATATTATTATTGAATGTTTATTTATTTGTAACCATAAGTGTTTGCATGGCAGTGAACATTGAGTCAAGTGGTGAAACCACAGATTACGATTGTGAGCCCTAGGCTAATAACTTTGTCAATCGATAAAACAAGTCGGCACCCATTTAAGTTACCTGCTATTTCCTCCAGATCAGTTACCGGAGTTATTGTGAATCTATCCATGTAAATTGTTTGAGAGCTTTATTTATGTCATTTATTGTCTAGCAGAACTTATGAGTTTGAATTGTATTGTATTTTCAGTGTCATCTGAGATAACCTCACATACCTTTTGTGCATCAGCGCTTGTAGAGATTCCTTCGGCACCTGGCATACTCTTTGGTTTGACATGTCGTCATCATAGTATTGTTTAGCCGCCAACTTTTGAATTCTCATATTGCTCTTTTAGATGTATTATCCTTGCTCTATTTTTCTCAGCTAAATGCTTGATTTTTTGTGTAAATCACTGCCATGATTAGATGTTACGCTTCTGTAAATCTTATGAGTAGGTAGCGTAGAATGTTTCCGTACCGAATTCGAGTCGGGAGGTAAGCTAACATGAGACAGTTGTGTTCACATATTTTTTAGAGCCTTCTTTATGTTATGTGAGATCTTAGAAAATTTGCCTCGTTTTCTTTGTATAGTTATACAAACTCGCTCTATCTGCAGCTTATTAAAAGCTTATTTATTCGCTCATTTATATAACTATAGGGGGCTTCTGTCACGATACAAATTCTGGCAACCAAATAAAGCCTCAATAAAATATTGTCAATGACCACTAAGTGCTGGTATTATAATAGATAGCATAATTAACGGTAAGCTGACCTAATTTAGCAGTACTCAATATTGATAAAATAATGATAACAAGGAAGCAAGCTCCGACTCACCACCAAAAGTCTCTGACTCATATCACATTGTATATTTATTTATATTCTTTGATGTTAATTTATGTAATTGAAAAATCCAAATCTTGAAGATGGCCATAACCTTCATCCAAAAATATCAAAACACACCACTGCCTATATGAATCATCTACTGAAAGATGTCAATGCCAATAAAATCATTGGAAAAATTATGATTCATCAATTATTTATAAAATGTATAAATACTTAATCCACATATGTTAACTTGCTATTAAATAATGCATATTATTATTTGTACTCACCAAAAATATCATCCCAAGCCGGTGAAATAATGTATATACAGGTCTCATATCTTCGGTGGTTTCACGAACATAGCAATATATTTTGGAAATATTTGTTGTATATGAGATTATACTATTTTAGGAGTCAGTTATTTTATAGCATAAAATATTTGGATGTAT
This sequence comes from Laodelphax striatellus, assembly GCA_017141395.1. Taxonomy (NCBI): domain Eukaryota; kingdom Metazoa; phylum Arthropoda; class Insecta; order Hemiptera; family Delphacidae; genus Laodelphax; species Laodelphax striatellus. The sequence goes on along the minus strand of CM029531.1, from coordinate 10,496,927 downwards.
ATTAATTTAGCAATAAACTTTCAGTTCACCTTTTGAATTTGGCAGTGGAGTTGAAAAGTAAAGAATATTTTTAAAGGCATCTTCCAAAATAAAAATAAAAATTGAAAGGATTTTAACGTCCTATATGTTATTTTGTATTATATATAATATATCGCATATTATTTAAATGGTTATTGTAGCTAAATGTTGGAACTACTTTGTGCATTGTACTGACGTCAAAAAACACGATATTAAATTGACCAATCACAGCCCAGCATTTCATTAAAAATTCTAGAATGTTCTATTGAAAATTCTGTTTCCTTGAATTTTAGCAAGGGTAACTCTCTTCCGTTTGAGACTCCTTAGAGAGCAGTTGCTTTTGAGCACATACGTGCAGTTTAACTGTTTTAAAATGTAATCAGTTTCATTTTCAATTTTAATGTTTTCAAGCTGTGATATATTAAGCTGTGGCAATATATAATTGATTAAATTCATGTAAAGTCGCGAAAATATTATAAACCATGGTCCAGAGCCAAGCAGTATCGTGAGATGACACACGGAATCCAATCTACCCCTGAGATGGCTGCCTAAACCAGGATACGGTAACCAACGTCGAAGCATCGCCAATACTGTGAGTGATCCGTTTTATTAATCCTTTGGCCAAAGGCGCGAAAAGCCTCTTTTAAAGTGAAATAGTGGGGAGAAATGATCATACTGCGTGAAACATAAAACATGAGCTCATGGTCTAGTAGTTAAGGCATTCATAATTTTAGAGAGTTTGTACTATCTTATTTGCCAGGCAAAATACCCACACACGCTCTACTGAAAATATAAATTTTGTAACAAGCTATTTATTGTTATTAACAATTATTAACGAAACTTGTAAAATTCATTTAATTGTTCAAGTTGTGTGTGTTCTAAAGGAACAGGAGAATATACTCAAGTTTTCACCTAATTACTGGGTTTTCTAGTCGTTCTTGCACCTGTCTTGGCAATCCCAATTGATACATTAAATTTATTTAATTTATGAAAATATCAGTATCCTGGATGAGCCCTTGCAAGGCCAAATTTTGACATGCCCAGTCACGTAAGGAGCATGCTTAGCCAAGTGTGTTACGTAAGTGGGATTGAGATCTTGTCTTGATGCGTGACTATAGTCCATCACTTAGCTCTCCCTTATCTTGTGACACATTTGACTATATTTGCTTGATCCTGACGTCACGGGACATACAACATAAAAATAATAGCGTTACACACATGACCCACAACATAGTAATGTTACACATGGCACCATAACGTGGGACTGTTACAACTGTCAAGCATGCATTCAAGTTGAACTCCAGCTAGCTTCAGATACTGGATGTCAGTAGCAATAATAGAATCATGCTCACTAATATTGATAATTCAAGAATGTGGATGTTCATTGTAAGCTCTATTAGGAAAAAAATGTCTCCATTCAAATATGGTTATGCAATCTTCATGACAAGACTAAAGACAAGATTAGAAAGATTTAATGAAGAATATCTAAAAAGCGATCATGATAGAAATTATTGTAAACAATCTTTTCAAAATATTTGGTGAGATTTCAACCATTCTAGTAGAAAGACCCTTTATTCATTTATTCAGAGTCCTTTATTCATTTCAGATCAATTGAAGTAGGATTTAGGTTAATTAAGATAAAATTTATCGCCTTACAAGATGGTATTCCCAACAAGGCAGGATCAGAGCTGAAACCAAACAATTCCCAAAGGTGGTTTAATTCTGTATAATTGTGAACCTTATCATTTCGGATAATAGAGGATTTAGATTCCCTGTCATCACAATTTCTGTTACTCCAATCCCTACCTCTTTCTAGCATTAGTCTTCAAGTGAATTCTTAGTTGATTCAATCCCATTAAATGATTGAATACATTGATCTGTTTAATGTTACAAATGAACTTTTAGTAATAACGAAGTTTGTAATTGGAAATCTAATTCTGCGGAGTTTAAAAGGTGGAGAACAAATGAGAAATTTTAATGTTCGCAAAACCTGAATGAAAATGAGTCAGAATTGAATCTGAGTGAATACCTGCTTCTTTAGAGCGCGTATTACCCATTTTTCAACATAAAACATGGTAGTTGATGAAGGGCACTACAAGATAATTAATTTGGCAATCTATTCACCAGGCCTTGACTCATGAAGACAGAGGGGTAATGGAAGGCCTAGGAACTGAGTTTAATATTGTCGCAGCTCAGTGATTTACGATTAAAGATCCGACTACTAGCTTGTGCAGAATGTTGTTGCTGTTGTGAGCTGTCTTTCCTACGCCCTTATATATTTTCAGGAGATTTCGAAAATGTTATTCTCAGTATTTCTCGTCAATCCCCATTCCCCACGTTCATTACGTAATTGACTCTCCCTCATTTTTTTCTTCCCCTTCCTAAAATGAAATTATCATCAGATTTCCTGTTATTCATTGCCACTTGACATTTGGTACAAGGAAAACAGGACATGAAATTAATAATTTCAGTTAATTAGGGCAATAATGGGAATGCTTTCATCTGTAATTATCATTTCTCTGAAAAACTATATCCTTGAACCTTGAACTCATTTCCCAGGATATCTACTGCATTGTTGATGATTAGACAACAACTAAACGATGGTTTGGCCATTTGTAATAATGAATGCTTTGTAGTCTATAACTACTATAAGGGATGCGTTGAGAATGTTGCTTCCTTATCATTTTTTCATCAATCCCTCTTTTAAAATTTCTTTATATGCCTTTTTAAAAATTATCTGTTAGAAGTATTGAATCTATCAATTTTCAATAGTAATGTAACTGATGGGCCCATTCACTTCCACTGGGCATGAGAATACCTGAAAGAACAATCATCACATGGGTTAAATGATATTTCTCACGATAAAAAGTAGATTGCGAATCATTTTTCAGTTTTGACTTCCCTTTTTTCTTGCATTTCAATTCATTAATTGAAAGAACAGGAAAACAAGGTGCTGGGAGAATTTAACATGGATTATTAAGCAGGGAAGAACTTTTTCACTTGCTTTTATTTTCCAAGAAAAACAAATTATTCTCCCCCTGTTTCATGTATTTCTTGTGCAGAATGAATTCTTTCCAAATTATTCCATTCTACTTGGAAAAATGCATTGTGTACAGTATATAAACTGAATGAAACTTTTTCAAAGAAGTGACACAATAACTCTTTTCGCAATTATCGAGAGTGTCGTTTTTTTAATACATTGTAAGCTGACCCGAAGCTACATCGATGAATGTAATGGAAACTCATGTCACTGATGCATATTTCAGACACCGTTTGATTGCACGTGATTATTAATTCATCTCTTCATTGAGCTCAGAGCGTTATTTGTCTGATTAGAGAAGTATTGAACGATCTGATTCCTCGAAATTTCAAACCCTATTCAACTGTTTCGTGTTGTCAGACGATAGAACCTACACAAAAGGTGTAAATACAAGTTGAGAGGCAATGGAAGCTCATTTCAATAATATACAGACACTATTTGATTGCATAAGAATAATTATTTATCGCTGTATGAATAAAATCTTTCTATTGCTTACTCAACTATTTTAATTAGGATATTTCAACTCTTACGACCACTACATGAGACTGATAATATCATTTATTAAGCAGCGATGCTTGTTAGCTTCAAATGAGCAAACAAGCTAATTTTATGCTTTTGAGTTCATTTTATTCTCAACCGAGTAGCAAATTGAGTTGAGACGCAATAATTGAGAAGCAACTTGAATTTATTCAGCTTGAAGAAGAGTAGGAGAAAAAGGAGAATAAGTGTGGAAACAAGTGCTCATGTTCTCTTTTCTGGATTCCATTTCTCTATTCAAATCATATTCTTCAGAATAATTTCTAGACTGCTCTGTGCATTTCCTATGTGAAATATTCTACCATGAACATTCATATGTACATGAGTTGGAGAATATGAAAACACAATTTACACAGGATTGCATGGAGCGCCGTAGGTGTGCACAAGTATACCTGTATTCTGTTTGCACGGGTAAACAAGGTACATTCAACAGTACCGGAGATGCAACGTTATTTGGTTACAAACGAACGTGAAAAGAGGTCAGGTTTTTGGTTGAACTGTGTAAATAATCGGCCAACGGCGTTCACACACAATAATTCCGCTTGCAGCTTGATTTGATGCTCGCCACTATTCCCTCTGTATTTCTCCGGACCACCTTGCCAGGCGGGCGTTTGAGTCTGTTTAATTGAAATTACTAACAGCGAACACACTAGGTGACAGTGAAAACATTGAGCCATGCACTGAATCAGCAAAACTGGAATATTTTCTGTTGTAGAATCAAGCTTGTGATGAATACAAGCATCACACGCGCAAGGCACAATTGGCATCCGAGGAACGCTCACTTGTTTCATTGTTGTAATTTGCCATTTTATTCTGTTCCACATGTATTTAGGTTGCTGCACAAAGCTTCCTGAGTCAGCACCCGATTTGTTCAACCGATGTTAATTGGGTTTTTACTACATTATTCCAGAGATAATCCAGATAATTTAGAAAACTCAGAGTATTCAGGTTATCCCCTCATTTTCTGTGATTATATCTATACTACATTATTCGGTAACATTTAATAGTATCACTGTGTTTAATGAACCTATATTGCAATCTCAAAAATGCAGCTCATACGTTACTCAACATGTATCAAGAATCATTTTCCTTTGTTGGGCTCAGGAAAAACTCATTAATGGAAACCTTTTCTAATATATTTTCTACAAATATATAATAATTCTTATTATTATGTGGTGAAAAAAATGATGAATGAGATGCTGGATGATTGCATCAATATTCAAAAGAGAATTTAAATTCAATTGAAGAAAGTAAAGCATCAAATTATACCAATACAACAAAGGACTATAATTTCCACCAATATTGGAAAAAGAATGGCTTTGAGTTTGAAGAGATTTAAAACTGGTCTCATATTAAATTCTCTTACTACCCTTCTCACTTTTAAGATACTTTCATACTTGAAAAAGTTTCACACAGTGGGTGTGACGTCCTCGTTACAGCAACAACAAAAGTTTGAAGTTAGTTATGCTCCGATATTAGTAAATTCACCACTCAGGCTCATCTTCGTTTCAAATATGTTCAACGAAACAATAGTTTAAATTTTGTTCGAACTCTTGATCCATTATTTTCGTTTCGTTAACCTGAATTCAAAAGAAAATGATACATTCTGGCCTTAGTTTACAAGTGTCAAATTTGTTATTGTAAATTTGTCAACAGCCTACCAGTGACGCAATAACTCCAATATTGATGTAATACCACGATGAATTCCATTTAGAAACTGAAATTCAATATGTGGCACAAATGAGAATGAATGATCCAGAAATATGCAAGGGCTCCAGCTGAGAGACGAGACGATGGTTAGGATTGGGAGCTGATTCAATTTGGGAGAGCGGTGGAGAGCGAGCGGAAGCCACATCCATCATATCCTTAGCGTGATGGCTGAATGAGCCAGCAGTGACGTATCACACGCGCACGTTATTGCGAACGTGTTTATGAGGCGACGGCGGCACCAGAAATCCTTCCTACTCCTTAGAATCTCAGATTAATAAGGGCACCACACTCCCACCACTGGAATTCCATTCCAAGCAACTCACTGTCAACGCCTCGAATATTTCTCTCGGCTACGCCCACTGCGTGGAAATATAACAATTTTCATTGGCCAAAGCGACTGCAGTTGTGAGTTACAGCTCAGAATGATTGATTCTCGGTTTTGGAGAATAGTTTCTTTCTATATTTTCAAAATTATATGCCGACAACTTGCCGGACAGGACATTATTCAAAAGTGAAGCGAAAAGGAATCTATAAGAATATCAAAATTGTAAGATAAAGTGATGCATAGGGATGAAGTGGAAATGAATTATTCAGTGAAATTGAATGTTTTGTTCTCCAAAGAAGTGATAAGAATCTTGTTGCTGAATCAACTGTAATACAAAACTCCCTATAAAACACTTTGAACAATAATTGGTTCATTTTGTCAAGGCACCTGAATCATAACAACTCTATAACAATGTTCCAAGTGTATAAGAATTCATCCCTCACACATTATTCACATGGTTGAATCATAGTGGATGAACATTCCAAGGAACAAAATAGTTTCTTTTTCCAAGGAATAAATATTGTGTTTGAACCTGTAGTAAAAATCTGTAATGCAGTTCATTGGTGATTGAAGTAATTGATGGAGCAATCAATTAATTATCAATTAATTGGTAGTTCAGGTAATCCATTTCAATTACGAGTCGTTGGGATAGTAGTTGGTAAATCCAGCCAGGAGCCGCAATATCAGAGAAATATTTATCGCTTAAATGAGAAAATATTTGAATGTGACTGAATTACTAATTGATTATTCCAATAATTGTGAACGTACTTTCCAATGATATCCTTGTTAATTCAATTGAATTTGTGTTTCTGCGAAATCTTAATAATTCCATCCAAAGCTTGGTTGAGCTAAAATTTCCTCTCTATAGCTGGCCAAACGGCAATGGAGATTAGTAGCAATCAATAAAAGAAATAGTTTACCATTGAAAAGACAATCAAGAAATTGATTGAATAATTATTATTATGATACTCTCAGATGAGCATTCTACTCTTTTTCTTTATTATTTTGGAGCATCATTGCATTATTTATTCAGATATAATTTTTTTAAACTTATCATTGAGCTTTCGAATGGATATTGTTTACAATTTTGTATGATGGTTCACTTAAGCCTTAGCCTAGTCGCTTATAAGCCTAGGCTACACCCAAAGCGCACTGCGTCCGATGGATTTTTTATAATATTATTATCAGCTTAATTATTCCAATGGCTTTCCAATACTTTGTTTGCATCCAGAATCATCTATCAATCATTCTAGATTATCTATGTGTGATCAGAATACTGAATCTATGGATGAATGGATGAACAAACTCGGAACGTGAGCTATGAGCTTGTAGCACAATATACATATTGCTTCGTATACTGATAAATGAACTGACCAGTTATAAGTTGAAACAGTCATCAACCGTTGATTGAATTCGGATTTCAAATATGGGATTGATTCGATTAGACAGAATATCGGGGGACCAAGTTCTGCTTGAGAGTGTAAAGGCCAAGGAATGGAAATTTAAATAAATAAAAAAAACCATGAAATTAAACTATATTTGGAAGTTAAGTGCCATCTACACTTAATAATCATTGCTTATTATAACTCATACTGTACTTACTTAATCAATATTAGAATACAATGGAAGAACTCATACTAAAGTACAGTCAATGAATACAGAAGTGTTCTGTATTCAGTGGTACAGTGCAGCAGAATTTATACTCATGACCGAGCGCTGTGATTGGCCTGTCAGGTGAACGACTGCCATTGGCCTAGATAAGCTCCTCCCACAATGGGCGGTCTCTACAAACATCACAGCAATGGCGGTTCAAACAACTAACATAGCAAAGAAAGGTAATTGATTTTTACAAAAACAAAATAAATAAATAGGAATGCTTGAAGAGTGAATTTGAATTTGTATCGTATCGTCATGGAAAGTTTTGCAAAGAAGGCAACTGAACAATAGATAGTTCAAATGACTAGACAGAGATAATTGAGTAGTCAATTATCTCCTTTTCTCCTCTATCTCTAATCTCTATTTTTCCTATCTCCAATCCATTTCTGAGCTATCTCCAATTTTCTCCTTTTTCTGAGCTATAAATTAAAAAATAGTACTGGGTGAATGATGCGATACAGTATCAAGAGCTGTGATGATGAATTATTATACTGCTATAGTGAGACTCCTATTCTCTTCCACTTCTAATATTTTTCATGCTCAGTCTCTCAGTTTATTCTTCGGCTTCAGCTTATCAGTTTGCAGCCAGTAACCGTATGAGAATTAAGAGCGTAGAGAATTATTCCGCCAGCTCCGGAGGCTCCGTCACCAGCGCAAACCGGGTCAGAATTTACATAGTTAAACGCGGGCTTTGCACCCTGCTTCCTTCATTGCACCCGATATCTTCATCTCATGCTTGAAGTCAAATGTAAATTCCAGCTGCATTATTATTTTTTGAATAATTGAGAACTGTCAGCTGAAAGATTTTTTTTTCACTTCTAATTTTCTTCTACATTAGCTACTGTTGATAATATATATTATTGAGAAATGTCATCAATTTAAATGATTCCCAAAAAGAAAATTTCTGCAATCTCCTCTTCCTCTTACTAGCTCCAGTTATTAATTGAGAAATTCCATTAACTTTTTGACTAATAACTAATAACCCTTGAAGTTGAGCTGAATCCAAATTGGAAATCTGATCCTCTATCAAATTGAGAGGGAATTATAATCAATTTGATTATAATCAAATAAAGGGGATGACATCGTCACTCTATTATCATCATATCTATTTTATGAAACACTTCAATTCCATCAAACTGCTTTTGATAGGAATCCAGTGCTTCTATTTAATTCTTCATTTTGTGATAATATGTAAGACAAGAACGATTGATTTCTTACCAGTAAATATAAGTTTAATTAGTGCTTTATCAATGAAAACTCTGTTGATGATAATAGGAATGATAACTTATCACGTTCTCTTAAGAATGGTTGTTATTCGCGCAAGATTTTCTTTACAATTTCTATCAAAGAGCATGCAAAACCTTGTTCATCATACAATTACAGTACATAAGAAAATATTGTACTTGAAAATATACTGATATCACATTCAAGAAGGAGTTCACCAATATTTTCAAATAAATTGAATATACACGATTTCTCTCCTATTCAATACTGCTACTTCAATTTATTGCGATTTTACCGAGACAGTTGATATTCCATCAAGGCAAGGGGGAATTTTGCTCCCTATCAAAATAATACTGAACTCTTTTCTCCAATCAATCCAATTTTGTATTGTCAGCTTCAAATAGATTGTGGCTCGATTGAAGGATGGAACCGCTAACAAAGGAGAGAAGCTCTAACAAGAACATTATAAAGAAGATGAAAGTTGTGGAAAGTTCTTGAGAAAAAGGAAAACCGCATCCTGAGCGAGCTTCTCTCGCCAATATTGGCAGACTCGTTCATTCGTTTCCCAAAACTTGCCTCTTTCTTCATTTCTCTTTCCATCCTTCCGGGTGGACGAAGAATTTCCTCCGGAATAAATAAGGTCTGCTAATATCTGGCTCCTTTTCTTAGACTTCTTCTTACTGGCTCTATTGACCGACCTCAAAATAACGTCTAATTTGCAAAAGAGTTTTCCCCTATTCCACAGGGAGACATGGTCTCCATTGTGATGAAATTACGGATAGAAAATATATCATGGCTCTGAAAAAGAAGTGAGTCCGCAGTATTTCCTTGAATATTCATGAGAAAAGACAGTTTCAACTTTGGAGCATGGTGCATCCTCTTATCATCTCTCAACTATATCCAATCTCAGCATTTATTTTCATTCTCCAACAGGAACTGACTTGAATTCTTCCGATGAAATGACTCTTGTCTAAAACATGATACTGTTGTGACTATAATACCATGTAACATTTATAACCTTTGCCCATTTGATGAATTTCTGCACATTCCCATGTGAATAATATATTTTTCCAAACAAAGAAGATAAGTGATTGTTGAATATTATGTTCATCAGATATGAGAGAAAGAGTATTTTACATGAATGACGTCCAAACAGTCATTTAATGTATCAATACATAAATACTTGTACAATCACCTTATCAATAATATCAACTTAACGTCTCACTCCTCAGGTCATTTCAACATTTATTGGTGTGGTAGTTTTATTTGAAGGAAAATCTCACAATTGAGTTTATTCAATGAATGTTGAAGCCTCACTTCTCGCTGTTAGATTTCAATTATTCCTCTTTTTATACATCGAATAAATCATTCTGCTGCTCTGCCCATAGAAACATATGTTCTGGATTGATAATATGTGTGAATCATCGAAATGCACTCGATTTCGCGACTGACCAATTTCGATTAATAGAGAGCGTGAATTAAACAGTGACGTATTCATTCTTGCCAATCAGGCGTGATTGTTCTTTCCGGGGCATTGTTGAAAAAACTAACCATCCGTGTTCAGGCCGGTTTATGCGTTTTTTCATTATTGACTCGCATTTTTAGTCGATTTTGTGAAGTGCTTTTCCAGGCAGGCCTGAACTGCCACATTGATTCCAGACAGCAAAAACTCGTATTTTTTTCTCCAATCCCAGAATTCCAGTTGTGTGAAAGTTCAGCTGAACTTCGTGCCTGTCTGTTGGGCAGTCATTGTTTTATGAGAGAGTGGAGCTTGAAAACGATTGCTTCAGTAAACAATGGACTCTTCCTTTTTTTTAATGAATCTTTGATTTCCTCCAATTCACGCCCTCCGTTAGTCCAGCACTTTCTCCTAGTTATACTCATGGGGAGAGAATTTCAACTTTTCCAGTTAATTGAACTTCAATTAATACGATTAAATTTTGCGTCAATCTCACTTACTACACCATCGACAAAACAAACATGTTAAATTGTGTTTAATGTTCCTTCATGTTTGAAAATGTTTCCTCATTTTTTATAAGCAAGGTTTGTGCGTGAGCTGAATGACGGTCAGGATGATTAATTAAGGCTAGACAGAATTTTATTGTCATTATCAATCTCATTTGAAACAATAGAGATTTAATAAATCACAGTTTGTTCAACTTATTTATTAGTATAGTTTTTCAACACTCAATTATTTTTCCAACGTAAAGTCCAACGGCAAAGCATGAAAATTTCAAACATCTAGATTTTAAAACATTGAATATTGGCGATCAGAGGTTTTACTCCGTGGCGAAGTGTGGTATACTTATTTGGACCAAATAAGTATACCACGCTTGCCACTATTTTACTAGCTTGGATCAAGTCAAACCAGCTAGATTTCTGCTGTCGGGGCTCCTACTGTACAGGACCCCTTGTCATTAGAACAGTGAAACTAGTTTGACAGTCTCATCGCCTATTCAAATTTGAGGGACGACCGCCTAATTTCTCGTCCGCAGCGCAGCAGCCCTTTTGTCGTTGTGGAACTTGACGTGTTCCTCGCAACACCATCCTTCAACTTATAATTAGAGTTATTGGTATAGTTTTCCACCAATTATCATACATTCAGTAGTTTCGGATGTTCCATACGATATAACTATTCAAAGAAAGGCTCTCAATTATGTTGAGGGGACTATTAGAATATGTATGTGATGGTATAGCCTATTATGCAGGAAGCTCTTCAATGTGTGACTGTTTGACAGTCTCATCGCCTATTCAAATTTGAGGACGAAGGCTTTGTCGTTGTGGAACTTGACGTGTTCCTCGCAACACCATCCTTCAACTTAAATTGGGCAGATCGTTCCACCAATTATCATACATTCAGTAAGTTTCGGATGATATATAACTATTCATAGTAAAGGCTCGAACGTTGAGGAATTTAGAATATGAATGTGGTGGTATATTATGCAGGCAACTCTTCAATGTGTGACTCTATTATGACTCATCATGACTCTATCATACTGTTCAACAGTAGTTTGATAATTAATCCAGCTTGAATTAGGCCTAAGTCTGTATTATAATGAATATCATTTTGTCACACCAAGCTACTTAATAGTTGCTACTCAGTCGCTGCTAGTGAAATAGCTATTGATGGTAGCTGCTACTAGAAGCTACTTTCTATGTTACACTTGCTATCTAGTAGCAGCTATTCCGCTAGAAGCTATTAAAGGCATAGGCTTCAGAATTGAATTCAGAGTGGTAGCCAGTGAATCATCTGACAGGAATCTTATGAATTCCTCTTTGAAAAATACATTTCCACAATTTTTTCCATAGCTCACAGTTATTTACTGGATCAATCCCAGTTCACAGAACAGATTTTGACCACAATCCGGCCACTCCAGAATAGTAGTCGTCATCTCTCATCATCACCTCTCTTATTACTCATTCACGAGCTTAGAGCTCATGTCGTGGGTATCACCATCAGCAAAAACATTACGATTGAAAATATCAGACACAACACGAGTGGTGGAATAATATTGAGAAACTAGTAACAATGCTTTGATTAATTTGATAGAGCTCCAAAGATCAATGTTACAATGGGAGCTACTATTATTGAAGTTAAATAGAATCGAATAGTAGAATGATGATATAGAGAATAAGATTACGAGAGATGCGCCAGTCCCTATGTGGATAGAATGTATTCGAAAGACATAACAGGGGAATGAATTGGCTGAGCTGGCTGCTCTTTGACTGGTTGAATGGGTTATTTAGTCATTAGTGGCCTGTAAACGTTGTTTGAATCTCTTCCGTTGCAACTCGGCTACATCAAAAATGAGGTTGTGATAGTCAATTATTATCAACTGTTTGTATCGCCTTCAATTGGCTATTATATTTCAATTACATGTCAATTATTACGCTATTCCAATCGTGATCTATTTTGAAAGGGCTTCTGGCTTGGAATAGTGGATCTAATCGCATCAACGTTATAATGTATGATGGAAGGTTATTATTGGAGCTGGCGGAGACAAACGCTATTCCGATAACAAAGATTGCTCTTCGACTCTGAGCTTGATTTGTTTCCAATTAATTTCCCCGATTGATAGACATCCAATGCAAACAAGTTTCCATAATGCCAATAATTGGAACAAAGCGAGAGATAATTAAAATCGGTCCTCATCAGGACCTGGAGCTGATATTCCATGGAACTGATAATAATCAGTATGAGCCTGCAACTAACAAGTTGTCAAAGGTTCAAAATCGATCATAATCATAATACCATGATAATCCAAAATTGTTGATAGGAAACAGATAATTAAATTTTGGATGAGTTCATGCTATTTACTTTGCGAGAAAATCCTGAGCGACTTTGTCCTTCCTCTTCAGAAACATCAGGTTTTTGCTGCCAGGTTTCAATTTGGTTCAGGTAAATGTTGAGGAATAGTTATTAGAATGTTGAGATTCATTACAGGAGAACAGTAAGTACACTAGAATCTTGAAAATACACTCAAGTTATGTTGTAGGTACTGCAACGTTTCACGTCCTCCCTGAAAACAAGTCAACACATTTGAATAGAGAAAGTCGTAAGCTCAATTTGATTCTGCAATTTCCAATGTCAATGTTGGACAATTAAAATGAGCAAGCAATAAAACATCACTCTTGAAGAAAACTGGGACAACCTTAGCGGCTCTTCCATGCCTTAGATTCTTAATGCCTTGTTTTATTCTATTATTCCATAATCGTATGCAATGATTTTCTATGTATTGTCTGGAATTTATTGATTTTCTTTCCAATTTATGAGTAAATTAATTTATAATCTCACTTTATAAGGATCTTTTGAAGCGAATGTACAGTCTCGATTTGAAGTCTGAAGGAACGTGTATGAAGTGACAATGCGGTAGTAGGATTAGATAAAACACGTGTACCAGCTTTAGAATCACGAGGCATCTTGTACAGTCATTCACCAGTTTCCTGAGACAGATAAGTAGACTTGGAAAAAAAGTAATAAAGGTTCCGGGAAAAAGCCGGAACTATAATAATAATTCATAGAGAATGGAATAATGTTGAGTAGAAGATAAGAAATGAGCTAGACAGAAATATTGCGCATTTCATTTTGAATAGTCGTTGAGGTCTGGAGTTTCCTGAGTGCGGTCTGAGGAAAAGTTCGCCCCCCCCTCCACTTTGCTAGTGCACTTTCCCAGTTGCCAGCGATACTTGTAGATGAGATTATGCGCCTCTAATGCCTGCCTCCAAGCCCTTCATAATTCAGTCCCTTGCAATAATACAGTCTCAGAAAAAATGCGAATTTTCTCCTAGAATTTCCTCTCCTGCCCTTCTAGAGGGAAAACAATGAAGTTTTTCACTGGAATGTTGATTGTCCAGATTTTAAATAACAAGCATTGCCTTTCTGAATAGTTTGAGTGCTGTTGTAATCCAACTAAATTCATGAATAGATTTCTGACTGAATGAAATGGTGTTTGGAATGTTTTAACGTTCCCTCTACAACAGACCGAGAATGATAAGATGATTGTATAACCTTTAAAAAAACTTCTCCACTTCTCATCATTGGCTTGTAAGTTTCATTAATTTAGGGTTATGCACAATTTGTATTTCGTCTATTTAGACTGTTTTCATTGACAAACTCACTAATTTATTTATAATTAGAAATTTAAAAAGTACCACAAATATCTTTTAGATAGAGAAACATCACAAATGCACGAATTGTAATATCAAATGAATACTCAATGAATTGAAAACAGAATCACTTTATTTAAAGATTTCTTTCCTCGTGATTAAGATAAATAAATATTGGAATATGTTTTTGCGTATAAAATTAATAGCTGGAACTTAATTAATTGATAAGTTTATTTATTCTAGTGGAGGGAAACAATTCTTCAATGAATTATACAAACAAACACACAGACATACAATCACATGCGAAGTTGAAGTTGGCCTATACATACATGCTTTCTCCAGATTGTTGTTGGTCTCTTAGCTGGTTTTTACATTGTGAAATCGGGAGGAACAGCGTCAGTATCTTCACATTTGCTCAGTACAACATCATTGAGTGCAAGACATTGTATTTCTTCACTAGCTGCGCTCGCGAGGTGCATATTTCATCGGTTATCGAGAGAGGTCTCCGATGTTCGAAGAAGAAAGTTAATGAAATATTCAGTATGGGAGCCGCGCTGAGCGTATAACAGACGCTGGGCCAGGCGCCTCTATTCATCCGATGCCCCATCCTCGGATAAGCTGCCATCGATTTTCCTCTAAGAGCTTTTCACGGACTGCTAATGACATCTACAATTAATTAATTCCCACAAAGAGCACTGAGCACGTACCTCGCTTCGAAATGGACCTTGCACCTCATTCTGTTCAACTTCCTCTTTCACAATTCCAAATCTTCTTTCTCTTTTCTATTCTGTCTCTTCTCTACTCATCTACTCGTTACTGCAATAAACTCTCTTCTCACCTATCTTGAATCCATGGTAACGGATCCGGCTATCATTCCCTCCCAAAATTCTGACAGTTCGACTAATGTTTACTTGAAATAATCCCTCCACGTGCTCCATTAGTAATATTTGTACAGAGAAGCGAGAAATTCTGAACCACTCCCAAGGGTCTCATTCTCATGTCTGATCCTTATCTTCATTAGCCTTTTAATCTCTCGCTTCGCATCGCTCCAAATCGGATTTGCAACACTCTAAAGCTCAAGCATAATACCTGCTCTTGATTGAAATCAATCCTTCTTATTAGCTAACGCATGTTTGCCGATTGAAATATTATTAGAGAAAATTGTTGCATGTTCACTTAATCTCTCTATGTCCTCCGAAGGATAGTTCACTACTCTTCTTTAGACACGGCAACTTTAGAAACGGTAACATACTTATTATAACATTCCCATGAACTTCCTAATTGATACTTTCATATATAATTGATGAAAAGAGATTCTTATTCAATATATCGAATAAATATACCCATTACTTGTTCCCAGCTTGGAAGTACAGTGAATTAACCACTATAATTCTTATGTTAACAAAAAAATTGAAATACAGTATATTATTCAAAATTTAATGTGATCAATGACCATGGAGAAAGTCGAAGGATAATGATAAAGAATATCCCACATACTTTAAACCCTCAAAATAAAAATCCCTGTCTTGTTCATGAGTACGCTGGAGTTGAGTTCAACTTCCAAACAGCAGCTTACTGAAAATTGGATCAGTTTCAATACAAGTTGGGCGTTGCTGAACTTTTTGTCGCTGCCTAACTTCTGATAGCCCTGGATTGTGTCCAAAATGGTCGCATCCTGTATCAAGAGGATATTATTTAAGCCATCCAACCACTGCTGCAAGACTCCATCCAATAGAGGCATTTATCCTAATAATATAGAGTGAAGAAACACTTTTGAAACGAAAGTCTTAAAAATGGACACTAATGCGTTTTCACGGTCTTTCGGAATGAGAATATCACAAGTACCACAACATAAGATCTGAAAATTCATTTTAAACAATTGTAAATTTTGAACAAATTCAGCTCTGTCAATGTAAATGTCTGGTTGTTCTATTTCGAAGCCAATTTTCAAACAAATATGAAGGCTGCATTAAGCCTGGTTTTCATTAGTAGAGTTAGTGGTAGAGTTCCCTGGGCAAGTACTAACTATCTTGTGAACTCTCCCAATGAAAACGTTCATAGTAGAGTAGAGTCATGGTAGAGTACTTGTTTTTAGTAGAGTAGAGTGGGATAGCACCGTGGGATAGTACTCTACCACTTGCCTTCCCCCACCACCGCTTCTCACTCTACTCTACCACCACTATTCTAATGAAAACAGTCTCGAGCTAGTAGAGTTCCGTATCGACATTTTAAGGTTAGATCTGTTCACTAGACAACACACTTTACCTACTATTCTCAATTGTAGTGAAAACAGTTACTCGACCAAGTAAGTAGAGTAGAGTTAGCTCGGTAGAGTTAACCACTAACTCTACTAATGAAAACCAGGCTTTAGAGTGGAACAGCAGCATATTATTTTTCAAATATCAGAAAAATCTTGAAACAATGTTCCGTGTTATATCAAGCTTGGAAGTGTTGAAGATTGTTATATCATGCCAGACAATGACTCAATAGGGGTTTTCAATAATACCCCTACTTCACTTATCATGTTCCTGGAAAATTGCCAATCCCCAATACGTTATCACTTCGCAATCTGATGTTTGTTTAATTCCATGGAATTGAATTCGTCCAGACAAGATTGCGGAAAACAAAGAAGAGAAAACTCGACGTTAATGGCGTTGAAGTCGAGGAGAATACTTTTTGGAGACTGCACTGCTCGATGACCTGTTTGATAACAAGGAAAGAGCTGCTCAATCGACCGTATATCAGTCTTCTACCAAAGGATAACTCAGCCAGTGATGTATTGCTTTGGAAAAAAGTAAGCTCCTCCAGCTCATCCTTTGTTTGGCGGAACGCGTTAAAGCTGACCTTGTTAGTTTTCACTCACAAAAAAGAGAATCCCGGCTCAAAGCCTTTGGCAAGAAATAATCACATTTCCTCATACATTGATAGTGGCATGACTGTAAAGAACTGGAGTCCCATTGTACCTTTTTGGCTTTCATTTTATAATTAAATTTACAATAGACACAGTTTCACTCACATACTAGAATATCGTTTTGCAAGAACTGAGCTTGAGAAGAATTATGAACTCTGTTCACTAATTATTCTTTTGGCAGGCTCAATCTGAAAGTGTCTGTTAAATTGAAATATAAGTCTAATAGTTGGATTTTTACAACTCGAAATGGATGAGTGAATAAATAAATGAAACTTCTTTTTGAACCCTAGAGCTGATGTGGGTATCACCCTAAAATCCAGTATTGCGCATAAAATAAAAGTCCTTCAGCTCAACCCCTTTTCATAATTTCTTTTCAATTCTTACAGAACATACATGTCAATCCTTTTCAAGAGTTTTTGTTTATAAAATTGATTAATTGAATTGATCAATTGAAATTCAACTGCTCTAAGAATAAATGAAGAACCGCTTTTTCGAGGTTCAAATTACGTTTCAAAATAATCTATTAAAAACAGTTGAAGAGAGTAACAACAGTAACTTACAGTTGCAACAGTAAAGCTGTTGCCGCACTGCTGGGAAATTACCTTGATGGAAGATGTGTTATCTATAGCTCATACAGAATTCATAATGATAGAAAATGTAGAAATTATCACGGCCTCCTTATAAACTATTTCAACCATCTACCATTCACTAACTCAAATTACCAACTACTAACTACCAATTCAGTAGGCTACGGCCCACGGTAAACAGTTGAAAAGAGAGCACACCAAAACTATTATTCATGGATATTTAGAAATACCGTCTATGAAAATGGTACAATCTCACACAAACATGATCATAAATCTTGTTAATACCTGATAATAGTGTCAAGTCCGTGCAAGATAAAGACGTTTGAAAGCGGTTTCTATAAATTGGCCGGCACATAAGATTTTCTACCCTCTTTTATTTATTAGAAGATGAGTGTGGCAGAAGGAAGCCGGCAAAAAGTAATGGACAGGCTGGGTCTGAATTAGGGGTTGGACAAACAGTGGCGGTCGAGTTAAGTGCTAAAGTTTTATGCCTACATAAATTGCAGCGCTGGCAAATACGAGAGGACGCCTCCTGAAGTCACACACCAGTTGAGTCTGTTGCTTCTCCTCGTTCTACTTGCATCCTCCCACTGTTCCTCTCCAGTTATCCATCAGTCTCTAGGTAATATGACAACCATCCAATTAGCATGGACTGCTCACATTTACATAGATGATTCGCAGACTGCCACACCGCGCCGCCCCACCCCCTCCACTTCCACCCTCACTGCTCTCTGATAGCAGTAAACTTCCACGTCGAGCCCTCTAATTTATTTTATCAAGACACGAATAAAGCATTACCGCCTCGCAGCAGACATCGACACAGTTGATGCTATTTCAAACTTTACATTATTATCTCACGTCCTACCCCATCATTCTCCATCGCCTGATTACATTATTATTTGCCCCGAACTTCACTCAAGTACTGTTGAGTTATTAGTTTTCTTTGTCAATAGAAGGCAAAGTGAGTTTACGGCAACTCATTAACGAAACGAATTGTGAGTTCAGGTGCCTGTTTGAAAACATTTTTGAAGTCCTGTGATACAGGAAAAAGGCGGACACACACTAGTCTTGAATAACACGGCTGCTTAAATAAAAATAATATAAATATATGTTAAATATATTAACAAATCTAGTGTGTGTCAGCCTTTTCTCAAATAATCATAGAACAGGTCTCTCAATTTTAAAATAATATTGTTACTCATACAGGTTCCCAATAAAAATTGTGATTGTTTAAGTAATTATGAGTAAATTATTGAATCGTATTATGTCGTGTTTCATTATTATTTTTATGTTAATTGTATATGTATGAATTCCTTATTCAACAAAGCAAGACATTAATTAAAATAATTATTATGTTCAATAATATACTCATTTGCTCATCTTATCGATATTCAAAGTGATATCTGTGGCTGATCAGACTTGACATGAGACATATGATGAGACAATGAGACAGTGAGATATGAGACAATGACTAAACAATAGTATGAGTGAATGGAATAATATCAGAGAAGAAATTATCGGTGATTGCCCCGTTGTAGCCTCTTGCTTGAAGCTTCATCGTAAAACAAGGTTTCCTTAAAATTAACATGAACATTAACTAAGAAACTATTGAAAAAATAATAATTGGAGCTATGACTTCTGCGGCTGAATTTTTAACTCTGATTTCTCGTTGAGTTTTCATGTGAACCACCCTGACAAATAAAACATCATTCCGATTTTTCTTTGTCAAGAATGGAAAATGCAATGAGTTATGTCTCTGTCAACTTGTCAAGCCCAGATTCCAGCTGGTTGCGAAACTGCGCTACAACAAGCTTTAATTATTAGCTCTCGTGCCACTGCAAAATAGAAGTAGGAATGAATAACTTACTTTCAATCAGCGATGAATGCCAGAATTCCGTGACTTCGAAACTTCGCCTGATGTCTTGCGGCTGCAAGCAATTTATTTATGGAATGTTACCAACTTCAATATGTCCGCTTCATGAAGTTGAGCTACTAATTTGTAATTAGAAGCACTTGGAAAAGCTTCGATGAAAAATCTGTCATTCAAATCCAACTTTGTCCTAGTGAGAGGATCGAGACAAATTTATTCCATCGGATTTGTTTGTAATCTGGGATAGTCCCTTTCATTTATGTAAATCTTTCAACTGATTTACACACGTGTGCTCATGGATTCGAGAGAGATTGCAGAATGTGACGTTATTTGAATTCAAATTCGGAAAAGCTTCAGATTAATTCCGATATTTTCAGGCGAAAGGATAGAGCTCGAACGCTTTTTCATAATGATTTTAAACAAACTCTGCAATGCTTAGCGTGATTGTTCGTGCATGCGAAATGTCTAGTTTTATTCAGGTTATCATGGAGAGAATTTTATCACAGAAAGTTTAGTATAGGAAAGTATTAGTAGAAGGTAAATTATAGTATATTGTTCAGGTGAATTTTGAAGTTACATCATTCCTGAATATATACAATAAATCACAAAAGTCCAAGTATTACAAAATAAGTTATCACCGTGATGCGAGAATAAGTAGTGTAGAAAGTTTACTTTAATAAAGTACCATGTTTTGGAATAATGGAATTCCACGATGAGAATTTCCACACACGAAGTAAATTGAATACACTTCAGGACACACTGATGTATTTCCCTGTAAGGAATTGTTTACGAGTCTGTTCTAAAACGGAATTCCGAGATATTGCGACAGAAATTTGCTTTATATTATTTGAATTTGTTTTGTTTTGCAAATTATTGGAAACAGGTTTCCAGGATACATTGTGTATTATGTGGATTTCAGTGCTGCTCACAACCACAATTTATGAGGTAATCTCTCTACAAGCACATCTAGTCTGGGATCACCCCTCAATAACTATAAACCCCTGTTCATAAATATATTGGCTACATTGATTCTCTCATGTCTGCAAAAGTTGATTCTGTTCAACTAATAGAAAAAGTTTCATAGGTCATTTGTTGCCACTGATTATGGCTCTGATTATTGATTTCAAGGGTTGTTTTTGGAAACGTTTCTGGTTTTTTCAGATTCACAATGAATTTGTACAAACAGAGACTGTTGAATGAGAAAAATATGACAATTGAGTTTCCATCACTGTAAAAATAGCACTCAATCCAATCTTCATACTTGATTGCCCTTTCAAGGTTGGTTATATCTGGAGAAATTTTAGAGGATTTTTCCAATTTAAATTTTCGTAGAAACTCTACTACAATGTTATGCATTGACATGTATATATCCAGTAGCAAAGTGGCTTCTTCAACAACTGCGATATAGAGTACATTGTCCTTTAACCTTTATCAAAGCGATTGTCAGCCATGTTGACATTCTCAGCAAGAGACAATCGTTTTGCTATTTGACAAGGGTTTGTTTGTACCATGTTTACTGTGAAGTGAGTAGTAATGGAGTACTTGGGCTCTGTCAACACAGTGTTAAAATACAACTAGCGTTTTAACAAACGAGGTACGAGGAAAGTATCTCCTGATATTCATGTTGCTATCAGTATGAAACAACTCTAGTTCAATTACTAAACGGTTTCATGAACATTGTTGTTGATGATCTCTATCATTCTCAAACTGCCACTTTTTCAACTTTCATCACGTTATATGATTTTGGGGAAGCATTATCAAAAGTCAAAACTACTCACTCATCATATTATATTGATTATGTTACAAATTTACAATTTTCTTGAGCGTTTGTGCTCTTGATTAAGTAAAAAAATCACTTAATGTGAAATATTTTCTTCTCCTCTTGATCATTATTATAGAGACAAGAGACTGACAACATTTATTAGTAATGTATTTAGTCCTGGTTCGATCCCAGAAGTGATCAATATATTCTTCTTGGGCCACTACTGTGTTCCGGAGGTCACACTAAGTTAACTCGTTACTTCATCTCTTATCATTCATTAACCACCTCACTCCACTATCACTTCATCAACTTTATTAACTAATCACTTTATTAACCACACAGAAGTCCAGGGCTCGTATGGGCATCATCCTCAGAAAAATGTTTAGGGTCACATTTTGCTCACTTATCAAAATCATAGTATTGTAGAAACTGAGATGAAGGCCTTTGTGAATAAGAGTACCAGTGATAAAATATAGTTTTTTTGCTTTATAACAAACTTCATAAATAGAATAGAATGATCTTGTTTTGAAAAACCCACCTTATTTTTTTCGAGAAAGATATTCCAAAAAATGATGGAAAGCATTGCTTGACTAGTGTGGGAATTTAACTATGCAACAAGGAAGATATAGTACCACATTGTACAATGTACAGCGATGATTTATTGTACTGTGTGTAGGGACGATAGACGTAGACAACATTTGAAGTGTTTGGGTGCGAACCAAGAAACACGCCTGAACTTCTAGCTTCTGCGAGATAAGAGCAGCTAGCAGCCAGGTTGGTTGTTGGCAAGAACAGAGCACCAGCGCAGCAGGCGGCGGTAATAAGGCATGCGATTAAACAGGATGCGAGAACGTGCCGACGAAACTTCCAGAACAGTCTCTATGTTCAGCATAGGAAACTTGGAGACAGCTGTTATAGTACCACAAGAAAAAGCTCTACATGATTTTCATTACAGCAGATACATTGCGGTGAGTTTCAATATCGTGTGAGTTAGGATAGTCATTTTCTTACGGAAAATATTATTTAATTAGATGTTGTAATAAGAAATTATTTTCTGGACTGTCACATCCAAAAGTCGTTACTCTTAGCAAAGAGAATACCTACAACTTTATTGAGGTGAATGGTGGACTGCAATTAGACAAAACATTTACATCAGTATGTGAATGAATTATATGCAAATACTGCGGTTCATTTCCCAATTAACAGAATACTGCAGTCAGAGTATTCAGATGCGAAATTTCAAAGTGTGAAAGTGGGTTTGATTTAATAGGATCAGAGTTGTGGAGAATAAAAACTAGAAAACCTCTCAAAGTGTACAGTTGAGATACAAGAAAACCTACAGAGAATGCTCGATCCGTTCATTTGATAGAATAATTGAATTCACAAGACAAAATGAGATATTTTCCCATTGCTCTCATGAAACATGTGATGAATGTTGTAGAATGGGATAATAGATTTGTTATTCATATTACGCTTTATCTCGTTTGAATATCTTCATTGATGAATAGAGCCAGGGAATAGATCCTTTGAGAGCTTGGAATTGTTGAGATTCAAGAACACATGGAGAAGAGACATGGCTTAACTTTGTTCATTTGGGACTTGGTCCTAGTAAAGTATCCAAACAGTTAGTTATTTCAAGTCGTGCAACTGACAAGAAGTGGAATAGGCCTAAATTCTCCACAGCAATAGAAAGTTCAGCAATGCAAAATTACTCGTACATGCTCAGTGAGATTTAAGGAGAAAGTAGAGACAGTAAATGTTATTTCCCACAGAAATTGCTGCTACTGTCTTGTAATCAATCACACTTGAGAGATGTATAGTTTCGCTTGATAATTGTTTACATGTTTGAGATACGAAATAGGATGTAGCCATGAGCAATGAATCCTATGAAATTGATTCTCATAAGAATAACAGACATCGATGGTGAATTTCATAAACTGCAACTACATAGGAGCACATCATTAAAAAAAAAAAAACATTTGGACTTGTATATTACTTTGTGCCATTAGTTATAAAATTGTATTTTTCTCTGAAAATGTGTGAGAAATTAAAAACTGAGGAATAATATGTGGAGTAGCCCAAGACTACGATTTGGAATAATAATCATATTTAGAGTTACTTCATGTGAAACCGAGGAAAAAAGATCAGAGACAAACATTCTGGGTGATTTTTCATATGTTCAGTATGAAAGATACCATATTGTTTGAAAACGAAACTTTTATACAGTATTTATATTTGTTAAAGGATTTTCCCATCAAATTCTTCATTTCTAATCAGTTCAAAAGTTCAGATTGCTCAATAACAAAGTACAGTGTTAATATACAGTGTTTTGGTGATATTCAAATCGAAAGTTCGATACCTATTGAGAATTCTCTATAAATTGTAATTTATGTATATTTAATGTTTTCTGTTTTCTGTCTTGTGTTCAAGCAGATCATGTTCATTCGATGAAAAATAGTGAACCTTTACTTAAAAAATATGACAAAAGAAGGTTATCTACAGAAGAAACAAGGGACATATGGGAATGAAAAGAAGAAGGATGAAAGAAGTGATGGAGCTGAGAACGGTGACAATGTGATAACAAATAGCAGCTAAGCGCAGTGCCAAAGGGATGAAGAAATCGGCCGCGACAATGACAAATGACCGCTCAAGCAGGGAGACCGGCCACTAACAAGTCCTATCTAGGATCCTGGACTACGCAGCACAATGGAGGCCTGCTTGCTTTATTATAGTTCGACTAACCCGCTTTCTATAAGCGGTTCATCTCTGAACGTGAACAATTCGACTACTTTATTCTTACAAAATTATTGCTGAAGATACTAGAATACGCGGTAGGATTCACGTGCACATTCTAGCACACCAGTCAGTGTGCATTGCCCTATTTGTTTGTATAGAGTGGAAGATCATATGACCAACCTGCCTGCCAGTAGCCTACACGTCTACTGGTATCGTGAAACCGCGCCATAATACTCAAAGTTTCATGTTTTATTTTCAAGTGGCAGTCTGAAAGATCAACTCAGAATAGATTTTCAAAGAATCGTAGAGCCTCCGAAGTGAAATCTGAGTAGAAAAATTAATTTATGAGACTGCGTTTTACTCGCAACAGCTTCTTATTAATTGGGAGAATGCTAAGCTTCCCCTCAATTTTGTTCCGATTCTTGGAGTTCTTCCGCGGGGCTTAGCTCTCATCTTACCACTTTTATTTTGAAATTAGTTCTATAACACTAATTCCTGCGCTATGGCGAGGAAAACGTAATAGTATTCATCTAATACAAAATTTCCTATTAAATTCATTCTCCTCCACTGAAAAGCTGAACTTCACAGTTCTTTCTGAAGCTTTGCAAACCTAAAATCGATTACTTGAAATGATTATTATGAATTCTACACAGATTTGTTAGAATAATTTGAAGATAAAGTCACAGCCAGGCTTAATATAGCAATATCAGTTGAGAGACATGAGTATGCTGAGCTTTTCACGAGGTAGACTTTTCCTATTGCAGCTAGAAAAGCATTTGGTGGAAGGTTCAAGATTTGACTAGCAAAAACGAAAAGCGAGTTCCATTTTGATTCTCTCGAAGGGTGTTGTTTTTCTTCTCCCCTTCTACTTAATACTCTCCGAATCACATTCATCCTTATTTCCGCAGATTTAGCGAGGTGTCGATGGGTTTCCAACGTCGGGAGGGTGTGGCAGGAGGCAAGCGCTCCGCAAAATATATGGCGAATTTATTTATTGAAGAACGAGTTGCTGGCCTATAGATATCTGTTTTCAGAAAAAAGGGAACGGTCAGATATACCTTTTTCTCGTAGAAAAGACAACCCTCGGAAGGGCAATTCGGTTTCTTGTATCTGGTCAGTTCCTTTCCGAATGGAGGGCTCTGTATAAGATTACCTTTTTCGTCTGCTTTTCCTATCTGTCCGTCCGCACTCATATGGTCGCAACAGCGAAAAAGAGTGTAGACGAGAAATGAAGACTGGAGAGGAGTTTTCCATTTCCAGCCCCTGACACATTCAATCAATGATACAGCTGCAGCAGAG
Organism: Laodelphax striatellus; assembly: GCA_017141395.1. Classification (NCBI taxonomy): domain Eukaryota; kingdom Metazoa; phylum Arthropoda; class Insecta; order Hemiptera; family Delphacidae; genus Laodelphax; species Laodelphax striatellus. The sequence goes on along the minus strand of CM029531.1, from coordinate 10,471,645 downwards.
TGCCATAGATAATCTATCGCTCCGAATCAAATAAACTCCCTCTACATTGTCACGTACGCTTCTAAATCAAGCACATTCTGTTCCTTCCCCCCTCCCTCCCTACCATCCTTCTGCTGCATTATGGCTCCAATTGATGTTGGCTCGAGTGTTATCTTCCACTAATGAGAAATCTTATCGTGGTTTGATTCATGTCGACACTGGGGTATATAATCAATCTAAGTAGAGAGCTTCGTAGATGTGCTCTCGTGTTTCAGCAACAGGAGATTCAATACTCTGACAAAAGCGATAGGTTCCATTATTATTTCTCATTTTCCAATATTGTGAATACTCGTGAATAATAGTTCTCTTCTATTAAAAATTGAACATACTCTATTATCCTGGTAGATCATTGAAAGCCTTAATGTTCTGGACTGTGTGGTTGATATACTTTTGCAAAAATATCAATTTCTCCATCAGAAGATTTTCACAGTACAACTCGTGAATATCAGAAAGCAATACGTTTTGTGCTTGATTACATTCAATAAATCTAACTCCAGAGATTGAAGGATTGAGCGTATTCACTCACCCCTGGAATATTGATATCATTTTCATTGAAAATATCAATATATTATATGATATAGTATAGAAATAGTTTTATCAGATAAAGGTTTGCTTAGAAAAAACATTGTGGTGCATGAAGTCATTGAATCTTAAATTACAAGTATTCTAGACAACAAGCACTACACTACTTTCAGGTCTGTGACAATCAGACAGACCTTAAATGGACCAATAATATTAGTTCAGGCACACCAATTGGAATGAAATACTCTAGAATTATTTCAATGTTTCAGGGGTGAGTAGATACGCGCAAAACTGAAGTAAGATATTTAGCCACATGATTCAGATGATGAAAGCACAAATTAAAATTACAAGAAACTATAACTGAAACCTAAGCTGTATTACTGATTATTATGTAAAAACATAACTTAATTCTTGTTGGAGACTTGTTCGTTGGGAATTGCTGAAAACATTTTCCTCCACTTTTCAAGTGATGTTTTCCACGTGTAAACGTTCTTAGAAGTCTTTCAATTCCGTCCATGTAGCAGTTTGGGAGTGAGGCGACCAAAATTGACTCTTTTCAAAAGTCAATGAGATGGCGAGGGGTAATTGTTTTTCCTAGAACACTATCTGGCTCTCTTTGCGCCATCGCTAACAAGATAGGGGATCCTTTCACATGATGCGGGCGTTTAGGCTGTGCCTGTGCAGCGCAGTGCAAGCTTCTTTGCTCTTTGTTATGTCCTGTCCTTACACAGCGATTCCTCCCATCCAGTGTCAACTTGCTAACAGTATCGGCAATTCAATACACCAACGTCTTTGTTGCTAATCTGTCGCTGGTGGCAAAGTCAATGTTCAGTCAAGAATATAAATCGAGTTGAGCTTGAGAGACGTTTGGTAGGAGATGGAAGCAAAATGCGTTATCTATCAAAATTCACTGTACAACAAGAACACCCTTCAAAACCAACAATTAAAATATAATTCCCCGAATACATAAAACCCTTATTGCTTCATCTTTTTAAATTTATTAAAATCCTTGTCCTGATTTCTTGTCAAAGTTTCGTGATATAATAATCAAAAAATTAGAATGGGATATTTTTCATTTTCTGAAGAGGCTGGGTTTGGCCAGTAATGTCCACTCTAACACTCTACTACAGTGATATTCATGTGATTAGAACTTTGAGGAAACTGAGTGAAATAATACAGAAAATTGTTCTAAAGTTATTTTCAGTTCTTAAAATGATGAGAAAAAGAGGGAACTATGAGCTAGAGTAGCTTTGCTTTCGTGAGATGTAAATTTCCCAAACGCCACCTGTTATCAAAAGTTCACAGTTAAAACAATACGAGAAAGAAAATTTAGTTGAATCATGAAGCTCGAGTTTATGTAGTTCAGAAATACATATAACGTCAGTATCAACTCAAAACAGATAATAATGACACGTCAGTATTCGAATGCATAAAATTAATGAACATTGTGCAACATTACCAACATTATTTAACGAATCCATATTCTCTCTTCTCCAAATATCTAGCCTTATGTGAAACCTATTCAAGAATGTGATAGAGTTATTAATGTCATTAAAAGTATTTTCTCCAATCATACATGTACATACTTCATAAGCATTCTCCCATTGTCGGATGTCAAGTCTCCGTGATGAGACTTGATTGATCTTTTTTTTTTCATTTAGAAATGATCAACTGGGGAGGTTGTTGCCTTCGCTCTTTCAATGCACAGCGGGGGGATGAGTCAGTTCCATGCTAAATAAGTGGGAGACATATTATTATAACAGAACGAGTTTCGAGGAGATGGGAGTAGCCGGCTTTTCGACATTCATGTCGGCTGGAAAGACCCAACGTGAGACAGCAAGTCAGTCGTCTCTGCTTCACAAAGGGGAGCTTGAAAATCATCCACGTACTTTTCAGCCAAGGCCTCCTTCCCAAAGTCAATGCTCTCTCCTGAATGACGACATTGTTAAGTCTGCACTCTTCTCATGTGCTATCGTCAAATAAGAACGCCTCTATATCCTAGCAAGTGCGTGTCACATCGGACTTCTCTTCACATTTCTCCGCTCTCAAGATTTTCTCCTGTCACACTCATCATAAATTCTTCTCCATTATGCGACACACATTCTTGCTCTTGAGCGGTGATCTTCTGCCTGAATTACAGATGAGCTCAGCTTCACAGTTCTGTCACGTGACGTCATCAAATCAGGTAGCCGATTGGCCGCTAGGAACAGTTTCCAAGATGACTATTACACCAACGGGACTGAACCGTAGTGTATATGTTTACTACAGAACGTAAAAATAAAAAATTTTCTAGAGGGATTTGGACTGGATAAAATACTGGAGGAAGAAAGTATGATTTTAAGAAATGAAGTACGATTTTACTCTACCTTTATAAGACAACCATGACTTAGGTAGGATAGGTTGATGAATTATTCAATAACTACTTAATTTTATTACAAGGACGGTAGGGTATATGTCTATAAAGTAAAAATTACACGGGTTGAATGAATAAATTCCAATTTCTCACCACAAGCTAGAGATTCAATCTTTTTTGAGAAAAATAAGAGAGGTGAGTGAATAAATTGCAAGAATCCGCTTTTATTTTGCATCTTTTAGAACGCAAGTGAAATTGACGAATGTACCGGTTTCTTCGTTCGTCTGTGCCACTTGATATTCACATGAAATTTGGAAATTAGTACCAGAATTGGGCTTTGTGTTATTGATAAAAATGTAGAGAGACTTGTTCGGACAAATTGATTACTCTATTCTTCTGAGTAATTTTCCGTGATCTTTTGATGGGTTGAAAGCTATCAAAACAAGTATCAACTCCAACAAATAATTAGAAGAAATGTTTTAAAACATTGTAAGCTCTGTCTGATAAGCTCTTTAAGTGTTGGTAATCTACCCAATGCCATTTTAAAGTGAAAATATTCCTGGTTACCATATTTTGAAAAATGAATGTCATTAGTAACAACACATCAAGTGCATCCAGAGTTCATCCAGACGTGTGAGACACTGATGTGTGAGACATTGAACGGAGGAGTGGTTATGAAGTGTGAAGTTAAGAAAAAAGATAGGACTGAAAAGAACGACGTGTTACTGTCATATGTCATCATCAAGCAACCCTTCTTATTCGATTTCACAACGTGAACTTACTACGCTGAAGCCTAATGCATGACAGACGAATGCAGAGTCTGCAGTAGATTTCCGACTGGTTGCCTGCAGCACGGTGTCATGCTCGATATTCATCGGTTATCTCCCCTCTGTGCTGTGCCTCTCGTTATGGCCTGAAATTATTATTTCTCAAAAGATGAAACTCTCAGTTTAGCGGGGGTTGCATTTTGCAAAGTGCTGAATGGGGTTCTTCACCCTCTACAGTCAAAGTGATTTCCACAGAACTTCAAGTAACATTCATACTAAGCTTGATATGCATGTATTTTCCAGCTTCATGCAGCAATGATTTCAATATTACTTTCGATGATTTCAATGGATTGTAGAGGAAGTAGGTAATGTCTTGCAATCAGTGAACAATCCAAGGCATTGATTCTCATGTTTATTTGTCATAAAAATCTCATTGTTGAATAAGAATGGTTTGCAGTCGAATGATTTATCAACCCATCTTAACAAAGTGCATTCCTTTCTACTGTGCTTCCATCTCTGGGAGATTTGATGTGAAATCTAGAGGGAACTCACATTGATACAAGTCTGTTGCAATGATACTGTATTCCTAAACTATACACTATACAGTACTGAGCAAGCAAGCGGCGCTTTGCGCTGCACAGGGTAAACTCGTACGATTTATCACAAGTAAAATAGTTGCCCATATACCAATACTTATATAAGACTGATAGTAAGCATTCTTCAATGCAGGAGAATACTAGGGCATATGTAATTAATTCGATTCCAGTTTATTTATTTCTTGGTGAACTTTTCATTCTTCATTTATTTCTCCATCCGTATTGATAAGGATGGAGATTAGATCTTTTTATCTTCTATCTTTTTTATTATTAGTGTTGGTGTATTGATAATAGAGTTGGTAAAGACCATGATTGAAGTTATCCTACCTTGTGAGGCTCTAACTCCTTGAAGAAACTTGACTACTGAGCAATAAAGCCATCTATATCTGTCATGTACAGTAGCTTTCTGAACTCAAAGTTTGTTTCTAGAAAAAACAAAGCTGGACCGATCCAAAGTTCGAAGCACCTTCTATTTTCTAGCTATTTTCCCTTCTACAAAACATGACTATCTTCCCAGTAATTATCATTTTTGTGACTTGGTTGTACAGCCCCAATGTTTTTATCTTGAACAAAATTCTTATCACATTCAAAAGAAAGAGGAAGTTGAAAAAATAAGCTATAATCAAAAAATGAGTTTATAATACTCCTGCTTGCCTTCAAAAGACTTCTTTGTCACTTTGCAAGCTAGTAAGTAGTTTATTTCTCTATGATGTTCTTACTGAGTTTTTAATAAAATTATTGTCATGAATTGTAATTTGTAGTTTTGAAACTGTTTTTTAACCTTGCTTCTAATAAATGAGTCAGCATCTAATTTCGATTTTCTATTAATAATATTGTTTTTCATTATTGTTGTTATTGTATTTTGTATTTATTGTGTATTTATTGAATCTAGTGATATAAAAACATATTCTATTCTAACATAATCAGTTTAAAAGACTGAGGGCGAGAAAAATGTCTGCTTCCAACATTCGCTAGTTGACTCAATATGACAGATCATTCCCTACGTCTACACTTGGTCGATTTTTGTCTGCTTTACGATTTTCGTCATAGCGCATGCTGTGCAGCACATGACGCATGCGGTGCAGCATTCGTTTTCCCGTCTAATTCCAATAGGATGCGTGAAGCGCAAGACGAGCAGCAAGACGACAAGCACGACCATACGTCTAAATGACGAGAGTCGAAACGAAAATCGACAAGGTGTGGACTATAAATAGCTATTGGGTTCTACATTATCGTTTCAAAAGATGTGGTCTGTTCTCTCTTCTCAAAGTATTTATTTATTTATTCAAAAATTATTAATACATTCATAGAATACAATGAATACAATGATTCTATCGATTATATTGATGCTTTTCAAGTGTACAGAAAGTTGCTTTTCGCCAGTACAGTCTTGACGCCTATAGGCTTGAGTCTTGATAGTCTATATCTGTATGTCTTGAATATCTCGAACAATCTTGAAGGAAGAATATCTTCCTGATTTGCAACCCTGAATTAATCCTGGTCCTTCTATAACTGATTGTCAAACGCTTCTTGAGAGCTTCAGAGAACAATAGACTGGAAGATTCTGGAGATTTCAGCTTTGAAAGCAGAGAATAATGTCTTCATTTAGTGTCATTAACCTGCAGTACCCATGCCTTGTTCAATTGATGAGGTTGCATTGTGGCAGTTATGAGCAGCGCCATTCAGCGGCCGCTAGACAATTTTCGGCGGCCATTCTGAAGAGGAAGCCGCTTTCATCCGCAATCACACAGCCGCCGGCAGTCATCTGAATATTCATGTCGTAATTAGGGTCGCTTCCTACCCTCCTGAGAATATGGAGCAGTCAATCGACATGTTAAAACTTTCCAACAACAAAAGGGTTCTTGTCAGGGATCAAAAATCACGTCCATGGAGTTGAAAATTTTCTAAGACCGAAGATTTATTTCCACATATTCAGGATGGATGAGAATTGAAATAGATTAAAGTTTTTTGGGGCAAAATATTCAATCAAAATTGAATTAAATATTTCAATTGATATAAATATCAATCAAATTAATTGAATATATAATTTATCTAAATATTTCTCATATAAATGAATTTTTCATACTAATGATTTTTAGTAAGTAAGAATGAACAAAATTATCCTATTTCACATTAATATACTTGAAAAAGAAACTCAAGTTTCGATGCTCATGGCATCATCTTCAGTGTTGGTTTGAGCCTAAACTGAAATGTTGGTGGTTACAGATTTGCAAAGGAAAAAAACTGGTGTAGGAACATTTCAAACTAAATTATATGAATATAAAAAGCTTAGGCTATTAAGACATAAACTTGAAGATCAGCATATTTTTCATTCTACTATGGAGAAGTTCCACAATATCTCTGATGCAAGTGTTAATTTTCTATTGATTTTTCTTTTTCATGTATGACAGCTTTGGAGTACTTTCAATACAATGTAATGTAACAATATAAACAGCTGTTTTGTCTTTAGCATTAACAATCGTAGTTATACAATGAATCATTGTGGGCTATAGTAAAAAATCGATTTGAAGATATTCTTCCAAGAGAAAGAAGTTTGCTGGGATTATTATTCAATTGTAACAATGCGCCTCACACTACCTCCGCTTTAAATTAAGTTGACGCCGTTTGTTGATTCTCTAGCTTGCTAGTCGGGGTAAAACTAACTTGCAAAACAGCATTTGCAAAATTCAACACACGAGTGTTTGAGCAGGTCCCAGATTCTGACTGCACCGGAATAATCTTTGCTAACAACTGGGAGTTAACTGGCCTGCAGTTTCAGGTGGAAAGGCGGCAGGCAACTAAAGGGAACAGCAAATACGAATCTGGTGCCTATTTGAATCGGTGTCCGATTGTACTTGAGCAGCTTGAATAGAACTGGACACCACACTGCTCGTGCCTTGTACAGTCCGATTCAGAATAACAGAACAGATGTGTCTGGCTCTGGCAATTATGTTGAGAGCTGACTGTTGGAGTGAATTAAGATCCCTGGCGCACGGAAGTCGCATGAATAGTGAATTCTCCCTGTTGAAACAGACTCAACAAACGCTGTTAATTCTTGCTTGTTGTTCATCCTACCAGCAATTCTAATTGCGATTTTCAATTGCACGAAACATGCCATGCTCAGATTACTAGATTAGTGTGAGGAAAGATATGTCCTAGCTCAGAGTGGTAGACAGGATGAGCAGGATACATATTCGGTGAGTTGTTTGTGGTCTGTCATGATACTAGTCACTCAACTAGGAGAGAAACCAAATTTTTTGTATGTAAACCAAAAGTATGAGTATGATAAACCTGTTCATTATTCAATTATTGCAGAAATCAAATGAATTGTACCCTTCAGACATATGAAACATTGAGCTCCTCTACAATCCATGATTGAATATCATGCAAAAATAATAGAATGGAATAGACAATGTAGTGGAAATCTAATGTAGAGCTGAAAATCATAGAATACTTATCCAAGTGTATAAGAGCTCAGAATAGAATAAGTGATTAGACCATGTAGTAAGTGGAGATTGAAGAAAGTGCTCTCAAATAATCATGAAAGACTGATAGACCAGAACATAATGCAACGTTCTCATTGTTATTTTTACATAGTAGAAAAGTACAGATACAGAGAAGTACAGTTGCATTTTACCAAAATTTATATGGAACGCATGAGTCGGTATTGGCACGAACTAGTAAATCGTCTCCTGATATTTGAAGGGAAGATCAATTTTACTGCATCAAAATTTATTCAATAAAAAACAAACAAGAAGCAATCTAAGCAAGTGATTTATTCATCATCTACATGGAAAGTCAATACAAGTGGATTGGTTGTCAGAGGGTGTGACAAATAGCTGTTTCTCTCTATTTCTCTCCAGTATGTGCCTGGATTGACCTACATTGATAGTAATGAGACTTGTCGAAGCAGTCTGCTATATCCAACAAACTCCTAATTGTTCACAAACAACTTGCTGACAACCTAGCACTGAACTCTATGACATCAATCGAGTCATTATGCCTTGACTGAGCCCTCTAGCTAGTAAACTATATCGTCTATTATTTCAGCTTCACGACTCAAATTGAAAATTCGATTAATTGGTCTAGATGTAGGTCTGCTATTATCGAGATGCATTAAGTATGACTTGAATTGAAATTGCTTTATTTCGTGAAATTACAAACACATAAAAATACATTACAAGTGGTGATGAAAGTAAACTGAAGTACAATAAAAATAATGTTTTATCATTTCTCATCAGCATGAAATGTAATTCCTGCATAGGATGTTGTTCAACAACTTGTTCAACGATTGGAAGAAACTAAGGGATTATAATTATGATGAGAGAGCAATCTATCTATCTACTTTTCTGAGATAGAATTGAGCATTCCCCAATTGTTTTCCTCGTATGAATGACTGAACCACTACTTCTAATTTGGAATTACGAATTACTCAATGTGATAGAAAGCTGGTCATTCAGTGAGCATTGAACTAATTTATGGAAAGAGAGATTTTCATAAGAAAATTCAATCTTTCATAAGAGATCTTTTCTTGAAAAATTATCCTTCAAATCTGATGAATCTTCATTGCATGGAATACTTCTGCATGCCTCTGAATGAAATTCTTTTTATGACCCCTTCAATTATTGTGAAAAATTCTTGATACGCCAGTTAGCTTGATGACGTCATTGCTAACCGAGAATTTCAACACATTTTACACAAGTCTATTGAACACATTATTTAGATGAGATGATTGAATATCAAATGACATCATTGACACTTACTGTCTTCTTCTAGATGTCGTGAGAATAATATTAATCTTATAAATTCATCTCTCAGACTAAAAGCATGTCTGCGCTCCGCTCATAATCTTATATTCTGAATATGGCATCTCACTTGAAGAATATGCATAGCGCTAGGTTGCGGTCGTCCGTCGAGACGCTGAAAACCGACGTCTGGCCAAACATGTCTGACCTAGTGGGAGCCGTCTTATTCTGAGGAGTTATCTTTTCCTCTTTTCTCGCTACCTGCTGAGAAGCCGATGTTTGTACAGCGGTTGGCTCTTGTCTATTTTCCGTTCCCACCTCGTGACATCTTTTCCTTCCTCTTCCGCTGTCCGGGAGAAAATCTAATTTGGAAAGGAGATGGTGTGCTAAGCAAATAATGTGGCAGCATGTCGCCCATGGGAGCAAAGTAGTCTAGGGCCTAGACTTACCTCATTCTTTGTCCAACTCCTTCCCCAACATAACCTGATGTTCGGAGTTCAAATTTGACTTTGAATGCTTTTGCTGGCTGGTCCCTTTTTGCACTGTTTGTGCAATGAAGTGCCCCAGTGCTTGGAGAGGTCTGCATCTAAGGATTGCTGGTGAAGCGTTTGCTCCAATATGCAGAAAACTCGTTTCCCAAACGTCTCCAACTGATAGTTTCAATTGAATGGATTCGCTAGAGAATATGACGTCTTGTCTTGTCTCGTCTAGTTGGCTTCTCAATGTTTCGTAGCTTGCATTCACGATTCAAAAAATAGAAACAGGAAGTCCCTCTTCAATCAGATGTCATTGATAATATTGATCTATCTATATTGATCTATCTGTGAATTAAGTGGAAAAGGGGTCTTGTATGCCTCAACTTCACCAATAGTACTTTTGTATTGTAAAAATTGAAGAATAAAGCTAAGGCTAGGCGTATACCGGTTAGTCAAGACAAGACAAGATTAGTCACGTTCAGTCACAGTACTTCACATAATTGCTTATTAACACAGACCGATTAGTCATTGCATCGGTGTGTGCTGCTTCATAAGTAACTATGTGAATTACTGTGACTAAATGTGTCTAATCTTGTCTTGTCTTGTCTTGACTTACCGGTGTACCTAGCCTAACGGTAACTTTTGACATTTATATTTCATAGAACGTTGAATTTTAGGTACAGTTTATTCAAAACAAAGGAATCAAGCAATGTTACATTAGCCTATAACATAAACAATATTGATAATCATACTTTACCTTGTAAAGTATATCGTACATTTTATGATTAAAAAACCAATTCTATGATGAGTTGAAAACCTTTTATTCAAAAGCTTGAAACCATCTATCTAGGTTCATCTAGAATTCATATTTCTTGTCATATTTATCTGTTTATTTTTTCTCATATGAGAATACAACATTCTATTGTCATACAACATTAGAAAGAATCAATCATGTTTATCATAAATAACACATCCAGTAAAACAATACTCAACCACCATACTCTAAATTGTGGAATATGATTTGCTCTTCAAACTAGGGATCGTCGCTATTGTCATGAGTGATATTTCAGATTCAGGGTTTATGGATAATAACATCACATTATAAATGCATAGTTATATACAGGATTAATTGGAATTTTTCCTCACTCCATCAATACGGCTGGTATTCCCATGATGAATACTATTCTTCTTTAATGAATTTGTGCCAAAAGGCTTCAGAATATATCCGTGTAGAATAATAATATGCAAAATTGTATTTTATGACTGTGAAATTTGCGCTGAGAAGTAAGTTCGCAGCAGAACATGGCATGCATGGAAAAGCTGAGGTACTCGGCTGTGTTATTACGCACTCAACCATTTTGTGTTGCAGGCAGTGCTGCTCTGTTCTGCAGACAGTCATAAATAACACAACCTCACCATATGGCTTTCTCTGCGATGGAACGCTGGAGCAATCGTCATGACCCTCGAAAAAAACCGCGACCACCATAGAAATATATCCATATACATGTATTATAGTTCTATGGCGACCACACACTGCCATGTTGGCGCCTGGAATATATTTGAATTAGTACACTGGTCTCGACTATAAATTTTGCATTTTTTCATTAAAGATAATAAATGAATCGAAACCAATATGAATAGGATCAGCAACAGCCGTAGTTATTCAAACTATAAATCATTGATGGAATCGCAGTTCTTGTTTGGATCATACTCAGAACGTGAGTTTTCTGATAAACTCCACTTAGTTGAGATCATCTTCAATTACTTTCAATGACGTGACTTTTGTAATGGATATGTCCAATGAGCCTTATGGGATTGTAAGATAAAAAAAAGAAAATCATGAATGATAAATTGTTATATACAAGGAGGAAGACATTAACTAATCAACTAATATGAATACTTAATATAACAAAATTATTTCTATACTTTTAATTAATACATTAATTTACTTCATAGACGTAGAATGGCTTGTGTATTTCCAGTCTTAGCTTTCATGTAGTTCCAGTCTAATTTTTCCATGTATTTTTTTTGATCCAAATTATTGATTAGATATTTTTGTTGTACATAAAAACATTGATTAACACAATATTCGATATCAACAATAGAAGGATAGGCCTAATGAGTGAAGGAGTTTTTTCCCACCAATACATGTCACAAGTGAAACATCTTGTTAAGCTTAGGAAACTTGATTGAATTCTTTGCAACTTTATCTGCAAATAAAGATAGAGATAACACATTTTCTTCTTATCAAACTGGAAGCAAACTTTTGGACACACAATGATGAACTATTTGGACAAAAAAAAGGGTCTGTTAACTGTAACCCAACTTACGTGAAATTCGAGAAAGTTAGAGAAAAATAATGTTAGTAATACTTCTCTTGATGTTGGTTTATTCAGGATCATTTTCTCAGTTTTTCCTATTGTTTGTCACAGAGAAGTTTTCTGAAGAAAGAATTTCCGGAAGAAGTATTTTTTCCTGGATAAGTTTCGTACAAGTCTTCTGTATCCACACTCATCACACACTGTTTGTCCCCCATTTGTAATACAGGACGAGCATGTGGGTCAGGACTTCTGAAAGAGGATGACTAGGTGGAAAGTTTTTGAAGAAGGAGAAGAAATTAGGAATGTTGGCACAGCTGTCGGTGAAAATTTGGCGTCCTCTTCCCCAACAAGACTGGTCTTCACAAAGAAGTTCGCGAGCTCGCGTTCTGAATCTCTAAACTCGTCCATTGCTCTTCTAGAAACGCGCCGGATACATTCATCTCTTTCCACTTGGATCCTCCTTCTCTCTGTTGCAAGTTACGTTTAGATCACAATAATTTATCATGAATCTGCTCAGAGTAGCTCTTAACTCTTGATAACTAGTTTAAACCAAAATACATGTTGGAAACGTATGTACAGTAGTGATTTTCTTATTTACATTTTCATGAATATTTATGAGATACATTTAACTATTGAAACCTGAAAAGTTATACCTAATAAAGAGGAGCTTTTGTTCGAATTGGATGCAAATGAAGCTCTTTTATATAAGAAACTTTTATTCAGATAAGACAAAAATGTTTAATAAAGAAGAAAATTGAGAATCTAGGAATTTCTTAAAATTATGGCTGCTTTTTGCTTTTTCTCTCTGATTATAGTCTCCAGCAAACACATAGAAAATAGATAATCAATAAAATTCGTGACTGTATTTAGTTCAAGAATTCACCGCTAGATAGTGGCACCAACAGGGTTCTAAACTTGAAACGGCTGCCGGTCAGCTGGTAATTGGATACTGCGTTCCGATTGGTCGGTGTGAGGGGGATAGTCACGCCTACTTTCAACACTAGGCGGAGCTAATAATGGTGGCTATTTAGTTCAAGAATTCACCGCTAGATAGTGGCACAAACAGGGTTCCAAACTTAAAATGGCTGCCGGTCAGCTGGTAATTGGATACTGCATTGTGATTGGTCGGTTGCTGGGGAATAGTCACGCCTATTTTCAACACTAGGCGGAGCTAATAATGGCGGCTATATTAGTATATAGTCACAGTGTGGACATTGCATGTCAAACTTTTGATTGGTTAGCTCCAACAAAACCGCCATACTTTTGCCAATTCCCATAAGATTTGCATTGGAATGAAAATCAAATCATATGTTATGATAAGTGATTTATTTCTAACCTACATTTTTGTCTTTGCCAGTGTTATTTTTCATCATTTATGCAGTACAAGTCACTGAAGAACATGAATATGAAAACAATAATGTAGGGAATAGGCAGGTAAAACAAAATGAAATCATAGTTTTAAATCCATTGCAATAGGATTAAATTTAACAGTAGAGGTATTCTTCTATTGTGTAGAATACCCCAAATGAAAGAATTTCCTTCACTTTCTTTTTGAACTCATTTTTCGGAAGACATCTGATTTCTACAGGCAGTTTATTGAACATAACAAATTGTTGGTATTTATGACTTCTGTACGACTTTAGCTTTTCAGCTTAGCAATGGATTAGCTTATTATTCGCTTAATAATGGATTGTCAATACTAGAATAAAACAAGTTGTGAATTCAAATAAAATCCCATTCTACCGCACCATCTACCTTCAAACTCCAAGCTTCTTGGTTGAATAATAGGTAGGCAATTGGATTATAATTAGTTCATTCAAGACAGTACTAAAAATTAATAATCCATTTTTAAAATTGGATATGGAAACATTTGAGCATGAATAACATTGGAAGAAGCTATAAGTGAGTTTCCAGTTGTTCTTTATCACCAAATTGCACTGAGCGGAACCAATTTTGTTCGTTCCTAAAATATTTCCTCCCTATTACGCTCCCTGTGAAAGGCTTCAGCTTGTGCACCATTCTGACAGAATGACACCCTATACACTTGTACAAGTGCGAGCCGCGCCTATCTTATTGATTTTTTCTCCTTCTCCAGCACATTGTTAGAATGTCTGAAATTGAATTGCTCCAATAAGAACTCCCAAAAAAGATAATATTATTCCTCAAATGTGAAAAATATCAGTGAAAAGCAAAGATTAAAGTGTTTAAATTTCAAATTAACTCTCCAATATTCAATTGGTACTGTTTTTTTTTTTTTGAAACTCGAGATATTGGGTTTCCTTGAAAGTAAATTGGATTATTCACAACTCGAATTGACCAAAACATTCGATATTAAATTTATAGAGATGTAGTTTTTGGTTTGCACTACTACTAATTTACATCTAAATAATGCCTTCTTAAAGTGCCTTCTCAAAATGCCTTCAAAGCAGTAACAGCAATTTAATTTGGGGATGTTTTTTCTGGCAGTTATGAAAAGCTCTTATGTGTGTCCAATCAGTAACACTAATGTTTCCAATAAGACAGGGATGTAACGTAGATTACACGGAAATCATTATCAGGCCTATATCTTTACAGTAGATATAAAAATCAAACATCAGTGTTGATCCATCAAAGCGTTCTCAAAACTTGAGATCATGATATTCTGATAGGAAATCCAATTTGAAATAATAATATTTATTATTAAAAACAGAAACAATGCTTTATTGAATTCAACCGCAAGGTAATGTAACTTGATAGTATCTTCCAACTATCCGCTGGAATTGGTTTTGTTGATAATTATTACTAAAATTGAATTTGCTTCGTTTGAAATCTTTGTTGTTGTTGTACATGTTCGAAGTCCTTTTGATTCGACAGAATTATTGTTTGTTTTATGAGTCATACGAGTTTTCATAAATGCTTACCTTGTTTCAGGTAAGTGTGAGTGGCCGATTTGAGAGGCCCTTCATCCAGCCAAACTTGAATCCAACTCCGTATTCCGTAACAGCACAAAGGTAAAAACATGTCGGCCAGTTCACAGAACTCTATGTTTTCAATACTTGAGAGTGAAGGACCATTTTGTTAACATCAGACTGATTCAGCAATACTGTGATCTAGAGTACTGAAACGAACAAACGTTTATTAAAATAGCAAAGCTTTGAGCGTGTTCAATGTGGATGGAACCCTTTGACTGCGTAAGTGGCATTGTACATTGCTTTTGAATATTTAGTGAAACGAAATTTAATTGGATTATTCCATCCATTGAGTATAAATTAGCTGAAAATAAACAAGAACTTCAATAGATTTTGTTGGAAACACACAGAAAATACATTGTTAGAATTCACTTTCTGTCAGAAAAATTACCACTATTGATTCATCACTAGAAAAATATTATGTTTATTGACTGATGTTTAGTGATACAGTGAATTCTAAGTTGAATCAGATTGAATAGCATCTCACGTTGTTCAGGAATTTATTTTGTATTCTGCTTTCTGTCAAGTTTTCAAAGACTACACACTATCAATGATATTTTTGCAGATGGATTGTTCAAATTTGAAGTATTAATTCGTAATAACGTGTCACTAGATGGATGATTTTTTTTATTCGAAAATGTTTCTGAGTATGGAAATAGAAGTGTTTAAGCCACAGTTTAAGTAAAATCTCCTGTTCCACTGAATCCACTTATTTTTGTTGTATCGAACTTGTTTAATACTCCATAACACTTTAATTTTAATTTCATGATTACATTCCTTCAAATAAAATATTCATATTGACTGCTCTCGGAATCTACAACATTCATCCGCTTATTAGTCCATTCACAAATTTGAAATATGAAAAGGTTCAGTTATCAGATGCACCAATCGTACAGCCCTGTAACACGCGATTGGTTTGTTGGTTTGTTTGTTGAATATTGAATCCGATTGTGGAATAGATTGGAGGAAGTACTGGATTAAATTGCTACTAGTTAGTCTAATTGGAATGTTTGATGGTTTGTGACTTGAATTATCAATCCAATCAAACTTGCAAGTTCGCATTGTGAAGAGAGATTGGAATAGAAAGAGACAATTGATGCTTAGGAATACGATTTCAAGAAATTTCACTCTTAACAAATTACATTTGTTCAGTATTCAGTATTGTTTGTTTGTCATGATTAGTGCAATTTATAACAGATTATACAGGCATTTAGCTTGTTACCATTCTTTCACCTTAGTCCTGAATGACTCAATTGACCAAGAATTCCTTATGAAAGAGTTCCTCATATTTGTTTTAAAGATAGATATCTTATCTCTGCTAAGTTTGAATTTGATTTTATGCTATCGCATTTTGTGAAGATGCTGCATCAATGAGGTCGGGAAAGTATTAAACAATACAGTGAGCTCTTATCAAGTTTTGTCTCACTTATTAATATCAAGAAATCATCCTATGAATTTATTCATGGTGCACCTGTAAAGGAAGCATGGGTTGATGATGAATAATGCGGAGCTATTGTATGGATATAAGATAAATTAGCCTTGTTCATGAGAAACGCGTTTCAAATTTCACCTCACATTATTGTCGGAAGGTCGTAACAATTTACAAATTTACATATCAAAACGTTCCAATTGATGTTATACCTCCGAAAAGGTGCAAGCATTCATTACCATCACAAAGGATGTCCCTAAAGGTTCGTAGGTCCACTCTCAACACGGTTCTTGTACAGAAATGAGAGGAGATATTTGTAACTCAAAGCGAGAGGAATATTCATAGGGAAATTCTAAGTGAGTTATGATTCTTATTCGATGGAATAAATGCAGGAGGAAAGATGGTTTATTATAAGGAAAGCTTTAATGAAGGCTCTGCCCCATCCCATTGATAATAGCATGTAATAACGTGCGAGAAGATGATGTATCGTTCAAGTTTCATTTTAAATTCTCATTCTTCTCCTAGATGATGTTGGTGGTCTTATACTTTACAGAAATTTATTAGATATTATACAACAGTTTTCACTCTTTCCAAATAGAAGCCTCTACATAGTGAACCTGAGATGCTCATAATAGTGAATAAAATGGATACAATTGAAAAATATAATGAATTTAATGAATCATCATTCGAAAGTTATCAAAAATGAGTTATATTTATATATCATCAGAAATAAGGCATGAAATCTCTTGGGTGATAATAACTTTTTTCCATTATTATCCTGAAATAGTTCGTATAGAATTTTTCGAACCAATCAGAATTTAAATTTGAAAATGCAATTCCATCTAGCTTTACTTGAAACGTTTATGCAATGAACACTAAACATACAGACATTTTAATTTATTGTCTACTTTTAATTTATGAAAAATTCATAAGTCTACCTCTATTTCACAGCACTATATTTCTTGAGTAGAGAAATATTCGTTGTTTCATGTCATAATATTGTTATATTTGACTGAAATTATCACTTAACGCATGTAATTAGAATGCAAATGAGAGTTTTCTTCGCTTATCTGGTTTAACAGATAATGAGCTTGGAGACAGTGAAATTGCTTCTGTGATGCTTTTGATAGGTTTTGTGTCAGTCGATGCAGGTCATCAAATGCCATTCAACGTAATCATTTCAACGTTAATGAGTTCATGATGATCGAGTTTTACGCTAATTTAACAAGCTTATTACTCGGGCCCGTCGATCTTCATGCTATGTGACGAAATTGAAAATGAGTCTGTCATTACGTAATTCCCAATTTTCAGACCTCATTTCAATTCCATTTATTATCAATCCCTATCTCCTATTTTATCTTTTTTGTACGGTTTTATTTAATGTAGTTTCATTCAATGTAGGTCTGGGGTTGATCAAGAATTGATTATTAGTACTGTTGATATTATTCAATAATTGTTATTTTGGCGTTTTGCAGCAAGTCTTATAACAGTCCACAACAGAGACAATCACATCGTTATTCCTCTAATCCTGCTAATTAGTGCAGACAGGAGAATTGAGACCTTATTACTCTTATCTGTTATGTGATCTGAATTTTTGTCTTACTTTGTGGAGGAATACTTGAAGACAAGATTTATCCAACTTTTGGATGTGAGAGGATTTTTGGAGTTCTGAGGTCAATCTATCTATTCAGATAGACAGACGAGAGAGACGCATGGTGAATATTATTTTGAAATAAATCATCATTCTAAATAACTTCTCATCATTTATCAATTAAAATCACAAATATATTGCGGTGAGAGATTGAGAAATAACCTTTACACATTATTTATGAGTTATACTGCGTGCATTTTGTTCGTAACATAGTACATATTTGCTACTTTTCTCATTTTTATCTTGATTCAGATTCATTCACTATCATTCCTCATATGTTTATTTGAATCGTAATCACTTCAACAATAAGGAAATTAGTACGCAATTCCAGTAGACATGTTCACAAGACAAAATGAACATCGGAGAATATACTAGTAGTAATCCTGGTCAGATTTTATTCTATTGAAAACAATGATAAATTTCCAAAAACAACTTATTCTTCCTGCTCTGCTTAATCTTCTGTTAGGCTCAATAGATACTATAGACATGAGCTAAACAAATAAATAACTGAAGAATGGATTATCTCTGGAGTAGAAACAATGCTGTAGTATGTGAGACGAGTAATTCCTACCACATATCTTCTAAAATACCTACTTCATTATCAAACTTGATAACGATAACGATACTTAACCGCAGACATTGATGGATCAGTGAATCACACTCGTCTCTTCCCGTGATTCAGTTCAATGGAACGCAGATAATGAACATATGATAGAGTCAAGAGTTCATTAATCAAGTGAGCCAATGTACCACTAAACCGCTTCTTCAAACCAATACAAGGCGCCCATAAAACTTTCATCGGATTACGAGGATTATCTCCGGACATCGTCCAATTTGGAGCTTGTTTTTCTCGGATAAACGTCTTGAATCGTTTATCAAGACGTATCCCACGTCACTTGCTCCACCCAGACAGACTCCAAGGGATTAGGATTGATGTGGGGGGGTAGGGGGGAGGTGGAGAGGCGGGGGGGGGGGGGGAAAGAGCAGTGATTGCAACTGGAGCAGAAGAGAAGAGAAAGGAGACACAGCCGCCGAGGGATGTGCCCTACACGGTAGTAAATTGTTAGCCGTGATGAAGTTAATGAAGGTGGGAAGGAGCTCTGATTTGTTGAACGGTTGTTTTGTGGTGTCCCGCTTCGTCTTCTATTATTCGACATCCTCTCCTCTATTCGCCTGTTTGCTATTCTCAGCTAGTTTCAGCTTTTCTTTCCTCATCAAGCTATGAGTCAATGCTATCCGATACACAAACTTGTTAACATTTACTACGTTAACTACTTCAATGTTAGTTCACTCCGAAACTAGTGGATCTGAAATCAGATAAGTAGGGTAGACTGGAATGACAGAGTTTACTTTGTCTAAGGTCTGCCTTGTTTTGTAGCTTGTTAATTTGAAATACGCTCTTCTCAAAATGAAGAGTATTGTCTGGTTTTCGATTCCTTGAAGCTCTCTTCAATACTATAAATTTTATTATTCTCGATTCAGTGAATTTACAAGATTCTTAATAACTTTGATTAATGGGAAATAATATTGGATTTGATGGAATCAATATATTTGTTGGTGAATTGTAATTTTTTAATTAATTTTTCATTAATTATGGTAACAACATTCACATAATATAGATAGGCTGCAACATATAGGCCTAATATAAGATTCAATTTCCAGAAATATATGGGGAAAATGTTTAAGAGGATTTCACAGAGGGAGTGATTTGATAATAGAACTCACACTTCACCTCGTCTTCGATTCATGAATATTGATGTCTAATAACTAATACTCAAGTGCTGGGTTGCACGGACCGGGATCGTACAAATTTTTTTATTAACAGCTAATCGTACCTACTAAGCATTGTGCTGATCCTGGATCAAAATTGAAATTCTGTGATTTGTTTTCCAGGTAAATTATCAATTAATCAATCAATCATTTATTTGCCATACAAAAAATACGATTTTAAATCAGGAAAGAAAATAAAATGAAATACAAAACTTCATAATGAATCAATAATGATGAAATAAAATAAAATAATATACATAAAGTGAAGAATAAATAATACAACACTATGAATTAATTTATAATTCATATGTATACTTGAATTCAAATTCATTTGTATATTCTTTAAAAGAAAATACTTATAATGGCATCACCCAGTGGCGTAACTTACACCCCCGCAAACCCCGCGGCGCGGGGGGGCCCGGGCCCCTTGGGGGCCCGGGCTATGGCCTGAAATAATATCATATGTTTTTTTTAAGAAATAAAATTAAAGTAATGATTGAACAAGAAAAGCAAAAATTTCATTTTGGGCAAATAACAACCATAAATAATCCATAATTGTCAAGAGTTGTCGGAGAATAGCCTATAGCTTACTCAGTCAATCTCAATTCATTATTTCATTTTCATTCAGTTCGTCTCGAACCGTTGTGCTAGACGCATATAAACGCGTTTCGGTTAATAGAAATTTGTGAAGTGAGCTGTAAGCAGTGAGTTTGTGAAAATGGGGTTTAATTCTTTATTACAGTACAAAAAATTGATTCATACTTATTATTTGATTCATATTGCATTCCTACACGTATTTTCAGTATTATGATGTTCGAATTTTAATTATTCCGTCTACTATCTTTCTTTCCTTCAAGTGAACAAAAATATTTTGCTAGCTTTCAAAATGAGTGTTGTCTGTGTGTCAGTTCGTAATATGTTAGTAAAGCCTGTGTCACACCAGGCTACTTTAATATAGTAACCAGGTGTGACACAGACTTGATGGTCTTTTATATATTAATTTAACAGTACTATGAAGCCCTACAATCATTTGAGTGGAGCTCAAAAGACAAAAAAAAAGAAGGAACTTGAAAAACAGTCTAATAAAAATATGAAACTCGATTCTTTTTTTTAGTTAAAACAATAATAACAATAGTTCAGTGAATCCAGAGGTGCGTGATGAATTTTTAATGTTTTTGTAATTTTCAATGGTTGCAGTTCAGGGAAAAGGGGCTAAGAGAGGGGCGTGAGATTTTAGAAGGAGGGGCCCGGAATTATTTTTGCGGGTGGCCCAGTTGGCAAACTTTACGCCACTGGCATCACCAGAAAAAAAAATTGCCCGCTGGTGATAGTTGAAAATAAGGTTATTCTATTCTGAATTAGCAAGAAGCAATCCTTGAGCTTCCCATGCACTATCTTTCAAGTGTAATATTGAACGGAATATAATATTACATATTACAGTATATGAAATCCAAACGTAATTTTGTGATTCAAAATCTATAGCTGATCTTGTAGTAATTCTATGAATACAAAACTAACTGTCACAAACAATGCACAAACAATGATATTATGAAAAAGTTGA
Source organism: Laodelphax striatellus (assembly GCA_017141395.1). NCBI lineage: Eukaryota > Metazoa > Arthropoda > Insecta > Hemiptera > Delphacidae > Laodelphax > Laodelphax striatellus. Next base: position 10,450,467 of record CM029531.1, on the reverse strand, counting down.
ATGGTCTTGAAATGCGAATCTATTAGTGTATTTGCAGCATCAGGCTGTGTAGATGATCAAGATTGCTTCTCCTTGTCATCGTAATATGAGATTTAATATGGAGTGGAGCTGGGGAATCCTCATAATTATTGATCTGTTATCCTGGAATATTCAGAATATTAATTAGGCTAATGATAATGAAGATCATAATTTGATCATTAGAATAGAAATTCACTTGAGTTCCAAAACATGACTGTGTCTAGAATTATACTCAAACGCAAATCCGTGAGAGGGCTGAAGCATTCATTATACGGATCCACGAATTGGAAGTGGAGCACAGTGTTTCCATGTAATTAATGGGCCAAGCTGATAATGATACTTAGCTTTGTGATTACATTGTCAATTTATTACTGTCCCAGGAGGTATTTCAGCCTACTTGACCTAGTTCACTATGCCATTCACCCTGTTCAATTGCAATAACCCATTCGTATAGAGCTGAATTGGAAGCTTTCATGTTAGTAAATACCGTTTACTGCAAATATTGATGATAGGAAATCATTCAGCATACAAATAATCCTTATTATTATATGGAAATGATTCCAACCAGATCGAATAGAGCTGAATTAGAAGATTTCATGTTAGTAAATACCATTTACTGCAAATATTAATGATAGGAAATCATTCAGCATCCGAATAATCCTAATTATTTATGGTAGTGATTCCACTGGTAACAGCTTCCACGCAGATCGAAAAGAGCTGAATTAGAAGATTTTATGTTGGTAAAGACCATTTACTGCAAATGTTAATGATAGAGAATCATTTAGCACCCAAATAATTCTAATTATTTTATGGTAATGATTCCACTGGTAACAGCTTTCACCCAGATTTGTTGTTATGAGGTGACTCTATGCTTTGCACCGATGATGACCAGTAAATTTTTCTTAAAATTCTTTCTTCTAACTTGGTATTTTGATCGCTGAAAGAGCGTATCGATTAGCAATGTCAGTTTTCAACGCCGTGCTTGACATTTATGAATATCTCGTTCAATGATTCATTTCGTATTTACGAACCACGAAAAAACAGATTAGCTTCATAGTACTAAAATGATTACCGACAATAAAAAACCATGGATTGCCAGAATCAGGTATCAACATTTCACGTTTATTGTTTCCAATGGTAAGGCAAAGATTTATAATGGTTTATTAAATGAGAGCCGGTATCTCGTTATTTAAAAAAATTGGTTGTAACAATTTCTATTATTTTCATTTAAAACAGATATCTACCATGATATCACCTTCATTACCAGACTATTATAATAAGAGACTAGATAATAAGAGATTATCGTAATCAACTTATTTGTATAAATCTAATTGATGTTGTGGAACTCCATGATGAGATAAAAAAAATTTTGTTGTGGAATTGACAATATATTCTTTTAATGTTTTATCTTATCGTAATCATTCAGTATTCAGAATGTATAATCATAAATTAATCAGTAAAGTAATCAATCAAACAAACTCAGTAAAGCAATCATAATATTTTAAGATAGTTTCGTCAACAGAGATCAAGATTTCGGTAGTAATCAACCATTGTGTTTTCAATTTGCATCATGAATGCAGTCTCTCTTTGAATACGAAAGCAAAACAAGTGAATGATATTCTAATTTCAGTGATTTCATCAGAAATGCAGATTGGAGCAGTCGGAATAATGACATTCCAGAGGAGTCTCATGTTTTTTTGGAAATGTTTTGATGGAAAATAACTTTTTCTCACTGGATATTCGTTCGGTGGAATTTTGATTTTGGTGAGAATGAAATCATCGGAATAGGAGAGCATCAAAATGAGACTGCAGTGCAAAAAGAAGAGTGAGAGAAAGTTGACGATTGAATAATATAATGGAATGATGTATTCCAGAAGTTGAAGAATGTGAACGAGCCAACGGCTAGGCCTGCGGGAATAGATAGGCGTTTTCTTCTATTTTCCACCGTTCATGGCTTTACGGCAGTCAGTAGCAGACCAGAAAATAATGCAAATTTCATCTCGAAAAGCATTTTCCAGTCGTGATTTGTAACAATATTCCAGCTTTTCGAGAGAATTTAGTATCACATTTATAAAAGCTCCTCTTCTTCATCCAGCTACATTCAGCTCATCGACTAAATCTCATCCTCACTTTCCTATACTAAATCAGAGATAAAGTAGTCTATTTTATTTATATCATTTATCTGTGACTTAACTCTCTACAACTTGAACATGGGTTTCTGAAATTGAGTTAAATTATGCACATATATGAATGAAATCAATTCAATTTTGAATAAATTACTTCTGTAACGACGACTGGTTCTCAATGATAATAGTATTATTACTATTATAATGGTAATATATAGTATTATTATAGTAATAATAGTATCATTACAGTGTAGTATTATTCTCAATAATATTAATCAGTATTTCTCACAATAAGTAGAAGATAATCATGAATGTAGCAAAACTTCTCTTCATATACCCATGTAGAAAAAACTTCCAATTGATGGTGTTCGGATGTGTAGCCTACGGGCTATATCATTGCATGTTATGAACATACTTATAGCATGTTATAACATAATAATTACCTATATTATGACATGTTATTCTCACATAACAGACCAAATATTGACTTTATAATTGATCAATAAGTACTCAACATTCACCATTACAGTGGACCACGGCAAAAATTAATACCCCCAATTACAGCTTAACCTATCCAATCACACGTAAACATTGTATTTGAATTGCATTTACTTGTAGAGCAATTTTTTCATATGGGTTAAATAATATATTATTATAACTTTTATTGATTCATATTTACATTCAATTGTACAAGTGGGTGATTCTTACTGCAATTTTATCCCCATATTACGTTGCTTCGTAGTGAAAAATTCCTTCTAGAATCGATACTAGCGAATTGTGACTTCCTATTCAGCTAGAGAGCATCCAGCATTGGAGAGTAGGCAGCATTTTACAAGATTTACAGCAGTCGTTATGGCTGCCGCCGCTTCCACATTCATTTATCTTGGTCGCCTTTTCAGCTCCGGATCTGTGGGTCCCTTCGGGCACCTGGAAAAAGGGGGCTGGCTCCCCCCCCCCCCAACCAACATTCGCAGCAATTTCCGATCGCTATAAATGTACACAGGATTCTACACAACACTGAGTGCCATACGAGGGCACATTAAACGAGGGAACAATTATAAATCTTTGAACGAGTGTTCCCTCTGTTTTTAGGTATTGATACTATCATTATACTTTTAATTTAACTTTCACTATTGCCAACATATAATACTGATTAAAGACAGCTGCCGCATTATAAGTTGCTCCCATATAATAAATATTATAGCTATTCATCTAGTAAAGTAATAAATTATGTATTCTTAAATGAATATCCTTTATCTTATTTTAATTATAATTATACAATATTCATGAAAAAAGGAAGATAAATATATTTTGTACTGTTTAAAACAAATGTTACATAAATTATTATAAATTTTCAAAATGCTGACAATTTAGGGAAAATTGGATGATTCGGTGAGGCTAAACACCCGAAAAGGTCTCTTCGCCAAAAAACCACAAGCTCAATAATAATTAAACCAATAATTCTAGATTCTTATAATAATTGATGTGTTTAATCTGATGACATGCTATTTTAGACTTTTAATAAAAAAATAAACTTGCTAGTATTTACCTTGGCTTTTGTAAGTGATTTGTTATTATTAAAGTGTATTTGATCACAAACATTGTCATCCCCATTAGATACACGAGTTACTAATTACAATATTATTGAAACTATTCTCTGTCTATAGATTTCTTTAGAAGAGTTTTCGATTGAGATACATTCGGTCTATGTCATTACCGTATATTGCTGATGTACTACTCTTTGTCTAATGATACAGCTTTACAATAATTTCTGAGTGAAGAAAGATAAATAAAGATATTTTAAGGATTAAAAATGGATTGGATGTCAATTAGAGCGAGCGCTCTAGTTCTTCATAGATGAGAAGAATCTTTCCGAAACTTGCTTCTTGTGAATTTAATGAATTTTCATAGGCTTTTCCATAATCAAAGAATGAACTTTCGAGAGCTGCGACCGGGCGTTCAGTGAAAAATAGATTTCAGAAAAAAAACAATTCCCTTTCATAAATGATATTTATTACAGGGCGCAAGGAAATTGCTAAAAGTTATTTTCGAAAGGAATAATGAAGCTCTGGCTGGCACAGGAAGGGAGAGAATGAGAAAATCTTGGTCGGTTTCCGTTCCGTTCAATATTTAATCACAATTGCAAAGTAAAGAGAGATTCTCTTATTCATTTCCTTTTGACACATACTTCGTTTTCCACGTCACACGCTTATTCTTGTTCTGTCTTCACCTTCCATTATCACGCTATTCTATTTTTCTACCTCCCACTATTCTCTTTCTCATTCGGCGTCTTTTCATTTCATCAGTTCTGTCTCTTCTATCTTGACACACTTCTCCTTGCTTCTTCCCTCTGGAGCGCTTTTTCTTTGAGCCGATTGAACGCAAGAAAACAGCAGATTGAAATGCAATTTCCATTCTTCCCCTTTGATCGACGAAAACTGGAACGGAAGAGAACCGTCTGCTTTTCTACAGCTCTCTACGGGAAGACTTTTGAGAAAAAAATAAACTTGCTAGTATTTACCTTGGCGCTCGATGTGCTTCAGTCGAGTCGACTCGGCAGAAATGAAAATGTCGTATTCTTCAAGGACATATCTGTCTGGAAGTCATTCCAATGATTGCGGAACATCTGAGGAAAAACGTGAATGCTATAACAAAATGAAATTGTAAACGTACAGCATCCCCATATGAACGATTTACACATACAAACGCAAGGAAAATTCATATCCCTATCTACTATTATATCGCACAAGAGCTTGTTTATAGGTAGATATTATTCTGACAATATTGAAGTGAGTTCATTCATAAGTACTCATTACAAAAACAAGAGTCATGTTCACTCTAAAATGTCAATCATGGTACAGCCTACAATTAAAAAGATAATAAATGGCTCATAATATAATAGAAATTGATCATTCTGATTCAAAAATAAATGCTTATGATATCTTCTTATATAATTAGCGTATCGGCTTTGAACAGTAGGGAGACTCGAAGGTAGTTCGTTCCACCTCGCCGTATATAACCTAATTTCTACCCCTAAGAAATCCATAAAAGAATTTAATCAATAAGCTTTCTTTCATCACTCATATTGTATAATTTTTCAGATCAGTAGGAGATTGAATAGCATACTCTTACTCTCTAGAGTTATTCCTTCAATAACTAACATTGTAGAAATTGAGTTGAAATGTGTTTTCCATTATTTTAGGTTGGATTCAAATGTCTATTCCATTTTAGGTTGAATGGAAAGGTCTATCAAATACTCAATACCAATCCTCAACCTTCCTACAAATTTTTCTAGATTCAACAGGTGATATCTTTTCTTCATTGACATAATTATTTTATCAAAATGCAATATTATAATGGTAACAGTTACAGTGATGACTAATAATATTCATTTCGCAGATTTTAGAGATCAATAATTGAATATCTGAAATATAGGGAGGTGAATCTTCACCTATGTCACGTAAGATTGAATGTCGTTGAGCCCAGAACAAGAATTCGATGCTTACCATGTCTACTACCTATCGATATTCCAAGAATGTGAGGGCCTTTATGCTCCAAAGGGAGCGACTGAATGGATCTCTTTGACCATCCCTGCTGAACGCTCACATCCGAATGCAGATCGCTTATCCCTTTCATGCTCTTTCCATGTCCTCCGAGATAGTCCCTTACCGCCTCCATAATCCACTCGCCTTCCATAACAGGGCATGTTAGTGCAATATCTGTCTCAAAGGTACCCTTGAATGAGCTGATGGTTTTTTGATATTATTTAAAAATGTCTTCCAATATCTGCACCTGTAAAACTACCAAATTGATATGATCTTACGAAATTGTTGGAAAATTAAAATATACTGTGGTAAAATCAGTACTAAAATCTTAATTATTTTATCTCAGAATCCTTTACGATTTACGAACATCATTGGCATTACTGCTGTATATTATATTATATCAGAATAGAAATGGGCTATGTGAAAGAATAATTATCTACAATAAAATATTGTAAGGTAATAAAAATTTATTTTATTTCTTAATTAAATTATTTATAAATCGCTTAATTTATTTATTTATGTATCAATTAATTGATTTATTTAAAAGAGTTACAGAACAGAGATGGATCTCCAATTACACTGTAACTTAACAAAATTATGCAATTATATAGCAGAAACACAAAATATAATACACAAAGAGATCAGTGATACAATAATCTATGAGAACTCAATTTAGTGAATTGTTTAGTACCGTGAGTTTAGTTCAGAGGTTGTTATAGAAAACTATATTTAGTACATTTATCATCAAATATGATTCCAGTACTACGAAGATAGTACTAATTTTACAAAATAAATTGATAAAAATAATTGTAACATTACACTGGTTCTGAAAACTTTTAGGTAGAGTAGAAGTGAAGTGAAGTTGTAGTGAAGATCGTTCCGTCATAGTTTATTTTGAAAGTTAGACTAGTTGTATTTTGAAGTTTTGAAACTTCTTTATCGTAGAATACAATGTTAAAATTATAATTTTATACTTCAATAATGTTTTCTGTAACAAAGATTACGCATACAAAAAATAGTCAAGAATGTTTTCGCCATTAAAATCAAAAACTTTCTGTTAATTGTGTTGAAGTAACTGATAAAGCGAGAGGATTATCGGCCGAATACGATCAACTGTCTAGAACTGAAGAAACTATTCAGAGAAACACTGGAGACCGCGGGACGCCAGACTAGGCCGCTCTCAACTTAAGTGGAAAACTTTTTGCATTAAACTTCCTGATAGATTTTCCTCGGCTCAGATCCAGAAGAGAGATGTGTCTGTAGGATTTTCTTTGCGCCGATAAACGGTCTCATCCTTCTCTGAAATCCTCAACAGTAACTCAAAATTAGAATACGCTTAGAGTATATCGAAGTCAGATTAACAACTTTATCCCAAACTTTAACTGTGCTTCTCTGATATTTTGAAACGGCGATTTCCCTAATAAAATTAGTTTCTATGAATTTTCGTTCGCTTGAATGGTAAATCATTCTGCCAAATTCATTCAAGAAGAGCTCAAATGAATATTGATTGATGAAAAAGTTTTTTCTACAGTAGGGGAAGATAATCTTTTATTGAATGGTAATCTATTGTAGGATTGAGATTGGTAGGATGAATAATCATAATAATAACAACCATATCAATTATCAACAATAGCTATAACCATGGATTGATTTTAATTTCGAAATGACGTTCATTTTTCATTACTTCACTGATTAACATTTTCAAACGTTGTAAATTCAGTTTTCTTGTAAAACCTCATAGAATGCTATTGAATCCTAATGTGTACAATTTTGTGAATAAAATCATCATTCAATCACAATGAATGGTGGAAAAATAGAAAAGTTCAAAATCTATTATGAGATAATAAACCTTAAAACCTTATCATGAGATAGTTGACAGAATGTCGATGGTGAGAGATTAATCCTTCATGTTACGCCTAATCCTTGAATGGAGAATGGGAAGAGAAGTTCTAAATTGAAGGGAAAATATGTTTTTCAGGATTGAGGTAACAGAGAGTTAGGGAAGGATGGGCAACAAATTAATGGGATGGAAATAGGAGATAGAAGATGGGAGTAGATTTAGGTATTTACTCTTTGTGATAAGGCTGAGATTACAGCATGCTACCGATAGCCTAATATATTCCAATTGATGCTATCATGCATCAATTGGAATACGAAAATTCAATTATATTGTATTAATTGCATCAATCAAAATCAATATATAGTTTTTGTACTCGAGTGAGTTCAATGCTGCTTTTGTAGTTAATGGATTTAGTAGGCTATACACACAACTAGAGAGCCATTCAAAGTATAAAAGGTGTAGTAGTAGTAATCACACGTGACGTGCGGGTGATGAATTACATATTCGTGGTGAGTGTGTGTAAAATCCACCTAATTTGACGATAATTCCAATTTATTTCAGTCGAGAACGACGCATTAACACGAACTTGAAGTTTGCTACCACTAATATTTCAGCGCTTTGTGCTAGCTTTCTTGTCGCGTCTTGCGCTAGTCGCTTGGGCGGGAGGAGTGGAGGGGGTCTGAAAGGCGACGTTTCATCAACGCTTGCCTACAAGATTTGTCAGGCTCAACCTGATGAGTTTCCTTGACATGTTTGCCAACAAGATATCTATCCATTTACGGAGACAAACTATCCTTCTTGCCACATACCTCTCAGCTTTCCACAACTTCTCTCAAAACGAATTATTCTAAGCATGTTACCAACTCCGATCGATGTAGAACCGGGTTCCACCATTGAAACTCTCAAATTTTGAGTAGATGGAATTGTGAGAACTTGTTCAAAAATGAATATGGTAGGCTATTTAAAAGTGAACACATAACTATTCTGATCAAGCAGTGAAAATATCATATTTTTCCCCATTCTCAAGCCTGAATACCGATATATTGTTTACAAGCTGTATAATATAATCAACTGTTATGTCCCATTAGAAGTCTCATTGTATAAAGAACCTTATAGATTCAACCAGCTATACAATGTAATGAGAGGGAAACATAGGAACATATTAATCAGTATGAATAATAAAAATGAGTGAAAATAAAAACAGCTATTTGCTAAAATAGTCTACAAGCTGAATGTTGAAAGGAATCAACTTTAAATGGAAAAATTGAGATTTTCCCATCTAGAAATTAAAACTAAATGGCTTCGATAGAGAGCTAATCCAAACATTAAAATGCTAGTGGATCAGAAAAAAGCTTAAATGAGATACGAAATGCTTTAGAAACCTTTTGATGTTTCATTAGAATATAGGTCGAGAATTTTTCTTGGGGATTGGTATTGAGCCTAATAGCCTGAGTCGTTATTGAACGGAGCTATCTTGTCTTATGACCTGTTATTTTCTTGAAGTGCATCCGTCTAACTCTTCTGAACCACTTGAGAACTCATCCATGCATGGCCTGCAAACTCAAATTGAGCTCAACTAGCGCCATTCCATCCACGGAATATCGTGGAGATATTGTTTTACGATCATGCATAGCGACGTTCCACGAATATAAAATGTTGAATAACGATGTCGGAAGGGATGTTGCTCATACATTCACGTATAGAGCCGATTTGCATAAGAATGAACCGCTAGACGCTCGTGAGTGACCTTCCGTAGTAATATACTAGATGAATACTGGGAATATCTCCATATATCTATGGCGATTCCATAGAAATAGTTCACCATAGACAGTGCCTGTTTTTGGAGTCATATCACGTAAGCCGCAATGCGCTCATTGCTAATGCTATTGATCAACATCTTTCTATGTAAGAAACATTGAGAACATCTGCTCGTTCTTGGCGGTTCCTCTTGGCATCAGCCCACGAAAAAACAGGTAACACGTAAAATACACCTTGATAATTAAAATATTCTTTGATCCTGATATTCTTTACGATTTAAAAAACACAACAAATATAATGAACTTGTGGATCGTAGAAAGCAAGTAGATAACAAAAACCGGCTCTTTATAAATAGAAATTTCATTTGAAATAATTGTGCAACAGGAACACAAGTCTGATGAGTTTCTTCCTTCCTCATCTCACCATAGATTGTATGTGTCTTGAAAAGATTGTACGTATTTAATACGTACGGTACACGGAAATTCTGAATTTTACTCATCTTAAATTCAAATCTGAACCTATTTTTTTCAGGAACATGATTTGAAATTCAGGGCATTGCATTTTTCCGATTACTCTCAACTGCAGTTCACCTCTTCATCAAAAGTGTTGAATTTCTGTTAGACATAATTTCAAACGCTTGAGAATTCGGGAAAAACGTTTCTACAGAAGTAGCATTCAATCAATCGATGAACTGTATTAGTAGATTTTTGACTTTGAGAGACGATAAAATACTAATTTTGACAATGACTTCCAAATTTTTTCCCCGAAGCATTAAAAGTACTTGATTATAGTACTCAATTTAGTACTTTAATCAAGTACTTCATGATGCATTTAGCAGCTCGAATTGCGAAATAACTGGAATTCAATATAATGTTAACTTGATGTTTCGAGCTACGTTCTATTTAAAGCTATAGGTATAATATAAAATTATGCGATGTAATAAATATAATTTAGTACTGTCATTTCTGCACTGTATAATTTCTAAATTCTAGATTCGGAACTAATCATACTAGCCGAAATCGTGTTTTCAAAATAAAGTTGATTGAAATAATGTTTTTTGTGTAATGGATTATCCACTCATGAATTATTCAAAGAGACCTCAAACATAGATTTATACCGATAAATAAACATAGATAATAAACATAGATATTATACCGACCGTTTTGCAAATATGATTCTGCAAATCATCATTATGACCACTGGAAAAGGCTGAATATCATGCACGGAAAAGCTCGTTCAAACAATTTATTTCTTTCACACCTGATAATATTAATTTGTTGATAATAATCGTGATTATTATTATTGTTATTATTACTATTGGATAGGAAACCTCGTTCGAATTTGACCCAATTCAGGAAACCATATAATTGTCATGATATTATTAATAATGAAGTTAAACATTATTTATATGGAGTATAAATAAGTTACTAAGTTCAAGTTGTAAGTACAACAAACATCAACTGCAATATATCCACTGTTTCGAAAATACACATGTGAACAAACATAAACCACTCTCGTCCTATCAGCAAACGTTGTCAACATATCAAATTGGTTCACTGAAATGGATGATAGGGCCTTCACTGATGCAGGCCTATACATGAGAGCTCAAACGTCTATGTTCAAATTGTTAAATTTAAAATCTATGATTTTCGCAGTTATCAGTTTGAATTGAATAAAAATAACACGTGGATCTATTTTAAATTCACAAGTTAAATACAGCGTAAATAAGGATTCTATCAATATCAAAATTTCTGAAGCAATATGGTTAATCCAATCTGAAATAGAAGACAAAGATACAATTAATTAGACACAAAGACACAAATTAGATACTAATATTAGACACAAAAATACCACAGACCACAAATTAGTGATATGACAATATCTTTGTTTTTTTTTATTATGGAGAAAGACCAAATATCATTAAGGAAATTGTAATTAAAACTAGTGAGAAAAAAATCGTGTCATCAATGATAATTTAGGAAACTAAATCGATATCCAAGCATTAGCCACTGAATCTGAAATCGGTTGAATGAATCTGTGAAAATTGATAGAATTGACATTGTGATCATATTACCTCATTTTGTATGAGGTTTTCCTTTATTGATTTCCCCTTAGACGCTTAGACCATGTATAGAATGACCATTCTATACATGGTCTAAGGATTTCCCAATATCTGCTGACGGTTTTCTCTCACATACCAATGTAGATGAGAGTTGTAAGTTGGGCAAGAATAACAGAAACGAATGAATTGGTAGATGTCACATCAAACACATAGAACACACAAGAACTAATGAGAACACATCAAATTTTCTCAAGCGTCATGATGTTGATAAAATTCCAAGGATTGCACCGTGGTAATAGCAGCCGTGTAGTAACGAAGCAAAATAGTGCAATGAGTATTACAGCAGAGCCCTCTGGCAAAACTCAGTACTTGTTTAAAGCTGGAGACAACCTTTTCTACAGAAAATGAGACAATCTCTGCCTTGGGAAATGAGAACGAAACAGTGCCTAGTCAGTTGGCTGGCTCAGTTTTGCAAGGATTTTCCGTCCTTGTCGCTTATAGTTTGCCAGGAAATCGACTTGAACCGCCGCCGGGGCTCGTACCGATTCCGATGACTTCCATCTGCGGAAAACAGCACTGGTCCATCGTTTGTCCGTCCGTTCCACAACTACAAGCGCATCAGTATAAAAGTAACCAGTCTTATCTTTCCACCTCCATGAGTTCATCTGCTGCAGTAGTCGGCTCACTCTTTGAACCGTAACACTCGAATATCATCCCTTGTGATAAGACGTTGATAAGCCGGAAAACGTCTTGCTATAAAAGGATCTTTCATTTCAAGGGGATTTCATCTTCGCAAACGTCATTGCCAGAGTAAAGATGGTGGAAAGCAATTGACATGGGTTTACAAATTGATTGTAATAATTGGAAGATATTGAGTTGATTGTGTAAATATCATTACAATGGTATTTCGTGATAATGAACGAGAACTTGATCCGAAGTTTTAATGTTTCTCTCGATTTTGATAAGATTCTTCAATTCCTGCAACTTTAAGTTTTCTCCTGATTTGATATAATATAATATATATATTTATCAAATTCTGAATAAATCATCTTGTACGTTGTTATTGGAATGTCACATTGAATATTTATCAAATAGAATATTTTTATTTCGCCAAAAGACAAATGTATGAAATTTACAATAGTATACATTTTCGCACAGCCAGCAAAGTAAAACCGCAGTAAAGTACAACAGCGCTAGCTGTAAGTTCTTTCAATAGAATATTATAGTGATATACATTCAATAGTAAATTATGAGAAATGAGAAATATCAATAATCAATGAAAAAGTGAAATAATTAAGTAATAGTTGTGGTAATTTGGTAATTCTACGAGCATAATATCATGTCAATCCTCTCGAAATATGTCTGCTATGTGAATTATCAACCAATCATCAATCGCTCATTTTGAATGTGCCACTCCACTAATATTCACATGATCACTACGTAGTACTTATTACCAATGTATATGAATATTAAATCTCCATAATCATGCCCCAAAACAATGTCGTTCGAACCTCATCTCCTCAAGTGTTTTATATCACTGACCTAGAAACGAACCACTCCTTGAAAGAGGTAAGGGTGGATTCTCGTGATAAGTTCCAGACCGCGATTTCACGCCTGCCTTGAACGTTTTTCTGTGAGAGAGCGCTCAGCTGATTGGAGCCTGGATGGGGGACGTGTAGCGGACCTAGATAGCGCGCACTTCGGTCCAATAGGAGACTTAAATTAGGGAGGGCATTAATTTTTTCGCAGGCCGGGCTTCATCGAAAATGGAGCCGTTCAAACTAATGTGGAGGGAGGGGGGCTCCCAGTTCGAAGCCATTTGCTTAATGAGCGTGAACGTGTTCGTTCGTAGCGCTTACTAATGTTCTCTTTCATTTTACGCCGTTTAGACGACTCGCATAGTGATGAGGGGAGGGTGTAGAGGGAGGGCGGGGGTGCTGATGGTCTGGCTGGCTGGCCATTCACTATTATTCACGTATAATGTTATTTCCACCCAGTACTTACTGTATCACGTCGGTGATTTTCCCCAGAATAAATTTCACTATGGCTCGATAATTTTCCACTGCAGCCCACTAACCAGTTTCCCCCCCCCCCATCTTGTTCTAATCGTTTTCCCACTATTATTTCTCTTGGAATTACTTCTGGTTGCAATTCCATAATATTGAGAGACTTGATCATTCATTGAAACAATTGACTCATTACATTACTGACATTTTCTTTTTGGTACTGAACTTTGAGAGCTTGACGGTATTTGAACTGTTCCGTTTCACTTCTCTCATAATTATGAGCTTTGGAATAAACAGAGAGATAGACGTTCCTTCTACTACTTTAATATTTTAGTTCTGTTGTAAAAGATCCAACCTATTTCTTCCATTGGCTGATTTGGTATAATGTTGTGCTCTTGTAATTTTTTCTTATTGTAAAGAGATTTTTCTAAGTATTTGATTTATAGGCCCGTATCACAGTTTAATGATAGAACGTACAAGCACTTGTCCTGCCAGAAGGGGCTTCCGGAAGTACTTTTGTACACGGGTTCACGTCCTGCTGGAAGGACAGAGCTCTCTTACGGAAAAAAACAAAAATTGTCCTTCCAGCAGGACGCGTCCTCCCGGCAGTACGCAAGCATTAGTGCGCGGATCTGTCTGCTCCTGACCACTTTGCTTTGGCCAGAAGCATTGACTCTTCTATTATTTACTTTTTAAAAATCATTTCCTTGTGATTTTGAACCCACCAAAAAAATTGTGGGTCCAACTCATCATCGTAAATAATATGATCCAATTTCAAACGAAGAAAATAATCTTTATTGATTAATTAGAAAGCAAACAAAAAAATTAAAAATACAAAGTAAAACAGATTTAGCAAAAGTCAAAATTAAAAATTTCAAATTGATGTTGCAAAGCGAAACTAACTAAAACTTTCCTAAAAGCAAACAAATACAAAATAAAACATATTTATCAAAAGTCAAAGTTTTGAAAAGTTGGCAAATTAAAATCAACTAAAACTTTATTAAAAGCAAACAAAAATTAAAGTTATAAAGTGAAACGAATTTAGCAAAAGTCAAAGTTTAAAAAAGTTCAAGTTGAAGTTGGCAAATTAAAATCAGCAAACAAAAAATTAAATCAGCAATGCCATTTTTTCAATTTTTAAAAACTCATGTAATGCTGGAGAAGCATTCAAATCGCATATTAATAAATTTAAAATTTTGTGAGGGGTTCAACCTCCTCCTCCTTCAGTTTGGTTTGCAGGAATTATCAAATGAAATGTTATAAATATTAGTAGATAAAATATTTCAAAATTTTGTGAGGGGTCAACTTCCTCCTTCATCAGCCCTACCCCTCCCCCTCCAACTAGGAAAAAACTCAATATGCACTTCATCATTATGAAATAAATTGGTGGAATATAAATATCACAGTAATAATACAAGATAATTATCATACATGGTACAAATGCAGTAACAGCAGTAACAGGAAGCGTGCTGGCGTCAGGTTGTCGGTTGCATGCATTCAAATCCTCCAACTTGCATATTGTGGTAGTTTTATCAATAGACCCAGATGACTGTCGCATACGAACAAGATTTTTTATAATAATTCCGTAGCACTTTATTACCTCGTAATCACTGCCTAAAATGCTCCTATTCCAACTATTTCTACTGTTTATTGGATCAAAATATGTAGCAGGAACAAACACGCGGTCGCCTTTTGCTAAAGCGTCAGCCATAACTGACTGGACAGAGCTACCAACTTGATTTTTTCTGCGCTGGTAGATGAAAATCTCCTCTATCTAATGGTGTAAAGAACAGTCCTGCCAGCAGTACACAAGATTTATTATGAATTTGTGGAGAACGTCTGGCACGTTCTATCATTAAAAGTCGCTTTACTTGAACTATCGTATTAAACGACCATATTACTTTAACAGCCATATTGTACGAGCAGAATTTATTTATTTTGGCATGCATAAATGACGCCGGAACGATCACAGATCATCACAGTGCTCTGTGATTATAATACTTGTCATAGAGGCTGATGTCTATGTAAGTGTCGGTTCACACGAGTGGTGCGGTGCGGCGCGGGTACCAGCTACGGCTCCTTGTGTGGGAGAGAGACAGAAAAGCAGCAGGCACAATCTTGTCTCTCTCCCAAGCATGGAATCCGCTGGTGGCTGCGCCGCTCGTGAGAACCGAGACATAGAAATGTTGACTTTTTCGCAAAAAGGCCTTGGTTATGAGATGTATTATTCCATAACCTTATTTGTTCTGTTACATTTGAACCATGCGTACCTTGCATTTGAATGATTACTATTTGCATTCTATTCTTAATGTTATTGAATTATCCAAGTGTTAACTCAGAGTACATTTCATATCTAGAATATTACAACCACGAATTCTTTATTCTATTCATTAATCGATCTCCTTGAAAAATAAAAATACAAAGCAGATTGAAATTAGCATGCCTACTTCAAGTAAAAAAACATATATGCACAAACTGTTGTTGGCAATCATAGTTCTCATTTAAATAGCCGCCAACTTGAGAATGTAGAAGGAGATATCAATCAGGTGTTGAAACTCATTCTTCAAAAGCTAGATAATCAAGAAAAAATTATTTCCAATCTTCAAAATCGTTTTGAGAAGCTGGAAAAAAATAAACCTTCTAAGCTGTAATGACAAATAACGCTCTTAGAATAATTGAATGGAATTGTAATGGACTCCTCACTCGACAACAAGAACTAGAAGCAGTTTTAAATATACAAAATATAGATATTTGTTTAGTTTCTGAAACTCATTTCACTAAACAGTCTTATATGAGAATTAGAGGATATAAGACTTACCATGCTATACATCCCAGTAATAGGGCGCGAGGTGGAAGTGCTGTTATTATCAAGGATTGTATTAAACACCATGAAGAAATGAAATATGAAACTGAGAGAGTACAATTATCGAGTGTAGCTGTTCAAACAAGGAGTTATAAGTTAATTGTGGCTGCTATCTACTGCCCACCTAGGCATTCTATCCGAAAAGAAGAATATATAGCTCTATTTGAAACATTAGGTACTAAATTCATTCTTGGAGGTGATTTTAATGCAAAACAGTTGTTGGGGTTCACGTTTGACAGCACCCAAAGGAAGAGAGCTCTATAAAGCGATTAGGGATTATACATATGAGGCTATTTCCACCGGAAAACCAACTTACTGGCCTTCAGATACACTAAAAATTCCAGACCTTATAGATTTTTCTTGATTAAAATGTGGGTTTCAACTATTTGAGTATTGAGGAATGTTTCGATCTTGATTCTGATCACTCCAATTCTTCTACAGCTGAGTGAAACTATCATACAGAAACAAAGTGACCGTCCAGAGCTTGTTAATACTCATACTGACTGGACATGCTTTCAACAGATGCTAGAAGAAAAGTAATCCTTGATGTACCATTGAGAAGCAAGGAGCAGATTGATGAAGCACTGGAAAAGTTCGTGATAGAGTTGCAACAAGTAGCCTGGTCAACTACCCCACAATTAAGAAGAAGAACCCGACGAAATAACGGCCTAGTAGAAGCACGCGAAATGATTGTTGTGAAGAGAAGAGCTAGGAAGAAATGGCAACAATCAAGATCTTCAGAAGATAAAGGCAACTGAATCATCTAACTCAACAGCTCAGAAGAGAAATCCAATTAATTAAGAATGAATCAATAAATCATTATCTGATGAATTTAACAGGAGATGAGAGCACCGACTATTCACTCTGGAAGGCAGCCAGGAAATTGAAGAAACCCATTCAGCATGCATCACCAATCAGAAAACAGGATGGTTCTTGGGCTAGAGACAATGCAGAAAAGGCTCAAACATTTGCTGATCATCTGGTAATCACTTTTCAACCACACAATCACGACCAGCAAGAAAATGAAGAAGATGTTACTCAGGAGAATCAAGAGTTCACACATGTATCACTAGAGGAAGTTAAAAAGGAAATAAAAGAATTAAACACAAAGAAAGCACCAGGATTTGACCTGATAACAGGGATAGTATTGAAGAATCTACCAAGGAAAGCAATAGTGAAGTTGACTAATATTATAAATGCTGTTTTTAGACTCAGATATGTACCAAGCATGTGGAAAGTAGCAGAGGTAATTATGATCCCAAAGCCTGGAAAACAACTACATGACATCTCATCATACCGGCCAATATCATTGCTTCCAGTAATGTCTAAACTATTTGAAAGAATATTATTAAAGAGGTTGACACCTATAATTGAAAGAAAAAAATTGATTCCAGATCATCAATTCGGTTTTAGAAAAAAACATTCAACAATTGATCAGGTGCACAGGATAGTAAATGTAATAGAAAAATCCTTAGAAGAAAAAAAGTTTGTTCTGCAGCTTTTCTGGATGTGAGTCAAGCTTTTGATAAAGTCTGGCATGAGGGCTAATTTATAAGCTGAAAAGGTTACTCCCAAGCAGTTTACAGACATTTTGCATTCATATTTAACAGGACGCTACTTCAGAGTTAAACATGAAGATGCATATTCTGGACTCAATGAAATAAAGGCAGGAGTTCCTCAGGGCAGTGTTTTGGGCCCGATTCTCTACCTTCTATTTACAAGTGATCTCCTTTGTCTAGAAAATAATACAATAGCAACATTTGCGGATGACACAGCAATATTAGCTGTAGATAGCAACATCAATAGTGCAACAGCAAAACTTCAAAGATCTCCAGAAAATTCAAGATTGGACGGTAAAGTGGAAGACCAAATTGAATGAAGCAAAATCTGTTCACATCAATTTCACCAATAAGAGGGCTGGACCAATACCAGTACCATCAATAATCAGGTTGTACCATATGCTAATGATGCCAAGTACTTGGGGATGACCTTGGATGCAAGCTTCGCTGGAAGGCTCATGTCAAGAAGAAGAGAGAGGAGCTTGGAATAAGATACAAGAAGCTTTACTGGCTGATTGGAAGAAACTCCTTTCAATTCCAAACAAAGTACTGCTGTACAAACAGATACTTAAGCCTGTATGGACATATGGTATACAACTCTGGGGTGTACCAAAGAGAGTAACATCAAAGTCATACAACGTTTCCAAAACAAGGTGCTGAGAAACATTGTTGATGCTCC
Source organism: Laodelphax striatellus (assembly GCA_017141395.1). NCBI lineage: Eukaryota > Metazoa > Arthropoda > Insecta > Hemiptera > Delphacidae > Laodelphax > Laodelphax striatellus. The sequence continues at coordinate 10,432,011 of CM029531.1, read as the reverse complement.
GGTACGTGAGGAACAGCGATCTGTATAGAGACCTGCAAGTTGACCTGGTATCAACCGAAATCCAGAGGCATGCAGAGAAACACGAGGCTCGACTCCACCAACACCACAACGTCGAAGCAATCCAGCTGCTAGACCATAAAGGATTGGTGAGGAGGCTCAAAAGGAAGAAGCCATTTGAACTAGTGTGGTGCTTGATTCAAGTGTCTTGTGTCCAGTGAAAAGCAGAGCAGTGGTGTGAATGAATGAAACCTAGCTATGTAGTACCGTCATCAGTAGTGTACTTAGATTTAATTGAATTAATTTGAATAAGAGAGCCTAAGGAGGACTACTCTTGTAAAATTAGTAATTTAGGTTAGAAAAAGTTGCTCATTAGTCTCAAGACTAGATAGCAATCTATCTTTGATGAAAAAAAAAAAAAAAAAATTAATCGATGTTATTGGATTATTCACGAATACTCAGAGTACATTACATCTCTACAATATTACAACTATATTTGTTTAGTTGTTATAGTTGTTTACAGATTGCAATTCACTTTCCAACTACAATGTAATTTTGCCTTCTAGGTGGCGCGAGCAGTATTGAAGAGGTGCGCGTGGCTGCGCGTGGGGAAGCGCGACTGGAGTGCAGCGTAGCCGGCTTGGCCGGGCCGGGCGGGGTGGCATGGCGACACGACGGTAAAACTGCCGAAACGGGTCTTTGGGAGCCGGCGACGGGCCGTTTGCTCATATCGTCGGCACGTGCCGCTCATGCGGGACTTTGGCAGTGCGAGGACCCGCGCTCCGGTCTGCAATCCGAGCCTATACGGCTGGTAGTACTAGGTAAGTGACTCACTAATGAATGATATTCATTAATATTAAGATTTATATTCAATATTCTTTCTTGAAAATAAATTACGAATCATATACTTGGATCTATAAATGAATTATTATATAATAATATTAATAATTGATTGATGAATAATGGATTCTAAACAGTCCAGTTGAATTAGGAATTGCCGTTGTATTAATTCTTGGAAAGCTGGGGCATGGCACGTATTTGATAAATTATCAGAAGTCAGTACAACAGGAAAAAGGTTTGTGCCAAGTAAGTGACAAATTGATTAATTAAACATTAATTGGACATTGATTGAGAATGGTTTCTAAGTAGACCAGTAGAATTGGAAATGGACGGTGAATAAATTCTTGGAAATCAAGGGCTTGATAAATCATCGGAAGTCAGTACAACAGGAAATTAAGTGGACATTGACAGCATTATGAAGCCTCTGTAGTATGTATCAGATGAAAATTACGAATGATTGCCCATTTCACGAATAATGTTGATCTGCTTCTAATATTTATTTACATAGAGCATCAATGTTTAATATTACGAGTATTTTATAAACTTGTATTTTGAAATATTAATATGATGATGGTTGATAATATGTTTAAAGTTTGCAATCGGTATTCATTTGGAAATGCCTCAATTGGATGGACAGAAAATTTATTGTGATTTCTTTGATTGGATCAAATATTTGAAAATTGCTATTTATACTCCCTCATAGGAGTTCTGTTTTCCTCTAATACCATAAATTAATATGCTCCCCATTTTGAAATCGACCTTTGAAATTTTCTAGATGCTTTGAAGTTCTCAATAAACAATGGAAGTAATAACTCAAGACTAATTTAATTGGAAACTGGAGAGAATCTTCGTTGATAAGTACTTTCTTGCATCGTGAAGCTAAGCATTGTGAAGCTAGATGATGATTGAATAATTCACCAACTTGAATAAATTCAATGCTTCCAGCAAGGAGAATAAATTGCACTTGAATAAGACAAAGCTAATGCAGAAATTCGGTTCGAATACGACGACCTAGAAATTGGTCTGAGTTCCAACTGATAACAACGTTTTAAGAAGTAATGGAGACTGAAGAAAGTAGTAACAAAGATAAGAGCCAAGAGGGAAGAAGTGGGTGAGCCGATGGGAGAAATTGAGGACCCCCTTTTCCACAGTCTTGGACAATTAGCAACTAAACTTTTGAACACTAAGAGCGGAGGATTGTCCTGCGGGCTAAACTTTTTAAAAAGAGATGAAGTTTCAAAAGCAGCTTCTTCGACGAAGATATTAGTCTCTCCCACCTCTATCATCATCCTAACCACTCATTGCTATTTCCATTTGAAATTTTGAGCTACGCAGCTTTAAAAAGCTTTGAAAAGACTGGCCTAACTGAATTTTCAATTAATCAATTTTTAATTTCAGAAACTATAAGAGAGCAGTTTTATTGCAAAAATATCAAAAATAAATGTTCTATTAAAAGCATTTCATTAGCGATCCACTTTGAGCCAAGCCAACAACACTGGAATCTTAGTTATATTTGCTCCTTCCGAATTGTTTCAACACGTTTTCTGAAAACACGTTTAAAAAATATTACTAAAAACGTTTTCAACATTTTTACAGCGCTTTCCTTGAGTGAAAGAGAAACGAATATTAGGTCACATTCAGTAGAGCATTTTTTCAAACATGAAATCTGTTTCAAACTACAAGTCTTAGTCTTTGTAATTGCCCTCTCTGATTCGGTAGAAATATTTCATATCACATTTTAGTCAACTTCTTTCTTTTTCCAACAAATATTGGATTTCTGATGCAGTGGTCTGGTGAGATGTATTTGTATTTAACGATAATGAAAACACTGAGATGTAGTCAAATATCACTACTTTTTGATATTTAAAAAAGCAAGTGATATTTGACTAGGTACTCTCATGGCTATTATTGCTTAATCAATGGATGAAACTCGAAAGTATTCAATAGAACTCAATACAGTGTCTACATGTTCAATCCTCCCAACACACATCCAACACCCACAAGAATGTAAGACCATTCTAGTATATTTCTAGAAATAAATTTTCACTTGTGTTGCGTCTGGAAAACAAGTACATAAATACGTCGTGAAATAGCAAGTAGAAAAATAACGTTGTGGAAATGAATACGGAGAAAATTTTCTGGAGCAAGGAATAGGATTGTGTTGAAAAATTGAATCTTTTGAATGCTTTCGAGAGGACTGTAACAGAATTCTAGGGAATTGAAGGCGCGTGAATTGTTGAAGCTGCAAGCAAGTAATGTTGATTGCTGAAGCCCCGAGGCACTATAGAGAGCATCGACAGTTTTCGCTGACTGGGCGTCCGTTCGACAACCAATTTTGTCGATAACAGGCCAAGTTTACTGCTGAGAGGCGGAGAGTGAGGATGGCGAAGGCGACTTTTCCGCTAAGACTTTTCTATCTCTCAGCCACTGCGCAAAATTGCCGAAGCTAAATTTTCCAACTCCACTATACGTGCGTCAATGAGATTGTGATTGTGTGTTACAAGAATTCCGCTGCATTCTGTACTTTTCAAAAAAGTGCTGTGTTGTGAAAGAAAGTATCATTCAAACTTTTTCGTCGGATGTTACGTTTCCTTCGCATTGTGCGCCCAGACTCCATTGTAGGAATTACGCATAGCCTACTTCTCGCAGCTCTTCTATTCAATGCGCAAATATAGCCAGCGCCGTATCACTACTATAATGAGCCTTCCTCACTAAAGTCTTTTGTATTCGGGAGCTTACTCGTGAGCATCGATGATTTCGTAGAAACTTTACTCGAGGAACCTCAATGCTGATCGCGTGTTTATTTATCCAGAATACTTCGTGGAATTGTCTGCACAGTGTGAAAATTGCAAATACTCAGCAGCCGTTGAATTCATCTCCATCATTACCAACGCACAAGCCCAGAGTTCATGAGAGCATCAACCTCGAAAAATTATTTTCAAGATTTCTGGAGCTCCTCACATCCAATCTATTCATGGTGTTACCAAAATATCGTAGAACAACGAGGATATCAGCAATTAAAATGGAATGAATGTTGAGTCTATGATGGAATGCTCATTCAGAGAGTCATAAAATAGTCTGCCAAAACAAAACATTGGATAATCTTCTTATCCGTGACCTTACCACTTGAAAGCAGGCTCTTCTCATAGCATACATACCATGCTTCGCCACTAACGGTATTGAATAATAATGTGATTAAACCAGCGAACAATCAATAATTAAAATTATATACTGGAGTATATTACCAAGACATTCATGATCTGAATCATATTATCAAATTAACATTTGAAGTATCAAGTTATTGGATTATGTGGTCACTGGACTAAAATCTCGAATATTTAAAAGATTCAGGGTAGGCTAGATATCATACACTAAGGGCTGGTTCATGAGTTTGTCTCGACAGGTTAGAGGGTTAGCAGTATAGAGAGCCCTTAGTATATAGTTTCGAGGCTAACGTTTGTCGGTGCTACGGTGGCCACCCGTTTTATTCTAGAATTTGGCTAAATACCGAGCTTATGAACCGGCTAATAAGGAACCGTGACTTTGATAGAATGCATCAAAGGATCTTCTAAAGAATGCATCAAAGCTCAAGCGCTCAAGCAATCATTTCTCTATAATAACAAGAATAAAGATTTAGAGAAATTAGGAGAAAAATCATAAAGTTTCAAATGCTATCATGCACTTTTAATTATGGCGCCGGCAGTCGTTTTTGCAAATTTCCGCTGAGAATTACTGCTGCGCACTGTATAGAGTAAACTAAGTTACACTCGACAAGAGCTGCTCGTTAGAGGCTTGGAGCCAAGGGCCCTTGAGAGCTGAGCGTGTCTGAACACAGTTGGCCAAGTCAGCTGCTGTTCCTGCGGCTCCCAGCTCCTAGCGCTTGGTTTCGGGCAAGAGTGGGTGCTCTTGCGGTCGGAAAAACATAAGTGTGAGAAACTTCTCGTACGTTAGACTCTACAACCCAACTTTGCCCAAGCATCAAATCGGAAAAGTCAAACAAATTATGTAGGTATACTATTGAGCTACGTTATCATTAAATTCGAGTTTTTGAGATTTTATTCTTCCATATTTTTCATCCGTATTTCATTTAATATGTTTTCTGTATTGTTTATTTTATTCTCTTTATTTAATTTATTGTTTGTGAATATTTTGGAAGAATAAAAATTGATTGATTGAGTTGAGATAAGAATTCTTAAGCTGGTCGCACAAAAGTAAATTATGGTTAACCTTCAATTAGTCATAACTATAAATAACGATAACTTATGGTTTGATAAAAGATGAAATTTCACAGACCTTTGAGCTACTAGCCTACATGTGTGTTGAAATAAACAGATAGTTTTTAGTTATATTCAATTCATAATACAATTACTATGATAAGCATATTTATCTGAGAGTAGAAGATTGTGAGGTTGGATTAATACTAATTCGTTTGTCGGTATAATAGTCAACGATTAACAGAAGACCAACATAATAAATTATTACGAAACGTTTTCCTCGCTAATAACTTATGGAACAATCCTTAATCAATCTCTGTTTATTTTGTTGCAAACTATGACTATGATATTTTCGTTATCACTTCTTATAAACGGTTTTCCCACGTTGGGAAAGCTGTTGATAATTCCATTTTTTATCGGTTGAAAAAAGGGTTTCAATCAGATGGAAATACTCTCATTCATCATTCAATAAAGATTCTTTAATATTTTACATTCCAATACATAACAATTCAAGTGAATTTTTTTCATATAATCTTCTCACTTTCCAGGAAAAATGTATCTGCTTTCTCCTATTGAGGTATCATTTCAAAATAATTGGGATTGAATGGAGTAAATTTGTGAATCAAATGCAAATATTGTAGGCAGACTACTATCTTCCTGTTACTTTCATAATACAATAAACAGGATTTAGAATAGAATCAGTTGAAAGTGGAAAACGAGAATTTTCCGACATCAGCTTAAACGGAATCATGCAATGTGCAGCAGTTCAGTGATGCAAGAACAAAATGTATCGAGCCGATAGACCCATCCAATTTCAAATATCAATGCAACGTGCATATTTAGGCATCGCCGTTATTTGCTTCAGCGAAATTCAATTTGTGTGACATTCAATATAAATCCCACAGTCGTGAATGATATCCAATCCCAAATTCCATATATCTTTGTTTTTGATAAACGCAGTACACCGACGAATTGAATGGGGTTGTATGATATACGATATAGGTCCGCGCTAATGTGAGTTTTCAGACCGAAGAGATCAGCCTACTATTTCCTGCTTCGAACAGGGGAGGTTCAATTTCATACACATGGTTTGTTCCTTGCATTCGCTCTGTTTTCATCAAGTTATCATATTCCAGTAATATATGAAATGAAAAAATCTCAACAGTAATCATGCTTAATGGATAGTGAAAAATTTGGGATTGAGCCTCACATGATGAAAATGATGGAGATGTATGAGTAATTCATTGATCATTCACAATTATTATCAAGGTTTGATAAATTCATTATTCAACTCAACTGAACTCAATTCAATCAAAGATTGAGAAAAATCAATTCTTTGTATTACTTGCATGGGGCTCAATACCGTAATTAGTTACCAAAAATCTGGTCAAAACAATTTATTGAGATTAATATTATTGTTTTTCTTCTGATTTCTCGGGACTTTTCTTCTGATTTCCAGGATTCGTTCAAATCTGAGAGGTTTCATTGAAGAGACAGAGAGAAAAAACAGTGTTGTAGTACCCTAAATCTATATAAACTATGAGCTTTCAGCTCATAACCAGTCCTTCCCAGATCCCTGTCATATTTCAATGGAGATATTTTAATGATAAAGTTGTGTACAAATACCAACAGAGATTAATGCCAAATTCGAGATGAATAAGAACCATCAAGTGATGGAAGACAACTTGGTTAAATTCATTTCAATAAAAAGACGAGAATATTATAAATAGTTGTATCGATAATGCAAGATGCATGGATGGGAAGACAAAGATGAAACAGAATAATATTATTGGTAGTATTGCCATCTGCATCTTTGACATTTTTGCAATTCAACTTTAAAAATGTTCAAAGCTTTTCAGAAAATATGATTGAGCTACCACCATTCATTTTGAATCGAAATGGGTGTTTTGAATTTTATTCAATAATTCTATACCATTTTATCCAGGCAGGTTCTCTTAAAACTCGGCAATACCTATAGTGTAGAATATTTTCTTTTCACTACTTCTCACTTACTTAGCATCAAAAATGGAATAAAGTTGTTCAATGATAATTCATTCAAGCACAATCATCCAATCTACCCATTACATTGAAAGAGTCTTTAAAATTGTAAAGGGAGGGAGATCCCTTTTTGCTTAGTAGACCAGCACATAAACTGAGAACTTGAACAAACATTCAAACAACTAGAAATTAGAAGTTAGCACTTGGCAGTAGACTCAATAGATTCCGTGGTTTATCCCGCTAATTCATAAAGTTGCATTCAAGAAGGTACTCTCATTAAACACTCCCTTAATCGTAAGTAGCTGCTGTGAAAGAAGAAATTTTCTGTTTTGAGTGATTCATTTAACCGTGAATTGGATGTTCTTCTTAATGAGAGAATGAATAGTGACTGGAATATGAACGCTCAAACGACCTGGTTAAGAGGTCATTAATATTTATCGAAGTGGCTCTACCATTCCACTTGTGCAAAGCATAAACAGTGGGTTCCGAACGGACAAACAAGTGAAGCGAACTGTGAAAGCTCTCTTCTCAATTAAAGGGAATCTCTGGAGATGTGATTGGTTGATACACTCGACCTCAACTGAAATAGAAATCCCCTCCACCACCGCCCTACGTCTCAGTCGCAGTGGGAAGTGCAGAGTGCAAACTTCTGAACAAGATTCAATGTCTCCGCTCCTGCCGTGTAGTGAAACCCTTGTCGGAAACTTCAAGCTTCTGAAAGACTTACATTCCGGCTGCCTCATTATTGTAGACTTACATGCCTCTTGTATGCCTTTTCACTAAGATGCTGATGGTCCCCAATAGGCACTGAGAAATCGATTATTGGTTGATAATTGATAAAATCAAGTGAACTAGAGTTGACAAATAAAGTTAATCAAATTATTGACACTGTGCAATTCAATAATATGAATCTTATATTATCTTCTCAAATATGGTTGCTCCAAAAACGATGGTTTCTGGAATATGATATTGTAGCTTCCAACATAACAGTTTCTACAGCACGAATGAATCAATCATTTTTTTCTACGAATATGATGATGAATATGTTGGGAGGAATTTCACTGGCTAGTAACTGATAGATAGATAATAGATCTCTGGTTCCAAAATAAGAAATAATCTATGATAATAATTGACAAGGTGATACTGTAGTAGTGACTTTGCCATTCCTCTTGCTCAAATCATGAATGGGATATTGTCTATTGTTCTGATAACGGAATGTGAACATCCAGTTTCTCCCTTTTGATACGAGCATTTTTTTGGGGGGGAAATTAGAGACTTGCCATTATTTTGTTACTGCACTAAAAGAGGTGTTTCTGAAATCATGATAGAAAATGGCGGATATCATCAACTATCTACCTGATTATTAATAGTTGAACAATTTTTTAAAGATTGATTATAATTAATGAAATTTATTATTGTATGAATATTCAAATACGCAAAGCGCCGCTCAGGACTGTATAGTTTGGGATTGCAGTATCATTGCAACAGACTTGTATTAGTGTGAGCTTCCTCTAGATTTCACATCAAATCTCGCAGTAGTGGAAGAACAGTAAATAGGAATGCGCCAAAAGTTTTTTAATATGATATTTATTCTATGGAATTATCGAGGGAGTCAAACTGATGTTATTTCAAACAATTTTTCCAGATAAGCCAATCACATATTTTTGTTGAAACATAGACTTTAAACAAACAATCAGACAGAAGACAACAGAAGATTCAACAAACTTGAATCCAATTAACTGATCAATCTTTCTAACGAATTGATGTAAACAAAATTACTATGAATTTTAGGCCTTTTCATTCACCTGCTGCACTTCATATTTCGAGAATTATTCGTCAAAAACTCACAAGTTGGCAAAAAAATCTGCCCCAAACCACACGATGCAAGCAGGAAGTTGCAAACAGTTTTTCTGTTCGCCGTCTCACGCACGTTTTGCAATCAATCAAGGCCTTGGCACGCCAGTGGGCCCTTATCACATGGAACAACCCTTCATGGTCGGCTGACTCTTCATCTAACATTCAAGTTCAGCGATATCATCACTGCATTTCTTACAGCTCTCCCTGTTTTTACAATGTTTTGTTCAAATTAACTTAATCGCCACACTCCATCTACAACCTACAGACTTGTCATACGAGAAACAATTTTCAGACAACTTGGTAATTTTCCAATGAAAATTACAAACTCTTGGTCAGATCTAGCTGTTCAGTGGAATTGTAGTAATTTCAACCTAGAACTATATTTTGCATCCAATATAATGTGATGCAATTTTATTGCTTACACATCGACATTTAAATACGAAAATATATATTCCAAATATCAAACTTTGATAGCGCGAAAGAAACTCAACTTTTCTTCAGATCCATTAAAAAGAAGAATATTTTTCTCTGATTGTTTATACTTTACTGCCTGATTCTTGAGCGATTTGTATTTTTGAATTGTTTTGCATAATTTATTCAACTACCGAATTGTTAATTTTTACTTGAGTGATTGATATTTATATTGTATCCTTCCCATCCCATACTTAAACGTTTGATAATCCAAACTTAATGTGTTACCGGTAACATTTTTACAGGTAAATTAATACTGGCATCAATATAATAGGTTATCACTGGAATGACTTTTTAGATTCCGTACTACTAGACCCCTTTCTAAATAATTCACTACTACAGTTAACAGTGCCGTGTTCTATGCACAGTATATTTTATGACAATTTTTCACATTTAATTATAATGTTGTGCTTTCTCAACTGCCTACCTCCCTACATCCATGTATGTTTTTGATTTTCTTAATACTAATATTGTTACAAGAATTTAGTCTATCTTCCAAATCAAGCCTCATGTTCAATGCAGCCTACTTGCATGATTGATGCTAGTAGATTGAAATTATATTGTTAGAAAGGATTTTGAAGAATAGAAGCCTTTTTAGTGCTCAATTTGGAAATCTGCCATACCATTATTTCAATCTACAGTGATCTCAATTCTCATTATAATTATTGAAACATCATAATATAATGACATGTGAATAATATAAATAACATGAAGTGAAATATTAGATGATTTTCAATTTACAGTTCATAACAATTATTAGTAAATGTAAACATTTACCGGAGTTGAAATCCAAATAACTGGGAGGCATGTTGTATTTTGACCATGTGTGTGGTTAATTATTGCGGTTTGCATACTCTGCTCCTTCAGCAATTGGAGACTCAGCTCAGCCCGGCATAGCTTGATCGTATTCTGATTGGCGACTGCCAAGCCAGGCATCATCAATCATGCTAGTAGGTTCCGTTGAACATGAGGCCTGATTTGGAAGATAGACTAAATTTGCTTTGACTGAAACGAGAGTGTGCAGTGAACTCCCACAAGATCAAAAGCTAGTTTGATTGGAGAGATCCGTAGAAGATCACAGAGCAGCGTCGAGTGCCGCCGTATGATTGGATTGAAGGCTTAGTTCCTTAGTCCCTGCGATGACAGAACTGGTTTTACATGTGGAATAGAAAATGACATGTGACGTAATCCCTTAGTTCAAAGGGCTTACGAAAAAGTCTTTGCCCCAACTCATCACTGCCAGTATTGGGGAAAATCATGTTATTACAAGCAGGTTATTACTTATTCTGTTTCTAGTAAGCGCGTCCAAGTTCATTCAAAAACATCTAGGTCGATAAACATAACATTGATTATATTGATGTAGAAACTGATTGGATTTGAGCCTCGAGATATTATTGGATTGGTAAGGACAATAAATCCATTATCAAATTACTTGGTGACTGCTTCATTTGTTCTGAATCATGCTATTGAATGATTACTTGCTAGAACTAGAAGACACAGTTCGAAAAATCAGACTAAACTCTATAAATATTCAAATATTGAGATCTGTGTGACGGTATTCTACTTTAAATTTACAAAATATTCAATTCTATGCTTTACAATTTATTATAATTCGCAATCTTTTCATTGAAATTAAAGAAGCATTTAATTCTAAGCAATATACAATTGATTATGATATTCGAGCTTTTCATAAGAGCTGACAACGATAAAAAATATTTTCTCAACACAAAAAAAACTGGATTATTCATTGAAAGAAGACATGGTTATTTCAAATAGCTCATGTTTTTTCAAGGGGAATTTCACGGAGATGGAATCTTCCATCATCATATTACTAGTAATAAATATTTCAGAGCTACCACATTGTAATCCGTTTTTTAAACTGGGTTTTGATCGAGCCTTGATCGGTTCTCAAATTTCGATTCAATTCCAGTTGAAAGGAAAGAAACACTTGGCAATCGGTAAGTGAAACAGAGAATTTCCAATTATATTGGGTGATATTTTTGCAATATTAAATACAATTGAGCTCAAATGTGATTGGGAATGAAAATTTATTCAATGCAATGGTTTAAATGTAATTGAATTAGGAATGGAGAGTCCAAAATAGTATAAAAGAGTAGAAGAATCTTAGTATAATGATGGCGAACAGTGGACTGGATGAAGTAAAAATATGAAGAAGGAGAACAAAAGGTGTGAGGACAATCTCTGGTCTCGTTCATTTCCTGAGTAGGAACGAATACCTCCCCTCTCCTTGCTTTTCGCGCCTTGCCAACAACACCGTGTTCTTTGTTTCATGAGCACGAAGTTACACTTTCTGATTAATTCACGTCGAACACGCAGCCCTTCGACGTGGCGGCAACGTGGAGATGATAAAGATACGATACTTCGTCTCGACGAGTTCCTTTCGTTCTTATCAGCTCTCACCAAACAAAAGTCCAGACGTGACAGATGGAAATGCTCGAAAAACATCACGTTACAAATTACAATGGCTGAATGTGCTGTCTGGCTTACTTCTTGTTCAACAAGAAGTAACAAGATGGACTCTTGCCTTACTGAACGAAAATAAGTTCCATTTAGACCACTCTTATCTATGAAAGTGCTTGTCAAACACCAACAGTCTGATTTTTTGTGGAATTAAATTATATTCTCGAGAGGAATTTGATCGTGTTCAAATACATTTCCATTGAAAATTTTACCTTTAATATATTATAATCTGGTTATTTATTTGAGGGTGTTTTAACCAATTTCATAACGTTTGAAGAACGTTTCAGTAACAAATAATTATTTGAATAGGCTACGCTTTAGCCTAAATTGAGATCATGTGCCTTAAAATGCACATTGATAATTATCATGAGACGTTATTTAAACTACAAGAATCTATTTAGACTTCACAAGTCCTCTTTCTTTATACGTTTTGATATAGACAAATAAAAAAAAAAAGAAATTAAATTTACTCCCTATTTTGAGATTAATTTTGCAAAATCATTTTTATAGGTGAATGATTATAAATTACGATAAATTACTTGTATAATGATTTGCTCTTTTGATCTAAGTTATACTCAATGCAATTTTATAACTCACTTTACTGCATTTCCCTCACATCTTAAGGAGTAAAAGCTGATGCAATCATCTTAATTTGGTTATAATGTTTAAAATTCCAAAACAGACAGTTTTAGATAAAATATCTATCTATCGTATACTGTATTTTTTAAGTTTCAATACTATTAGACTGCTATTCATTTAGAAGCATAGATTACTCAATGGAATGCTTATGATATATTAATGTCATTGAATGTATTTGAGAAAAATTGATGTATCAATTGTAATATCATTAATTTATCAACGATTGGTCATCAGTGAATTCTGATAATAGCGGGAGTCATTGAATAATTGTTATTTTTTCACAATTCACCAATGTTAAACAATGTTGTGAAACTTCACAAATTTGACCCAATCTATCTAAGTTTTTCTGTACAACAAAAAACATGAATCCTTATAAAAACTCAGAAAGTCTTTTGTCATCCGATGTGATTTCTGTATTAAACAGAACTTTTCAATAAAAAGTTTCTTTGTTCAATGTAACCGTTCTAGCAGGGTGATAAAGTTTTACTGCTCACTGTCAGAGTTTGAAAAAGCGATGGCAGTCGTCCTAGTGTTGAAGACTTTCTTTTTATTTTCTCGAAGAAAAACTCAGCTTTATAGATAGTGATAAAATTTTATATCTAATGGCGGATTGTTGGTTCTTTATGATGTGAAATATTCTGTCTCTCGTTATCCATCTAAATTTCCTTTCGACGGGCGATTTTATTGCACACGACAATTCTCTTGGGTACTGTTCTTTCTAGGGATATGATTTTCGCAAAAGATTTGCACTCGAAATTGATCTACTTCTGTAAGGCCCATATGCACAATCCTCGTTCAAACCAAGCTTCACAAAACGAAGTTTATACAGTGGAGTTTCATATTGAACCATGGATTTGGAGTTCAAATCAATTTGAAACTATGATTTGTGTTTTATTATTATTAGTTTTAACAGAGATCGTGCATACGGGACTAAGTTTACATAAAAACATTTTACCATCTAGTTATGTTTTTAAGAATATTGTCAAGTTGCCTTGAGCAAATGTGAAACCTTTAACTCTTGGAAACCCATTGAATCTGAATTTTGAACTAGAATTTGGTTTCAATTAATGTGTTAACAGATATATAATCAATCATTTCTGAAAACTCGATTTTCAATAATAACGAGTTTACCCCGCCGCACTTGCTTGCTCAGTACTGTATCGTTTGGGAATACAGTACCATTGCAACAGATTTGTATCAGTGTGAGTTTCCTCTAGATTTTACATCAAATTTCGCAGTGGTGGGAGCACAGTGGAAAGGAATGCACCAAATATTTTTAATATAATAGATGTAATAATACAGCTCAACACAGTATGGTACAAACGCTCAATTCTCTCAACTACTATAGAATTCCTTATTTCTTTCTAATTATTTTTCTTTTTTTAATTTACAAATTTCTCTTTGATTTTATGAAGACATCAATAACAGATATCATAACAATAATAATGTTGTTATGTTGTTACATATTCCATGATATCACATAATAATAACGTAGGTACATTACGATGAACAAATACTCAAGATACATTATTATATTTCATGAGTATTACTGGGAGACCAGGCCATTACAGAAGGAAAACTAGTACCACAACATAGTTCCTACTCATTACAAACTTTATGACGAGAGCTAGTTTTTATCATTTCAGCTCAATTTTATTGCTAGTTTGTTATCAAGGGATTATGAAACTCGTATGCGTGAGTTCAATTCGTTCGAATGTGTGGCTGGCAAGTAGTTAATAACAGTGAGGCGAAAGTTTGAATTGGTCACTTGGAGATGAATGGCGTTGCACGGCTTTGCACCTTCCCAGGAGACTATGCAATGTTGGTGGAGGTTTTCCGATGTGTTTGGTAACATGCCTGCATAAGAGCCGAACCATCTGAGAGGGGTGGGTGGGTGTTGTTGAGGAAAGTCTAGTCACGCAGCTCTCTACTTTGAATGGGCACTAACGCAAACCCACGTCCAAGTACACCAACACACATACGCGTCTAATCCGCCAAGCGTATAATATGCGACAAGACTAGCTGTCACAAGTTCAGCTTTGCCGTATAACTTGGATCATGTTACTTGTAGTGGTAGCCTAGTGTACGCTGATAAAACAGTAACAGTAGGTTGGCGGTGGCGGCTGATTCCGTGGAACTACATTGGGACCGCACTTTAATTATGGCCTGCACTCCTCTCCATTTGCACTCACGCCAGTTCAACGTTCATCTCTCGTAATTAACTCCGCTCATAAACCACTCAAACGCCGTCAAAGCGTGCAGTACACGGCCAACCCTCTCCTCTGTCCCTCATAGCGGCCCTTGTTTTTCAAGACTACCAACCAACAAACCTCGGCAGACTCTGAGACATCACGTTACGAATTTTTTTCAATTAGAAAAAGTCTAATGACGAAGATTACAGATATGAAGAGGTGAGTTGAATTAACGCAAAAATGTACTTGAACTGCAGATTTTCCCGCTTTTCTATAAATGCTTCCAATGAAGAACTTCACTTCTATTTTCACATATTCGATAGAACAGAAATAATCTTCCAGCTATCATTATTAGTGTAGAATTATTCAGTGAGCATTACATGTTCAAGCTTACATGATTAAGCTTACATTATGAATGCAGCAGCGTTCATGTAGCTTCTTAGCTTATGAAGCTTACAGCTTTACATGATGAAAATTACAGCTTTACATGATGAAGCTTACAGCTTTACATGATGAAGATTACAGCTTTACATGATGAAGCTTACAGCTTTACATGAAGAAGCTTACATTAAATGCTTACTTGTCAGGGCCTTATTATACGAGACGGCATTGATAAGGCGTGAATTTTTCTGCACATTCGTTAATCACGCCGGACCAATCACGGAGCATCACAATGCATTTGATTGGTCCGACGTCATTTACGCATGCACAAAAAAATAATTGACTCCGCGTCGATGGTCCCTCGTGTAATAAGGCCCTTAGATGGAGCATCGCGATTCACTTTACACAAATCTCCAAAATGATTAGATCAAAATATGATATTCTTGATAATGAAAAATAATTGTATGACTTGAACATAATTTTTTGCTGGGAGCGAGGTCTATTTCGGAATTCTTTCAAAAAACGTTCAAACTTCAGTTTCCATTAGTACACGATTCTTAAGCAAAACCTAAATGGAATGCATAGTCTATAATTATCTTCATCTAACATGATAACAAATAACTGACATGGATATTCCAAAATTTTTGAAAATTAGCCTGTAGTGAACCTTGTTTCGTTGGAAAACCTACCTGGAACCACTTTGTGAGCAGCAGCTGATATAGAGGGTGTTATTTGCATTGTTCTGTAGCAATTTAAGCGGAATTTCAGTGAACTAGAGGTGGGTGTGAGTGGGAGTTACTCACCGTGGGGCTTTTAATGCAAAAATGCTTTCGGCTCGCTCCACTCACTCACTGCCATTCATTTTCATCAACTTCAACCTAAAAGCGAGAATTTTCCGCCTTTTTGGCTAATACAATACTCTTCTTGGCCATTATGTTTCTCATATGCTGTTGTAGAATTATTCAGTGAGCATTTCATGTTATTTATGTTTGCTTGTGTTCTCCCATCCCAATAATCAAGATGTATTAGAATCATTAGTGCTTGATAATTTTTCTTGAATACACAATAAATTTCAGTCATCTTCTTCATGTTCATTATGGGAAATACTGTAGTACTGAAAAAGTTCTGTTCGTTTAATCTTCAGTTTTGCATTGCACTTGTCTCAACATACAAAATTCAACCCTCAATGAAGAACCATATTGTGGCAATATTATATTATCAGGGTGTAAACAGTAGGTAATAACTTTCTTTCTGTCTAGACTACTTTCTGTGTACAGGAACAGGTTGATTTGAAGAGAGGTCTAATGGATATAAATGAATTATTAAAATATTTGCCCTAGAAACCTGGATTTTAAAAGTTGAGGAAAAAATATTCATATATCAAAGCACATTAAAAACCACAGAGTGAATAATGATTAAATTTCAACTGGTAATACGTACAATCATAATTGAAGATTGAATTTCAAAAACCTATCTTGTTTCCACCTTAGAGTCAATTTCTACTGATATCCATTTTTTCATCAGAAAATACTTCAGCCAACTCTTTTTGAGATGTTGATTCCAATTTTAAACATGCATTCATCTGTGAATATAATCATGACTACACCAATAAGACTGAAAGTTATTATAGATCTATTTTCGGCCGATCAATGTCTTTGTCACATAAAAATTACATCATTTTTTCACTTTTTTTTAGTAATGAAGGTGAATGATAATACAACGGAAGTTATCCCAACCGAATAAAAACAGAAGTTGTCACAACCACATATTTAATACATAGAGATATGTTTCGGTTGTTGAAAATCCAGAGATTCTCGGTATACGCTGAAATGGCCACTACCGACTGCCTAAAAGGTAGCCGTCATCTGTCATCATCACCCCTTTCATCGCCCACGGACAAGCCTGGAGCTCATGTGGGCATCACTAGAGAAAAAAACAGACCTGAATAATCGAAACCGGTGTATCGATGTATTAAAAAATTCGTGGATGTTACAAGTATTTTTTATTCAATAGGGAAATGACATCACTTTGACATTTCCATGTTGTTAATGAAGTGAAAATTATTTGAATCAAATAGAAAAATAGGTTGTCAGAACCACATTCAAATCAAAACCAAATCAATACTTTATTCACTTTATAGTACAAATTCATACAGAAAATATAGAAGGAAAATATCATGTTCATTCCTCATAAGGCCTTCATACAGCCTTGATATAGTCTCCATTTGTTGAAAGGGTTGGAAATCTAGGTTCAAATCTAGGTTGTTGAAATTCTCGGTTTACCTTAGGTCTAAATAATCGAAACCGATGTATGGATATATTAAAAAATATCCGATTGTGACAAGTTTTTCTAATTAGAAATTGAAGGACTTTAACATTTCCATGTTGTTGATTGAAGCATTTCTTGCAATACCTTCTTTCAATACCTTCACTTAAACCGTCATACAATATCCTACCCACATTGAGCCTACGCGTACTTATAGCTGTTGTAAGCGTTGTGGTCCTAAATTGTTATTGTTGGAGATGATTTCTCCCCTGCTACGGGAATCCACTTCTTTCTTGTGGAACAGATGTCTTCGGAAGTGGCAAGAGCAGAGTAGTTAGGACGGCGTAAACGGCGCTCAACGGCTTTATTGATACAGTCACGCACCTTTTATTGTCGCTGCTGACGACTGCAGCCATAAACGGGTAGTCAAGGCGAGTCGCAGCGCGGTGCGGCAAGGCAAGGCATGTGCCCTTTTCCGCCGCTCAGTGCCTCCAAGAAAAGCGGCAGAAATCTCCCCTGACACGCCCTTTTCATTCATATCATCACATCGATGCTTCTGCTTCTTTTTCTTCCGTCACCACTCCTCAATTTGTTCTTGTCCCTCTTTCCGGATACGCTTTCTTTCCATTTTTCTCGTAGGCGGTAAGAAGGATTCACCACCCCTTGCTCCCTTTTCCTCCTTTTCCCTCATACCCATTCTCTTTTACTAATTCATTCCATCTTTTTTCTCTCCTAATTTTTATTGTTCAACTCATTCTCTTCATCTAACTCCCATTCATTTTTCTTCTTCTTCCTTCTCTTCCATTAATTTGTCTCTCTTCTTCATCCTATTTCATGCCATTGTTCCTTGATTTCTTTTTTCTTCCATTCTATTTATCCTTCTGCTCTTCTTTCCTTCTTACCTCCTTCAAGTCTAAATATTCTTATTGAATGAATTTACGCTCGAGTATTTTCCTTAACTGAATGTTTGCACGTTTTTCATAAATTATTCTTAGTTTATTAATTCTCTTCTTGAACCATTTACCTCTCACCTTCTTTCCATTATTTCTTCACTCATAATAGCCTTCTTTTCAAATTCAACTCCTTGTCTCACTCACTACTGCTCATCTTATCTCTCTTCCTCGCTATTCTTCCTCCACCGTTCACCTTCCCCCCTCACAACCACCCTACCTCCTTCCCCGCACTCTTCACACTTCCTCTTCTACCATATCTTTTTTTCTTCTTCTTCGTTTCACCCTCTTCAACATCCTACTCGTTTTTCTTTTCAATAAAGTTTTTCTTATTATATGCTCCGTAATTTTATAATTTTTATAACTTCAATTCATTGTCGATGGATCCTCGATCACAATAGTATTAAATGTACTCACAAATTTACTATGTTTTGCCGCTGTTTTCTGCCGTTCGTCTCTATTGTTGCAGCCCATATTCTGGGAATTCCCCTGGAATGCGGCCTCAGATGACAGCTTAAACCCCAACCCCCCCTCCCCACCGCCTCTACCGCCACCAGTGGACAATGAACTGAATTTCTCTAAGCACCCCATTATGAGACCGGTAACCCGATGATAGACAATCGTGCTACACAAAAATTGATTTCTTGTGAAGTTAAAAATATAATTATAGGAGCCGAAGTTATCAGCCCAACGCTGATGACTTGCTTTAGAGACATTGAAATATTAATTAGGTTAAGTATCATCATCATCCTCATCTTCATTGTCATGCACTGCTCTACGGTTGGTTCTAAGTTTGTTTGCTATTCCAATGATGCCCTTAACTAACGACTTCAATTCAGGATGGCAACCATAATAATGATACAGGGCTTCTATTGTATAATGAACTAGAACCATATAACAGGATTTTTAAGGCCGCCCACCTAAATGTTCAATCTCTTAGCTGTCACATAGACGAACTTAGAGCGATCTTCCGTTTTCAAAACTTTAATATTATTGGTATCTCAGAATCGTTTTTAAAGCCCAGTATTCCATCCTCCCTAGTTGCTCTGCCCGGTTATAATCTTTTCCGTAATGATCGTTTAAATAAAGCCTGTGGAGGCGTGGCATTATATGTAAAAGATGGTATAAAAACTAAAATATTAACTGCATCTAAACAAGAATATTCCGCCAAACCTGAATTTATGATACTTGAATTATCTTTAACTAGCTCTGATAAATTACTTGTTGGAATATGCTATAGACCTCCAAAAATAGGACATTTTACTGATTTTGAAAATGCTTTGATTTCTTTTATGCCATTCTATAGCCGTATTCTTGTTATGGGAGATATGAACACTGACCTTAATATGACTAACCGCAACTTTGACTATCACCAACTGACAACAATTTTCCGCTGTCTTAACATGACTATCCTACCGCTCAACCCAACTCATCATACTAACGACTCTGATACATTTATCGACCTATTAATAGTCAGTGATCCAGATGAGGTTGTTCACTCGGGTCAAGTCTGTGTCCCAGCTATCTCTGGGCATGACTTGATCTACTGTGTACTCTCTCATAAACCACCTAGACCAATACAGAAATTCATGACATATAGGGACTTTAAACACTTTGATGAGACCGCTTTCCTGACTGACGTAGCGCATACTCCATGGCATCAAATTGAGGCCCTCCCCTCACTAGATGAAATGGTTCTGACTTTTGAAAACTGGACGCTCAATCTATACGACAAACACGCCCCCTATGTGACTAGGAGAATTAATAGGAAACGACGAGTACCATGGATGACTGACGAAATACTAAAAATGATGGGACAGAGAGACAAAGCTCATAGGAAATTTAAAAGAACAACTGATTTAGATAGTTTAATTGAGTATAGAAGTCTGAGGAATAAAGTTAAGCAACAACTGCGGAACTCCAAGATTAGGTACCTGAACAGATTCATCACAGATAATAGACAAGACTCTAAATTATTGTGGCGTGGAATAAAAGAGCTAGGCCTTGGTAAACAGGAATCTCGAACTCAAATTGACTTACCACTTGACGATATTAATGAATACTTTGTTTCACATTCGACTCAACGTGACGAGACAACAATCAGTGACCATATTAATAATCTCAAAATTCAGGTAACAAACATAAATATTCCACTTGCTGATCAATTCCATTTTGAACCGATTTCAGAGCAAGAGGCTTTTAAAGCAATTCAGCACGTTCGTAGCAATGCAACCGGGGCAGACAAAATACCAATAAAATTTATAAAGAAAATGTTATTCTCAGTCCTCCCAACAATTACATTCATCTTTAACAAATCTCTTGAAAACGGTTATTTCCCTGAAAATTGGAAGCTTGCTCTAGTTCGTCCTTTAAACAAAGTTGCCTCTCCTAATAAAGTTGAAGACTTAAGACCAATTAGTATTTTACCTGCCCTATCCAAAGTTCTTGAAAGATTAGTTCATACTCAGGTTGTAAAGTTTCTAGCTCATAACAATAAACTTCACAACTTTCAATCTGGCTTTAGAAAATCACACTCAACCGAAACAGCTCTCCTGCGTGTCACTGATGATATCAGGTTGGCTATGGACCAAAGAAAATGTACTATTTTAAGTCTGTTTGATTTTTCTAAAGCTTTTGACACTGTAGATCATAAAGTTCTACTAAGCAAATTATCTTTACTTGGTTTTAGCCATAGAACTCTAGATTGGTTTAATTCCTACCTTACAGGTAGAAAACAATGTGTAACAATTGGTGATAATAGATCTAATTGGAAAAATGTTTTACATGGTGTTCCTCAAGGCTCTATACTTGGACCTCTACTTTTCACTCTGTATGCTAATGACCTACCATCTGTTATTGAGTTTTCTAGTTTCCATACTTATGCTGATGATCTTCAAATTTATGCAAGCTGTACCACCACAAAATTAATGAAACAGTAGACAAAATTTATCAAGACATAAATTTGATTATTGATTGGACTAGGAAAAATGGGTTGAGACTCAACCCCATTAAAAAAACAGCCTATAATTATAGGATATTCACGACTAGTCAACAGCATCGACTTGAACACAATTCAAAATCACTGTCGATGGTAATGAAATCCCTTATTGCAGTGTAGTTAAAAACCTAGGCATCATAATGAATAACACACTAGACTGGTCAGAGCAAGTAAATAAAACATGTAAAAAGTATTTTCAGCCATCCATCCATTAAAGAAAATGCAAGATATCCTTCCTCAAAACATTAGATTAATGCTGGTTCGATCTCTCATCTTCCCACACTTTTTATATTGTAATTCAGTACTTAATGATATGCAAGTGACCCTCAATGATAAATTACAGCGCTGCCAAAATTATTGTTTACGATTTGTTTATTCTATTCAACGCCATGAACGGATCACCCCAGCACACATTGCTAGCTCAACTTTGAAGCTACCCGATCAGAGACTTCTTAGGATAGTTAAACTTGTTAGAGATATCTTAAAATATGGTCAGCCAAATTATTTCAAAACGATTTTAAATTTGTCTCTGAAGGTAGGAGTAGATGTCTCGCACACCAGAACCGGAGAAAATACTTTGAGGATACCGAATCACCGAACTACCATTTACACCAAATCTTTTCTTGTGAGTGCCTGTCGTATATGGAACTCACTTCCAATTTCTATTAGATCTATTGAGGGTCGAGCGAGCTTTATTATGAAATTAAGAAAATATCTTCTCGAGAAAATGATTGAGCCTGACCAACCCTAAAGCACTGCATGACAGCTTTCATCTTTCACCTCATACTCATTGTAATTTACTCACAATTCAAAACAATATTATTTTAGGTTGTTATCTTAACTTAACGTCTGAAATGTTTTCCTTGTTGTATCATGTTTCCCTATTGACATTATTTGTAACCAAGTCGATATTGATGAATGTAGAATTTTTCTATTAATATTGTATTATAACTTTATTTTGTCAACTCATCGACATTACAATATTATCACCATTACTAACACATGTCGAGACGTTAATCAAACAATACTATATTCTATTCACACCCATTTCTAAATAACATCTCATCTTCCATTACAATCAATTAATAATTCATTATTTTTCAGCTATTCCTTCCATTTTCATTCAAAATTATTTGTTTTTTTCAATGACTTGTTTTATTTATTTCATATAATCTTTTTTGTTTTATTAGTGTACTTGTTTAGTTGTAATCCTCAATTATTTTTTATTTCAGTCTAAATATGTAAATAATTTCAGTCAAAATATGTAAAAATGATTTTATTTCAACTAACCAAGGTCAAGTGTTGATGAAAAGGATTTCTTTGTATCTCCTTTTCCAAGAATGGACATTCATATGTCCAAACTTCGCCTTTTCATCTAGATAACTCACAACTATTAAATCATCAGTATAGTTTTGCTTTATATCTACTCATGGCATAATAATTTATAAGCTAATGTAAATTTGACGAATAATCAATATTGTATATTTTTATTATAATCTAGAATTTAAGCCGTCGTATTTGTTATCATAATATAGAATTTGAACCGTCATATTTGTTATCTAGATGAATAAAGTAATAAATCTAAATCTAAATCTAAATCTAATTGTATCACACTACACCACCCCTGCCCGCTTATTATATTACCGTTTTCCTCCTTCTTCCATCCACCCCCTTCTCCTCCTACTCCTCCTCCTCAATGCTATCTGATTTCTTCCTTGCTTTCTTGATCATTGTTGTTATTTTCTACTCCCCTTTTTATCGTCTCCTCCTAATTCTCCTCCCCGTCCTACTTCTCTTCCTCCTGTCACCATTTCTCCATTCCCCTCTCCTTCTCCTTCTTCTTCCATCATTCCTCATTTTTTCTTCTTTTTCTCATCACTGTATTTACATTTTCTCGTATTTTTTTACCTTCGTCCATTAATTTATCAGTTTTCTCATCTATTCTCCTTCTTGTCTTTTACTTACATTTCTCATCTATTTCTCCCCTTAGTATTATCATTCTCTCTTCGCTTTCTTTCCGATCTTCTTCATCTCTCCAGCATCACTCTCATTCTTTTGTTTTCGTTTGTTCTTGATACTTTTTCTACTCCTCTTTCTCTTTTTCCGCCAACGCCTTCTCCTCCTTCGTAATAATTCAATGTACTCTGATCTTTCTCCTCCAGCTCTTGCGTCTCATTTCTATCTTTACTATTTTGTTTTTCCTCATTCTCTGCTCATCCTCCAACTCTCCTTCTCACTCTCCTTCTTCATTTTTCTCTGTCGTCCTTCCCTTCCTCCTCAACCGTCTACCTCCCCACAACTGCACAGCTGCTCTCCACACCCCACTTCAGCCAGCTTGCCATGTGATCTCTCTTGTAGGATCTATTCATAAGAAGTGATACCCCGGCAAAGAAACGCACCACTACCACTACACTTGTACTTGTCAAAAGACGACTACTGCTTGCTTGTCTCATGTAATACAAGAGTCTTCTCCCACTTCTATGTCTTCTTACAAAACACACTTAGAGCAGCGCCACAAATAAAACGAGTTATCGATCTTTTTGTTCAGTTTCCTTGCTGCTTTTATTCGTTTTTCATGGATATTATCATGTCCATTACATTATAAATTGACATATAAATATTCTTGACGAAAAAAAGACAGAAATTTTCTGCTACGACCAGTAGCAAAATACAGAGCTTAAATATTTAAATAAGCTTAAATACAGATTATTTTTGAAAAAGCGGAGAAAAGCTGGAAAATAAATACATTTTCTCTGGATGCAATGTCATGAAGATTCATATGAGTTTGAGTGCACAACTCCACATATTATGAGTATACTTATACAAGTATATGTACTCATATGAGTACATGTAATCATGAGGGTATATTGCATCTTGTATATTGTATACACCATACTCATACCATAATAATATATATGGTAATAGACTGGATCGCAGTGCTTATCATATGCATCCTATTAGAGACGAGATTGAAAATCTAACTGTTCCAAGTAATCAATGAATCCATTCATGCTTTGTCTCTCTTTCTCTATTCAGAAAGGTGTTCATGCTCTCTCATTCAGATTACTTTGCTAGAAAATACTCATACATTTCTCAAAGAAATAAGCCAATTCCAATCGGTGATTCGAGAATGTTCGAGTTCTTCTCCATTCTGTTTCTAGTGGAGTACTGATTACTGACTGAGTCATTATGGAATTGGTGCGTGTGAGTGAGGTATGGATTCTACACAACACATCAATGAGCTACGTAGGAGTACATTGAAGTACATTGGAAAATCCCACTCTTGTGGGTTATTACATTCAACTTCTTGGAATCAGATTCAAAGCTACTTGTAATGTATGACTGACTATTCCAAGATAATTGGCGGAAAGTACCATGAATAGCAGCAACCCATCACTCAATACCAATCCCATCAATTACAAACTAAGTTATGAAAGTTTGCGAAGTTCACATATCTGTAACAATTATCCTCCAACATTCGTGAGCATTACACAACAGTTTAATAACTTTATCAAATTTCCAAGAAGAACATACATCAATATAAGAGGAGGGATCAATTAGTATTTATTTCACAGATTAAAAATAAGATTGTACCTGTTAGGAAGGGATAAAAAGCTGAATAATTGAATGAATATAGAAAAAGAATAACATGTATTGAGATAGGAAGAATATACGTAATTTATGGTAATAACAAATCATGCTTAGGCTATTCTTGAAAGAGATTATTCCAATTTTCAAGAGATCGTCTTTATTTTTTAGTTAAAATGCGAGAAGTTAGTTGTTAATATAGCTGAATTAATTCTAGCCTATTTAAGGAAATAATTTATATAGAAATTGAAAAGTTCATTATAGTTCATTAAAAAGTGCTTTTAACAAGTCAATAAGCCAATGGAATACTTTTTTCTCTCTCCAGGGAGAGTGGGATGTTTCTAGTGAAACAAGATTATTCAAATTTACCGACTACTGAAAGTATGTCTCTGTAAATAAGACGACCAAGTTCAATCTTATTTCTTATTCATACTGGAGAAGGCAGCGTAAAAGAGGTTGTAACCTTGTTGCTGAAGCTTATAATGCCGCTAAAAGCAGCTCCTGCAACTTTTCCCGTCAACGCCTACACTTGTAAATTAATGCAATATAAAATAGAGAAGATGCTGCGTTCACATTGATGCAGGAAAGTATTGGATTCCTTTAATACCTTGAAAACTCCTTAGAGAGTAGATGGGAGGAGGGAGAAGAGAATTTGATTAACTTTTTATTGACCTGGTATTTAATAAGGAAGATAGCTTGCTTGTACTGTATAAAGTGATAGCTTATAGGCCTACTTGGAAATAATGAATACAGAAGGTTTCGAACTTATCGTTCCTGGGTCAAAAGGTAGGCTACTTTAAAAACCCTATTTTTAAAGTCAAAAAGTCTATTTGAAGATTGATTTGACTATATTTAACATCTCTTCTTCGATATTGGGTATTGTTCCAATGTAGTTGGATATTGCTAAGCATATTTCTAAGCATTGTTCCTTGAATAAATAGATGAATAAATAAATAAATATTATTACTATTTGATGCAGCTCACCTACCAACGGAACTTTCAATTTCTTTGCAAAATTATACTCGGGAGAGGAAAACTTAGTCAAAACATAAATTTGATTACTGGCCACTGCAAAAGTGTTTCTACACTTTATGAGAGAATAAAGGACTATTCTCACATATCAGTTCAGTCTCCGTCTCGTCTTATTTCAGGTCGTTCTGAACATGCGTAGATGCACACAGCGCTCTGTGATTGGTCTGTTACTATTGACGCATGCGCAGAACGAGCTGAAATAAGACGAGACGGAGACTGAACCGATATGTGGAAATATTCCTTTAATTCAATTTGTTCAATAATCAAGATAGTATGATGCCGTGTAATTGTATGCAGTTCAACAGAATGTAATGCAATGTTATAAATAGATAAAAATTCCCTTTTTCTCTCAATGAAATATTTTATTGTCTTTTTTAAAGTATGTAATTAACTTTTTATCGACCTGGCAGGGAAATAGCTCTATTCCAAACAATAAATTCATAAAAAACTGTCAAATAGGGGAAAAAAGGGAAATCAATAATAAACAATATGTTATGCACTTCACATAATAAACTTTTTGGTTGGGTTTCGAAGGTCTTATCAAAAGGAAAGATATGAAGGATATGAAGACTTCCAAAGCATCTATTTATTTGGTTATTGTGTAGAGTTCGAGAAGAATGAGGAAGGATTTTGTGGTTTGTAATATTTTATTTCCACTGTTATTTGAAAACATAAAAATACCATTCTATTGTTTATACAAGCAGAGGATAGAAGAAAAGTTGTAAATGTCTTGATCAATACCAACTGCGAAGTTAGCACTATAACGACACTGAAATAACGACATGGAGTCTGTATTTACTTAATTAATACACTTAGGTCCCTATTAGCCGAGAGCGACCAGGTCGGCCGACCTGGTGTCCGGGGGCCAAAAAGCATTGAGTTAGATGGGACCCTATTAGCCGTCGGAAACAAGTCTTGGCGACAGAAAAAGTCGCTCGGGCTGTCTTCCGAGTGGGACACCGATTCTGGGCGACCTGGTGTCCCAGAACGGTCGTTGGGCATTGGAGTATATGGGAGCTATTAGCCGCGAGCGACCAGGTCCGCCGACTCGAACAAAAAATGTACCCAATGCGCATGCTTGGGAGTGACAAGGACAGCCATTCATCTCTTTCTCTCTTCCACTTCAGTTCTCCGTCTCACTACAGTATAGTTAGTCTATGCTACAGTACATTTGTTCTGTATCCTTTGCCAAAGTAAAACATATTTCGACGACTCATTGCGTGAATTGTTTCTGAATAATTTAATAAATTCATTTGAAAGTAAAGTGTAATGTAAAATCAACACCTGAATAACAGATATTGTAGAATTTCTCCATAGTAGGTGAAAGAATGAAAACAATGTTGTCTATTACACAATGCATATTATTTAAAACATACTTAAGTTTCAAGCTCAAACATGGCATCATCTATAATTCTATATGGTGTTGAGTGTTTTGACTCAACTCAACACTGAAGATGCCATAAGCATCGAAACTTGAGTAATACGAGTATGTTTTTAAATATATTCATTGTGGAATAGAAAACATTGTTTTCATTCTTTCCCCTAGTGTAATATAATTAGGCTAATAGCCGAATTTATTACAGTTTAGTGCGTGAAAAAATGGAGTGTGTTCGAAATCAGGAGAAAAGTGAAAAATTTACCGCTTTAATTGAAAAAAAGACTAAACACAGAAGACTTTATTTATGAAGTGCAGAAACATAATTCAATATGGGATGCTGAGAAATTTGTGATTAATTTTACTTTTGGAATAGGATAAGGAGTGAAAACAAGAGTGTCTATTGCAAGGCAGGAGATTGGCGCCAGTCATCCGGTTGTTGACAATTAAATTGTTTACATTTCGCTGTTTTATTGACAGATTGAGCGTTCCTGATGATTCAAGATGTTTACATAGTAGATAGTAGCTTCCAGACCTTTCAAGATAAATATTAATTAATCTCTTCGAGACTATAATAATTATTTAAGACTGGAGTGGTTTTTGTTGAACAATAGAGACATTGACTTAATGTAAGTTTCTTACAATTCATTTCATACACTTGATACCATTTAATTAGTTTAGAAAAAATATTACATGTGATATGAAGTATAAAATATTTTATATGTGAATAGAAGAAATCTTTAATATGTATCAAAAAAGAGATACATATCGAGTTTAGCTGCCGATGTGTTGCACAGAGGAAGAGCGAGAAAGAGGTACTTGGGAGGGAGCGAGAACGAAGTCAGCGACTAGGTGTCCTTCCCTATTAGCCGTGGGACACTTTGTCTCGGCGACCTGGTCGCTCTCGGCTAATAGGGCCCTTACATTTTCTGCTCAATTGACTAGAGCGCTATCGAGTTGCTTGTACTCAATGCAACTGTTTATTGTTCAAGCAACTCGAAAGTTCTCACTTAAATAAATAGTTTATCGCTTACTTTACTTAATAGTTTATCACTTAATAATACTTTATCACTTTGGTTTATTAACTTTGTAAATAGACTGCATGTCGTTATTTCAGAGATAAAGTGAGTAAAACATTGAAATATTCAATTCAAGGCACTCACGATTTGTAACTCTGTGTTTTCAGAAGCGCCAAGCGCCCTTTACCTGGTGGTGGAAGAACGCCGCCTGGACCCGGGCAACGAGTTCATTCCGGTGAAGGAGAAGATGCGGCTGGTGGTGGAGTGTGTGGCCGAGGGAGGCACGCCGCAGGAGGAGGCGCGGCTGCTGTGGGAGCCGGCCGGAGGCGCCCCTGTCACCATGGCCGGGGGAGTCGCCAAGTCGCGCTACACCATTGACAGTCTGCAGCGACACCATCACAACTCCACGCTTGTCTGCATCCTGCACCACCCCGCCTTGCAGGCTCCTGCCAACGCTTCACTCAGGCTTGATGTGCAATGTGAGTGTTTCAAATTATTATTATTATTAGCGTATGCCATAACTGGTGGGGAGTCCCATAAGGAAGTTCCACCGGCAAAATAACCTCAATGTTCCTCGATGGGAAATTGTTGTAGTTCTTGGTAAAATCCAGTGTTTCAAATATACTCTATCAATCGATTTCTCAATAATTCACATAAGAGCGTACAACAATAGAGTATCGCTTAAACGTCGTTCGCTTACCCGTAATTCCGTATTATCCAGCATACTGATCAGAGACTTAGGGCCGGTTCATGAGCTCGGGATTTAACCAAGTCCTAGACTAAAACGGGTTGCTACCGTAGCATCGACAAACGTTTGTCTCGACAGGTTAGTGGGTTAGCAGCATAGAGAGCCCTTCCCTTAGTACATAGTGTCGAGGCTAACGTTTGTTGATGCTACGGTGGCCACCCGTTTTAGTCTAGGACTTGACTAAATCCCGAGCTCATGAACCGGCCCTAAATTGTTCAAATTCCATAAAAAATCAGAACATACAGTATTATGAGCTGAGTCATAATTCGTTTTGCATTGAACTGTACTACTCTGTAGCATGTGTAGACTCCGAGCTTGTTTGACTTATATTAGTGTTTTTTTACATACAAGGTTAAATATTACTACGTTTTCATTCATCACTCATTCATCTTTAATTTTCCATCGTTGTGAGATTTCCATGGTTTTACGATGTTGCAGCTTATTTTTATTTGTCAGTGTTCATTCTCTCATGCTCCGAATTCTTGATCTTCTTCTTATAATAATACATGAAATCCCAACAATCCAGATCAACTCCACGTTTCTGAGCCTTTAAAAGCCTTCCAGTTGCTAACAAGAGAGTTTTACGATATGAACCCGCACGCAAACATGAAAGTTAAGTTGGTTTCATAAGCTGCATCACATTCGCAAGATTTTATTCAAGTGTAAAACAAATAATATCAGGACTGGAAGGAGCTGTTAATGACTTTGAAGGCTCACAGAAAATGGCCTTACGAGAGAATCGTACTCATCGCGCCAATGGAGCTCCTTGTGGAGAAACTGCTTTTGTTGTCTAATTCCACATAAGCTCCCACATATATAAACTTCCTCAATTACCTCTTGTCGCTGCAAAAACATATTTTCGTAGGCTGACTATTAGCCCAGTCAATGAAGGGAAATAATAGGCCTTTATGGGAACTAATTAGAAAAAAGCTGAATTTTTGCCTGATGTTACATTGGTATAAGATACGTTTGTACACGAAAGTCCCCGACCCTACCCCTCTTGCTTCCCCCCCTATGCCCCCCCAAAGTTTCGGTTTGCAAGGGTTTCGTATATCGGGTATATCTCAGCCCTCGATGAAGATATTGAATAAAACTTGATCTCATATTTTCCAGGACATTATTACCTAGAATTATGTCACAGGAAACTTAAACGTATCTCGTTTCATTCAAAAGTTATTACCAGACAATGTGAGGGAAAAACGAAATTTCTGCCTCATAAATTTACATTTTGTTGAATAAAAGTTTATACAAGCATATTTCACGGAAGGTTTACATGTAAAACTTGTAGATCTTTTCAAGATCTTTAAAATGATGTATGATAACCCGTATTTAATCACCATCCTATAATCTTAATCCATCCATTAATGTGCGCTAAACACGATCTCGCTGCGCTTGATGGACTGATCCAGGCATAATAATCAAATATGTGGTTAACAAAAACTATGATGTTTCTAATCCGACAATTTCTTATATTACTCTGGACTATTAATCTGTATTTGGAGTTGGATTTTTTCAGAAAAGTTATAATTCAACAGATATTTCCAAATTGACGACCATTTTTTATTCTTATTCTCATAAATAAAGTATAGGCCTAGCCTACAGAAATATAAAACATAATATCATTGTATAGTATTACGAATCCCTATTCCACAATAATAGATTTAAGAACATCTCTATTGAATTTTGAATAGATGGGTCTACAATTTTAATGTTTGCTGGGGAAATGATGGCTTTAAATAGAGCAATGGGCACCGCCGCGCCATTGTAACTTGCTGCTGACGAAGGGCACCGCTGAAACTGTTTACAGATAATTTCTACGTAATTAAAAATTTCTACTAACGAAGTCCTATTCTTTCAGGATACTTCTAGAATACGATTATTTTTGACAAATAATGTTCCATTGATAGTATTTCTTTATATCTTATTAATATTGATGTTGGTAACTAATGTTGGTGTAAGTCTTACTACATAACCTATCAGTAGACTAATTCCCGCTATCTTTCAAATAAAATTATTCAATAATCGCCCTCATCGTTTATTTATATATTTTTCGAACTACAAACTTACTAATACCTTGTGACTAGTATGTAAAATGCGTTCTTATCATCCAAGATGAATATTATACTCATACAACTAGCCGATCTTAAAAGGAATCTTAAATTCTTGACTTCAAAATAATCAAAGACTTGAAAGTCTGTAACAAAACCATGCAATTATTTCCTTGAATTGCTTGAATGAATACCGGCACTCATTGTCGTCCTCAATGGAATCAGTAATCGGATTCAGTTGATGATGAACATCTCATAATTTTTTTCATTACGTTCAAATTTACAAAACCTCTTATAACATTGTCCAAAATAGTAAACTTCAGCCGCAACTAAATCAATCAAATCTAATAGCCTATGCTTCACTTTACAGGCCAAATTATCATTCCTATCGTCCCTAGTTTTGGCTCCCATTTTGGAAATGAATGTTGTATTATTATTTCTCCGAAAAATCCAACTCCCAATACAGATTAATAGTCCAGAAAAATATAAGAAACTGTATAATAGAAACATTATTTGGATAGTTTTCGTCAACCACATAACCTGGAAATAACCTGTGCAAGGATAGTATAGGCTATCTCTCTTTCAAGTAGCCTACTATAGACTTCTGCCTTCAACAATGAGATGATCGGCAAGACATAACAGGAAATATTGCCTTCTCTACTTCAACTCTAACGATTGCAGGCTTCTTTGGAAAGGCATGATGTGGTCATCTCTTCTTGCATCAAAAATGAACACAACAGCATAGTTTAAAGCACGCTGCAAATTCCACATTTACATTATTCTATATTTATATCCACTTTATATTAGTGTTTGAAGAGTGGAGAATTCTCAACATTTTGATCAGCATTCGAGATTTTTAACTCCATTATTTTTCTATTAAAAGAATTTCAATTGAAAAGTTGTGTTTTGTTCTAGAAATGCACGGTAATAGTTGAATTCTTCTTGTAAGGAAGATACTGGCGTTAGAAATTACAAATGGTGATCAAGTTGTAGAGAATTTATTTTTCTTCAAACCCTAATAAACGATACAGTTGAAAGAGTTCAAGACAAGACATTGGTCACGTTTAAGTCACAGTAATTCACATAGCTGCTAATGAAGCAACACACACCGATTAGTCATTGCATCGGTGTGTGCTGCTTCATAAGCAACTATGTGAATTATTATGACTAAACGTGACTAATCCTGTCTTGTCTTGTCTTGACTAACCAGTGTACGCCTAGCCTAATATATATTTCAATGTTTCACTTTTAAACAAGAAAGTAACATGTAATTAGAGAATTGGAAAAATTTATTCATTAACTTTTTCACTACTGTATTTGACAGTTAGTAAATAGCCTCTAGCTAGTTGAAGATTCAAGCAAGATATTATCACGTATTCGGACTAAAATTGTAGAAAATTTCATCTTCTACAGGCCTAGATTCTAATAAACAACTCTCTGTATGATTAAAAGAAATGTCGAAAATGTAAAATAACGAAACACGTTGTAAACTTTTGTACTCACAGAATCAATAGTTTCTGTCATGTAAAATGAATATTCCAAAAATTTTCAATTGGAAATGAAAGAAGAAATCGAGATCTACAATTTGAAACCAATCACGATCTTCCATCATCAAGGACTTCCAAGATATCAGCATTTGTAAGAAAAATTTCTTGTATTAAACCTTCAATGACTGGACTATTTTCAAGAAACCACCAGTGCGCAAGCATTAGCTGAGACGCCGTGCAGATTCAGATCGTGCAGATCGCACTTTAATGGACTTTTTCTCACGTTCATGTGAAGTAAAATATAGGATTGTGATTATTCAAATTGAAGATAATGAAATGCTCTACAACTTTTTATACTTAAAAATTTTTCTGTAAACAATCATGTAAACTTTATTTGCAAAAATATAAAATTTTGAAGTAAAAATCTTAATTTTTCTTCATTCTTTCTCGAATAACTCCGGAACTACTAGAGTTAGAGTTAAATAATAATAGAACAAATGATAGTAAAATTAATTTTCTGAAGAATGAGAAAAAGATTGAATCGATATCTTTATTGGAAGCCGAGATACTTACGATATACGAAACCCTTGCAAACTGAAACTTTGAGGGGGTGCTGGGGGGGAAGCAAGAGGGTAGGGTCAGGGACTTTTACAAACTTATCTTATACCAATGTAACATCAGGCAAAAATTCAGCTTTTTTCTAATTAGTTCCCATAAAAAACCTTTATTGACTGGGCTATATGTCGACTTTCCTCTCAAATTTCAAGAGTTTCTATCTTTTCATGGCACCAGCGTGAGAATAACATAGAATGGCTGGAGATATTTCTGTGTACGTGTAAAAGGCTGCCGAACAATCACTCTCACTCGCTATTCACGCCACGTCCTCAAACAGCACTCTTCTGCCTGTGCTTATCCGCTTGCAGAAGAGCGCTCTCTGTAATGAGGTTCCGTCCTATTAAATCCTCCAATATTGGAGCATTCTTTTTCAAAGTAAAAGATAGAAAGGCTTTCAACTCAAATTACTGTGATTTCCACACATAAGCTCATACGAAGTCATTTTTCATCACCCTACTGAATCCCTTAGAATCATTTTATTTTAAAACGGAAGATTGAAAGTCTTCAAGCTTATTCCTAAACACCGTTGAAGCAACGTTGAATTGAACCGTTAATATCAACGGTTCTGATATTTTCAATGATTGAAGCTAAAAATAACAGGATAATAACAGTAGTAACTAGTGATTTTGGTTTTTTGGTTCAAAATTTTCCAATGTTTGAATCAAATTCATCAAAAAGGAATGAGATTAGAGATAATTTCACTATTTTTTATTCGAAACTTTCGTAATTATCGTCTTAATATCGTCTGATCGCCTCAATATTCAAAATTTGTCTAGGTTTCGGAGTAAAATTTCGGGTCTTTGTGGAATTTTATGCTACCCTAGATTTGGCATATTTCCATCTTTTATGATAAAAAGGCTTTGAGCTTGAATTACTGTGATTGCAAGCTTTCAAGCCAGTTGAACCTTCCATTATATCAATTGTAATTTGCAGAAAAAATTAATAAAAAATGTTATGCTTTTTAACTCTCAAGAGTCTGTAGGGCACTTCCACTCCGGGAGCCTGAAAAGTATTATTGATTCCATCTCTAATAGGAAAATTCACAAGTTGTTTGTTGGACGGTAATATAAAGAATTCAAACGTAGATTTAACATTGAAATGGATAACACTTTCCCTGATTCCGATGTTTGAACAAGAATTTAGTCAGTAGAAGCATTCAGCTAAACAGTTAATTTCGAAATACAAAACGAAACCGTGTATTCAGTAAGCTGCTATATGCAATTCTCAAACAAGCAGCGTTGTATTGTCTGGCTTTTTTCTCAACTAGTGAATGGCAATGAGAGCTGAGTCTCAGAGAAAGGATCGAGGAAAGGATGCTGGGCTTCTTGTCTTTGGGCTTGTTATTAGAAAAAGAAGAGTCCTCTCGTGCTCTCAATTTTCGTGTCGTAGGCCATTCTAAGGACGGGTGGTTAAATAAAGGAACGAAATTAGCTTGAGAAGTAGAAGTAGAGTATAGTGAATGGAGTAAAGTAGAGTGAGAGAGAAAGAGAGAATGATTGAGAAAGAGTGGAGTAGATGCTAAGCGTGCACCAGTGCGGATCGCTGATTACGCCTCCTTCATCGCTTTCATTTTCTCCTGCTTCTCTTTCTACTCATTCTATTCTCCTTCTCTTTCAGAAGAGAAGAGCAAGAAACGCCCTTTCCTTATCAGCATTCTTCACTTCCTTCAGGTCTTTCCTCTTAATTTCCTCGCGCAGCCTCCTATCCTAGAAATAACTCAAGCTCAATAAGCAAGGTATTCCTCTTCAATGATATTACCATGAATGGAAGTACCAACAAAAACATCAATTTCTAATCACGCTTTTCTTCTGCGAAGATCATTAAGTTTGAAGGTTTTGTAAGTTATGAAAGTATTTTATTGAATATTAAGAAAGTCATCTTACACTATTATTAGAGATTGAATTTTCATCAAGAAATGAATTGCTAGATTCTCTGATTCCAAGGACTAGAATCTTTCTCATTTTTCCGATATTAACCTCTCAATAAAAAAATACAATATTAACAATACAGTATTAGAATATTTGGGTCCTTACTATACGGGCAGAAAAATGGCGACCGAAGATCGGCGTCAAACACTGCTAAATTTCAAGTGACTCTAGATTCAAGCTAATTTTTCGTGCCTAAATTTCTGCTCATACAGTCTGTTCTATTAAAACCGAGATTTGGTTTCAATTTTTCTGCCTGTAAAGTATGGGCCTAATGCTCACTCTTAATTCAAATAACAACTTATTATGTAGCTCAACGATATGTGTGGTACTCATTGAAAAGTTAAATTAAGTGATGTGATGGAATGTGGAAAATAATGAAATTCTGTGGAATAATTAACTTCAAAGCTGTGTCTGCAAACCGTTCTTTGGTCTGAAAGGATCTTTCAATTTTCATCGAGTAGAGTTGAAATAGAGTTGGCTAATTGAGTGGAGAGTGTGCTTCGAAACTGATTTAATTGAGACGGTTTATCATATTTGGCTTTGAAACCGACTCGCCTACAATAAACCACGCATTCTTCCACTTTGGAAGTAGCGAATTGTGTCAAAACACCACAATAATGATGCTAATGAACAGGAGCATGGACTGAGTTTCAGATCGGCTACAGTTCGCTACATGTTTTCGTAAACTTGATCGGTGGCATGAACAGTGAAACCACCAATTTAATTCATTTATCAAGTTTTGATTGAACTATTTTCGACATGTCTTGCTTGTGACGTCATGATAACCGAAAATTTGTGAGCATAGAGAGTCAAATTAATTAGTGGTTATCCACTAAACTTTACTTCGTATGATACGGACTAGTTCTAAACTGAATGATCAAACCCGACTATATCATAACAATCTGTTGCATATCACAGCAGTCACATGAGGTTTCATAAGTGCCTGATAATTTAATATTGCGTAACAAACAAATTTACTGTAATAGATTCTATGAGGCTTCCAATTCACTGAATCAGCTCATGTGAAACAGCTCGCGACCACGTAATCAAGTCT
Organism: Laodelphax striatellus; assembly: GCA_017141395.1. Taxonomy (NCBI): domain Eukaryota; kingdom Metazoa; phylum Arthropoda; class Insecta; order Hemiptera; family Delphacidae; genus Laodelphax; species Laodelphax striatellus. The sequence goes on along the minus strand of CM029531.1, from coordinate 10,395,834 downwards.
CATTATTCGCGAACATATTAACGCCATTTATATGTCATTAGATATACAAATACAAATATAAATATACACAAACATGTCAGAAAAAACAACCATACACTATTGTACAAAATAATAAACAAAACAAAATTAATCTGAATGAGAATATACAATCCAGCACGTAAGATTAACTTACGGACCGTTGGAGGGAGTCTTACGAATGGAAAAAAGAGAAAAAAAGACCAAAAGCGATAGAAAGTCGAGAAAATTTTAAGGGAAGAAAAGAAAAGAAAGAAAGAATGGTGAGTATTGCTTCTTTTTGGAATTCAAGGATGAGCCTCCTATTGTAGAAGACAAAATTTTTTCAAAATTAGTATTTACAGTCATGTTGAAATCATTTTCCAGAAATTATATTCTCCATAATTTGAAAGCTATGCAATGCTTCGATACAATATAATAATATGAATAGAGGGAAAATATGAAACAAAAGTTAAGACAAATATTTATTTTGCTTTATTACTCATGATCAGTTGAGAGACTAACTCCACCAAATATACTATTATTATAAAGTATGGTATATATCATGGTGGAGATTATTTAGTAGACTATTATTCCAATGGCCTATGTCATACCATTCATTAATTCCATTTAAGTAACCAAGATTGACTTGAATAGTTTTTAATGATCAAGTATTGCAATAATTTGCTTTCCTAGGATAATAATCGATAAGAAGTATTCATAACAGTTTTTGGAATCGATGAAAGGAATAGATTTAATTTGCTTTCAAAACCTATTATTTTCCAATTATACTCTGAATAAAGACCAGAATGAATTATGATGAGAATCAAAATTCAAACTCAACAATGAAGGAAAAAACGTACTCCAACTATTAACATCAGAAACTCTTCGAGGTGATCTCTTTGTTTTTTTCAGTTCAGACTAAACAATTCTACATAGGTAATTGAATTGATTTTCAGGCGTGGGACATTCATCCTGTGTGTAGGCTACTCTATCAATGCATTCACTTGTAGAAAATTAAGCAGCAATAAATTCACACGCCTACAGAAAATCAATGACTGATGCAAGCAGAAAACTTTGAAATCTCGCATTCCTCTGGATCACAGCCAACTTCAATCTCCATTCACATCGGAATCAGGCTGAATCAAAATCAAATCATTTTCTATCTCCTTTTTTATTTCACTCTATTATACTCTATGATGTTTATTCTCGATTTTTCATGCTGTTAGATGATTATCAAACATCATGTATGCAAAAATCATTAGATTCTATTGTTTAAAAAATATTGTTTTACTTGAGATCTATTGTTTGCAATGCTCAGATTTATGACTACCCCTATGAAGGGAAAGTACAGTAATTTAATGCTGTCACTGTTGTTTCACTGTGAAGTCCTCACAGTAAGTATTTCAATGTGATAAACGTGTCTAAGAGGTGTACTCATTAGTGTAGAATAAATAAATGAATATGATTCTATTGTCACACATTCATTGAACAAAGACAAAGTCAATTTGGACTGTTGTCATACGGTATAGTGAGTGATTTCCTACTTTTGCACTCAGAAGTAATAGTTTTCAAAAATAAATAAATTCGTAAATTTGGGGTCCAATCGATAAACAATAACATTATTCGATAGTACAGTATAATATTATCATTAATTCTTCCAGTGGAGGAGTGATCGATTCCAATTAATTCCCCCCCCCCTTCCTCCGGGACATGTAGAACATTTTGAATGAGTTTCAAACCACCGAATCAATGCATAAGAGGAACCACGAATAAAGTTGATAAATTTCGTTAATACGAAATAATGTGATTAATAAAGGCCTAATCTGATGTTCCATAAATGCTATCAGATTCCTCTATCAACAATCAACTACTGTTCTCCTCCAGTAGGTTATTCCGTTATGCCAGTAAACATATTGTTGCTAGTGTGAGTAACAGGTTGTTTGAGCTGAATACACCGATAATACGGTGCTGCCTTCAATGGATTCTCTCATCACAAACCTCAACCCCACAACACATACACTCACAAACCATCACTATCATCGTCATCATCCAAGTGTATCTATCCTTGTCTGGATGCAAATGCATTAAATCGGCTCCACCAAGGGGGCGGCTTGAGTAAATAAATCGCTCATAGAGGACTATTGTTCTCATCTATTATTAAGCCCTGCGTCTGGCTGCGTAACCCGCGCTTAATAATCCTTTCAATCCCTGCGTCACCTTTACGACCTGCAAACACTTGATGTACTCTGCTTAATTACTACCGGATTACCCAACTTCGATTGAACTATTATCGACAGCTTTAATGAACACACCACGTGCATTCAAACCTTGATCTGCGTTATTGCAATTTGCTATTGTTGTTCAACAGTGAAAGTGGCTTTCCCCTTCAAAATTTATTTGTTATCAAAATCGACATTGTAGCATTTCATTTTGTGGTTGATTCGTTCATTCTATTTGTAGTGGCCACAGGATTATTGATTTCAGTTTAGGAATGGCGGAGCAATATTGTGTTCTCAAAAATAGTTCAAGACGATAAGTTACAACAGAGGATTCACTGCTTAAGTAGCTTTCAGGGCGTTGATTTTCGTTTTATTTCTAGATGTCCTTAGATACCTCATAAATGATTATACACTCACCCTATGGTATATGTGATGATAGACTATTCATTTTGAATAAAGACTTGATGTTGTCAAAAACACATATTTAATAAAACAACGAGATACTGCAATTATTTCGGTTGTTACACCATTATCAATCTCTGGTAAACTATAACTTGAGTACAGTGCAGCAGAATTTATATGACCGGTTGCTGTGATTGCATATATATCATGAGTTCAAACAAGAATGGAGTAGAATAAGAATGCTTGTAAAAATTATATCGAATATAATTTGTTAATGAATTTTCTTGCTCAGTTTATTCTACAATGTTCTCTCCACGCATTCTAATTTATTCCATTTGTGTCTTGTAAATATCTATTTCCGTTCTCTGCTTTGTTACTTGTTTGAACCTCCATTGCTATAACGTTTGTAGAAACCACCCATTGTGGGAGGAGCTTATATCTAGGCCAATGGCAGGCGTCCATCATGATAGGCCGTTCAACTCCCAATCACAGCGCTCTGTCACGAGTATATATCATCAAGAGATATTCATCACGATAATCTTTGCTATTTGATGATTATTATAATCTAAAACCTTTTCTCAATTTGTTTACAGATGCACCTTCATTTGAAATAAGCAGACTTCCAGGCTTTGGAATCCCGCTCGTTGAGAGTATATCCGTCTCACTGAAGTGTGATGTTGATGCTAATCCTTCTGCCAAACCAGTCTGGCAAAAAGGTAATCTTTGTGTTGTATATTTTACATTTTCGAGAATTTGATGTTAGTTGATGATTTAAAATGAATGAATGAGATTGAATGCTAAGCTCAGTTACTGAAAAATGATACCATTTTCAATTAGAATGATAAGTTTTAATATGATCAAGTTTTGTAAGAATGAATTGCCAATTCAAATATCTTGCTATATCTTGCTTAGCTACGAATTGCTAATATGATATATCACATTATTTATTCTATCATTATTACTATTATCAATGTTTAATGTGATTATTAATGTTTCGGAGAGTTCTCTTATCTTGCCTTCTCTTTTTCGTACATCTTGTATTGGATTTAGAAATACCAGAAGTAAATAAATTGATGTTTTCTAAAATATATTAGTAGAGCTGAAAACCCCCTTTTGACTGCTACATTGAATGGAAAAAGATTGAGTTTTACTTATTAGTAAAACCATTTAGCTCCTTGAGTTTAATTACGGAGATAACATTACTATATAGAGTAAACTATTTTTATTTGAGAGAGGCTTCTAAATTTAGATGGTCCCGACAATAACAAGCTCAATAAGTTTCATGATGTCACTTACTATAATCAGATTCATTCAATTTAACTCTTGACAGATAGATAGGTAGATAGGCTTGATAGATAGATAGAAAGGTATCATTTCTTTGTCATCGTACTCTACGGTCATCAGCAACGTCAAGAAATAATATCTCTCTATCTATCTAATGTCAAGCGTCAAATTAAATGAATCTGATAGTATGTCTCGATGTGGAAGTAAGAGTGTTTTCAGTTTCACTGTTATGTTCAGTTTCCTGTTGTATTTCGTCTTTGTGCATAAAGTGCCCATCAAATAATAAACAATAGAACATTGTGGTTCGATCAAATTGGGAGCAATAAGCGGCACACTTTAGTATAGGGGAGGATAGTAATTGTTGCGAAGGAAGGCTATCAGGGAACAAGAAGTCAATATTTTGAGATGCGAGCCGGAAGGATGGATTTGTGTGCTCGGTCCACTAGAATAGAGCTAGATTGAAGCCGCAGGCTGGAGGAGGTGAGGAGGAATTTAATCTATTCGCATCGTCAAGTCCCTTCTCCGCGTCATCAGTGCAGGGCACCGTCCATCCTCAGTTCCTGCCCACCAAGATCACCACCAACTTGTTTAATTATGTAGCCAACACCGATTTTACCTCAGTTTGACCCCGACTTGGATTCCCCCGATGTTACTCTACGTGCGGATATAATTTCCCCTGCCTCTTACCCCCACCCTGCCCCTCCCCACCATCCTGGACCACAGCTTCTGCGTCTACATTGCGCGTTTCGTTTCCATCTGTCCAGTTATTCCGTTCGAATCAATCAAACCCTTGTGCAATTAAGGAAGTGACTGGTACATCCACTATTGGCTACGACTACCAAGTTTGTAATTTGAGGTAGTAGATTGGTATCAGGATTTCATTTTCTTAGTATTCAAAGTAGGTGAAAAATCCAAATTAATTCATTCTCTTCTTTTTCCTAACGGTTTCCCTGTGCGGGGTTGGCTCCCAAATGTAATTCAATGCGTTGAAATATTATTACTAAAAAATCAATCAAAGCTTCTTGGTAGCATTTTATAAATCAGGAATTACAAAGAATGAGTCATCTGAACAGTTAAAATATTTCCCAATACATATTATTACTGTAGCTTACAATACATATCATTCATAAAGTAGCTTATCATTTATCGGAATGGGGTTAGAAAATATTATTCCATTTTCTAAAACAAATGCATTTTTCATGATATTTTTATCCAAACTTGATCTCATACTACGAGATTTCATATACACTTATTAACAAAAGTCAATGACCATGCTCTATATTGGATTATTTCAATTCCAGAATCAACTACAGAGAACTTAAATTTATAGTTGATCCAATAAACGACAAAGCAGAAGATTCACCATGTCTTTGAATGAAAAACTTTTAATTGGTAAGATATGAGACTGCAAGCACAGGAAATTGGAACGCTAAAATTGATTTCCTTGAAATGGCAATGCTGTTGAATCTTGACATCTTGAGGTATTCAACAGACTAGAAACTACAGTAATTATTTTGCTTAAACAAATTGAATGTTAGTTCAAACTTACATTAAGAGAAGTCACCTTTGTAGAGCAGTTGGGGTCTCCATGGAAACCGCTCAATATTCTTGGTCTTCAACGGTATATATCATTAAATTCAGTACAAGTAGCCCTGTCTTTCTCACTCCTTCCTTGTTTATATAATCCTGTCTTCTACAACTCTCTTGACGGTTATAATTGAAAGCTAATTAAACATCAGTACCATCAGCTTGTTGAAGCACAGCTATTTCAACTTGGTAATCATTACAGCTCTAAGGATCCACATCCACTCACCTAATTTAATGTCTGTTTTTATTTACACAGCAGCCCTTCAGCTCTATCTCATCCAAGATCAGGAGAAAATGGTATCAGATATCGAGTTTGAAGAACATTTCATAAATCTCGCTGAATATAGCCTAAATTTGTAAGATTTCTTATGGTATATGTGGATATTTTATTTCACCATCGAACAGAATGATGGATCTTGAAAAATAATAGAGATGACGTTCAAAAGATGGATTTCTCTAAAAAAAAGCTCTATAGGGTTCCTCTTGAATATTATTTGGTTCTGTGTTGCTTTATCCAAATAGTACAAGCTGTTTCGGCAGTTTATAAAAAGTCGGATGAACAATGAAATTCATGAAGAAAACTCTACAGAAGTCAAAGTGAAAATCTTCGAAGCATCATACAATAATATGATTCCAGCGGTACCCAATTCCATTCATTGGTGATGAAGAGAAAAATATCCGAGGGAAATAATGATTTGCTTGTTAAGAAAAGTTCTGATTAGTTGTAGAAAACCTTCATTCTTTCCTGATCGGAAGTCAAGCTGTGAGATGAGAAACGTCAAATCAACCCTTATTCATATCAAATCAGTGAATTTTGAATTCTTTGGAGTCCATTCGCCGCTATTGAAAAGATGAAGACAGTAAATAATCATGAACTCTTCATCCAGATGTTTGGTTTCCTTCTTTTTTAATCAACATAATAATATTATCAATTCTTCAACAAATATAAGGTGGCTAGAAACTTATAGCTGTGATTTCAATATTATTGAGTCATATAAAAAAATAAACTTTAGAACAGTTAACTTTTATACTGTTATAAAACAGTTTTGATATTGAACAAAATAATACTATCATATATTGTGTCATAAAGGAATGGGATTATGTCTAAAGTCTAAAGCAATCTTCAAAAGTGCGATAAAATAAAATTTGAAATTTTCAATCATTTTATTAATTTTATGGAATATTCGAAGAGAAAAGCTTATAAAAATGTGATTATCTCTAATAACAATCCCAAATCAACAGCAGGAGCTTCGCCCTCATTCCGTAAAGTTACTCCGTGAGGCGTTTTGTTGGGATTTTACCAAATTTGAGCTTGATAATAAATTTCAACGATTCTTTGTTGGAGGGCTGCGAGCTATTGACGCTTAATCGATGCACCATGATGTATTGAACGATAATATTGGTAAACTCGAAAGCGGCCTGACTTTGTCCCACAGCTCACAGTGCTGTATGGTATGGCTGAAATGAAAATTGCTTTATTAATCCTTAATAACTATCGTACTGTGGAAGTGGTTTGTGAAATGTAAACACCGGCATGCAAATTATTATGTTCATTAGCCCGCATTCGTCAGCTAGCGATGCGATTCTCTGTTCAATCAGTTATTAGACTGTTACACAGCTCAGCTAAGCAGAGTCCACATTACTTACAATATAAAATTCAAATATTATTCCAGTCAATTTAGACAAGGTCCAATCAATGCAGACCTATTCAATACTCTGGACATATTCAATCGATTACTGGCAGGCTATCAGATTGGCAAGGTTTTCATTTTGTGAAATATGCACTAATTTTATGGTTGAGAGTGATTTCCTTGTTTTGAAGACTAGATCAAAAAAAAATCCAAAACAGGTTTTAAATAAGGGAAGTTGATTGTGAAGGTTCTTTCAATTTGATTTTTGATGCCATTCATCGTACCGATTTTATTTACACTGAACACATTGATATATTATAGGCATAATTTATAATAGATAACTTAACTTATTATTATTCTCTATTAATGAACAAAAATGCCTTCACTCAAGTGGAATATATATATATATATATTTTACTTCCAAGACATTTACATCATCAGTCTGTCGGATTGAATCCGTTAAAGGACTTATTATTATCTAGTGTTCTGTGTACAAATTCAATTATCTTGATGAACTTGGTGGAACGCAACCTTAGTAAGTAGTTTATGTATTTAGTTGTTTCTGTATTTTAAAACTTTCCTTGTAGTGGCTTTTGAATGAATTTGAATTGCAACTCGCAGTTAAAGATTGAACGAACTTGATGCACCAATAAGTTTAGTAAAGTATGTACCAATATGACTCTTATCTGATTATTTTTGATGCAGTATAGAATCAGATAATTATGTACAGTACAATAACGTCATGATTTCTTTCAAATACTACGCCAATGTAACTTTTTATATGCAAGAATCTGTATCCGCACAATGTGGGTGTGAGTTCCCAGTTATTGATGAAAAAATAAACGAGAAATATTCATTCTGTTTGATCGCTCCGACGATATTCTTCAATTCCTTAATGAGCGTGCGAACTGTGATTCTGGGCAGATGTGACAAGAGACGCTGGTGAAACTTTGAGCTGTAGTTAGAGAGGGATGAAGATTATTGGATAGAATAAAAAGGATGAAAGTGAACGAAGTCCGGGACGTAACTTGTGGAATGGTGGAAGAGCAAGCAATAAGGGGAAAAGCTTTTATGTAGCCTAAAAGAACCAACATCTGAAAACAGCGAGTTTGACAGTGCTGCGATGCTATCTGCACTGGACACCGGCTGGATTTCAGCTTTCACAATATCAGCGCACAAGAACTGATGCAGGCTGCGATATTATCAACGGAACAGGCGAAATCGTAGAAGCTTAGCTGGAAAAAGAGTGATTACTTTACATACAAGTTTCGATTACAATGTAATGAAATAATTATTTCTGAGAACATTGCAGGAATGGTGGAGAGTTGCATTGATTTTGTTCAAGATTATCCCAATTCAATTTTCCACCGAATCTCTACATTCATCCATTTCCATCCGTGCGATCAGTGATGAGAGAAATTAATGAGCCTTGACCGGAAATGAATATTGAATTTTGAGAATTAACTTAGTTCGAAACCAAACTTGGCTTCAATAGTATTTATATAGTACTGCCCACTCATGAGTACTGTATTACTTTTTCTTCGCCTTTTTCTATTCAACGTTTTTCCTATTGTCCTTTTATTAATTGAAATGACTACGTGTCATGTTCGATTTCTCACATAAGATAGACTGAATTACAGTATTGAATAATAATTGAATTATTATCGAATAATTATAATTGAATTAATTATTATTGAAATTATTGAAAATACGATGATAACAATCGTACTTAGAAAGCGTTCTCAAATGAAATGGCATTTTCTCTAATTTTTATTTTATTTCTTGTAACGTTTCACTGTTCCTTTTCGCATCCCATTCCGTTCTAAATTTTTTAAATACTCTATTCATAGAGAAGAATTAATAAATTGATTGTCATATACAGCTTTCTTACTCCACCACTCATCTGAGCTGAATGGTACTCAGCTAATTGTACTTTTGAAGTTATGAAAAAAATCTAAAACAATCAGCTTCAAAGACAACTTCGACGTGAATGAACAGTAGTTGACCAAATATACAAGTTACTAGCTCCAGCAAATTGTTTTAGTGAACTAAAATGTAATTTGAACATCTTGTTTATGTTAAGAAGTAGCTGAACTGTTACATCAGTTATTAAACCGCTGAAACTGGTGGTATGAGCATGTAAAATACACATTCCTGAAGTACACTGCACTAACAGGATGAAAAACAATATAACCTAATCTCCGAAGCGCCCTGTTCAGTGAACGCCAGTATAGTATGGTACAACAAACAACCGCAACGTTATCATGTCCGCTCTAGCCCTTCACACTATCCAGGACTCCATTGCTGTTTCATAGGTCAGCTGAGAGAGCCAGCAGCCCATTAGTCAACTTCTAAGTACTTGCACAACTTGATGTTATGATGTTGGGTGTAGACGTTTAGCTGCACTGCAACTTGCAAGAAGCCGTTAATCACTGAATGTAATCAAAGACTGATCAAATCGTTTGCCTTATCTGTGATTTATAACGCCTGTATTGTATTTACGTCAATGTAAATGGCTTTGAAAAATTCTATAAGCTAACCAGTAATGTTTTCAATTGAACCCGGCATTTCCATATTTTTTAAAATTCTTTGCTATGAGAAAAATGGGAAATCAATGGAATGACTAACTCAATAAATGAAGTATCATAACAACGTTATCTATGAGATAACGGTCATGGTAGTTACACCATTACTAATTTCATGTGAAACTTGTGAGAAACCGGGCATTCATCATTCTAATAAATATGTAGTTATGAAGATTATTCCAGTCTTTCCATTCAATATGTATATCCACCACAATATCACTTTCACTACACAGGAGAGTTAAATTATTAGATAAGCATGTATTATTGTGATAAAATTTCATGTACTGTATGAAAATGCAATTTCGTTTGATATAACTTTCAATATAAAATTCTAATTTTTTGGCATAGTGAGCTCTCTGTAATTAATCATCAAACCAAATAATTATTTTTTTTAATTATCAAGCAAGATGCAAATTCATTACAAGGTTGTTCATATTCGTAATTATAATACATTTTGTTGAGCATTATCACAGGAAGGAAGTTTATTAGATCTTGAGAAGAATCTCTCAAAAAAAGAAGCCCCATTTTCAGAAGAAAGAAGTCTCAGTTCTATTCTCTTCAAGTGTTCAAGGGCATCTATTTTATTTTAATATCAATTTGGGCTCACGCTATAATATTACAAAATCTAGATCTAGAGCTCCACTAATAAAGCTCGGAAAAATGAGAAAAAAGACGGTTCTCTCGTTTCTCATCTCTCCGAAATTGCCTTATATTATGTTGGGAACAAAGCTTCATTCTTGTTCTTGAATTTTAATACCTATTGCGAGTGACTTCATCCTGTTTCGCGAAAAAAAAATCGTTGGAAAATGCATCACGGATATGAGCTTTATTTGGATGGAAACTTAATATTTGGAGCGAACAACTGAAGATACTTCAAGTTGAACATTGAACAATAGTATGCCAATGTTAACTTATGCTAGTCGAGCCACAATATGAATAAACATATATTGACAGTTTTGACAGTTTGCAAACTATACTCACATAATCGATATTAAATTAATATTATACTCAGGAAAACTAGGATTGATCTATGTATACAATATTCAAATTTCTATCTTGTGCTTCTTGTCCATTTGTTTTGGCATTTTATAGCAAAAAAATTCGATTTGATTTGAATTTAGAGTTGTGTATCTCAAAGAAATATAGGAAAGTCATGATAAGATTCAGAGAAGTCGTTAAAGATTTACCGTTGAATCGTATTAATCAAGTTATTCAATGTCAATCAGAGTGCAGTTATTAACACAAGTAGTCTGAATCATGATCCTAGAATAAACTAAGAGCGTGATATTCCAAGAAGCTAAGAACCTATAAGTTGGAGAATTTTTTTGAGTTCATTCATTTAGCGATCTACTTATCATTTTTAATATGAGAATGAGATGAATGCGACCAAACCAAAAACTACTTCTCTCCCAAATTGAAAAACTGTCATTCTTCCAAGTCACACTCAAATTTACAAAATTAGTCACTTCCAAATGACTTCGATAGGATCTGAAAACTCAAGAATTTGAGAGAAAGAAAGAGCCTTAGAAGCTTTCGAGCAGAAAACCTGATTTAATTATTCAAATATGAGCAACTGCTCAACACAACGTACAATTGTGATTAATATTCTGTTAATTGTTCGTTTTCTAGAGGAAATATAAAAAGCTTTTACATCTACATGAAGAAATAACCTTCCCTCCTCTCCAATTCTCCCCTCTCCTTTTTAATTGTCACCCTCTCCAATTCCCTCCTCTCCTTGCCTCATTTCTAATTACAATCATATACGGTACACAATTCATAAATAGAATTAGTGGTTTGACAACATCTTGTCTTTTCATTTATCCTAAATAGAACTTGCACCAGCTATACATTACACCAGAATACAAAATATAGATGTACATTTTTTGTTGTTTTCAGACGATGGTCCAGCACCGGTCACTCAGACAGAAGACGGATTCCTGAATTTTACGGCCATCAGACGCGAGGACAGCGGCTGGTATAAATGCACTGCACGTCATCCATTAGGCGACTTCTCTTCCATACGATATTTTCTCAATGTTCAAGGTGACTCCTGTTTCTCATCTCATATTTATGGCTTGTCTGATAGTCTTCTCTCTTGAAGAATAAAGTAAAGATAAAAGAGAAGCCTACTCTGTATGAATAGCTCGAATATCAAACGCAATTTTCTTCAAATGTATTTCTCCGATACTCTTCCATATTGATCGTAAATCGAGCTTGACCTTCTTCTTTCATGAATATTTTTTGCCCATCAATCTTCTCTTCACTTGATAAGTCAATATCTCACTCATTTGCTGTTAATATTACTCTTTTATATCTTCTCCAGCAAGGTTGAAATCGGGAAGTACTTTGTTAATGATTGAAAGAAGGGAGTCAAGAGATCACTTTCCAATCACAGTATTCTAGTGTAAAATTGATGACTTATCAATTATTTATTAGAGGCAGACCAAGGGAACGATGGCTTCAGGATGTTGAAATGGTGGTGAGAGGTTGGAAGCGGAAGGCGGTGGAGCAAGACGAGTGGAGGCAAATTGTAGAGAAAGCCAAGGTTCATACCGGACTTTAGCACTATGAGAAGAAGAAGATCAATTACTTATTTATAATACAGTAATGTAATTATTATTCTGATTGGATGCAATAAAAATACAGAGTTAAACAGAACTTTCCAATGGATTAAAATTTACTATTGTTTCAACACTAGAATTGACGACATGCAGTCAAATTTTACTGTAAATAACATAAATGTTACTCACTGGACTGAAGCGCTTTCAAGTTCCTTTGAACTCTTTTTCAACAGTGATGGTCTTGTCGATCGGTAGGCCGGTTGAAATTTCTCAGAAACGTTTATGATTTCAAAGAGTAAAAATCGATCACACTCATCAATCGCTGGCAGCTCTAAAAAATAAATCATCAGTCGCTTTTTTGTAGAAGTATTCTATTTTTCCCAATAAGTTAAGGGGAATCACCAATACCTGACAATTTATCTAGAGAAAAAAGCGTACAAATATAAAGCGGACAAAATTGTACAAGAATCTAAAAGTCAGTGACATACCAAGCCACATTTTAAAAGATACAGTATTTGAAACGACTCTATATAGAGAATCGTTGAACAGTTAACTTTGATTCATAAAGGAATGAGGATTCACTGGAAACTAGAGTATACTACAGTAGCCTAATATGCATACAATGTGGAAAATTATACAATCACAACACCCAGCTTCAAGTTGAATTGATTGAATTTGCAATACTTCATGAACACAGAGTCGACTAGTCAGGTCGCACTGCCCATTAGTCAAGCAGATGCCCGTTCAACATTCAAATCAGTGGTTAATTGAATCAAATTCATGTTAATTTATGGATACTCAATCATTTGAATTAAATCTTTGGTCATCAACGATCAGTTTGAGAGCGAATGATTTTGACCAAAATTGTGTTTTCATTCTATAAATTTTCAAATGAATTTATTCGTTATTAGTATGGGAAAAATTGTTATGTAGTGCATACTATAGAAGCTTAAAGATCCTATACAGGATAAAGGAAAGCAAGGAAGTAAGCCTGTATTCCAGGATCTTGATGAACATCTATTTATCCAAATCACTACAACATAGCTTGAATATCATAACATTTCGGTGGCTGGGCGTACACCGGTTAGTCAAGACAAGACAAGACGAGATTAGTCACGTTTAGTCACAGTAATTCACATAGTTTCTTATGAAGCAGCACACACCGATGCAATGACTAATCGGTGTGTGCTGCTTCATAAGCAACTATGTGAAGTACTGTGACTGAACGTGACTAATCTCTTCTTGTCTTGTCTTGACTAACCAGTGTACGCCTAGCCTAAGCAATTACGGCTGAAGATACTTGTTCCTTGGAGTATTGATATTAAACTACAATCGAAGCCCATTTTTGTTACAAAATAGGACTCAGTTTTCTTGTATAGATGGAGCAAGTATACTTCACGTTGTTTTTTGAAAGAATTAAATGGAGAAAATATTACATGATAGGAAATTCTCCAGAGGAAAGCAAAGTTAGTGTAAGACACGATTCGAACAAAGCCTTTTCAAGGAAGCTTAAAAAGTCTCATCTTTCTTGAGGAACTAACATTTCAGCTGCAATATCATTCTCCGATTCACTAGATTGAACCAAGGCCCAGAAAATTCTTCGACATATTTTTCTTAAGAGAAGCCATGTAGCAGATGTGTTCGATAAAGCCACGCCACAGCATCATAGCCAGATGCCCGGAAGACATGAGAAATTTCCCAAAAGACAACGTACCCGCTCTTATCAGTACAAAGTGGCATGCTTTTCTCTTCAGGGTGAATTCCGTTTATCTCACAAACTGCACTTCACGTGGATGAACTCATCGCGTTGAGCTCGTTTAGACACATTCTCAACACACATCGACTTATATGGAACGCTGCTAACCACAGACACAATTCAAACTTTGCTGGAGTGGGAAACTCTACTTTCATACAGGGCAGGCGCAGTTCAGTAGAATACTGAGGCTCATCCTCAAAAAAGAACAATAATGACCATACTTTTCAATTTCAAATACTAGGGTGTCATTGGAAAATTATATATTTTTTCAGCAACCTCTACCTACACTTCAAGTTTTTTTTTATTTTTTTATCGTATGGCTTTTTATCGGTGGGGAGACCCTTACGGGTAGGTTCCACCTCGCCTAATTGCACAATGTTTTGTGTCGGTCACCCATCCGAGAGCGGTCTTGAATGTTTGTTTCTTAACCACATGATTACTTAGCAACCACTCTCACCGAGTGACCACTGATATTATTAGTGGTCATTAATTTAACTGAAAATTTGGGAGTCTAATTTACGTCTGATTCCACAAAAGCCAATCAAATTGAAGTGCTGTGTTATGACGTCATATGGCAGAGGTTGATAGGGAAATCGTTGTAATGGTTCCAATGATAGAGTTAAAATTGATTTGCAATCGATTTCAAGAGTGTAATGAAATTTAATATAACATTATTACATAACGTGACATGAAAATTTGTGACTGTGCAGCATAATCTGTATTCGGACTGTTTTCTGAATTGGAAAAGAGAAAGTTTTAGGCATGAGCCTGTTGAATCTTCAATTGAATATTATTTGTACATTACTGAATAAATTACTATTCCCACTTATCAGTCTAGCTTACATCCATTTTCAGAAAAATCGATCCGCGCAAGCGTCATTAATGATGGATGGCGTCAATCACAGAGTACTGGCCACATCGACGCATACGCAGACCAAGTTGTCTGAAAACGGACGTAAGATAGGCTGATAAGTGGGAGTAGTCCTTGAATAAATATTTTTTCTTCAACGATAGATTGCTATCTAGTCTTGAGACTAATGAGCAACTTTTTTCTGACCTAAATTACTAAACAACGAATAAATATGACTTAACAATTTTTCAGACAGTTTTATAATAATATTATTGTTTGTACAGAAGAGGCGTCCGAGATGGACAAACAGGTGACAGAGCAGCAGCAGGAGGCGGCAGTGGAGGTGGACCTGGGCGGCAGCGTACAGCTGCAGTGCCCGGCGGGGGCGGCAGGCTGCTGGGGGCGGCTGGGCCAGGGGGGCCGCATGGAGCCTCTGGGCGCAGGGCCCACTCTGTCGCTGGAGCGAGTGCTGTACCAGGAGGCCGGGCAGTATCGCTGTCTCGACAGTCGCGCCAACTCGCTTGACCAGTGGAGGACGCACACTGTACATGTCACCGTCATAGGTAACTATCAATCACTTTTGAAAATGAAATGAAAATGAAATTTATTCTGCCTTTACAATAATTACATAACAAAAAATACAATATACAATTAATCTCAGAATTATCCTAGCAGCAATTTTCTATAGGTGCTGCCAGTGACATTTATAATAAGTACTTAATTTTATTACTAGAACAGTTGCTATTAGAAGTTAAGTACAATTTTATGCGGCCATTGCGGTACAAGATACATATTAATGGTAGACAAAATATAACAGTACAAAAGATAGAAAACACAGTGTTACACTCTAAATTATGTTTTACTCATAATATAACTCAATAAAATTATTAATTCGCATCAATCACTTTCACACAATTATATAAAAACCACTTATTATGATAGAGTTATAGAGTCACTTAGTTATATCAATAGAGTTAAGGAATGCAGAATAGTCATATAGAGTTGGAAAGTGATTTGAAGCCAATTCACTACTAACTTGCACAGTACTTCATTTAGTACTCGTAGAATAGTTACAGAGTCACTCAGTTATAACAATAGAGTTGAGTACATGTTCTCTAATCCGTCACCTTTGGGACCGAGGGCATGGTCGGATCGCAAAAAAGGTCGGATTATCCAAAAAGAGAATACAGTACTGTATTTATTAATCGAAACATTACACGTACAAAGATGCATTGAATAAGTGATTACTGAAGTGACTGATTTTCAAATTAATATACTGAAGTAAGTGATTAATAAAATTAACAAAAGATTTTAAAATGCATTGTTTTGACAATAAAAACAAGAAACAAATTCACCGACCGGTTCCGTAGCGATAGTCGGACTAACCGGAGTGACGGACCACCTGAGGGCGGATTAAAGGGATTCTACTGTAATTTAATTATAGAGTTTGAACTTTGGAGAATTGATCAAAACACTTGATTATTTTATTATTATTACATTTTGTTTTGTTTGTTAACGCTTAAAAGATTTAAAGATCCGTCGAGACAATAACCAATGTGATGATCAACATCATGAAACCATTCTCAGTGATAACACGATAATAAAGGCGTGTAACGAGAGAGAACATGGAAATGCACTCCAATAACAGACGTTCAGTTCGAATTCCATTCAGCATAAACAGATACCACCTTGGGAATTGAACGGTCTCTCTCAATATGGAACCACACTCCGCCCACCCACTAGGTCAATGTGTTCAGGGAGCTTCTAAAGTCTGCTAGCAAACTGAATTTGACATTGAGTCGAATGGAAGCACTCCAATTCACGTAGGCTGCAGTGCAATCCTGGAAAATAAAGTAGGTCTACCTATGTAATTCGTTTGACCTCAGGCCAAGCATAGAAGCTTGAAGCACCAATACTTGTATAATGGTATAATAAATTGTATATATCTGGTTTATTCAGGAATTCGTTAGAAGCAAGTACGAGAACAATCCAACGTTAGCCAATAAACGTCAAGACCCTCTTCCACACACAGGCTTTGCCTTTGTGGAGAGATTTCATGAAGCTTATTAAAAAAATAGTGTTGTATTTTCTGTAACTATGGTATATTTAGTTACTACAATAGTTTAGATTTAGTAACTAGTTTAGATTTAGTTACTACAATAGTATTAAAAATTATTCAATAGAAACTGTAAGTCTTATATGATATTGTTTGTTTGCATAAGATGTAATATTGTTGTATGATTTTAATATTTTTGTAATGTGATGTCATGAAAAATAAAAACCAATTTGAATTTGAATTTGAATGTTTTGTGTGGTGCTATATGCTTTTAATCAAGCGCTTTCAAATTGGAACACAAGCTTCCAAAACGCTGTGGGCTGAAACCAAATAGGGAAAAAGCTGAACCAGTGTTCATTTTCCAATAACAGCACGTGCGGAAATATTTATTACTGTGAGGTGTATAGGAATTATTAGAACTGCTGTCACCTTTCAGAAATTTTCCCGTAACGCAGGACATCGTATTGATGCCAACTGAATTTTTAAAAAAGAGATGACTATTCAGACCTGCTGTAATATAATTTTAACAACTATTTGTTTTTTTAACCTTTGTTCTACAAACATGTACGAATAGTGTGAACATAATTATGACTGGAGTCGAAAAAGTTATGTAAAACTAGTTATCAGACAGACAGACAGACAGAAACTTCTTTATTTCAAAAATTGACATGTTACAAAAAATAAACGTACTGTACTCGAGACATAGAATGAATTAAAGTACAAATTTTCATCAACCATCAACCCTACATGCCTCATCAATGGAACATAATAATTATAATGTACACAGATAACGACAGATAACGAAGAGGATAGATGAGTACAGTAAATGAGTATAAAAATGGTCTGCATGGGCTAGTGCCTGTGCGCAGACCAGAGTTACTAAATCATTATATATTTATATGAAAGAAGAGATTCCCTACTATCATTAATAATAATCATTAATAAAATCATTAATAATATTATTATCGTCAAACTCATGTAAAGAATACTGAGATGAGCCTAACTTAATATTCCTTCAATTTTGTCCAATATTGGAATACAAAAATTTCACTCAACTTTAAGGGGACTATCACCCACGCACAAGCCAAGAGCTTATGTAAGCATCACCCTAAGTTTTGCCCAGTGTGAACTATGCTATACAACTCAGTGAGAACTGTTATCACAAAGATGAGGCGAAAAGATAAATAATTTCAAAAATGTTCCTCAAAGCTATGACTATCAACGGTAATAGAAATGGTTATTGATTGAAACACCTACACCTACAACTCACTACTCTGCTGATACAACTCAGTACTCTGCCATCACCTTTTCAATTCCACAATCCGTGAGATCAGTAAAGAGTTTTAATCGAAAACTCGTCGCTAGCGCGCCTTATTGAATTCAACTTTTCACAAACTTTTTACTGAAAGCTTCGAAATCGTTTTATAGCAAAGCGAATTATAAATGGAACTTGGAACACCGTAATTGGATTGTCAGTCGAATGGTAAATAAACTTTGTAATCTGTTCGAATTCGATTTTCCTCTGTTAAATCTATTCCGTTTCGATTCGCTGGAAATCGATTTGTCGGCGCTGATCAAAGTCGGCGAAATTGCGAATACCTCGCTTTCAACTCCATCCTCACTCATACTTCAATTCTCAGAGATAACAACAAGAAAGTTGTTGATATCTTATCTAAAAGTTGTGAATCTTATAGGCTGTTATATTTTTGTAGCTTATACTAGAAATCCTTGACCGAAAATATTTATGGCATAACTAAGAAGCTCATAATGTAATCTTCCTCTTTCAAATAACAATAAATTTTATCCTCAGACAAAAAAATTACAATATGACAATATTGATATAAATGAAACACCCTCAAGGAAAATCTATTGTGAGGCAGTCATTGCAAGAATGAAAACAAAAAACCAAATGCAATAATAAAAACTACATCAAGTAAAGTTACAGTGACATTCATTTAATTTGACGCTTGACATTAGATATATAGGTTAGATGAAGAGAGGTGATGAAACCAAAGGTATACAACTCTTGCTCATTTATTATGAATATTATAAAGATTTATCTTTATTTTATAAAGATAAAATCATATATGAGGAATAAGTTTCAGTTTCATTTTGTTTTTCATCTTGCTCTTTTTACCAAGGATACCAATAAGGCTCGTAATGGACTTGTGATATCTGTATTCTGTAAGCTTTTCTATGTATGAAATGAATAAATAATGGCTTCCTATGTATGGAGGATTTAACACTATATACCATTGGATAGAGCATTTTTTTCTGATCTCAGATATAGTATTAATTCAATTTCGTCAAAAATGGAGTTAACACCCTTTACCTCTCAGGTACAGAAATATAGTCGCTATTGGTTGCTCAAAAGTAAGTTCAAAAATTTTCATTTATTACAAACAACCAAAAACGTTTCCACCATTCAGCCGTTATTGAACATAATAGATACCGTTATAATTTTCGCCACATAACCACCGTACAATGATATACTTGGTAATATATATATATGCTTATGCTAACTAGGCCAAACTGATCAATTTTGAGTTTCGCGATTATCTGAAACCAAGTCTACACTAATCTACAACGAAAAATGAGAAGTAGCCGCAGAGGAACTGCTTTGTCAAGAGATTAAAAAGGAGTACAATACAATTATTACAACTATAAATATCCATTCTGAAAGATATGTGCATGGAGTGACCTCTTATATTTGTAGGCTTTCAGAAATATCATGGAGCCACTGGCAAGCCTCTTCCCCAGCATCATGAACTCCCCTCAGACCCCCATCAAAAGAATAAACTTCGCAATGTGAGACAAGATGGTCCATGGTCTGAATCTGTCCACACTCACAGTGGGCATCTGAAGTGAAACCCCACCTGGAGGTTGTCTCAGCGCACCGGCCAACAGATGTCCTAAAACGGTTTAGGCAGCACCATTCTTTTCGCTTCAACTGTGTGCCGGGGACAATGGTGTTAGGGTCAGTGATGAGGTGCTTGTTTCTTACCTCAGCCCGAGACCATCTCTCCCTCCAAAGCTCTCCAGCATCAACCACATTCAGTTCATCCTGCCGCACATATTGCCTTGACTTTAGGCGCCTGGGGGGAGGATTTAATATATCCCTAGAGACGGGGAGATCTCTCTGTAAACACAGCCGCTCAGCCACTCTACCTGTTCTCTCAAGTCTCCGCAGGTCCGGTGGCACAATGTTAGACAAGACAGGGAGCCAGTCAGTCTGTGTGGGTCTCAAAGTGCCAGTTATTTTCCTCATAGCCTCATTTAGGACCATGTCCACTTTACCAACATGTGTGCTACGAGCCCAAACTGAGGAACAATATTCACCTGTGCTATACATCAGTGCCAGACATGATGTGCGCAATACCTTCATACTACAGCCCCATGTGGTTCCTGCCAACTTACCAATTATATTCAACCTGGTTTTCAGCTTATCTCTTAAACCTTCTAGGTGTTGGCGGTAAGTTAGGGCTCTATCCAGTCTAACCCCCAGATAGCGAGGCGCCTCCTCATGTGCAATTCTTTTGCCACAGAAGGTCAAGTTTAGTGGTCTTTGGGCTTCTCTGTTATTCAGGTGGAAAACTGCAGAAACTGTCTTAGTAGGGTTAGGTCTCAGGAACCACCTCTGGAAATACTCTTCCATATGGAGAAGATCCTGGTTCAGTGTGTTCTCCAGCTCTGCAAAAGCCCTTTCTTGGGCAACCAGGCCTATATCATCTGCATAAATGAATTTACGTGATTGGGTCATGGGCAAATCCGCTGTGTAGGCGTTGAAAAATATGGGTGACAGCACAGATCCCTGGGGCAAGCCATTTTGAAGTGTTCTTACTTGGCTCTGCCTCCCATTCAGAGACACCCTGCATGTACGGTTACTGAGCATGGCTCGAAAGAGGTTTACCATAGTCCTGCATTTAAGTATCCTTGCCATCTTCAAGAGCAAACCATTTTTCCATACCGTATCGTAGGCAGAACTAAGATCCAGAAACACAGCTCCAGTTTTCATGTTTTTCTCAAAACCATGCTCAATATGGGTGCTCAGTCCCAAGACCTGCTCCTCACAGCTCCTCCCCTCCCTGAAGCCAGCCTGCTCCTCTGGGAGGAACTTATCTACTGTTCCCCCAAACCTACTCAGCAAGACTCGTTCAAAGAGTTTATAGGTTGCAGACAACAGAGCAATAGGTCTGTAACTTTTAGGATCCTTTGCATCTTTTCCAGGCTTGAGAACTGCCATCACCCTAGACTGCTTCCAAGCTCTAGGAATCTCTGTCTCAGCTATTATTACTGAAAAGAGTTTTGAGAGCCATATAATTGCTTTTGGACCCAGGTTTCTGGCATAACTCCATCCACTCCTGGTGCTTTGTTTGCTTTCACCTTAAGTATAGCAAGTCTAACCTCCTCCGGGCTCACTGGGTCAGCAAAAGATGATTGAGCCTCACCTTGGGCCAATTCCCTCCTCAGGAGCCGTTTTAACTGAGACTTCACCCTTTGTGGTACTTCTATGTTAGAGTGTTGCACAATCACATCAGCAATATCATCAGGGCTAACCTCAGGGCATTTCGCACTCCTCGCAGTCCCACTCAGCCTGTGAAGCAGTCTCCATGACCTTCTGCTGGAGTGTGTGAAGTCCATATTCTCCATTGCTTCCATCCACCTCTGGCGTCTCTCACCATCAAGCTTCATTATTAGCCTATTTGCTAGTTCATCACTAGGGGAAACTTTATACTCTTCCAGTAGGCTATCACATTCTGTATTCCAACAGGGAATCCAGTTTTTTCTATGACCCCTTGGAATTGACTTTATTGCCGCCTTGAAGAGTAATCTTGAAAATCTTCCATAATTATCTGCACACACAGGAATTCTTGCCACTGTCTTCTCCACTTCTGCTGTGAACTTTGCCCAGTCCGCTCTGCGAAAGTTCCACCTGGGGAGAGTAGGGTTTGAGATGGAGGGCAATCTGACTCCAATCTCCAGAAGAACCAGACTGTGCTGGCTTCTAGGGAATCTGCACTCAACTGATCGTCTGACTGATAGAGGCTGACCCTGTCTGTTGCACGACACAAAACACAGATCCGGACAAGTGGAGGTTCCCCATCTTGCAGAGTGGAATGTATTGCCTTGTTTGGCATCATACTCAAGATGCAGATCATTTGTCTCTGCCCATTGTACCAAGTCCTCACCATCTATATTCTCAGCTCTGTATCCCCATAAAGGGCTATGTGAGTTGAAATCCCCTGCATACACACTAGGATGGGATACAGGTGGCAATGCAGGGGTTCCCCAGTGATCTGCAGGAGGCTTGTACACATTGAAGATGTTTAAACCTTCATACACAATACCTATTGAGTGCCTATTTCCATCCAGGCTTCTACAACTGGAGACCATTTCCGGAGTAACATATGTAGCTAGGCCATACTTTTTGTGAGTGAGAGAGTTCACCAGTGTGTATCCAGGGATCCTCAGCCTATTTTCCATGTCTGAATCCACATGGGTCTCCTGTAAAAGTATAACCTTCACCTTGTGGTCCTTCATCATCTTTGCACATATCTCTGCTTTAGATTTGGATATGCCCTCTATATTAAGTTGGGCAATTAGTAGATTATTAATTTTATTAGTTTGGGAGCCCTGAAAAGGGCTAGTTTGGCCTCTAAAACCGGGAGACATTATGTGTCCGGTCAGCAAGGATGAGCTTCAAGAGGAAATTCCAGCGTCCGCTCATAAAAACCTTATGCGCAATTATTAAGTTTCAAACAACCATAGAGAAATAATGCAATCATCGCTAACCTAATCACCAATACCAACACACCCGCCCATTAGACTCATCTAGCTGTTCAAGTGATGACCAGGATTAATATAAACTTGAAGGAGAAACAAAGGTGAAGAGAAAAGAGGAGGATAACTAAACAAAGAAAAATAACAGGAAAAAGAAAACAGTTGTTAAAGAATATAAAAATGAAAATAATGTTAAATTAATAAAAGGAGAAAGAATCCTGTTTTTTTTTTTACCAATCCGCTACAGCAGTAAAGTTCCAGGCTAAGGACAAAGATGAGAAAATAATAATAAAAAAATAAATAGTTTAAAATGAAAATAAATCAACCAAACGATAGAAAAGATTTGGGATAGGGTAGTAGATGAGAAGGCAGGGTAAGGACAGTCAGCTTTGGAGAGAAGAAGGGGAGGCACTGACTGACTCGGGGTGCGGAGGGTCGCGTCCCTCAGAAATAGCGGAATTGCTATTCCCCCCTACGCCCTACTTGGTAATACTTGGTAATACTTGGCTGGTACCGTACGCAGTGTATGGATGGTAGTGATAATGGCATGGGCTCCAGTAGAGTGTTGGTGGACGGTCGCAGCTCCCAGGGGGGCAGTCATCTGCACAGAGCGCATAAATTTCGTCTAGCCTAGAAATGCGCCACAAACACCGCAAATTGGCGCACGCAGGCATAGAGATGACCGCGAGAGAGAGACAGATAGTGAGGGAGTGAAAAAGAGACAGTATGAGAGTGAGAGAGTGAAAGAGAGAGTGAGAGAGTGCATACAACACAGGAAATGAGTGGTCGATAGAGGGTCAACACTCTGGAAAACGAGAACAGTCACCGCAGTCAACATCAGTAAGATATTATGGCACTTGAGTACCGCAGAAACTGTAGCACAAACAATGGTGTCGGAAATTTAGGCCAATAATTTCCAAAGTTAAGAGTCCAGTATGAAAGTGAAGAGAGAAAAGCACTTTAATGTGTGTTGGTAGGTGCTCGCGCAGAGTGGAATGTGATAGAAATTAGAGAATGAGAAGAATAGTGTTACTAAATAAATCGTGAGGAAAATAGATGATCAGGATTCCCGATTCTACAATTATTGGGTTGTATGCATGGATTGTTGTCCCAGTACATTTTAAGCTTAATGATTAATTATCAATTTTGTATTGATATCATTAAAATTAATTCATTAATTCGATTTATTGGGGATGGAAATTCCAGTTTAAAACCCTGTGTTTTTAACTTGAACTACCTTACAGTATAAAAGTATTTGGTACGGTATGCAATACAAAAAATAGTTTAAAACGCAGAAAGTCAAATTACATTCTGAACTTGCAACAAAAATGCTTGAAATTAAATATTGTAGAATTATTTTCAATCAATTATGTTGTTGAGTGTTAATCTACACTCATTATGGATAGGATTTCTTAGTGATGAGTGCTGGTTATAGATTTGATTTATACAACAGCAATATCAAATAGCAAGGATTGGTTGTCCAGGATAGCCAGTAACTGGGTTTCCAGCGCTCTTCAAGCCTGTCACTGCGAAGACGCGACCACTATACTTTGTTGGAGGCAAGACATGCTGGAAAATTCGAGCCGATGTCACGTACAAAACGTCGAGCTTTTCACCACCAAATGCCACACTTGTTGCTTCCTTAGCTGGTATTTCGATTGTTTTAAGCAGCTTTCCAGACTCCGGGTCAATTCTGAGCACCTGTAAATATCAAAGACAGTGTAACACAATATTTATGTAACATTGTACAAGTATTACATCTATCTCGTATTTAACTGTATAACACCGTATTTGACAGTATATAACAAATCAAATCAAATCAAATCATTTATTTATCCTTGAAACAAAATAATAACATATGAAACTTAAAAAGTATAAAAATTACAACTGAAAAATAATAATATAATATAATACATATAAGAATAAAATAGTACAAAAGGAAGGTCCCTGCAAGGTAAGAAACCTGTGCGCAGTGGCCGAGTGTTTAATATATTTGAAAATTAAATAAAAATTTCATTTATTAAGGATACAAAAAACATTTTCATGAGGTATAATATATGCTTAGGGTATTGTTTAGGGAAGGACAACGGGAATGGGGAAAAGGAAAAGGAGACCACTTAGAAAGTAAACTTAAATTTTTGCCTAGAGGAGCTATTAATTTATATGCCTAAAAAATATTCAAATTGAATTGTTTGCAACTATCCATACATTGATATCTGAGACTAGCTTTTTATTGAATTTATTTGTAATAAAATGATGTGGGATAATGTTTATAAGTTTAGTTACCATGTATAAAAATTGTCGTCTACAAATAGATAGATTAGTATCAGCTACCTGATAAGTGATGGATGATGGGCGGAGGTTATATGATGATTCACGCAAGTTGAATTGATCTTTATGTTTGTTTATATATATTATTAAATTTTTTAAATATAGCTGTCTGACAGTAAAGACATCAAGTTCAAAGAAAAGGTTTTCACTTGGATACAGTCTCGGCTTTCCTAGTATAGCTCTAATAAGGTGCTTTTGAATTACAAAAATCCTTTCCATGTGATTAGAATAAGTTCCACCCCAAATTCTGATTCCATATCCCAGAAAAGATTGGATGTAGGCAAAATATATAAGTCTTGAAACCTCTTTGTGACTCAATTGGCTTATATTACGAAATTTACCTATCCAATGTTTGAGTTTATTACATGTATTGTTTATGTGGACATCCCATCGTAAATGTTGATCCACCGTTACACCAAGATATTTAACATACTTTTCTCTATTCAACTTTGAGCATTGGCAATCAATCAAGCCTGAGTTCATACAGTTTAAATTATGAATATTAATGTGGTCAAGACCATGTGGCTGACCTGCAGCAGTTGGCGAAAAGGTAATGAAATTACTTTTTTTAATGTTAAGTGTTAAAATATGCTCATCCAGCCAGGATTTGATAATTTTAAGGCCAGACTCTGATTTTGTTTTGACCTCCTCCCATGTATCTCCAGTGAATACCAGGGAAGTGTCATCCGCAAAAGCGATCGTCACACAATTCTCCACTTCCAACCTAAGAAGGTCGTTAATATATAAGAGAAAGAGAACCGGTGACAATACTGTACCCTGCGGAAGGCCATAATCAGTGAGCTGTTTGTAGCTAGTTTTATTGTCAATTTTTAGAATTTGATGTCTATTGCTTAAATAACTGGTGAATAGTTTGAGGGGTATTCCACGAAAGCCTAGTTTTTCCATTTTAATTAACAGTTTTGAATGAGGAATAGTGTCAAAGGCCTTGGCAAGATCTAGAAAGATGGCTATTGTTTTCATATTGTTACTAAAATTATCTGTAATTGTCTGAGTTAGGAGAGCGATTGAATCTATTGTACTCTTATGTGACTGGAAACCAAATTGTTGTTTATGAATAATATTATGCTTTAGTAGATAGCTAACTACACGGGATTTTATCAATTTTTCAATTATTTTGGAAAAACTGCTCAACAAGCTGATTGGACGGTAATTAGCAGGATTTGAGGGATCACCCGCTTTATATAAAGGTACAATATTAGCCAATTTTAAGCTAACTGGAAAATGCCCTCCAAAAAACATCTATTGATTATTACCGCCAATGGTCTAACAATATATGGCCAGATAAATTTCAAGCACCTGTTACCAATCTTATCAACACCTGGAGCTGAGTTGATGTTTAAAGAATTTAAAGTGACAGAAATTTCATTTTCATTTGTTGGTGTTAAGCAAAAGGAGTTGCAAGAATCTGGTATACATGAGTCCTTGAAATTATTGCCTGCAGTTGAGATTGGATTATTTTTTTTCAATTCTTCAGCATAAGTTTTCCCAACATGAGCAAAATGATGATTTAGTAAATCAGCATCCAGTTTGGTAACTTTAGTATTACTTTTTTTACCCAACAGCTCATTTAGAGTTTCCCAAATCTTCTTAGTATTATTTTTATGTTGATTAATTTTGTTTTATAATAGTCACACTTACTCTGTCTTAGTAATTTATTGAGAGAATTCCTATAAGAAAGATATTCATCTTTTAAACGGGTATTGAAAGGCTGCTTTGTTAGAATTTTAAACAATTTATCACGTCTTCTAATTGAATTAATAAGACCACGCGTGATCCAAGGTTTTAAAGGTTGCAATTTATGAGGAATTTTCACCTTAACTGTGGCGAGTTCAATATGATTGGATACTTTATCTGTGAAAATTTTCATTTGTTCATTAACGTGTAGATTAGCCTCCAGCAAGTCATCCCAGTTTTCTGATTCTATGGATAATCTCAATCTATTAAAATCTATTTTAAAGGTTGAATGAATAGGTTTAGTTGTTTTAGCAATGTCAGTAGCAAGATCGATGTGAATGCTGACACAAAAGTGATCAGTAATATTAGTTTCTATTATTGTGCTCATTACATTATTGGGGTTAAAAGTTGAATTTTTAAAAAATATGTGGTCTAGACACGTTTTAGAGCCGTTTTGTACTCTAGTAGGCTTATTTATGTAGGATTTTAAACCATTCAAGGACAAAATACCGAAATACTCATTAGCAACCAATGTATTTCCATTCAAATTAATATTCAAGTCACCAGCAAGAATTATATTTGGTCGATTTTTGATGGAATTCAAACAATCATTTAATTCATTGAGAAAGATATCGAGACTTGTTGAAGGAGATCTATAAATTGCGATAAGGGTTATCTTTTCATCCACTCCGGGCACTTGTATATCTAACAAAATAGAGTTCATTTTTAGCAATTCATCAATAGTAGAATAGAATGGAATAGAATATGTTTTTATTTCACCAGAAACAATAATTACAAAATACATTTCCAGCAATAAATTACAATTTATTGTATCAAAATTTTCAAGAATTTCATATGACCTTAGCCTACTAACATTTAGCCTACTAGTAAAATATAATGTTGTTCTCTAGATCATGTTATATTCAGTATCAATTTTATTTTGGTACCTCATTTTCAGCTCTCTATAGTCAAATATTGTTGATGATCACATCATACCCCATCACAATTATTCTGTGTTTTACGTGGTTGACACAAGATTCTCAGCACCGAAAATTCTATTCAAAGCACGCTAAAATTATAATCTGATGAACTTTTAATGAAGCTGAGCTTAGAACATCCTAATGATATCGATTCATGCTAAATTCATACAGTTAACGCAGTGAATACTGGAAGAAATCACTCATGTATTCAGTGTATGCGTTATTCAAGCATGCTTCAGGCATTTTAAAACAAAGCTATGGAATTCGAAAAACAGTACTCATCCTCTTTGATAATGTAACATTTTTCCACTCTCTGACATAAGATTGCTCATTGACATAGCTTTCAAATTCAGAATAATCCATATAATTATGTGAGTTCAACAATGTTCAGCCTAATTTTAAAAGAGGTCATGTGAGTTAATTTTTCCTTGCAATAGAGCCAATTTTAATGAATACAAGGTTATTAGACAGAAGGCTGAACCATTCCTAATGCTTTTTGAATCCACAAGCTGTTGTAGTGGGGGGACTGATTCGGCTGACGTCATTTTGATAATATCAGCTGTTGGTAATATTGACTGATGTAGGAGAATAAATTTAACTTGTCAGAAAACAGCTGTTTCGGCAATAAGTTAACAGTGATTTTGACACAAGAATCCGAAGACTCAAAAGTGTTAAAGACCTCCAAAGTCTTCAAAAGACCTTTTTAAAGAATACCTTTTTAAAAGACCTTTTCAATAATGTGCGAAATTCAGCATTATGTAGGTTAATTATTGTGATATTGACTGTCGAAACAGCTGTTTTCTGGCAAGTTAAATTGATCCTGCTATTTTGGCGGACCGTTAGTGTGACGTTACAGGAATCAAGAAATCAGAGTTCCCCCTCCACTTTGCGCCTTACACCTTCTCTTCAATAACCTTGGAATGAATAAGTTGCAAGCCGTTATTAATGCTCCTCTTTTCACACTGATGATTCAGGAAGAGAATGTATTTTTTACTAGATACAAGAATTTTTAATTACTGGGTTAATCCCAATTGATTCAGTACTGAACTAGTCATCAATAATCATTAGTCTACCAATGAACGTGATCCCTGATTATCCCTGATGAGCTAGATAATCGAATTCCATTCATGGCTTTCATGATATAGTAACATGATATTGGCTGGACATAGGGCGGGTATAGGGTTCTGGTTAGTAATTTGGATGGTAACTGTGAAAAAGCAGACAATAATGTGGACATCAGTTGATCCCAGAGCGGGCAAATGGAGGAAAAAGGCAGGCGTTCGGACTGAACCAGACATACTTTTTGTACTGCAAAATGCTGCATGCCCTGCTCCGACACATTCGACTCCATCAAACCTAATGGACTGAATCCCAATTACCGCGACGGGCCACCGTACGATGCATTAGTCACCTTCAAATTTGATATTGTTGGGTGCTAGCCAGAAACGTGCTCTTCCCATCTCGCCACTAATTCATCATGCTTTTATGCAGTGCTGCTGGCAACCATGGCCCACAATCTTCAACCCATCATTAAAAGGCTGGAATCAATAACTTGGAATTTTTCATCATTCTACTGGTACCAACCACAATATAAAATCGTAGAGCGCGATAATTATGTAATGCAAAATGTAAATCACTTCAAAGTTTTTTTTTCTCATCGTATGGCTTTTTATCGGTGGGGAGACCCTTACGGGTAGGTTCCACCTCGCTTAATTTTTTGTATCGATCACCCATCCGAGAGCAGTCTTGAATGTTTGTTACTTAATCACATGATTACTTAGCAACCGCTCTCACCGAGCGACCACTGATCTTATTATTTCTAAAAACGTAAGAGTGTAGGTATGTGCTTAACCTCAAGTCTCATGAGTTGTAGAAATATTTCATTAATGAGACCAAAACTAATAGTATGTTATGGATAGAGAAATTCAAAATTAAAGTAAGCTAGTTGCACTGTTATGCAGGTAGAAGGTTATTCCGTGTAAAAAAATCAATACCTTGGAGTTCAATAGCAAGTAGCCTATTACATTCTTGTACAGTATGAAAGCTGCTTGATAGGGAAAGCATAGCTATGATTGATTTTGATTGTAAAGTGGCTCATAGCTAGAGTGCATGGAAAATGATATCAAAGCACAATGATTAATGAAAGCACAATGATAGAGATTATGATATGATATAGATTATATGATATAGATTATGATATGATTATCAAAGCACAATGATATAGCGTGCTGGGAAGAATTTGATATTTTTGAATAAGTTTGAGTAAAAATAAACTAACCCCAATGAGAAGTGTTTAATGAGAACAAAATTAATTACTTCGCATTGATGTATCAGGAAAAATGATAAATATAGAATCAGATTTTCACCGTGGAAGTGAGAGGTGAAATCTTTTGTTAATGAGAATGAGGTGAAGAATTGAACACGTGTAGTCCTATAATTATAGTCATGTAATCCTAAATCTAGTCGTATAATCACTAACCTACGATTGGGAAAACATTTAATGAGAATATTATTATTTTAAAGGGATTGAAACAGATAGTAGGAAAGAGAGAGTGAAAGAGAGAGAGAGATTTCTAATCAGTTTTAAGCATTGTCCAGTTAGCTTTTGGATGGAACTCATTCCTATTATTACTTTAAAGGTACTCAGACACATGCATAGTTTGCATAGCTATTGTATATTTGGCCTTGAACAAAGTGTGAACAACAAACTAGGACTTCAATAATTGCTTCCCTTACTGAAACTAGGGGTATGGCCATCCCATTAGCTGCTGGTTGAGCAAGGCAATACTATTACTATGTACCGCTGTCCTGTATCTAGTCACATTCTCTAAAACAATGGGTGAGCGAGGCAGACTTGCTTCATTTGTTCAGAACCAGAACACAAATTAGAGAGCAAGAATTTCAATTTGCTATCTGCAGCATGTGATGCTGGTTCAAAGAATGGTACGTTTTTTAATGGCGCATAATACCTTATATGTGATAGACCCTAGTTCATATGAATAAAGTTGAAGCTGCAACAAATTTTACTTTTTTCCACTCGGAACCTACAATTTCACTCGTTTCCCTAATAATTGAAGATCCACATGATGATTGATTTGAATGTTGGACTTTCCAGAATCCATCAAGCTACTTCTTGAAAAATCTAGACTCTTCTGCAACTTTTTTCGTAGCCATGTTTATAGGATCTTACAATGGTGATCATGTACAGGATCTTAATTTTCCATTTTTTTCTTTTTTTTACTTCATGCATTCTGCTAGTAAATAGCCTAAATACTTTTAATGGTATTTAGTGGCGAAGCGTTTACTTATTTGGTCATCGCCGGGTATATTTCCTTTAGGATAGGAAATCCGATGACCAAATAAGTATACCACGCTTCGCTACGGGGTATTTTCAATAATGATCTTGATTTCGTTTCTCACGCACATGAAATCGATCCTTTTTTTAAGGAAATCGTTTGAACGACGAATCTAGTTTATCAACTAAGATAAGTCGATTTGGCTAGGCTTCATAAGAAGAACTGAAGTTCTAATTTCATAAATTTAGAAGTAAACTATTGAATTATTTTATGCCTCTGCCTGATATATATCTATGTTCTCTATGTGTCTTATAAATAACTATAATTATAATATAACTGTTACACATTTTTTATGTAAGGGATATAAACACATAGGGGCATTTTTATATAAGGGATTTTTCTATTTAACGAGATATAAACAGTTTTTTTTTAATTCTCCATGAATAAGTGACACGCTGTTTCCTCTTTGCCAGATCTGACTCCGGCCGCTTCTCACATAATAATCTATTCACCCGTGTGTTGTTTTTTAGTTTTTTCCTACCATTTCTAGTCGTATGTTGGTGTTGGATTGAATTGAACTCGTTTACTTTTGCCGATGTGCAGCAAGTTGAAAGAGAATCTTTCTGTGTAGTAGTAAAGGTGATATTGTGGTAATTATCCATACTGAATAAGAAGACTTGGAGTTGTCAAAATCACAAATTTATTAAAACAACAAGATACCAGTTTAGGTTGATCTCGTTTTTTTCATAAATTTGCGGTTTTGACAACTTCAAGTCTTTTTATTTAGAAATGAGAATCCATTGTATTCCAATCTTTAAAATTGAACATAATATTATGGAATATTGTATATTTTTGTGCAATGAATTATTAGATTTGTTTATTTTGTAGGAGGACCACAGGTTTACCCCGAGAACGGCACAGTGCAGACAGTGACGGGCCGAAAAGCGGTGTTGTCGGTTGAGTTCTGTGCGAATCCACCAGTCACCCGTGCTCTGTGGATCACTCATTCGCGCGTCATCCGACCCGGACAAGCTCATGACCGGCTATTCGCTCACAACTTAACGGTGAATATACAATCTCATAATCCAATCAAAAATGTCTTCTCACTTTTCAAATCTTCCACTCTTTGCTCTTTGGCCTTCGAAATAAATTCTAGGTTTAATAATAAAATCCTAGTGAAGCAAGTTATAAGTGTATTTTATTAAGAAGTCTTGAAGTGCCAATAATGGCTACATTAATGCCGTATCAGCATATCAGCGACCAAAAGAAACCCCTAACAAATAAACAAGGAACAGTATTTGAACTTTTAAGATATTCTACGTTGAATTGTGTTGTGTCTTCATTCTACTGATAAAATTACACTGATTTTCAGTAGAAAACAAATATAACTTACATTGCAGTTACGACCTGGTGTTGGACTTCATCAGAAGGATGAAGTGCAATGAAAATTTTATTTGTTTTCTACTGAAATTTTCTTTAAACCAGTATAACATTAAAACGCACTGTTCTTCAATAAAAGATGTAGAACATTTCTTCTATCATGACTGGGTAATTATATTGCACAAATTTGTTTTCTTCTGCAGTGATAATCTACTTTCAGAGTTGGATGGATGTAAATTAATAACACGTTTTTTATATATCTGTATTCCAAAAACAAGACATCTATCTAAATGGAATGTGATTGATCACCTAACTTGAAGACGATCCGTTCATATTCCTCGAATCATTGATATAATCAGGTTCATTTAGTTTGGCGCTTGGCATTTGATAGATAGATATTATTTCTTTGTAATCGTACTCTACGGTCATCAGCAACGTCAAGAAATAATCTTTCTCTATCTATCTAATGCCAAGCGCCAAATTAAATTAATCTGATTACACAATAGATTAGTGTAAATGTAGGCTACACCTCCATGTCTCCAGTAGCAGCTCCACTCTTGTGTGGTATACTGTAGCTTCCCATCCAGTCATACACCCATTTCATTAGCTTGAAACAATATGGGATCAAATGAACCAAGATCATGTTTGTGGGAAGGGATCAAGAGTGCAGTATAACCTATGCTGTATCAAATATTACTCCAAATAGTAAGTTATGCGTGACATAGAGAGGCGGTAGATTTGGAGAGGCAAGGGTTGGATTCGGGAGAGCAGCCGGCGGAATGCTAATGCTTTGATAATGATTGCCAGTCAATCGCTGTTAATCCGGGGCATTGACGGTAAATCACGCATGTTAGCACGTGTGGCTGACGTGAACAGAGTGAGCCCCCGTCGCCTGCTTAATTGTTATCACCGGCCATTGTTATTGTGCATCTCTGCGATGCTGTGGATGCGGCCGAGTCAAGTGTAACTACAATGCGCGGCTGATGCTGGGCTGCTGATGTGCAGTGCAGTGCAGTGCTCGAGACCCCAAGCAACAATGTGCTAATACTCGCATGAAGAATGAATGCACAGCACATGCATCGTAGTATAAGCCAACATGTACCCTGACTGCACTACAACTAGGCTACCATTCGCATCACATGCGATGTCTGTTCAGTATGGAAGACTGTTTGTCTATGACTGCCGGGTTCGGTGGTAGCATTGAATATATAATATATATATACCTTATAGGATATAGATTCATACCTTGAAGGATGTATATACCTTGAAGGATGCATATTCAATGGTGGTAGTGAGAGAAGATTTCTATAGAATAATGATAGGACATCTTATGGGCTGAGAATCAGACGTTTTATTACAAGTTTTTTCTATACCCCAAAATCCGAGCTTCAAAATCACTTGGTCAATTGGTAGAGTGGACATTATTGTCCAAACTTCGCCAAGTTAGAAAAATAAAGAAGTCATTATTACCACACAGTCATATTAGCACATTCATTCCTTACAACCATAAAATGTTACTACTATACCACCATTGAAGATTTCGTTGATCATACATACATGAGGAGCATACATTGTAGGGTACTAATGTATGGTGTATCATCATCCTAATGATAAACCAAGCCAATCTATACTTCCTCAGCACATTATTGCTATTTGAATATTTAATGTTAGATTTGATAATAATAAGTAACGATTTAATGAGTGCGACTTATTAAATAGGAATAATTTCATCCAGAGTATCTAAAGGAGCATTTTTGAATAGGAATAGAATAAATAGTTTCTGCTTTACTTTATTCTCTCAAGTATACCAATGAAAAGCTATAACCTGTATATTAATAATTTTATGGTCAAATAAAAGTCAACGACCATGATTCAGACTCAGCGTCTTCCACTTCGGGAGCTATACAGCTAATAATAATAATAATAATAATTTTATGGTTATATGAAATTATTATAATGATATTATTCTTGGAAAAGGCAAGTGATTGTGAGAAGACCAAAAATTAACTGAAAAAATGATTATTCTAGGGAGGATAAACTCTGAAAAACCAAAACATTCTTATTCTTTGTGTATTGCATTCTGTAATATTTATTATTGGTCCAATCAGCAAACATACATTCATGATGTATGTTACTATTCAAACTAAGTGGGGAATAAGAACCAATAAAAAAGACATTTTAAAAAATTAAAGCCAAACCACTCGATTCAACGAACCGATTTTGATAAAAGTTCGAGAACAATATTAATAAATTAGTAGCAAACCTGGAGTAATAAAATTCAATTCGTTGGAGATTGCTGAGTATTCATGAGTATCCATTAAATATCATTGAATATTATTAAATTTATCTCTGTGACAATATTTTGAATTGAAATTTGAATCAATTTTAATACGTAGAAGGGTCACCGTCATTTTAATTTCCAAGTTTGTTGCCCGATATTATCACATTATACAGTATTAAAAGGGGACAGAGTGGAAAATCGAGTTGAGGGGACGCCTGAAATTGAAGCCAGAAACTAAGAGCATTTCGGCCGCTGTAAGTTTAATGTTGCGCGAAGAGGAGCAATAAAATGTTTTGTTTGACTAAATGGAAAGGATCAGTAGAAGGGTGGCGGGGAGGGGTGGTGGGGTTCCATAGAATTGGTTTACGCATGGCGAAGTTTGAAAATGAGAGACGAAATTCGGCCAAGGCAGCGAGCTCCACACAGCATCCACCAGCCTTCGAACGAGCAATATCGGTGTTGCAACTAAAAGGTGGATTACAGTATCTTTTCAATTAGTGCTGGAGATTCGCCCCATCTGTTGACATGGAAGACAATGCTTTTACCCTTGAGCTCACAAAGCCTTTTTCATTATAGTCGGTTCAATTTTATCGCATTTTTGCGCTGAATTGCTCTGTTCCAGTGAAGCGTCTTCTACCATTGTTCCGTACCAAAGATCTGAAAAGCATATTTTTTATTGTTAAAAATGTTTTAAATTGTTAATGAGGCTTAATTATTATATATATATATTTTTTGAAGGTGATGCCCACATGAGCTCAAGGCTTGTGCATGGGTAATAAGAGGGGTGATTATTATATTACTTAAAAAGTAATATAAAGTGAAAACTAACTTTCACCATGTTCCCTATCAAGGTATAATTGGTTATGTTGGAGAAGTGTTAATTACTTATTAACTTCTTAA
Source organism: Laodelphax striatellus (assembly GCA_017141395.1). Classification (NCBI taxonomy): domain Eukaryota; kingdom Metazoa; phylum Arthropoda; class Insecta; order Hemiptera; family Delphacidae; genus Laodelphax; species Laodelphax striatellus. The sequence continues at coordinate 10,360,262 of CM029531.1, read as the reverse complement.
AGTTGACTCATTCGAATTTTACAAGTTCAAAGCATTTGATAGTTAAATAGTCCAAGAAAGTTTTGAAATTATTGTATAATTTTTTTATTGATTCTGAACGAAAATCCTTTGAAAACCGGAATTGGTTTGTTCGAATGATCAAAGTATGAACACTTATTTTTAAACGAGACCTCTTCTCAATTTTTTTAAAGTATTAATAAACAAGTTCGCTAGTCTACTTTTTATGGTGGAATTATGTAATATTAGATGTATCATTATTGTCTAAATCCTCTATAGATAGCTGTTACAGTGAGGCCGCAGTGCTGGGTTGTTACCTAGATGATAGATGGTTTATCTATAGCTCATACAATATTCATAATAATAGAACATTGTAGAAAATTATCACGGCCTCTTTGAAAAACCATGTCAACCATCTAAGATCTACCGACCTGTAGTGCAGCCCAAGTTTAATATTTACTAGTTTACTTGAAATGATAAAAACTTCCATTGTCTAAAGACTTCAACAGACAACATTCGAATCTGGTTGGTGAATTTCAATAATTATTCTTTTACCATTTGTATATTATTGCAGGAAGAAATTAGCTTCCATCTTTTATTTTTTATCAATTGATCAAACATCAAGCCCAGCATTGTAAAAATACTGGGTTTTTTTTTTAAATTTACAATGAAACATACAATACCATACTAGATTTCAATAGAATCCATATTTAGTATATTAAAAGACTTTTGCCAAAATTTATGACAGCCACTTTGACCTTATTTGGCCTTACGACCCTTTTGTAACCGAAATTGAGCCAATGTCTGTTACAAAATGTCTGTTGATTCTTCCCACATTGTAATGTATCTTGCCAATACATGAATAAATAAATAAATTTATATGCAGTTTACGCCAAAAGAAAGGTTATATTGGTCATAGGGTTTTATTTGTATTTTGGAAGAAAATGTACGTTTGAGGGGTTAAAAATGAAATTAAACTCAACGCTATCTCTCCGGATCAGGAGGAACTACGTGCACACCGCAGTACTGAGCTAGGAGTACAGTTGGTTATTTGAATTTGATTAATGAACAATGCTGTTTCTATTTTCTTGTGCTCGCAGGAGGGTAGCTCTCAGTGGTGTCATAAAGCCGGCCTGACAGTGAGTCCAGTACACGTCTCTGACCAGGGCGAGTACAGCTTTCTGGTGCGGACACCCAAAGGCCTAGCTGAGGCCACTCTCTTGCTCAACGTTTCTGACGAGGGAGGACTTCAGGCTTCTGCCTCATCGGCCTCGTCCAACGTTTCCTGCTACTTCCTAACAACGGTCATCTTCCTTCAACTTATCAAGAATTTTACTTGGCTTTGACAACATATTTAAACACTTGGAATCATTTTCTCAACGAGCAAAGTGTAGAGAGATGTGAATAAAAGGTACAATAATGATAGAATTCCATGTCTAACGAGCATACATTTTTCAAATATGAACAAATAAAAACAATGATTAGCATATGATGAAACCTCATGTCTGTTTCGAAGGTGGAATTTCTTAACGAAACATAGAGGAACTATTGGAGACTTTTCTCCTAGTGAATAAAACGTTCAGTCATGAGCGAAAGCATATTTGAAAACGAGTTTGTTCCTGGAGTATGAATTTCTGTAGGTTATTTTAGAGTCAAGTTGATAATGAATTCGAACACCACATATTTTGAGAGAGATAGTTACCAAAACAAAAAGTGATCTGATAGGGGATAGGAAATAAGTTGAATTGATCAAGAGTGAATTGGTTAAGTTTGATATTTGATGAGATGATTGAAAAATGGTATGAGTTCCAATATATTGTCGGAAAAGAATTATCAAAATGAATGCAGTTTTTGTAATCGTATATTTTCAAGATGTATGATTTAAAAGTTGGAATAGCTAAATATTTCCTCTGTTATCATTTTTGGAGAATTTTCAATAGAAATTAATCATTTTTGAAAAAATAATTTTCCACTCCTTATTCAATGCCTTTAAAGCACTCTTATCACAAGATTGATAGACAAATCTGTCTAGTAATCTTGCTCTTATCACAGCTCACTGGTTAACCATTGACAGCCAAGTTATAAAAATAACTTGATGATTTATTTCCCATTCTTCTATTATGGTTAACAGTACACACCCCTGTATTCACACTATGTCTTGTAGAGGAGGTCAAATGAAATCATTTTAATAGCAATAGCATTTATATTATTCATTGACTAATCTGAATTGAAGATTAATAAATTATTATTTAACATTAATTGGCATTGATAAAAATATTCAAGTTTTTAATTGAAATTTTCTCTTCCTCCCTGCTTGAAGTTGTCTTACGATATATTTTCAAATGAGAGTCTACATCAATTCTACATAATTTTTTTGAAAACAATAACTTATTACCAACATTACAAATTACTTCATCCAGCCAGATTCAAGCATTGTTATTCTTCAACAATCCTTGGATTCCTAATCAATTGTAATGATGCGACCAGGTAACTCAATTTTAGCACATGATATTGTGCTCACAAAATATGTAACATAATTCTATATGAGCATGTTATAATTTTCAATATGGTCACTAGATATTACAGATAATGATTTTCATTAAGAGTTCTTGAACATTTTGAATATTCTCCAAATAAACCAAAATAACTGTGTCATGAAAAACTGAAACTGTAGTGATGGAATTTTCATAAACATTTCCTGATATGATATTGAATGTGCAAATGATTATGACAAAGTAATGTATGTTTGTGTAGAGTTTTTCTAGCATGCTGAGAGATTGTAAGTTTATATTAATAGAGTTAATGTAATTTAATGATTCCGCCTAATATTGTATTAATGCTTTCGAATCAGTGTTAAAGTTAATATTGATGTTTACATGTATCATAAAGTTATAGATTTATCGATAAACACTGACAAAACTTTATCAAATACTTGTAAAACTCCACGAATATAATAAACATCTAGAATAAGGCTTTAATTTTGATGAACTGAAAGTGCTTTTGAATCAGTGTTGATATTATATTCTACATGTATCATAACGTTAAAGATTTATCGAGATACAGTATACTGACAAAACTCTTTAAAAAACACCATGAATATAATAATATAACTAGAGTGAGGCATCAATTTTGAAAAATTTGAAATCAAAAGAATAGTGTTTGAGTAATGAACAGTTGTGCAATCTAACAACATTATTCCAAATTAATAAATCGTATGAAATCCAGGCATATCTCTATACTGAACTGAACTATTTTGATGTTGTGTTTTAATATTATTTATGATTATATCTAGGGCCTCATATATCCCATTACCTATTCCTTTTACAAAACATTTAATGCTATGATATTAAGATTCAGCAGAACCAGTTTATCATTCACAATCCAAAATGAACGATTTCATCATTGAAATAGTTTCAGGAGGATAAAATTTTGAACAGAATGGTATGTTCGATAAATTGAACACGAATTTTAAACAGAAGTTTTAAATGTTACTGAGTGGTTATTGTACTAAAGGGGCGTTTTCATTATTCTTTCTATCTATGAGCTCAAACAACCTTTTTTCACTAAAAATATAATGTTTGATAAACATTTTAAACAGCGTGATAATAATTTAATTATCATTTTGATTCATTTTTCATGGGGAAATGTTGGAAGAAGTGATTTAATATACAAATTTGGTGCCAAATTTGTCAGACAATTCCGTTTGAGAATATGGACGCAGAGTGTTACTCAGTATGTCAATTTCAAAGAAACTTCATCAGAATCGTGGTGAGTTTAGTGTCTTATTTCAGTGTTCATTGTGATTGTTTTCTAGATTATAAATGTATTATACTATTATCACATTTAGAATAAGTTACTGTAAGGTTAAGGAACGACCAAAGAGACAATTGTAATAACTATGTTACTGAGGTGCAAACCAGTTCATTTACTCAACCATTTCTATATTGTTGTGATGGAGCAATATCTTGAATACCATTATCGATTTTCAAACTCAAATTAGCGCGCAATTTCAAATCCTTTAGAACTTTACTTCTTCTAAAATCTAGATAATTATTGTCAGTATAAAAATTGTTGTATTGATAATTCTCAAGAAAATTTGGAATGTTGATTATGGATTAATTAGTAAATTTTTATCATTCATTCCAATGCATTGACAGCCCTCAAAGCACTCATTTGACTAGAAATTTTGTCAAAAAATTTTTTTTATTAAAAAAAATATCTTCCAGTAATAAGTAAGTATTATACCTAGACAATACTCTGAATTTTCAAAACAATAGCAGCTTTTCCCTAAAACTCCAACTTTCAAAATCACTCAACGAGGAGAGAATTTTTACTGCTTTCAGTTAAATTCACATTTTGCTCTAAATCATAAAGATTCCATCATTTAAAAACATATAAAATTTCAAGATTTAAAATTTCAGAACATAGGACTGAGTCCTATGGTAAACAAGATTCTAGAACCAGCCAAATCACAAAGGTATTTTGTAATTAATTCAACTCTAATCTAGTGTTGAACGCATTTTTGCATTTTTTTTAACTCCCACGTAGTCTATTGGCTCATAAACCTCAGTACCATAGTTTGGAGAAGTGAGTTTAAATGAATTTTTCATCTTGGAGATAAGTAAATTATTACTAGAAGTGGATATTTATATCATAGGATGTTTTGTAAATCAATATAAGCGCATGGGATATTTTTGTTAGTACCATGATAATCCAAAACTGTACAGTCAATATTTTTCAAATAACTGCTGTTATAAAGCTTCGTCTAGATGTTTATACTATTGAAAAATGAAAAAAATATAATAATTATTTTCTAATAATTTGTGGCTAATTTGGAAAATACTATTCTAACTTCTGTAAATGTGAGATTAATTCGAACTGATTGTTCATCTCCTTATATTTTTATTTATTTATTAATTGATCGTGAGCCTTGTAAGCTATTCAATGTCAACGTCAAAGCCTAAATATCAGCCTAATTTTTATCAAAGCAACCAGTATTATCTTGAATCTGATTATTGCGATTATTTTTCTGTATTTTTAATCGATAAATTACAACAGTCTGGAATAAATTTTTAATAAATAAATTTAACTCTTTACAACATCGCAGGAGAATCTGTTGTCAAGAACAAGTAATTCAGCTCGAGTTAGAATTGATTGAGTTTTTCAGCGATTTGAGCTGAATAAGTTATTAATAATATTCTAAGAAAGTAGGGTACGGTTCTGTAGCCTCCTTTCGAACATCTTATCTGCAAGGCAGTGATTTCTCCACATCAATACTCAGGAAATAACATCTTTAACCCTAAGGGTGTGTTACTAATCTCGTCTTGTCTTGTCTTGACTAACCGCCTAAAAGATACTTTGATTTCATTTGGGAGTGTGATAATTCCAAATTCAGTGATGTTGTAATTTTTCAATGAGTCATTCATGGAGATCTATAAGGAGAGAACTATTAAAATTTCTACGACAGAGATGCTGATATAAAAATGATTGATGTAATTATTGAGATAAAATTGATAATATTAGATATTTTTGTGCTAATCATGAAATTGGAAAAAATATCAAAAATAGTTCTATACATTGCGGATTATAATGTTCAAGTGGTAGAATATTACCTAATGTACGTCCATGTTTTTCTGTAATTGAATTGAAATGGCTGTGAATAATAAATTATCGTATTTGTTATATGTTGTGTTGTCATAAAAATATTTATGGAATTATTATGTTCTATGTAAATTGGATATTGAATAAAACTTTGTAAAAAATCTTGATTTCTCATAGATTGAATAACCCAATGAATTACACCCAAACCCTAAACCATATAATATCAGTCTTTGATTCGACTGTAATAATTTTTAAACTCAGTTTACATAATTTGAGAAATACTAGAATGTAATCAAAGGTTTTTTTTTTGTGCACAGAACCAGAGAAGTAAAATCTTGAGTCGTTAGATGAAAGCAATAATTCTACTCTGAATTAATTAAAATCAGATATCAGGTTCTGATTTTTTCCATTGTAAAAGGAAAACCCCTTTTTTCTCATTGAAAATAAAGAGAATAGATGCATAGTTCATAATGTGATTGACAGTATTCAAGCTCAACGCATGTTGAGTATGGTAAACAGAAGCTGTGACAAATCTAAATCAGAAATTTGTGGCATAATCTATACCACAGACAACATAGTATAGTTAGTCTATGTCTATACGTATAATGAGACGTATAACAGACTCACTTACTGCCACTAAATTTCCTCTTACTATTTCTTTCTCCCTTCTTCAACAAAATTAATGGTATTTCAACATCAACACTATCCAGAAAGCTCCCCTCCCATCCAATCCAAAAGTGCACCCATCCTCGCTTCTCTTATCTACACGTTCCAAAGCCCACGAAATCAGGAAACAATTTAATAATTGCTCGCTCTAACCGCCAAAGCTTAATTGCCTCTATCTGTTTGCCTTCAATTAAGGCAAGTTTAATCTAAATTCACAAATTCCCAATAATGAGTCTCTCTTCTCTCTTATGTTCCTACCTTTTGCTTCCTTGGGGTATATATTATTGATGCATAAGAAAGAGAAAATAAGGAGATTGAGAGAGTGAGAAAGCGAGAGAGAGTGAGATTGAGATAGGAAATAAGCTGATCCGTTTACAATTGATAGTTCATTAACTTTATTGGAAAGGAAGTGATAAAGTTGACTGCACAACTTCCATAACTGAATTCAGATTGCAATTATATATTGGAATAAAGATTATATTTATACATTATATATTATATATTAAAATATAATTATATGTCTTTGGCTGGTGGTACAATTGTCTGTACGTTGAATGCAAATTATATTAATTCCTCTTCATCTACATTTTTTACTTCAACAAGATCAGGATCCACATTCGCCAATTTACAACTAGTTGTGAGACTATAGTTCGAATAAAACTAGTTGTCCCTTGGCCTGGTGCTCAAGAACCACTCACTAGAAACGTTCATGTCAGAAAGTCTAATGTTCGAACAGCTGTCTATTTGAATCAATGTTAGCATCATTGAATCAAATGGTCAGCTGTTCGGACATCGGACTTTCTGACAAAAACGTTTCTAGTGAGTGGTTCTTGAGCACTAGGCCAAGGGACAACTAGTTTTATTCGAACTATAGTATAAAAGCTGTGGAACACTGGAGGAATGAGCGGAAGGAGATCTAGTAAATCTTGCTTTTTCTCTAACAAAATTTTACTTCTAAACGCACTAATAATCTCTACAAATAAGTATTCAGGTCTAGAATTTGAGTGTCAGTCTGAAACTTCAACAGAGGCTTGAACTCCTCTCTGACATAAGCTTATGCCGCCACCCCTCCACCATTCTTGTGCAGACTGTTGTTTCTCAAAAGAGTGTGAAGCTTGATCTTCGTGAAGCTTGAACTTTGTGAAGATCTTGATCTAATTAAATTTCAATATTTGATTGGCTGAGTTTTTAATATAGTAGCCTAGATTGATTTGAAAGTCTTGAAAAATAATACTACACTCCTATTACTAGCCATTAACACTATACCATTTTTATTCTTCCTACCATATTTTAATTTTCTCTCCATTTAAACTATCCATTATTAACAATGATTTTTTTTCTTCTTAAAAAATTTAAATATTTAAGTAGTCTAGTAGCATTTTGTATTGGTCAGTTGACTGACATCCTGTGATTTTGCCTTTATACCTCATAAATCCCTGTTTTGCTGCTGTTATTCATGCAGGGTTCATAAGGGCCTGGTCGCATACGAGTGGGGTTTGATTTACTTCACTTCACTACCAAAAGTATATCTATATACCATTCGATACCATACTTTATACGATATACCATACTTTAGCAAGTAAGTAAATCAAACACCACACGTATGTGACCGGGCCCTAGCCAGAGCTTTCTACAGTCTACACCCAAGATATAAGCGTCTCAATCGCCTCATTCCCAGCTTTCTAATAATAATGTTATTCAGAAGGCACTGAGTCGGAGCGCAGCGGCAACAAGAAACAAGCCCATAACCCATAACCAATAACAGGAACAGTGAATGTGAATCGATTTGTTCTAGAACTTAACCTATAATTTAATAATATTATCTGAATACTTTTATTGAAAGTACAATCTTTATCTGTGTATTCTACGTGATATTTTTATCTTCAATACGGCATAGACATGGTAGGTATACGCATTCCATTTAGGTTTTGCTTATTCATTTTTATCTTCAATACGGCTTACCCGCATAGACATGGTAGGTATAGGCTATGCATTCCATTTAGGCTTATTCATTGATAGTACCATAATAACAATTATTTTGTCATGATTATCATTGCTTCTTTGTTTTGGAGTAGACAGGTATCATTCTACCTATAATTAATTTGATGTTAAATGGAGTGGTTAGACGTTTTCAATAACATTTGACATTGGCTATACAGGACATTTTTGTCATTGCCAATACACAGATACACTTTTAGTGTTATTAATTCATTGAATTTCAGGTATAAAAACATCAAATTGTTTCTTTGAAATGTGTATTTGAAGAGTATTATGGTACCATGAATAACGTAGGCCTTTATACTATCTATATAGTACCAATTCTAATGAATAAGTCGATGGACACCCAAATCTCGTAGAATTAATCAATTAGACCCTCTTCAAAACCGACTTGACTCTCAAAAAGTTGAGACATAAAAACCGCTGGTAGCCGCAACTGCCCTGAAACCGTTCGTGTAAACCCTCTCTTATCGTTTTCATCTTTCTATAGTATTTTACAGACCGAAAGTTTTTATTGCTAGATGATGTAACTTCATTATGAACCTGTTATAGTACTTTATTAATATATCATTGTTTCTATGACTTATGTTCTAGCTTCCTTTGTCATTACTTCGTACTGCTCAGAACCATCCAATGGTAAGTTCTACTTTGTAATAATGTTCAAGTAATAGGTAAAACATTTTTTATCATTAGCATATTTTATTTAAAAAATATGAGTTACAAAAATGTTCTATGTTGCTCTTGCAAGAGGATTCTAATCATCACAAACACGTTTGTAATGGAATAATTCGGCAACTCTTAATTTATGTGGTTCTTACTCGATACTCGAGGTCGTTGCCAAGGACTAGGGTTTCCAGATCAGCAGTGTCATGTGGATAAAAATATCATGTGGTTGTGACAACATTAGATTGTTTCTATTATTAAAATTTATTAGGCTTAGTAGATGTTCTGTACAACGTAAATATTTTCTTCATTGAAAATAATTCATTTGTATAGAACCACTGAACGTGAGGTAACTCTGAATTGGGAATGCAAGAATGTTGAGTCATTTGTTCCAGATTAACCGTAGTAGACTAAGACCGTACGGTGTAATTTTTATTGAACCTGTCCAGATAGTTGGCGTCAGTCAACTGGCAAGACCACAGGCAACATATGACCGCGCAATTATTGTCTTCAAACTTTCTATTCATCTACTAGTCTTCTCACAGAAGACTTGCTTTCCACAAGTTCAATAGTTTTTAGTTTTTTAATACAGTATTATTATTGTTATTATTCGTACTCCTAATAATATTGGCATGTTATTCTTAAGAGATAGAAATGAGGGTAATAGTAATAATTTATTTTTTCCATTCCTTTACTTTTGATGATAGAACACAGTATTCATTTGTAAAAAGTAGATTCAAGTACCGGTAAAGTAGATGTTACTTATCTTGGAAAGCTGAAATTATTATTATAAATGTTCCCATCAATAAAGAACAAATTATCTTAGGTATAATTGAAGTAAAGATAGTAGCCTACTAAATAGATATAGCATGAAACCTTAATAGTAAGATACGATACTTAATATCATATGAGATATAATTCAGTCACAGCAATCCAGTCTAATATTATAATTACGTTTTTTCTAGTTGGTGGAGCTGAAGAATGGAGAAACCTACAACGGACATTTAGTTAGCTGTGATAACTGGATGAATATCAATCTAAGAGAAGTTATTTGCACTTCCAGGGTAAGTGAAATATGTATCAAAATTTGATTGTTTAATAACGATATTAGTGCAATCCCTATTGAGCACTTTGTAATTTTTTGCATAGAATAAAATGAATATTACTGTAGAAGGGAAATTTGTCGCGCACATCTGTCCGTCTATCTGTTAGTATTGGCAACGCTGCTGGCGTGTGATTTGCTAACTCGGAAATTCATTTCATTTATTCACCCACAATTTCCAAAAACAATACAATAATACAACATATTCTACTTAAAGAAACTACTACCAACTACCAACAGAAAAATAAAATTAAAAATAACTGGCTGAAAGAGATAGAAGAAGATCTTGAGGAACTTCAACTTACGGAGGATAAGATTTTGAATAGGGAAGAAAAAATTATTCTTAAAAATCAGACAACTCAATTAAAAGTCAAAACTCCAAAACAGAGAAATTACAACATCACAGATGAACAGAGGTTTCAAAGGTCCGAGAGAATGAGGACATATTGGGCACAAAAGAAACTGTTCCAAAAATGAGCTCACCAATTCGACTAGATTTGCTCCAATGAGGGCTTAAAACGTTAAAAAAAAAATACAACATATAAATACAATTCAAAATTGAAAAAAGTGGTTAGGTAATCTCATTGGTAATCGTGTTGAGGCACCATCACGATAAAAAAAGAAAGAATAACCTTGAGTCGAGCTAAAAGTATCAATTGATAATTATTAGATGAATATTTATTTTAAATTATACATTAAAGAGTACTTTAAAAATAAACTTTTCCTTCGCAAACAAACCATAAATAGCAATAAGATAACAATACAAGACTATCAACTATTAACTAGAATAAAAAACTATTTTCTTATCGAAACAAAAATTCAACATCATCTAGCAAAAACAACCAAGACTTCAACTCTCTTAGGACAGTAAATCAATTAGTGGTGTACTGTCTCTGCGCTCAGGAGTTTTTAAGGATGAAAAGCACCATAGTTACCTTTAAAAATCAACAATTCGTTTAATTAAAGGTCTCCAATTGTACAATTATTGTTTACCTTTGCGATACATTTTTTTTCAACGTTTTTTCTGCTTTTTATATCAGAAGATTGTAGTAGGCAGTAATATGAGAGAAACCATTCATTTAGAAATTCAACTTAATAATAATATTCTAAGGCTGCCTAAGTCATGCAAATGTTTACCAAAAACCATATGTTTTTCTGAGCCCTTAATTTTTTTATAACGTATCTGATCAATAGATAGCTAATAATATATTTTCATTTGAAAAAATGATTTAATGATTTTTAAATGACTTATTAGTGTTCCACCTTAACTGAAATAATTGAGAGGTTATTCATTGTCATTGGTTAACTTCATTAGAAACTAGACTAGAATAGTATAATTATCTATTCATGTTGGATCATTGTCAGTGAGTGAATCCTTAAGTGAATGAAGCATCTAAAAAACTCTTTTCTTACAACTACATGCTCATACTTGCAAACAAATCATTGATAAGTTGGCATTAGTATTTTAACAAATAGTATTTTTTTATATTGACTATTGACTAATAATGACTTTGATTATTAACTAGATTAATTATTTTTATGGGTTCAAGTTTAAATTATAGTTTATAGTTTGCAAAATTATTTCTACTCAACTGTAAAGTGTGTTGATTTTGATGTCAAAATAAAAAATATTTGATTTGAGTATTCATATTCAAATTCTAGCCAGCATTGAATGCAAGTTGTAGATTATAAATAGGTAGTCTCTTGACGTTATTGATGACTTGAACTCGAACAATGGAAACATTTTTGGACATTTACTCTTGATGCTCTATAAAATTTGAGCCTGTACTAACAAAAACCTCTATTTTGAAGGATGGTGATAAGTTTTGGAGGATGCCTGAGTGCTATATTAGAGGTAGCACAATCAAATACCTCAGGATACCCGATGAAGTAATAGATATGGTGAAAGAAGACATGGTAATGAAGAATAGAGGCCGCGGAGAAATGAAGGGCAGAGGGGGACAGAACCAGAGAGGTAGAGGGGGTGGACGAGGTAAGTAACGTCATATTATATATTCAAAAACATCTATAATAATATTATCAAATGAATTTTTATTGGAAGTGTCATTCTCTGATTTCCATTATTATAAACGTAGCCTACAATAAAAACGTTGTACTGTATTTTGTTTTGTTTTCAACTTAGTTACAGGTTGTTTCTTCCTTATAAACTAATGAATAGTCTTGTCAACATATACAATTACAAGAGTATGAGAACCTTAAAGTAGAAAGTAGAGCGTATTAATAATTTAATAACATCCTGTATTTGTTTTGGTTTTACATGCAATTTTGTTGAGCGCTGATCGGTTCAGGTTCGAGAATCTTAGTAGAAAAGTAGTAGAAATCTTACTTAGAAAAAAGTAGCATTTCTCGAAATGAATAAAATCTCAAACTCTTGTATTTTTCATTAGTATATTTGCTCCAATCATTTCTAATGAATAAACTGAAACCATAATGTGATATGTTTTGTGTTCTTCTCCTTTCGTACAAATGAAGCCGTTTGTTCGTGGCAAAAGTATTCATCCAGTTCTAATTGACCAGCCAACTTCTAACGTACCACACAGTAGATATGCAAAGTATTGCTTGTGAGGTCATAATAGTTATCATGTCTTGATTACTCATCTGACACATCCAAGTTGAATTTGAAAACTTCAATAATATTCAAGTGTAGTTTTTTATATTTCATTTCTATTGTGATAGTATTATTTTTTATTTATTTTTAGGAACATTTGGCGGCCGGGGAGGTCGACCTGCGCCTCTTGGACGTGGGCGAAATCCACCCAATAAGCCGAAAGGAGTGAAAGGGCCATGAACTGTTTCCTATAATAATATTACGCTAAGGGAAAAACTCATTCACTTGTCACTGTGTAAATAGGTACTTTTATTTATCCATTCAGGTGTACAATTAAACACTTTTTATTTTATAATCTGTGATGCGAATTCATTCAAACATGGTCCTCCCTTCACAAGGATAATGATAATTTGGAGCAGTCCGTAGCCGAGGGCGATAAGCGCCTGTCTGATAATCCATAGGTTCCAAGATCGAATACAGTTGCCGGAACGGATTTTGACAGAAACGGCCACTCCCATCTTTCGGAGGAGACGAAAAGCCGTCGGTCCCCACTGCCTAGAAACAGTCGTCATCTCTCATCATCACCCCTCTCATTACCCACGCACAAGCCTAGAGCTCATGTGGGCATCACCCTCAAAAAAAAAGAAGTAAAACTATAATATTAATAGTAAACAAGGTTTGGAGTAGATAGAAAATCAAGCTTGTTTATGCGTAGGGTGACCAACCCAATGATCAAGGGTTGACACACTTGCTGAGGGAATGCCCAGATAAGCTCTTGACTTGTGCTAAGGTAATAGGAAGGATACAGATGTGTTATGAAAGAGCCTACAGTTCCAGGTGGGTTTCGAACCGCGGGGAAAGGTTTTTGAAAATGAAAATGTGCCCGACGGCATCGCACACGACAACTTGACAACTCATATGCTTGCGACAAAGTGTCATCATGACAACCTGGCATCTCACAGAATGAGGACAGGTTGTCGGCGTCAACCTGACACCTGACACGCGGTTGCAGGATCGTCTGAGCGTCATTATTTGAAAACACATGTTTTGTTATTCCAGTCGCCGTATACATCCGTATTCATGTATGAGATACATATTTGAGAAGCACATGTCAAAAATGTTGAAACAACATTTTGTACGTTCAAAGTGTTTGAGAAATATTCTGCTCAATCAGATAGGCTGTTGATGAATGGCAGAAATTATAGTTCAAATGCATTGATATTAATGTCAATAATAGTCACTTCCCGGTAATGGTTTTTAGAAGAAAATTAATAAATTTAGCTAACTAACTTCATTATCAGTCGAGAAAATGAAAAATTATTGGCGCTAGCTATCGATCGATCAATAGCCTTGTAGAATAGTATGTATGCAGCTGATGTGTGCTTATTGTGGTCTTGCATTAATTCACGCACTTCGGTGTCATTGAATTCATACCATCGATTGAGATCGGGATGGAGCCACTCTCCATGGTTCCGTGGTGGTTGCTGACCGAGTAGAGGTGGTAGGTGCGGTCGCAGTGCTCGCTGCCGGGCGTTGCGTGACGCATTATGTCCAGACGCGGAATGGGACTACTCGCCGCGGCCAACTCGTCGCCGACCAGCTCCACACAATGACTGATTCCCTTGGCATTTAATTTATTACCACTTTCCAGGGATATTCAGATGCAGCTAACGATTCGAGATGATACATAAATTATAATTTTAATTATAATATATATAATAATAAATTATAATTGATAATAGCTAAATTTTATTCTTTTATAATACTTTTGTGCAGAATTGACTCAAACTTTGAAGTGTTGTAAGGCGAAGCCTTTAGAAAAACGTGCATTCTAAGGAAATTCGGCAAACCTACGCATTATCCTCTGTAATTTGACACATATAACTTAAATCTCGGTTCGGTAGTCACTATAAAGCCTGATTCACACATATAGTGCCGTGCTGCGATGGGGTTGCGATGGTGCTGTCGCCGCCAGGAGCCGCTATCATTCACACATGTAGTGCCGTGCTCGGTTGGTGCCGTCGCCTTGTGCGACAAAACATGATGAAGAACGAAGAGGTGTACACGAGTTCGAAGCTGAACGGAAACAGCCGAGCTAAAACGGCATGAGGCGACGTGATGCCGTGTTTGGAAATTCGCTTCGAAACTGCTCTTGAGGCACCAACGCAACCTCATCGCGGCACGGCACTACATCATAATGAATCACTGCAACCGTTTCCATGCATTTCAAATGGAGGAGCCGTTTTAGCGAATCCATCTGAAATCGAACGGCACCAAACGCAACGCAACCCCATCGCGGCACGGCACTATATGTGTGAATCGAGCTTAAAGCTAGAGTGACAAATCACCAATTTTTTACAACTTTTCACAATGGAATGCTGTTTTCCAATAACGAAATGTATATAAATGAATTAAGTTTTTGTACCTTTTAACATGTTTTAGTTGTGTTTTTCAATACATTAGTTTGATTAGTTAAAATTAATTTATATATCATGTCGGTTGCTAGCTGCATCTAAACATAAAAAGTGGCGACAAATGCCGGAGAATCAGTCGTTATAAGAACTGGTAGCTTAGTTGTCCCTGACCGTCCAGATGCTCCACGGGAAACTCCACCAGCGTCTGCTTCTTAAGCCGCTACGATAAGTTTGTCAAACTTATCAGGATTATTTTAAATTGTCATAAAAACAGCTGATTTAACTTCAGTAAACGAGCTTACGTCAATCAGCTGTTTTCTGACAATTAAAAATAATCCTGCTATATTATAGCAGGATCCATTTAACTTGTCAGAAAACAGCTGATTGATGTACGCTCGTTTACTGACGTTAAATCAGCTGTTTTATGACAATTTAAAATAATCCTGATAAGTTTGTCAAACGATAAGTTTGACAAACTTATCGTAGCGTCTAGACCGGGCTTTACGCGCTCCGTTGCTGGTGAACCTGCGCATGTGCATACATACAAATTCACTTCATTGCCAAAATAACATTAGAGTGGAATTTTTATCCAATCAGTCCAATATCCTTTTGACAGAAAGTAGTAGGCAATCAAGGTTATTAGAGAGAAGGTTGAACCATCGTTGGTGTGAGGCGCAAAGTGGAGGGGGAAGTCTGATTTCTTGATTCATGTAACGTCACACTCGCGGTCCGCCAAATATCAGTCAATTATCAACAGCTGATATTATCAAAATGACGTCACGTGAATCAGTCCCCCCACTACAACAGCTTGTGGATTCAAAAAGCATTAGGAATGGTTCAACCTGTAATCTAATAACTTTGGTAGGCAATGACTTGATAAATTTAATAGGTAACATTTATGTAGATGAATTTAAAGTGATAACATTTCAAATACAGTTTGTGTCGATATCAAGTAGATTGAATAAAATTTATTCAAAATAGAGCTAGGCTTACCTTTTGAACTGCTATTAGGACAAGAATATTATATCCCATGAAAAAGTAATGGCAATCCCAGTACGATAGAGATTTAGAGGAGATCTGGAATAGAAATTTAATTCGAGTGACTATTTCACAAAAATTGCATCTG
This sequence comes from Laodelphax striatellus, assembly GCA_017141395.1. Classification (NCBI taxonomy): domain Eukaryota; kingdom Metazoa; phylum Arthropoda; class Insecta; order Hemiptera; family Delphacidae; genus Laodelphax; species Laodelphax striatellus. The sequence continues at coordinate 10,344,126 of CM029531.1, read as the reverse complement.
GTAGAATCCGAAATGAATCTTTCGCTTATTTTTCAAAATTATGAACAATGAGTCTTCAAAGTACATCTTCAAATAGGTAAGTACTGTTTTATAATTACCTGAATTACTTAATCATTAAATTATTACAAAATAATTAATCAAAGTACTGAGAAATCATAATCAATGATTAACTTAGTACCAATCGATTTTGTGAAGGGCTATGCTCAGTTGAGCTTCAAGTTTGAGCTTGAGCTTCAATTGAGCTTGCTAACCCATCTTCTTAAGCTAGTAGCTCAGATTTTATTATTGCATTACGATAACTTCGCAGTTCGTTATGAATCCAAAAATTCAGAACTTTAATTTCATTCAGTTCAAGACCGGCATTATTCACTGCATAAATTAATCTTATCAGGAGTTAATCGCTATCAGCATAGTTGAATGATTCGGTACAAGAATCGATGCTCACTCGGGTACCTACAATACAACTAATTATTAAGACGTTCTGTAAAAGACTTGGTTGTTTCTTGTTTGTGAATGCTTGGTGTATCGATAAGGAGTAATCATGTCATTGTTTTGAGGAACTACAGATCCAGTATCATTAATTTATTGTATATTTTAGAATGAGATAACATCTTGTTTATTTTAGCGACAAACTTCTATGGTCAATTCTCATTATTCGTCGAAGCATACTTTTCTATAGTCAGTGGAATGTTAGACTGAAATTACATCAGGCTTCTTTCACACCAGTGCGGCCTGAGCTGGGATCGGGCGGGATGAAACTGTTTTGACCGATGAATCTTATGGGTTTATTCAGAAGTTTCAGTGTAAATACACTTATTAAGATACATCATCCGTCCGATCCGGGCACGGACCGCATTGGTGTGAAAGAATCTTAACTTTATACTACAAAAAATATTCAAGAGCATCATTGTGAATATTCAAACGTTTTTTTATCAGAGAAAGTCAACTGGATAATAAGATACTTCTTATTATTATCTATACTTCTTATGGTCTAAATACACAAGTAGCCTAATTGAGTTCATGTTAAAATTCAAAGGCATTGTAGAAAGTTTTCAAATACGTAAACAATATTATTCGTCTTGTAAAAAAAGTAGTTCTGTACACGATAAAACATTAAATTCGTGTATACGAGACTTTACGAGTAGATTTTCCAGTTAGTACGATGTCTCTAGATAAATAATAAAGAAAATAGCAAACGGCAAGTTGCACGAAAATTCAATTGAATTTAATCACCGTAAAATATCGTCATCGCATTGACGTCCGATTCTTTCATTGGTTATTGTTCCGTTAGATTACATCATTTTACGGCGATTAAACTGAATAGAATTTTCGTGCAACTCAGCCGAAAGACTTTCACAAACGATGAAATTAACTGAGCAAACAAGAAATATTAATTCTAGAAATGATTTAGCCTATATACTGGACAATTAAAAGTTATAAACTTGAGAAATCATATATAATAGATCTATATTATTCCATGGATCACAAATCTTTCGTATAACGGCTTTCTCTTCGAGAGTTCTATCACCAATATCACCGGTATGTTATTGATTTTATCACTTATTTTAAATTTAGTTATGTACCGCTATGGCAGTATGAGTTCGTACTATTTGTTCATCTATTTATTGTGATATATTCTACAATTCTGTGTGATGCATCGCAAAACACCCCCAGCCTCCTATTGTTCCCATTTTATCAGCGTGTGGGAGATTGGATCACATAAAGGTTGCACATTGCATAAGCGACCCCTGAAAACGATAAACGAATGGGCAGAATCGACATTCTCCTTCTCATCCATACGCCGTAGCCTACTAGAATTGAAATACCGATTTATGCTTTAAAATCAACTTATATTCTACAAAATAATAATTTCCTATTAAATTATTCCAACAATGAAAATGTAGAGTGAATTGCTTCGTAGTCAGATATAACCCATTCTTTGGATAACCATAATATTTATGATCACGACAAAAAGACTGCGATAATTTATAGCCTAGTGTATGATCATAGGCTATATCCAGAGATAATCAGAATCTAGTATATTTCATTCTAAATTTTATATTATCTTCATCAAAATATTTGGTTAATCTATGCTATATCGTTCACAAAATTAATATTTTCTTAACATCCTAGGTACAACATAGTGTGTTTTCGCAACCTTGATTATTATCCTCAAATACACATTATCCATCAATCCACTTATTTTATAAAATTTTACTAAGTAGATAAGCTTAATTTTTTGTAAAAAGGATCTGATCCTTTTTCAGTGCTCTTGTGGATTGCTCCCTTAAAGCTCTCACGATATTGTCGAGGGGGAAACTGATGGAAGGGGTGAAATGATTTGAAAGAGGGTGGACTCTCCTCTGTGAAGAGGTAAGCTGAGCGGCTCGCCCAAAGGCCTATTATCATTTGTACACGTGCACAGTGTGAGAGCGCCGAAAGGGAATTTTAGGTATTTTTGATAGCTGTCGATGGTAAGGTTGGCAATGCTATCGTTTCGATCATCTGCTCAGTGGCTCAGTTCTCAGTAGCGTGAGCGTGTTGGTGAGCGAGTACAAGAATATAGCACGATCCTTTTAACTTGTCAGAAATCAGCTGTTTCGGTAATAATTAAACAGTGATTTTGTCACAATAATCAAAAGGCTTAAAAGTCTTAAAGACCTTTCAAGTCTTTAAAAGACCTTTTTTAAGAAGACCTTTCAAAGAATAACTTTTTAAAAGAGTTTTTCAATAATCTGCGAGATTCAGCATTTGCAGGTTAAGTATTGTGATATTGCTCGTCGAAACATATGATTTCTGACAAGTTAAAAGGATCCTGCTATACTTGGGAATGTTGCCATGATTCCATATGATTCAACGCTCTGTAAACATTGTCTCATCAGTGTTCTTTGATCGAATTCAGTGCTTTGAATTTGTCACCTTTATGTGTAGAAACTCTGTAACTACTAGCTTGAGGCCTAATACTGCTAAAATGATGTTGCAAATATCTCACGTGCTATTGTTATTCATCGATGTTTCATGTTGAAAAGACATTAAGTGCCTTCAAATGTCACGGAGACGATACATCTTCTGCTTGATGAGTAGGCGACATTTAGCATCTTGATTTTCTAAGGTGAGCATTTTTTCATCATTTTTCAAAATTACTATCATAGATTCACACTTAACTTGCTTTGGAAATAATAAAGATTGTAATACACAATAATCATTACGGTACACTATTTTCAATCAAGGTGCCGGTTTTTATCAATTATCATTCGTTTTAGAATGATTAAAATCCAAATCAATGTACATCAAGTTTGAATGTGAATATTTAACCTCCTTCAATAATAATTAAACATGATTACATTATTACTATTATTTTTTTAATAATAATAGCATGCAGCTGAATAGAAAAAACACTATTCCTATTCATAATAATAGTTCAATTAATTAATTATTATGATTTAACAGCAACTGTATGGTTGCAATGTTACCTTCCATCTTTACTATTATTCAATTAGATGACATCGTCGGAAGATTATATTATATAGCACCCAAGGGTAATCAATTGGGAAAAAGGATAGGCCTACAAAAATGCAGTGGAAGATTGGAAATAATATAATTCGATTAATTGTAAAGCAATATCACTGTACAAAACAATTACTTCGAATAAACAGTGATTGCTGAGCATAAAATAGATGAGAAATTAATTCTAGAACAATTTATTATTAATTCGACATTTTAATTTATTAACGTTAGACATTAATCTCATGAACACCATATGAAGTGTTATTTTTATTGGACTGAAAGGAAAACCTTGAGTAGGAGATAGTAGATCGAAAGAAAACTAGTATTGCGGCCGGAAAATCCTGACAAAAAGGAATTTTCTCGCTTATTTTCATTGATGATAATTCCCTTAATATACTACTTCCAAATTTTTCCCTAACCAGTGCTTGTAAGCATGAACAAAGTTGTGAAGCTTTGTAATAAGATATTACAGAATCCAAAAATATTTTCATTAGTTGGCAATCATTTGGAAATGATACACAGGACAGGATATGAGGAGGTATGGATGTCAAAGAAATTCATTCACACGTGATAAAGGATGAGTGTAGACTTGAAAAGAAAGAGTGAGTTTACCTGTTCACCTGTGGTTCACTGTAGACCTACCATCAATGGGTTTCACTGCTGGTTACGCTCACTACACAACATGAAAAGAGATATGCTAGTAATTTCCGTCTAAATACAGTAGGGGAATTGATTTGTACAGTATTAAAAAAGCGCATTATTTCTCCCTCATATCATAACTTGTATATATTTTTCAATTTTTGACATTGATGACAGCAGTGCTGATTTGATCAATTAGGCTACTCAAAATAAAGTGAGAATTCGGAGTACAATCTATCATTCATGTTATATCGTTTTACGTACAATGACCATTACGGTAATACATTTTAACTGCAAATTAATCATTACTTGACGATTTCGCAATACAGTTGTCATCAAAAATAATAGTTTCTCACTTACAACACGTAATTGAATACTAGCCGTACTAGATTGAAATTTTATTTGTATAGAATACAGTAATCAATTATTATTCTGTATTTGACAATTAATTCATCTTTTCCGTGAGTTATAATTGTACATTTATTATATTTGGAATAAGATATTTGATTTTTTTTGGATTTTCTATAATTAAAATATTCATATGATTAGTGAATCTCTTGAATGACAAGTGAAGTACTCCATTTTAGATGAAGTGCTAATGCTGTAGATGTAGAACTACGCGGAGCATTTTGTATGTTTTCATTTGTAATATTCGCGGTGAATTCTATTAACAGGCCCTTAACATATCACTACTTCATTCAAGAAATGAAATATTGATGATAGGTGCATGAGCAGAGCATTGAACCACACCATACAATCTATATGTCCATGTTTGTAAAATACACGCACAACGCACATCTTGGAAAAAATATAAATTAGGCTACATTTCTCCTCACATGAGAGATCCATTCTCTCTCATCAAAGAGAATAAATTGATTATAATGAATTTGAAGCAATGACTTGATTAGACCTAGCCGTTATCTCTGTTTTCCTACGTTGTGATGTACTTTATTATTCGTATCTGTTATCAATATTTTTACGTTGATCAATTTGAGGTTCAAAAGCATTGACCTCCATTGATTCCATTGATGTTTCATATTTATCCACATTCCAAATAATCCATTTTTGTTCGAGTGTTGTGACTTACGTAATGATATTCTCAGTTCAAAGAATATAGGTCGATAAATAAACATTGTTCTCTCAAGTTTTCCATTTACAGTTTTAGATAAATTTTCGGGGGAATGGAAAGGTCGTTCGATTTGAGTGACTCACGGCTTCTAGAGTAGGCTGTTCTCATTTCAGCAACTATCAAGATACAGTATAGTGAAATAATGTTGAGTGCCATGAAACTGTGCCAGTCAATTATTAGGCCCATACCAAGGTGAATGAACTAGTCAGACGGCATCGACTTTGCTCTTTATTGGCAGCCCAAATGTTGAGCCGCACTCGGGAGGTCGTGGGGCAAGAGAGCACACTAAATGACTTTGACAATATTATTAAAGTACTAAGTAGATTGATCATAACTCGGGAATTTGTAACAGAGTACAATAAGTAAACTTTGATAATATTATTACTGAGTAGATTGGCCATTACTTGGATACAGTACGATGTGATAACATAACACGGAGTTCGATGAAAATCTAGTTTCTTCCAAGCATATTTTTAGCGCTAAATTACAATTATTGGATTCCTCCCACCTTGCGAAACAAGCCAATATACTCTTGCATCAATAATTTCATACAAAATTAGAATGAATAGTAGGAAATCTAATAATATTGTACGATTATTGTACTCGAAAACATGAAAGAGTTGTAAAGAGAAAATCGCAAAGTTTGAATAAATTTTCTGAGGAAAGTAGAGGACGTAGCTATTGATTGAATTATTATGATGTGGATTATTTCAATCCCTTCGTATTAACATTTCTCTGAATATTATGTGAACTCATTCAATTGACAAAAAAGAGTCCAGAATACTTGTAATTTCTGTTTTTTTTTTTATATATTCCCTGAGTTCTCTCTATGTAATGAAATATAGCACTATGCAAGCTAATTATTATAATTACTTTATAAAAGAACATTGTAATAACTCTATTAAATTAAGAGATACCTTACTTTCTCATTCGGTGTAACAATTTTTCAAGTATAACTCAAAATAATTTATTGATCTCTTCCTTTCTATAGTATAAATCAAAACAAACATGATAATGTCTCACTACTTCTTGTTTCACATTCAATTCGATTTGTGATCAAGCTTTGGGTCATAGCATAGGAAAATAAATTCTTTGTTATTCTCTATGATTTGAGGATTCAAAGCGGTGAATTCTCTGTTTTCAATAGAAGAAATTAGTTTTCCATTTCCAGAGTTGTGTTCAAATATTTTTCATAACATTTCTATATTTACATTTTTATTAAAATGCTGGTGGTGATGTTAGATTATTTTTTCTCTATAGAAAGATGATAGCTCCGAAATTGGCTACTGCTACTGTCACGGATTGATGTTTGACATTTCTTTCAAGTGAACTTCATAATGACATGAGATATAAGCTGTCTCTCTCCTAATAGTGTTTTCATTTTTGACGTAGAAAATTGATATTTTCAGGCGATAAGCCATGGATAAGCCTGGCTACTGGCCAACCGTTTGTTTACAAAAAATATTGCTGCCTGCTCTTCTTCTAATTGGTAAGTGTTTAGCATGAATTTTTTATCAATTCGTCGATTATCACCAGATTGATTAATCATTGACCCCTCAATTAGTAGCAAATCAATATTAGCAGAAGTCTATCAAGGAAACTGTAACTATAAACTGTTTCATCTATATATTGAAAGGATACATTTTCTGCGTTAAAAGAATACGGTATACTACCTATACAGTTCACATTAGTAATAGATAATTATTAAGCAGAGTTCAGAATGTTTTGAGTTTAGATTTTGTTTACCGACTGAACTTTCCCACAAGAATTGAAAAATAAGCTTTCCTTTATTAGGTCGCTGAAGCATTTATTAAACGATATCGTGAAAGCGAAATATTTCTTCTTGAATTAGCATTCCAATTATAAGTAATTTGCATGACTTAAAATAGGAATGATCAATAATTGAAGAGATATTTCACAACTAAGTCATTATTAGTGCACTAAGTAAGAACGCTTTCGAGAAAAGCAATGACGTTTACCTTTTACGAGAATTTTATTTTCAAGAACACCTTCAGCTTTATCTAGCCTACATCACCTTTTGATTCGTTTATATAGTACCTCATAACAAACATCAATTATGAAGGGAATGAAATGACCCATTTTCATACTTGAGTATTTATTTTCTCAAAATTATTCGAGAAAATAGAAATGAGCTTTTAAAAAAATATTTTATTTTCTCAAAATTATTCGAGAAAATAGAAATGAGCTTTTAAAAAAATATTTTATTTTCCCAAAATTATTCGAGGAAATACAAATCAAGCAAACCAAGTACTCACTCGTGATAATAATTATAATTCATAAGAGTTTCTCAGGAATCCTCGCATTGTATGGAATTTGGTTTATGATTCATTAGGGAAACCTTTTGAAAGAATATAGCTTCTTTTTCTATTTGGCTCTTTAAGTCCACATTAAAAATCGTCTGAAGAAAAAGATTATCATGATTGTGTTTTTCAAATTATCAAGAAATGTACAAAATACATCGGTTTACGATTATTCAATCTGGGAGTTATCCGTAGAAGAACGCTCGAGAAACCAGGTTGAGGTGGCCTGTTTCATCGGCAATCGGCGAAAAAGAGCCGAAGAAATGTATTTTGATTAATGTTGGCACATTTTCCGATGATAAATTTCGGCGCCCAGACGTTTGCCTGTGCTGTGGTGAATGATTTGCCTAGTCGCGTGACTAATCCGAATCGAACGTTGACTCTGCATCCGATTTCGCTCGGATTTTCCGTCCGTACCGTACCGCACCCAGTTCGATTGAACCAGACCACCCCATTGATTGATTGATGTTCACTGAGCTTCTAGGTTTGTGTGGACGGAGGCACGTCCTCTCAACACCCACATTAATTGACTTTATCTTCATTCTTGTCTAGCTTCTTTATTAACCTCGGTTGAAAAAATCAAGTTGACATCGGAAAGACGGAGCTCGGGTAATGGTCAATAAACTTGGGGCAGAATGATAAATTATTCCAAAGCTTATCTTACTAACGGGAAATATGAAATGGTCTTGACATGCATGAAGGATGGATTGTTGAATAATTGCATGGTTGTAATGTACAAAGTGTGGAACTTCGCAACGTGTGAAAAACGTGGGTAACTTTAGGTTTTGGAACAAAAATATGAAAGGGACAAGTTACATAATCTTAAAATAAGGTTTTGATTTGAGCCCTAACTAATTTGACTAATTTTAAGACTAATTTGAACTCTGAAACAAATCTTAATCAAATACCTACTTTATTTCTCTAGTTTCCAAGAGACTGCGACTATTATTTTCAGTGCATTATGATACTAGAAGCACAGCTTGCAGGTATTTGAGTAATGAAATATTGAAATCTGTGATGTAAGCTTCAAAGATCAAAAATGGATAAATCGAAACAAATAGTTATCAGACTTCAAGATTCAGCACAGACCTATACTATTCCAGTCTATAGTGGAGTGACTTACTTATTAAAAAAAATGTTATTCCAATTGTTTTTCAAATTTCGAAGTTATAATTTGAAAAAATCCAAGACAAGTAATAACACTTTCTGTATAATGATACATGAACTAATAATATACGAGTCAAGTTCCCTTCATTACAACAAATAACCTAAGTAGATATTTTTCTATTGGTACTATTCCGAATTAGATAAAGGCATTCAATGACTGTGTTAATGACTCAGATCCTCCATTTCACAGAAAGAACGAAGTTCTTTACCGACTAACACAGAGCATTTGTGCTTAGAGAGCGTGGAATGAACTCATAAATTCGAGAAGGCTTGAATTGTCCCCAGTTAGCTTTCACGACTTTTCTTTGGGAAAAAGATTCAATTTGATTTCACATAGAAGAGCGTATAGTTTCTGGTTCAGCAGACGCGAAAACAAGGTTCATTCACTAATTTCCTAGGAGAAAACTCAATTGTTTCAGATTTAAAAGATTTTCAACCACCTAATTATAGGCCAATTTGTATATTGTTGAGTAGAATGGTAACAAAATAAAACACTAATAAAGTTACAAATAAGTTGAAATGGTAACTATTGAAATGGTACAAACCTGTCAAGGATTAAACGTGTAAAGGTTTGTTCTTGTGAAGGGATCTGGAATCATTTCAAGAGTACGTATATTGTATAGAAGCTTACTTTGGATAGCACATTGAGGTTTTCATAGATTCTTCACGATTCACATGGAGTCACGACGATTGAAATCCTATATTGAATCCTATTCGAGCTTCACTCGAATAATTTAGTTTTTCTGAGAGATTCTTCTATTCTATTTTGATAAATTTTAGCCAATCGATTCTTTAGTGAATGAGAAATAATAGGGCTCCGAAAACACACGTTATAAGCAATAACAGTATGTGTTAACATTTATGAGGAGTACATTCAGTGGTAGGGCTAAATTCATATATGGGGAAAGAGTATGAAACTGTGAATTTTTATTCCTATTCCAATAAGAATCTTGCTCATCCTGTCAATTTTTTTACTAAAGAAAATAATTGATCAATCTTGCTGCAACACATATTGAGCTATTAAATTGATATTCTGTCACATGTTCGGCATGAGTGGAAAATTCAAATATTTGATTGGAAGAAAAAATGCTGAAACAGCATCCAATTTGAAACAATCAGTTGCATCCAAAATGCAATGGATTTGGAACTGCTCCAAAAAACCGCTTTCGTGTATGACCACTAGTTAACTTGCACTGCTCATAAATGTTTATGGTCATAGTTTGATCACGTCACCACCATAAACGAGCAAAGAAAGAATTAATTTTGTGTGTCACCTCCAATACGCAACAAATTATGTCAACCAAATATTGGAAAATTCAGCTTCTAATGATTGATACCATTAAGTTTCAGGGCCGATTGCACAAAAATCCAATTGAATTTAACCGACATAAAGTGTCGTCATTTTACAAAGCTCAATAGAGATTTTGTTATATTGGTACCGTAAGACAACGTAAATTTGCGGTCTTAAATCAATTCGCTTTTCGTGCAACTGGCCAATATTGTAGTATTCTATTTCCAGAATACTTAGTAACATCCATAGTTTTGATTGTAAGATTAATTAAATCGAAATGAAAACTTCCATGTAAACAATATTATAAAAATCGGAAGTTGTTGAAATATTTTCTAAGAACTCATTACCGGTTCATGACTAGTTCAACTTTAACGTGTTCTAAGGCAAATAAAAAGAATTAATATCACTTGAATTAATAAATGGATAAATGAATAAAATGGATACTGGTAATAATATTCTAGAGAAATTCATCATGATCTTCTGATACAATGATACTCTACTCTCTCTATGATCAAACCTACTCTGTGCTATAATGATCCGATCAACTCCTATCTAAAATCATTATCAATCTTCAATTGTAGAAGTGCATCCCAGATCCCACTTCTATCAGTCGAACCTTCTCCATTAATGGCTAGGTTACCTTTAATCAAGTTGCAATCCGAGATCTATCTCATCGTCGATTCATTGACCAGTTAAAGGCGTTTGAAGGCCATGCGTATTTCTAGTAACTGTTACACCTTCCCTGGCCTTATAGTAATAATCCCTTCCCTTCATCTCAGAGCAGCCGTCTGAGAGCCAGTTTTTTGTGATTACGAAACAGAAAGAAAGAATAGTAAAAGTCTTGGGCAACTATCAGACGAAAAAAGGTGCCGAACGACCTAGTGACTGCGGCGGACAGCAAGCCTTGAATTCCGAATGAGGCTGTTCGTTGACCCGTCCTTGTATACACGGCGAGTTTCGCACAACGTTGTTTATGTTCCTGACTTGCTCCTCCTATTTGCGAATTGATTCGCGTTTATGATGCAATTCAATGAGATAAACGTTTTCTCATGAGTTGTATTGAATGGTTGGGGTAATAGGCGTTAGCTCAGGATTTTAGTCATCGGTTGTTTGAAGGCTGCTCGAAGTAGTTTCTTTCAAGAAACAGAGATAATCTACGTGTGTCATAAATATTGATGGTTGTCAAACTAATCACTTTAATCAAAATTGAATTGAAAATTTGAGTATACTATTTCACAATAATTTGAGAAATAAATATTTCACAATATAATACACTATTTTATTTATTATGAATATAGAATGTCCATGTTCAATAGAAAGAATCTGTTCTTTCCCATTGGAGCCATTGGATAAGAATGAGTGTACAACACCTCTGACATCTAGACGGCGGAATAATGAAGTTGTAACTTGAATGACCCAGTAACTGCTGCCATCTTACGACAGAATTCAGAACTACCTGCGTTGTGCATTGCCAACCAATCAGGGGAGAGAGGCGGAGCTTGGAGGCGTGTCTGTAAAGATTGAAGCTGTAAATCACCCAGTAACTGCAGCCATCTACCGGTCGAATTCAGAACTAGCTGAGTCATTCATTGCTGGCCTATCACGAGATAGGCAGCTTGCAGCTCAGATGAATACGAGGTAGCTTTGTTATTTATCTTGTGATAATAAGATAATTTCTCATAATTTTATGTAGTCAGGTAGATTTTAATACATATTTTCAGGCATTAATTTTCCAAAAATCCCACCGGCTAATCTAGTTCTTCAAGCACCCCCTCAAACCCTATCCCTGGCTACGCCCTTCCAGGTCAATAAATGGTGTGGTATATCTGAATCACAAACAGCAATCTGTGTAAAAGGTTTGAGTTAATTTAACGTTTTCAATATGTAAGAATGTCTTGAAAATCTTTAAAAACACGCTATTCTAACACGCTATTTTAGCTTCACTTTCCTGAACTGGGGGTTATTCAAAACCCTTAAACCCCCGGAAGGTCACGTCTAGCCCCCCCCCCTACAAATTTTTGTATGGGCGCCCATGCCAATAACATCAACATCACGTTTTCACGTTTCAGGTGATACCTTTATTCAATTTCAATTTATTGGAAAAAAAAGCAGTACAGCAAGTGGATGCGAAAAGGTTGTGGTTATGGTTTATGGCAAAAGGTTATTGCGATGAAAGTGATTGTTTTGAAATCTATAAGGCTTTTATTGGATATCCCTCGTTACTATAACTGTCGTCATTACTATAACTACTGTACTAAAATTGTCGTAACTACAACGTTCATTCCTGATAGATAGACAGATACGGTAAACTTCGGCCAATAACACCAATATCACGCTTTCTTGTGATACCTTTATGGCAAAAAACAATACTTTTCAAATTTTTATCAATTGAGTGATTGTATTGTTCGATCTACATATATTCAATCCACTAGATGTGAGTCCTAGAAATATGAGGTACACTCCATTTTTGTGAAGATTCAAGAAATCGATCATTGTTCATCTGTTATATCATTGACTTATACAAAAGTGAGATTCTGCGTCGTTCAAAGCATTATTTGCCAATTACTCCCACTGATTTCGAGTGATTAGTGTTGGAACGACACTATTATTCTTGCCAGCGGTAAAAGGAAACGAATTCATTGTTATTGTAGCGATAACTTATCAAAGTAGCAAGCTTCAATTCAATGCTCTTGAGGCGGCTTGAAGTACATTTCCAATGGGATTGAAATGTGATAATAATAAAATTGGTGGGAAATTTAGTTGATAAATTGAAAATTGAAAACATTCCAAGTCACATTGGTTGACCGCTCATTGAGGCACATTAATTAAAAAGCTGCATTCACATAGGTTGCATACACATGGAATAGGATCGAACGGCTGTTTCTGTAAATAAGCCTGATATCGTTATTTTTTTTTTTCATTTTAGCCTCTAAAAACATAATCTTACCTTCCAATAAGAAACAAGTAATCAGGAGATGTCTTCAAACTGCTCTATTTCGTAAACCCTTGGGTTATCGGGTCACTCACTAAAAACTTGTTTCACCAGAATAAAGTTCTTGAAGCTGACATACACCGCATCTGGAACGTTGTCCATGCTTATCAATGTTCGATAAGTAATAAGGCTCTTGAATCAAGTTCGAGGACTGATCAGGAAGATTTTTTCAGTTGGGTTCTTAGTTTTCTAACATCAAATTTTCCCAATTTCATTAAAAATTCAATTTTTTCCACGCAAAGGGACCAGTTATGAGCATTGATAGGGAGGAATACACAAATCAAAATCTATCATAAATCATAAAATTATTTCATTATTTTTCTAATCCAACATTGCTCAACATTGCATGATTCTCTTAGAGTAATTTTCTTTTTAGAACAGAACAAATATGCATAACCTGGATGCAATTTACTAATCAGAAAATTAATGTCAGCTCAGTGTTGACGTTAAATAAAGTTGTTTTCTTGTTTTCTGTTGATAAGTCTGTGTGCATCTTATGTACTATCTATCAACTGTCTGAGATAAATTTCAATGTTTGTTCAAGACAAATACCCATATTTGAAAAATATTTTTTAAACTGAAGGACTCCGTGATAGCTTACAAGAAGTGATAAGAGCGGCATATTCACTGTTCTTGCCCAACTTTACGATAGCAATTGGCCAATAGCTTATCCATGTTCGTAGTTTTCTTTCTGGAAAATCAATCATGCTAATTGCACAATATTCACTATACTGTAGTCAGATTGAAAATCCCCACTAAATTGATAGATTTCACAAATGTTTGTCAGTCTTACCTTAAGAAAAACTTGGCTTAAGTCAATGAAGGAATTGAAAGATGCTTACAAACGATTGGAAATAGTTGTTTATTTGAAATTGAATAGGAATTTATGGTAAAACTAGAGTTATTTGTATAAGAATTTCATGGTACAGTAAACGTCTTCAGGAATCATTTCGTCTTAAATGTAGTACTTCGAAATTACTTTTGAGTCAATTAAAATTCCCATTTTCCGTTCGACGTGTAAATTTCAGTTACACTTTCCATCTGCGAACTGCTGCCTTGAAAACAATAGACGTTTGACTAAGACGACTTGAAACTTGACTTGTTACGTACGTGGCACATACAGTAAACCATCTGCTCAAACATCAACTAAGCTTGAATAATCGTAGTAAACAATGCCAAATTTAACGTTGACAGTAAACGGAGTGTGAAGTGTGAATGACAAATTGTTTTCATGTTTTCTTCGTTTGGAACTCATTCTTCAGCTTCATGAATTTTCATGAAGTAACACACAATTCCTTGAGTTTTGTTCAATAACCTAGAGAAATCATTGAAGAAACTGAACAGGAAAAAACTGGAAAATCAATATTATGTCTGAAGAAATTAGTTTTCAATAGTTGTAACATGGTCCCTCAACTGTGGAATAGTTTTGTCTTACATTGATCACAGTTGATTGTTATCAATATTTAAAATGTTCAACATGTTTTCATAGTTCTATTATAATGTGATAATAATATATTTTAATAAACTTTGTTGATTGTTATCCAAAAATAGAACAAAAATCTATCTATAAGTACTTATAAAAACTTATAAACTCGTATAAGAGGTGAATTCCGAATTACAGTATTCAATTCTAACAGATCTGAAAGAATTTGAGAGAAAATTGTCTCTGTCATTTTAAATGATCTCTTAGCTTTCATACTGTGAACATTCCACAATCCAGATTGATTAGTAAACATTCTCAAGTTTAAGCTGATTTGCTACGTGCAAATACGACACACTTATGTTTACTATTATATTTCATTGGTAAAAAATTGGTTTAATATTTTTTCATTCGAATGAAATTTCTGAAATTGTGATGAAGAATTATCAATTAAACTTCTTGAGTGGATTGAGTCTCCATATACCTACACCTTAAAAATCATTTCATTTCTTATTCACATGTCAATGCATACTAATTCACTATTAACTGGAATTGTAAGTGTGTGAGGGCCTATGCGGTAGGCAGACAACTTTGCTCTGCTAGCAGGTGTCTATTAAAAACTTTTTTCGATTTTCTCTGGCATAAGATTAATGCACTATTCAAACTTAGCGTGCCGATGTCGGTGCACTCCATATTTATTCTTGCCTAGAAATATTCCACGGACTAGTTCGGTTATAGTTCATCGCAATCAATACAGAGCACCACTACTGGGGAATAGAAGAACAGCTTTCTCTACATTTTCCGTTACCACTGCAATACAATTCTATCTTGGAGCTCGATAATATTTGAAACATTAGAATAACATAATATATTGTAAATCTTCGAATATAAATGATTGAATTTGCAACCCATCACCCACATTCTGTGATTAATTTTTAATTCCTGTAACTAGAATTTTAAGTGAACAACAATAAATCATATAGGCCCTATTCCATGAAAAGAATAGATAAAACGTCGTGATCAACACTATGTAACACTACAAGGCTAGGCGAACACCGGTTAGTCGAGACAAGACAAGACGAGATTAGTCACCTGTAGTCACAGTATAGATGAGAGTGTGTGCTGCTTCATAAGGAACTATGAGACCTGTAGTCTCATAGTTCCTTATGAAGCAGCACACACTGATGCAATGACTGAGTGTGTGTTGCTTCGTAAGCAACTATGTGAAGTACTGTGACTAAACGTGACTAATCTCGTCTTGTCTTGTCTTGACTAACCGGTGTACGCCTAGCCTAAGAACTATCATAAACAAAAAACTCTCATCAAAGCATCGAAAAAAGCTCTCATTGATCAGCTTTCAGTCAGCCGGTCTCTATTTTCCCTCTCTGTCGGAAAACTTTCCTTTTCTTACTCTATCATTATTTTATCAAAGTATAAACTCTTTCTACTCAAAACTCCTCACTTGAATACTTTCGGTTGTACATTTGTTATTATTTATACAGGATATTCTGAGGCGTGAAGACCTTGTTTAATAGAAATTCAGTATCACTATTCGTTCAAGATATCAGTGAACAAACTTATAGGCCAAAACATGATACACGAAACATGAAAGAAATGGAAGGGAGAGGCAATAATTAACATGAGCAATAACCGAGGACGATCAATTTATTTTAGGTTCTTCCATAGTGCTTTCCACTAAAAAAGATTAAAGATACTGAAATCAAGGTGAAAAATCAAAAAAACTCTGTAATTATTAGTAGGCTATATTTTATTCTTCTCAAAGAATTTTCGTGAAACCAAGGCGTATTTCTCCCACTCGTATTCACTAAGGTAAATTACTTATCAAGCACATTTCAACAGTCATGTATCACGCAGTTCCAATTTGTGCATGCAAATGGACATCATAAATAGAATGTAGATGAGTAGTCTTATAAGTGTGGAAAAGATGTTTTCCCGATGGACTTGAATTGGAAAACGCGAACAATGCCGTGATGTTTGTTTTTAAACAACAGTCGTCGCATAAAATGCAATTAATGCGATTCCCAGCAGAGTAGAAATTATTTGCTCTTAAATTACTACATGTCTCTCGATGGCAGAAGCCCCTGTCTCCCTTGGTTTCCCGTGCTTCAACTCCATAGTGAACCCAGGTCTGCTGAACTCCCTCCCTTCCTGTGAAGTACTGCCAGCAGTCACGCAGATAGCAGCAATCCGACTAATTGACTTGAATAACTACGCAACCATTAGTCTAGAGCCGCATCAGGAATATGGATATGAGTTTCCTGTACTCTCCAACTCATAGTATTGTCTTTAAGCCTCCATTGTTTCTTCAATTTATTCTCTTTCACTTTTCATATTTTTCATTAGGACTCCGCTTTTATCAATAACTTTATTAATTTGTTCTTAATAACTTTCTCTGCTCCTCCTCCGTTAGCCCTTCCATGAATGGGTCTTGGCCTTCCACCAATAACAGAACAGCAATTCAGCTCAGCCTATCAGACGCGTTCAGTCTGTCAGCCAATAGTGTGACGCTTTTGCCTTCCATTAAAATGACCCGCAACGTAGCTTGCTTATTATCAGCCTTCCATCTGTCAGCCAATAGTAACATTCTGATAAAATGATTCATGATTTGATGTTGGGAAATTAGAGCGATCTGTTTTTAATTACGATAATACCTTTTTTTGTTTGTTTTTTAATAATTATACCCTATTTCCATCATGTCACATCCCTATGGTTACCATGGTTTCTTTGATGTTGATTTTCTATTATTCTGTTAATTTATCATTACACTCAATTCATGAAAACATGTTTATTTATAGCCTAATATTATTTATAAAGCCCTTTTGAATCATATTCCAAAGATGTATTAGTGTTAAGTCTCACTCATTTCTGCTACCGGATCAGCAACGATACGTTGCTACCGTAAAAATCGTTTGTCAATACAAAGGATAAAAAACTTTTTTGTTATGTGTTAGGATTCTCAGCTACTATAATATGATCTATCAATGAGATCTGAAATGTTATAATCTATCTATTAAGAAAATCTGTAATGGCCAATCATTGGCCTATTCGATCAATGTTTTCGAAACGTTTAAACTTAGGATTGTAAAAGATGAAGCTATCACAGTTTTATTATTTCTTGATTTCAACCATTAAGTTGAATAGAATAAAAGTTCCATTTGGGAGGTATATACTAGTCTCCTAGTCTATCATGTTTTGTAATTATCACTTGATGTTAATAACAATCAATTTAATAATATTGAAACGTTGAGAGACTGAAATTGTGGAATCTTGGTCGATTGCTAGTAACTGAGGTTCATGTTTCAGCATAGAGGAGCGATACTCTCTAGTCTGTTCGATACTCTTCGTCTAATTTGTTCTCTGTGGTTTCATGTTAATGATTAGTTTCCGAATATCTATAACATCAGGTTATTAATTATCACTCTATAGCACAGATATATTCCATTAGAATTGATGGACTTTACAAGCTAGGTATGATTATAGTGACTGTAGTCTGTAGTCACTATAGGTATGATAGGTAACATTTCATAATAAGGTTGCCCGACACTGGTGCTGCTTCTTATAAGTTATCGCATGTTCCAGTAACATTCAAATTCTCACTGTATTGAGGAAGAATATTGTCTGGTGCAAATCTAATGACCTAAAAAAGGGAGGTTCCCAATCTCATGTCATCATCTTGCAATATTCGTACTATGATAGTTATATTGGTTAATCATGCAAATTTCTTCTATAATACAAGGTTGGAATCCTTGGATCCAAGGATTATTCACAATTTTCAGTTTTCGATTAAAAAAATAAGAAGAAGATTACGGAGTATGAAACTTCATCAACAACTGATACGAATTACATTGACATGTCAATCCTACAGCAAATTTTTTTGATTCTTCATTTGGAACATATTTCTAAACTTGATGTAGTACATGTATAGACAATATTGGAAAGTTTTGAAATGATTCGATGATATTGCTGGATTGTTCACGAAAGTCCATGAGTGCTCGTTCTTTTCCTTTCAAGTTTAAAAATATTGAGAATATTTACGGTATTGAAATATGTGCAATGAACATGAATGTAATGCTGATTAGCTGATTTAGTTGAATACATTGCCTACATTGCAAATTAACGTAGCAAAATTGCAGCTCTGTGGGCTGTACTTTGAGCATCTAAACGTTATTCCTTTTATAAGATGACTTTTAAGCTCTATAATTAAAATTGAGTGAAAAGTTTTTGTACTGATAGATCATTTATCAGTAGTAGATATTCATCACAGTAGACATCTATCAGTAGTAGATATTCTGTCATCTACTACCTTTGTCATATTGGAAAATGTGAGAAATTATTGAAGTTTCAGTATCCGCAGTGAATTGAAATGTTTTTAAATTTATTTTGGTACATATCAAACTTCATGCATGATCGATATCAATATTGCCAAAGGCAATGAATCCTTCAACAACCTTCTTACTGTTTCAAGCTTTTGTACACGCTTATTTTAGTTTTGAGATTTCCAGTCAATTGAGCATGCTATTGATTTTAAGTTCTTATTTTGAAAAGTTTCTCAAATTTTGCATGAAATCGTTTAAAAATGCAGGATTTACTCTTTTCAACAAAGTACGGTATTGAAAATCTTGAGCAGCAGAACAAAGTAGTTATGTATTGATCGAACAGATTTCACAGTTCTAGCACGCTTTGCTATGTTGGCTGTCTTCCAGTTATGTTTGGCATCTGCCCACTAACATTTTTGTCGCAAACAAAAAATTATTGTAATTTTTAAAATGTTATTGATGCAGTGCTTAGATATTATATCACCGAAGAGAAGAGTGGGGGGTTTTGGAGAAAACATTTTTTTATTGCTTTCTAGTGTCCTCCATTCTGCTTCCACATATTCATTCCGCAGCTGGTGTGGCAGACTGAGGACGAAATATAAATATCGCTTTCTTTAAATTCATTTTGTAATGCCTCCTCAGAATTTTTATTTGAAATAATCTAATAGTCCGAAAATAATTCATTGTAATAATAATAATAATAATAATTTATCTGAATGCCAATAATATGCATTCAGAGGAGTTTATTTACAAATACAGATATCTAAGAGAATCCCGACTCAATAAATTACTTAAGATAATTCTAATCCTAATTATGATGCCCCACTATAATAATATGTGTCGGGGTGATCATGATACTCTTCTAAATAAATTACATAGTCCATAAGGGAAGAAAAGACTTTAAATTATATATTTTAAAAAACTATTGCACTTTATTTCTTATACTCATGTATTTCCAGTTTTTTTAAAGTGTTGTAAATAAAGGCAAATCTATTCTATTCTATATTCTATTCTAATCTATAGTCCAAAATAATTATGCAAATTTATTTCTTGAAGAGTTATGATAAGTTCAATCTCATTAGTTTTTGTCAGTTATCACATCCATAACCCGGGAGATAGCTTATTAAAAATGTAATATGAGTTACTCCTCACTCTGTGAGACCATGAAATTCGAGAAATCTGAGACTTTCCTTGTGATCAACAATCCCCCTCTTGTGGATGAAGTCAACAAGTTTTTTAGGTGTTTTGAAGAGAGATTGTTGGACGCAGACGGATTGCGTTTGCCAGTGAGTGATGTTTCCCATATGTCTTACATTTCTTGAGATGGTGTGGGTGAATCCAACCAGAAAAATTCATTTCGTGCCCAATCTATCCTGACAAACGGATTAAAAGTTACACCATTAATATTCATGTCACATA
Organism: Laodelphax striatellus; assembly: GCA_017141395.1. Classification (NCBI taxonomy): domain Eukaryota; kingdom Metazoa; phylum Arthropoda; class Insecta; order Hemiptera; family Delphacidae; genus Laodelphax; species Laodelphax striatellus. The sequence goes on along the minus strand of CM029531.1, from coordinate 10,323,904 downwards.
CCAGTTCTCCACTTTATAGTTCACGATGGAAACGTTTCAATTTCATTGGTCTAAATAATTCTTGTGATTCAACTTTTTCTCTTAGCTATCAATTTTCAAACTCCTACTCACAAGAAAAACGACTTATGCGATTCTTGATTGATTTACTAGGCTCTATAAATAGATGATTCGATTATTGTTTCGGTTAAAGAGTCTACATGACTCATCGGAATGTATACGGTAATAGATATACGACTTCTAGTCACCATAAACTCATGCTGCATGAGATCCATGTACCGTACATCATTGAATTCAAGAGACATTTCCGTTCTCATAAAATAAAAGAGAAATGATCCAATGTTACTACTGTACAACGGAAGGACGCGCCCCAATCCCAAGGTTATTGTAGTTTATTTTTTCACAAGCTGAAACTGATAGGCTTGATCTGATTACTGTTCAAATTTGATACGAGTCAGTTGAGACCTGTAATTTTGGCCTGTAATTCGTGTCAGCTTCAAGCTTGAAAGTTGATTGCTAGGTAAAAATGAAGAAACCATGAGTGGTTGTATCCTGTGAAATAGTATTCTATACTGCTCCTAGTTGAGAACATTCACTGGCCATAAAAATAGAAATAATGGAACAAAGTCCATTCCTTTTAATATTTAGGCCTTATAACTAAGGAATATTCAATTCATGAAGTTTTATTGTACCATCGCGTGCTGCTAACAGTTCAACAGTTGTCATGTGAAAACAGTTTTTCATGAATATTTGAGTTTGAAAGTCTAGTCCAATAATAATAGCCTCTTCCTAGCCTTTCAGCTACTCCCAACGGTGGACCATGCTTCTAATCACAAGAAAGATACGATAACAAAAATGAAGTTAACTAATCGTGCAGTAAACTGAAGGTCAACTTTTGCGACTTCATTACCGACGAATATTATTATTTTCAATTTCTAGTCGATTAAGTTTAGGTGCAATTTAGGTTGTGTTGTAGTTCTGAAAAGTCTAGAATTCTATATTATTATTTGTATTATTTCTATAGAGAATGAAAGTGTGCACTTTCCTTGACTGAAAAACCGTCGTACTTCATATTCATGATTTAGTCAAACCACGTTTGAATCATAAATTCTCACAGCTTCTCCAGATCCTGACATCAACTACATTGATTTCTTCCAATTGCTCAGGATCAAATAAATAAAATATGAATAGATATCGTGACAAAAACTCAATTCATTATAGAAAAAACATTATTTGAATTGAAAAAATCTCTACAAATCATACAAATTGGGCTCTGAACCATTATTCATCACTTATGATTCACATGTCAACAGATTACAATTTCAATTCATCCCAATTATGATGAGAATAAAGTGGAACTTTACTCTCCTTTCCTCAACACCTTCATGAATCGAGGGGGAAGTTGATGAGTGCATATCACTGAACAAGTGATGTGTGATTGGAATCAATCAGTTTTTGTGTAAGAATTGAAAAACAATCATTATCCGCTCACTTATTCATGTTGAATGTGAACGGTCATGCAAGGTACGCATGTGATCAAAGTGCTAACAAGTGACACGCATATCCCTATAGACATCAACGTGCAGGAGGAGAGAGAAAGAGTGAGAGAGAGTGATGGTGAAAGAGGATGTTTGAATAGGAAAGTGAGAAGAGAAAGAGTGTGTGTGTGTTATAACATAGGTTTTGTTGTATGTGTTATAAGAAGGGGTAAGAGAGCTTGTGATAGTGGGTGGTTGTTGCATGACAATAATGCCAACACCCATACCTTGGGGGGTGGAAGGGGTGTAGGTCTCTCCCCCCGCTATCGGCGAGCCAACATCAATCAGGCAGACCTAATTTTGCCATCACGCTCTCTCCGTTTTCAATCAGTCTAGTATCTTTCCGATTATTGTGTTTCCAAATCACAGAGCCGTGCTGTGCAGAAATTAATTATGTCGAAAAGGCACGTGCCGTCAATTTTATTACTTGCACAGTGTTCACCTAGTTCGTATAGTTGAAGTCAAGAGTTAAGTAAAGAGCTTTTGAGATCTTTTAGGGGCACACTTACTATTTTATGATTCTTCTAAAACTTGAACAAAAACCTTTTTCTTCGTCTTCCATGGTCAACCCTGTTATTCGTTTAAAAAAATTCAAGGTTTCTTGTAATTAAAAGATTCTGTTGAAAGTCTCTGGATATTTTCTTCAGACAATTCTATTTCTTTCACATGTTACTCATAAATTAATATTAAATTTATGATATACATTGCTATGTTTGTAGCGAAACCGCCGTTGATTGATGTTTATAAACCGTCGTTGCTGATTACTCCAAATTTTAACACCCATTAAGATATTTTTCGTCTTTGGTCTCTTAAAATAAGGAAATATTCAGTTTATTCCTGAATGTTAATCAACTATAAGAGGTGTAATGTTTCTTCATACAATCTTTTTCAAATTACTTGTTTATTATTAATTTATTATTATTATTTATTCTCAATGATGATTTATTTGAAAATTTCACCCAATTAGAATGCATCAGGGTGAAACATTAGGACAAAATGCATTAGAATGCATTAGGACCCAATTAGGGTGCATTATAATATTCAATATAGAGAAGGAGGTCTGTTAGAAATAGAAGTATGTTGAATGGGAGTCTACGATAGAATAGAAGTCTATTAATTTAGGAATGTTTACCAACACACTAATTTTTCAATGATCCACCTAGAATTTTTATCAAGTTCAACGGCTGTTTACACTCTGTATTTGAACGATTGTTCTTTAATTTATTGCATAGAACAAACAACACGTGAGGTTGAAAAATTCACGGTTGAGTAGCAGCAGTATTGCAGCAGTTGATAGTGTTGTACATACTGCAGTTTATTGGGCCTGACTTGAGAACAGAAGATTTCTTGAATGATAAATATTGGGAATAGATGTTTCGTTCAATTGGGCAAATATTAAATATTCTATTTCTGAGTCATTGAAAAATGTTTTCAACAGATTTTAATCAAGTACAGCATTGAGAAATTGGGATTTTTCATAGCAAGTTGAAACTTACTAGAAACACGTCTCATAAACTACGGTTATTCCTTTTTTTCGCTGGTATTATCTGGCATCGTAGACTTGGAATATATTACAATTATTTTAATATTACATTTTTAAGTTATTGGAAAATGTTGTTAATATTGTTAAATTCAATTATAGAGAAACTGGAATTTTCCAAAGCAATTTGGAATTTGGAGAAACACGTCATAGACTATGTTTATTCCTTTCTTTTTCGCTTTCATTATCTTGCATCGTAAACTGAGAATCATGATATTTATTATGGATGATTGCAGCTGGAGAGTCGTAAATACTTTGAAGCTTGGCAAGCGGTATTTTGCTTCAACTGAGAAAATCACTTCGTTCAAAAAGGTGTAGGTTGTATTTCACATTAAAACATTATCATTTATTACACTACGCTTTTAAGCAACTGCAACCTCTAATTCAGGTCATTCTCATTCGATTCAGGTCTTTCTCATTCAATTCTGAACATAAACACATCAACTTTTCCGAGATCCAGTCACCTTGATTTTCAGTTGGTACAAGCGAATGGATTAGAATGCTATCGGTCTCTACGAAAATTGCATTTCCGCTGTAGATTTCACAGTCCGAATGACCTTGGCCTATACAAGTTTACCAGATTTAAAGACTACATTATCTTAGTGATTCAGAAGTTGTGTTCAACATTTTCAAATACCAGTTTGCTGGGATTAGAGAATATCAGTTTCCTGAGATTGTTTGAAAACGAAATTTGAATGACATCATCGTTTGAAAACTCGATTAGTTAAGTCGTACCTCGCTAATACAAACCTCGATAGAACGGACTCCTCGATAAGACGTATTTTTTCATTCTCCTTTTAAACCTTTGTAATCGGGTGAACTAACATCTTCACTACAAATTCCTCGATTAGGCGAATATTGTTTCTCTACGTCTTGAAATTCGTCTTATCGAGGATCGTCTGTATTTATTGAGTTCCATTGTTTTAATTTATTGGATATAATTGATGCTTTGATTGATGACAATAATTAATCATGAGATTAATTTTACTTATTGATATGAAAGATTTGTCTGTTTAAAATAAATGAAATTGGTACTAGGCGTATCATTAATCAACAATAAATGATTAATGAATGCATAGAAATCTCATACAGTATTATTCCATTGTTTACAGTTTACATTGTTTACAGTATACTGCAGAATAGTTGAAGCCAATCCATCTCATTTTTATTTTTCATGTTCAATTCGATTAATTACTAGGTAATTCAATGATTATAATCACAGAGATAGATCATATAATTTTGAAGTTAATCGTTTGTAAAAACACGCCAATTATTCAAGTAATCCACTTTGAATACGATATTGACCTTGTATTGATTGCAAAGTGTACAACCGCTTCCAACAATATGTTTCTAGTGATAGCCAAGTGGCCTACCTTTTACAGGTGTCATTGAAGATAGAAGTGAGCTGTGCAGTTTGAATTATTTAGGATAACGTGAACGCTTGTCGAAATTGGTTTTGGGTCGCCATTGGCGGGAGAATTGGATGAATTATTCACGCAACAATCGGCTGAAGAAACAAAAGCGGAATATTGAATAATGAACGAATCTCTTCAATTTGCTCAGAACGACTGTGACTGTGTAGTAGACCAATAGGCGTGAAACGTGTTAATGAAATGACTAGCTTTGATACTGCTATAAATGACTATGGAATGAAATTGATTAATTGGATGATGCAACCGTGCAGAAAGTCCAAGATTTCTCACGAAGAATATCCCGGATTCTCCTAGATTAAAACTTTTCTCTCTCTAGATTAATAGGAGACGTGGAGGAGTGAGAGCTTTTGATATTGATTCTCTTTTGCTGAGTCTGGTTTCTACATGAGTGTTATGACGAATTTTTCAATATCATGGAATCATATAAGTGAACGAAGCTCTTCAAGATAGGTTTCAAACTACCAGGTAGTAATTTTCGAAAGCCTATCAGATGAGTTTTTGGTGCTGGTTAACAAGCGACAGCCCGTTCAATCAATTCAAATTTAATCAATAAAAAACAAAAACAACATAAAAACACAAAGATGAAACCCCCATGCTCTCTTAGCTGTAGAAAATATATAATACATTAATTTCAAGGTGTAGGCTACTACCAGAGATAATCCATATTTGGTTAGTCTGTGCTACTACTAATAGGATTTAATATTTAAATACTGTTCGTCATAGCAATGGCGGCTCAAATGGTCTGAGCGCTGTGATTGGGAGTTGTAAGTTTATCAAGGTGAACGCCTGCCATTGGCCTAGGTATGAGCTCCTCCCACAATGGGCGGTTTCTACTAACGTCATAGCAATGGCGGCTCAAATGGATTGCTATGACGTTTGTAGAGACCTCCCATTGTGGGAGGAGATTATACCTAGGCCAATGACAGGCGTTCACCTTGATAGGCCGTTCAACTCCCAATCACAGCGCTCAGTCACAAGTTTAAATTCTGCTGCACTTTATTTCAGTTTTAGCTTACCAGATATTGATAACGGTTTATCAATCTCGTAGTTTTATTAAATATGTGGTTTTGACAAATTCAATCCTTTTTATTCAATTTAATTTGTCTCCAATTAAAGTGATCTCTATAATAATATCTCTATGTAATATATATAGTATATAATTATGATCTTTTTTACAATTTCATTCAAAATTTCAAATGTTGCCTTCGGAATGTATGATTCCACATGCTATGTGTCCAAGTGCTCATCATGTATCATCAGTTTTTAGTCCTTGTGCTTAACAACTCAAACAAAAGCACTCTTGTGAAAAGCCAATTTATTTGTGATTACGATATGAAAGTCACTGAATTCCTGTATCCAGGTGCAGATCAGTTTCCTAGCCGCTAAATGTTTCTGGCTCTCATTCAACAAATCCAATGTGATAGTAAACGAAAACAGAATGAGGGTCAATGACCTGGTCGCGGGTGGCGCTAAAATAAGAGCAATAATAAGCCCCAGCTACGCCTTCAACCGGCTATTATGATACAAATTACCATTCCTCATTCAGTGCGCCCGTTGTTACGGTCATTTGACAGACAAACTAACTGATATCGTGGCTGCGATACGAAGAGTTTATAAAGTAGGCCAGTCACTATCACAAACTTAATTATTAGCGTGAGTTTTTGCCCAACAGAACAAAAAAAAGATGCAGACTAGTTTAGTTCCGTTGAACGAAGTTTAAAGTTTACAATTGTTACAATAGTTTGAAGATTTGTAAGTTTAAAAGAGTTTACAATATTTGGAAGTATAATTTCTTGTACAAATAGAAATTATGTTCCAGGTTTGAAATTGCATTCAACTTGCTCTATTTTGTCTAATCAAATTTCGTTTCCTTTTCAAGCCTGAGCTAAAAGCATCAACAGATATTCTCAATTAGTCAGTCTCACTCATAGGCTACAAAAATATCAATCACGTTCTAGATCTACAAGTGTAATCAACTTGCTATATTTCGCCTGTGATCAAATTTCTTACCAAATTTTCTATTCTTTACTTGAAAGTATCACCGGATCTTTTAAATATCAAGTATCACTCAAACTACAATTACACCCAAAACTGTAGCTATTCAATATATCAATTGCATTGTATCAAATAATCGACATTGAGATGTTGATCATGTTACCTTCCTCTACCTCGGATCAATCTTGAATTAATGTATGGAAAAATCATACAATACATCCTCCAATGCGTTTATTTTGCACGTCTGGAGCTCTGATTTTGTGTCCTGCTACCCTAGCGTTTCAACTTGCATTCACGCACCCTATTTGCTTCCTTTGCATCCCATCTACATCCTATCTACTTCCTACCTCCTAATGGCTTCCAGATACAGTAGTTGAATAAACCAATAGAGGCTTTTCGATTTAGGCTAGGCGTACACCAATTAGTCAAGACAATACAAGATGACATAAGTCACGTTTAGTCACAGTAATTCACAAAGCTGCTTATGGAGCAGCACACACCGATGCAATGACTAATCGGTGTGTGTTGCTTCATAAGCAACTATGTGAAGTACTGTGACTAATCTCGTCTTGTCTTGACTAACCGGTGTACGCCTAGCCTTACACCACCTAAGTCTCACCCATCAGTAGTTCACGATTTCGCAACTGGCTGACGGCGATTCCCTGCAGGTTCATAAGCTAACAATTTTCCGAACCAGGAAAAGCTTTCGCCGTGTTTGCAAGTGGCCGAGGCCTGAGCAGCTGCAGACAGGTGATGAAGTAAACACAGGAAAAGCGGCTGTTAGCGGACGGAAGACGCGCTGATGCAGATCAATGGGCAAACGTCAAGATGACCTATTTCGATGAAGAAAGAAAAGCAGTTGAAAAAACGAAAAAGCGCATTGCTTTCCAAATACGGACACGCCCAAGTTCATTCTTGGACTCTTATCAAACTACGTTTTAATAAGTATTGACAGTACTGAGCATTCCTGTCGTCTCTCTCCGAGGCGCACTTTGGAAGTTGAATCTCTTTAAAGAAACAATTAAGTTACAAAGAAACGGGAACGGGTACTTCACTGTTCTGAACATTCGCTGGATTTCCTGATTCTCAGTGAACATTCAGTGTTTTTAACTTTGGGTTTACCTGTGGGGGAAATACACCGAAAACACGTTTACAAAACCGGGGAACGGGTACTTCACTGTTCTGAACATTCGCTGGATTTCTCCATTCTCACTGAACATTCAGTGTTTTTAATTTTGGGTTGACCTGTAGCTACGGCGCTCAAAAATCCAGCGAAGTTCGGTTTTGGCTGTAGCTCGCCGGCTGATGTGTAGCCTTAGTGGGTCGTCGACAAAAATGGTTTTCTGTCTCTTACGTCGACAAACTTTGACGTCTGTGCTGATTATCAGTTTCAAGTGTCAGTTATGTTTTAATTTTTTTCTCACACACTTTCTCATGCTCCTTGGAAATGTAATTACATTCATGTATTACATTTATGTATTTATTGTAGATTAATCTACATTTTCAACCAGGACTTCAATTTCTTAAAATGAACTTGATTCGATTTCAATCCATGATATTCTGAGTTTTCAACCGGATTGATTCATTGATTTACTCATGATTCATTGATTTACATTTCTCCTTACACACTCTTAATAATAATGCTACTTTGAAAATTAATCGACATTTCTATGAAGAATTTCAATTTTTAGAAATTAGCTTGATTTGATTCATCTATGGTATTGTGAGTTCTCAACAGGGTTGAGTAAACTCATTAGCACAATGAGCAATCATAAGAAATACGGCATTTGAAAATTTCACCACTTGCTCTTGCTACTTGTCACAACTACAATGCAAATGTTAAGTATCCTATTTTTTAGGCTTTTGAGAGTATTTTCAAATTTTAATAAATAAACTTTAGTTGAATGTTTCTACATGGCTCTCACGGTTCTGGCTAAATTTTATATTATATCCCTGTTATGATTGTAATAGTAGAAAATTTCTTCGCTTAATAATTTATTATTGCTATGAAAGGGTGTTTGAGGCACACCCGCGGAGATTTTCATTAGAATAATCTATCCAGATCTAGAACACACTTTGTAGTGATTCAACTATAGCTCTTCACTTTTATTAGCATTATCAACGCAAGTGATCAGTACATACTTTCTTCTATGTATGATATAATAAAATTGAAAATAGAATAACTTAATTCTTTATTATCTTATCCATGTAATATTAACTTAATAGTTAATAGATAAGTTAATATTAACTTATCTATGTTCCATATATATCCATGTTCTATATTATCTTTGCATGTAAACTTTGACATAGAACCCGAAAAATTATAAGTGATTGATTAGGCTTATTCGATAGATAGGAATTTTCGTCCAGTTAAATGAGGTTACTTATAGAAAATTTGGGATACATTTTTGATTGATTGGAGAGTCTCTATATATTATGTTTTTATCATCCTGGATCATACTGTAATTATTTAAAGATATAATGTTCTGCATTAAATTACTTAAGAATACGGTGCATTCTGCTGTGTTTTCATGTCGAATGTCGAGACATGAGTCTGATCAATTTTAGTTTTGAAAACTATAGAATTCGAGAGTATATCGTCCTACAGAGGTCAAGAACATGAAAAACTCGAGATTGCGTTTGTCTTGTAGAGGTTCTGAGCTAGGAACCTAGAAATATTCTATTTATATATAGAGGTTAAAATCAGTCCTAGCCCAAATCACAGAAAATTTGTATTCTGGAGGTTTTATACTTTGTATCTAGGTGATTTTAGCAGTGTACCTGTGCACCTGTGTCATTTACGAAATTTGCATGGGTCGACTGTATTGTGAGCGTAACGGTACTTATCTGGCACTTATAGCCCTATCCTTTCTCATGTTAAATCTCCATTCTTATTCTGAATGATGGCAACAAAATTCGGTTATGGGCACTTCCGTTATCCATGTCCTCTACGTACTCAGTGAATAAGATACATATTGCACAAGGTCTGCTCTCCGCAGAATTGCTTTTATGTGAAAAAAGTTATCTTGAGGTTGTTATGTTATAAGTTATAATGTTCATGTATAATGAGGTTGTTATGTTCAAGTTAATGTAATGAGGTTGTTATGGTATTTAGGCTTCCCAATAATTGAGTCAGCGCAAAACGGTCATTTATCTTCCTCATAGGTAGACTACCGTATATTGTTATAATGACAAACCGGTGGATTGTAACGATGGAAAAATACACAGACATGGTTTATTGTTTTGCCATGGAAGGACGTCTCACCAGGAATTTTTCAATACAATGAAATCTGCACATGTGCAGATTGCTCTTATCTCTTACGGTTGAGTGATTATGGGAAGGTGTACTGGTATATCCTTCTCCAAGAATGGACATTTATATGTTCAAACTTCGCCGTTTCATGTACATACAGAGTAATCATATAATTGTTAGAAGGCTATATCAAATCTTATATACGGTACTTGTAAACAAATAATTTGCTTAAAAGTCTTTCATGATTTGTACAATAATTATTAGATACTATTTAATTAATTGTTTAATTCGATATTGTATAACTAATTCGACAAAATAATGTAGAATTTTTCTATTAATAGTACATTATTATATTAACAACTTATCGACATCATGATATCCTTACCATTACACATGTCTAAACATTAACAATCAATACTACCGTATAATAATTATTCTATTCACTCCCATTTCTAAATAACATCTGATCTTCCATCATAATCAATTAAGAAATTATTATTTTTCAGCTATTCCTCCGATTTACATTAAGTTTTTTTTATTTAATATATTTGTTTTTATTGTTTTATTAGTACTTATTTTGTCTTTTAAGGTTCCATAATTTTTTAGTTCAGACAAGATAAATTTTTATCTAAAAAATTGTAAATTCTATATTTTATTCTACCAAGGTCAAGTGTTGATGAAGAGGATATCTTTGTAATTGACATACTTCGCCATTTCATCTAGATAAATCACAATTATCAGTATCATCAGATCAAGATCATCAGTATCTTTCTGCTTTACTGCTTTACATCTTTTCATTGAATAATTTGAATTGAATTTTTATTCTCAATACAAAAATACACATACATTTTAGAAAAGCAACAAAATAATAAACATACACAATAATTATACAAAATAATATTAAGAAAAAAAAATTAAACTTATTGAGAAAATACATTCAATTTCAGTTGTAGATTGGATTTTGCCGTGAGCGGACGTTCGATTCGGTGCTCTCTATCTTATCTTTCCAATGCAATAGTTTCTGTTTGTTTCCTAGCCGTGCTTCTTTCAATTTTTCTCAATCCGAATAGTGTTTAGGTTAAAAGTTTCCGAATAGGTTAGAAGTTTCAAAGTTATCAATATTTTTAAAGCTTCCATAAAAACAATAAAATGAGTGTCTGTGGATTATGTAAACTCTCAGTTAAGGATAAAAACAAGTTGGTCTGCTCTGATTGTAATTCGATTTTTCACGGTCAATGTGTTGGTGGAAAAAAAATAACTGACGCTGAATTAGAACTTCTAGTGGCAAATTCCTGGTCTTGCAAGCAATGCATGGCTAAGTTACGAGGCCAGCGTAATGATAACGCAGACTTGACTCCTGTGAAAGCGTTCTCATCCAACTCCAGTAATGCTAACGCTGTCTCGACTCCTGCGAAGGCGTCCTCATCCAACTCCAGTGCGCAGTCGGCGATCCCAATGGACTGTTTCAAGACGACCATACTCGAACTCAAACACGATCTTAGTGAAGGCCAGTCAAGGTTGGAACAGTCGCTTCACTCTTGCCTGGAGAAACTCGGCTCGAACTCTGAAACTTTAGTTAGGCTTGAGGAAATAATCAAGGCCCAACAGGCCGTAATATTGACCTTGCAAACCGAGAATACGCAGCTAAGGAAAAATGTAAATATGCTAAATGATAGGGTGGACTCTCTTGAGCAGTATGGGCGAAAGAACACCCTTGAAATACACGGGATTCCTGGTGCGCGCGAAGAGAATACAAGAAATTTGGTGCTGGCTACGTGCAAAGCAGTCGGAGTAGAACTAGGTCCTGAGGCGATAGACACCTGTCACCGCCTGCCCAAGAGGGCAAACCAACACTCGCCGGGGATTATAGTAAAATTCGTCCGACGTGACGACGCTCATATGGTCCTCGATAGGAAAAAACACGTGAGGAATCTTTCTACCCGCGCAGTCGGTGTTCAGGGTGAAGAGCGCCCCATATTTATCAATTTGTCATTGACTGCCGTGCGGAGGAGGTTATTATCTCAACTCAAGAAGCTGCAAAAGAGTCGTGGATTTAAATATGTGTGGGTCGACAAAGCGGGAAATGTAAAGGTTAGACCTATTGATAAGGGAAAGGTATCAACGATTAATACTGATGGGGAGCTGGAGGCTTTCCTTGCTGCTTTAGCTTGAAGTTTTTTAGTAATACGACTTGGCTGTATTCCCTACTGTTATTCGTGTAATGCATTCGCCTCCTGTATAATTAAATTAACTAGAATTATTACTGCTATTATGTAGTATTAATTATGCAGGGCTACTTGGTCATTCCAATCTCTCTCTTCATATCAATATTTACTTAATGAATTAATGTCCTTTTAGTAATATATAGAGAAAGTGGTTATCAATGTGTTTCTGGTTAAAACTACGCTATTATTCATTGTTAGAACTGATGTCTATCTTCTGATTACATTGATTGCTCTGAATCTCTAGTGAGTTGAAGCGAAATGTTGCTGATAGTGGAATTGATAGATAGATTGATTCTCTCTCACAGTAATGTTTATCCGATACAGCAACCGTTTATCTCTCAACTGCCGAAATTCAATCGCCTATCTTTTTTTGGTAGCTGGTCATTGTCAATGTTATCACTGATAATTCTTTGAATCCTATTCTAGTTATTCAATGAATTGAAGCCTTTCCTAAACTTTTCAGAGCGATTAAATGAACTCGGTCTCTTATTACTTTTATTTCAATCTTTTATTATTTACTATGTTCTTCATTGCATAATATAAATTGTAACTTCCCGTATCATTATTATGTTGTTTGTATTTTTTTTGCAGGAGGTGTTTTGCATTTTTTTCCTTTCATGATAGAGATAGATGAGATATTGTACCGTAGGGAGTAAAAAAATTCCAGTACCAGTGATGTTTAATTTTTTCGCAAGTTTGAATTATATTTATTATTTTGTTTTTCTCAAAACGAAACAAATAATTTTTATGTATTAAATATTTTATCTAGGATTTTACTGTGGCCTCATGTCATTGATAATATGCCAGGAACTTATTACTTATATATATTTTCCTGTTGTGAAAGAGGCGCGGCGTGGAGCCCAAATTAGTTTTTTCTCAATTTCTTGTTTATCTCATTCCTAAATTAATTTTTTTTTTCTAATTGTTTTTATTTTTTCATTCTATTTACTATCTATTTACTAAGAGCGGTTGATGCTCTCTGATGATATAGACAGATTTCAATACGTGTATTGTAATGAAGTTTCATACAATTCTGATCTTGTCAACCTTTTTTCAACTGAAGCAAATAACATAAATATTCTACAGCAAAATATCAGAAGCTATGCAAAAAATTTCGATGATTTCTTGATTAATGTACAGGCAATGGAAATAAAATTTGATATAATTGTGCTAACAGAGACCTGGCACTGCGACGATACGGCTATTGCGCCGCTCGAGGGGTTTGACGTGATAGCGACTAACCAGAAAAGGAATAGAAATGATGGTACAATAATTTTTGTAAGTAAGTCGCTGTCGGTTGAATCCCGCGAGGTGGTGTTGGGGGACGTTTACGGTCTGGCGTTGGACTGGACATGTGACGGAAGACAGTTCAAATTACTTGCTTTATACAGAACTCACGATAGCGACATTGACGTTTTTCTTGACAACTTAGAACACTACTGTAGTACAATTTCAAGGAACTCCACTAACATAGTTGTGGGTGATATAAATCTAAATATATTAAATACGGACAATAAAAGTGAACGTTATTTGAACATTTTAACGGAAGGTGGATATGTCAGTTGCATAGATAAGCCTACTCGGGTGACCGTAGACAGTATGACCTGCATTGATCACGGTTTTATTAAACATTCCAACTACGACCAAGTACGAGCTGCCGTCATTCATAGCCACATTACTGACCACTACACGACTGCTTTACAAATTGGACTAGACCCTAAAACTGAATTATTACACACATACAATTACTTAGACAGACCTACCTTCACATCACTCTTAAGGAATCAGGACTGGCAGTCTGTTCTGCAGTCTAATGAAGTCAATGAAAGTGCATCAAATTTTAATAGTATATTACAAACAATACTGACGAACTCTCATAAACCTTATAGGCACTGCAATAGATTAAATAAACTGAAACCTTGGATCTCTACCAGTCTTATCAGATGCATCAGGAGAAGGGATAAACTTAGTAAATTAGTTGCTAGGCAACCCTTCAATGTAGAACTCAAAAATTATTTTAAAGCTTATAGAAATAGACTCACAAGTCTGATAAAATTCCAGAAGCAGCAGTACTACAGACAGAAAATAAATGATTGTAAGGATAACCCACGAAAATTTTGGGGAGTTTTAAACGAGATAGCTGGAAGAAACAAGTTAAAAGATAAATTCCCTATTGGAAAGTATACTAAAAAAAGTTCTTCTGAAATAAACAGAAATGTGTTGTTAGAAGTGGCTGATGAATTTAATCAATATTTCTCCACAGTTGGTCAAAATCTTGCTAATCGTATTGCCCCTGGTGGACCTTTGGTGGTGGATGATCGAGATTATATGTCGGACTCAGTATTCCAACTTATTAGAGTTAATGAAGTAGACATAATAAGACATATAAACAGTTTGCGAGGGGGATCTGCACCAGGGTGCGATGGAATTCCTGCTTCCCTGGTAAAGGAAAATTCTCAGTTACTTGTGAAACCTATCATGCACATAGTAAACCTCAGTATTGTTTCAGGTATTTTTCCTTCTATTTTTAAAACAGCTAAAGTTTACCCCTTGTACAAGTCATCTGATGCTACCAATAAAACTAATTACAGGCCGATTTCACTCTTGAGTGTCTTTTCTAAAATTATTGAAAAAGTGGTTAAGGAACAGCTTTGTTATTACCTAGAACAAAATGCTATACTGACAGATTTGCAATATGGATTCAGAAAGGATAGGAATATTAATGACGCCCTCTTCAATATCAACAAAGACATAAATAATTTGATAAATAACAATAAGCGTGGTCTATTAGCCTTCTTAGATTTAGCAAAAGCTTTCGATTCCTTAGATAGGCAGAAATTGATAAGGAAATTGGAGCTGATAGGCATTAGAGGAGAATCATTGAAATGGTTTTCTAGTTATTTGGCTGAGAGAAGGCAGATTGTTGCAGTTAACAATGTTGAGAGTACCACGCTTCCAATAGATTATGGGGTGGTACAAGGGAGTAATCTGGGCCCAATTTTATTCCTAATTTATATCAATAACTTGGCAAAAGTCAATATAACTGGTAAACTGTATTTATTTGCCGATGATACGGCTATTCTGTTTGATGGTTCAGATTGGGAGGAGGTTACTAAATCAGCAACAAGGGATCTTTCACTTGTTAAAAAATGGTTTGATCAGAACTCTCTTACAGTGAATGTATCCAAAACTAAATTCCTACCCATAGCTCTAAGGTCAAACCTAAATACCAATATCGGAAGCTTGAAACTGCATACGTGTGGAGATCTCAACACAAATCTTTGTCAATGTGAGACCATTTCCAAGTCAATTCACACAGATACCTGGGAATAGTCTTCAATAGCTCTATGAACTGGTCAGCTCATGTGGATTATCTAAAAAATAAAGTGAGGAAATTTATATTTGTTTTTAGGCAACTCCATGATATTCTAAACTTGACTGAATTGAGGCTCTGCTACTTTGCCTACTGTCAATCATTGTTTATGGGAGGTATAATAGCTTGGGGAGGAGGATATAGATCGGTTCTGGAGCCGCTGAATGTAATTCAGAATTCCATTATCAAAGCGGCTCTTGGGAGGGGTCGGAGATATCCAACACATGCTCTTTTCAACGAATTCAAAGTATTTAACTTGAGACAACTCTTTGTAAAAACCTTGTTGATTTATATCCATAAAAACTCAGAGAACATATTTGCATATTATAACCATAATTACAATACCCGCAGTTCACATACACCAAGAATCTTCACCGATAGATTATTCAGAACCTTTAGCGTCACCAACTCCTACTACATATCCCAAATCCTCTACAGAAATTCCCCTCCACATTTGAAAAGTATCCATAGCTTAGAATTATTCAAGAAAAAAGTTTCCGAGTGGCTGGTGTACCTGGGGAGAGAGACAACGGAGGCAGTTATCGTATCTAATTACCGGTGAATCACTTATCATGTGTTGGATGTCTTTGGCGCTTTCCGGGAGCTGCTTGGAGTTTTGAATCAATAAGGAGGCTGGCGCTTGGACATCTAACTTACAATATTAATGACGGACTGATTTTACTGACTGACTGACTTGTCCCGAGTTGACTCGCGGTGCGTGGCCGAGTTGGCTTGTTTGTATTGCCTGGTTGTGTTAGATAAATTGATTTTTGTTGTAGAATGGTTAGCTTGAGTTGTATATTAATACATTTAATGAATCGCTCGTTTTTTTTTTTTACATTTAATGAAAGAATTGTATTTTTGAATGAATCGCTATAGAAAAGATATATTTTGTTTAGTTATCAGCAACTCGTGCCTACGCACAGGTTTTATACCTATGTAGGCACATTTCCATGATGTTGAAACTTTGTATTATATGTTATTGTATAATTTTTCTAAATTTTTGTACTTGTACTTATGATCAAACTGTAACATTCAAAATATGTGTAAGATATGGAAATAAAATTATTCTGACTTCTGACTTCTGATTCCAGCATATCAGAATGATAAAACTGGAGGGAGAAATTTATAAGATTATGAACATTTGTCGAATAATTATTTGTATACTTATTATACTTTCATATTACACTTTTCTCACCTCTCTTTCTCACTCTCTCTCTCTCTCTCTCTCTCTAAGTCGAGCGAGCTTCATTCTAAAATTGGGAAAATATCATCTTGATAAGATTACTGAGCCTGACCAACCCTAAAGCACTGCATGACAGTCATCTTTCACCCCATACTCATTGTAATTTACTCATAATTCAAATCATTATTATTTTAGGTATTCACTAGTATCCAACTCCAAATTATCTCTAGAATAATGTCCAATTCTAATCTTAATTAACGTCCATAATGTTTATATACTGTATTGTATCATGTTTCCTATCGGCATTATTTTTAACTAAGTCAATATTGACGAATGTAGAGTTTTTCTATTACTATCATATTGTAACATTATTTTGACCACTCATTGTCATCATAATATCATTACCATCAGACATGTCATCTTCTATCACAATCAATTAATGATTAATTATTTTTTCAGCTATTACTTCGATTTCCATTTGAAATTATTTATTTTTCAATTACTTGTTTTATTTATTTCATATCATCGTTTTTATTGTTTCATTAGTACTTCTCTAGTCTTAAGGCTAATTTAAATATTTTATTCCAGTCAAAATATATGTAAAATTTATATTTTATTCTACCAAGATCAAGTGTTGGTGAAAAGGATTTCTCTGTAAATCTCTTTTTCCAAGAATGGACATACATATGTCCAATCTTCGCCTTTTCATGTAGATAACTCACAATTAGTATAACATCAGTATCTTTTTCCTTTACATCTTCACATTGCATAATTTATAAACTTATGTACATTCGACGAATAATTAGTTGTATAAATCTACTATTATAATCTAGAATTTAAGGCGTCATATTTGTTATCTACATGAATAAAGTAATAAATCTGAATCTCTCTCTATTCGCGGGATAGGTTGGAGGGTTGGAATTTCAATGTATTTTGGGATTCTACCTGATATGGACGAGAGTCATTTCCTCTTCTAGGATTCATTGAATGTAGTCTGCAGATGTCAGGTAGCAAAATTCTTTTTGAACGAATGAGCTATTAATATACACCTCTACAATACACCTGTCATCAGAAACTATTATAGTCGGCGATAACATTTTTCAGAGTTCTTGCTAATGTCAATTTCTGAGAAGAATGTAATTGTAGAATAACCTGAAGAATAACAAAGTGGCTAAACTGAGGATACAGATGTTCAGCTATTCATTTTATAGCATTATATAAATTATAGCATTATATATTATTATTATTTATGTTATGTACGAATCTTTCTGTTAATTTTTTTTTCAAAGTTTGAAGAAATTTGAACACATCTTTGATGTTTTGAAAACAGTGGGGGATTTGAAAGATTCAAGGCTGACCTACAAATATATTTTTCAAATATATTCTATGCTAATATTATTTTCAGAATCGAATATCAATGTATTTGAATTTTGAACAAAGCGTATCACAAACTAATATCTATGAATTGATAATTGATAACTGAGATGAATCAATACTTATTTACGCTACCTGTCAATGACAACTGAGTTGTGGTACATTTAACTTGTTTTCCATATAGCTTGCTCTAAGCAGCTATGAAAAATATGAATGATTTATTGAAAAATATTTTTGAAAATTTTTGAAACCACTGACTTTGAAATTGAAAATTTCACTGAACATAAAACTAAAATATTTAGGATTACAACAATTATGTCAACAGTTTGAAGGTTGAATTTGAATATAACGAGAGTTCGTTCATCAAGTTGTACTTTTTCAAGCCATTGTAGCTAATAGGACGGACAAAATTACATGGAATAAATAAAGTATTACAATTGCAGATCCGTCACCTCAGCCTGTACTTTACAATGCTTATGAGACGCAGTTGATTAACTTAATAATTGTTTCATGAACTTCATTTCTGGCCCACTTTTTTCGCCCACTTCATAATTTGCCGGCTTCTTCGTCGGTCAACTTCGACAATGTCTGGTCGGCTATGAGTGGGTGGTAAGCGGGGGACCTCCACCGAAAACACGTTGTAGCCAGTGACCATTCCAGAAAAATCCAGCGAAAGTCCGACTTGGCTGCGCTCGCTTCTACACCCAATGTTCAATCCACCGAAGACCCCCAACCCGCCGTGACCATTCAAGAAAAATCCAGCGAAAGTCCGACTTGGCTGTTTTCGCTTGTCCACCCAATGTTCAATCCACCGAAGACCCCCAACCCAAAGAAACGTTTCCACGCTGCAGCTGCTGCTACTCTTTTAGTCACACCTCGTTATTGGACATTGACTCGACTACAGACGGGTGCTGTCTGCAATTGGAAGTTTCCAACCATGGAACCATAAAAAAATGGCTATTATATAGTGTTGTACTAGTTTTTATAGAAACGTTCATTGACTTCAAAGGGAAGTTAAGGATGACAACAGTAAGATTCAAGCTAATAGAAATGTATTTTATCTACAATATCTAGACAACTAGACAACTATACTAACTATGTGTTGTCTGTGATGATGAGTAATAATTTTATTGCTTTCTTAGAAGTAATAAAATTCATTCATATTCTTATACTTGAATTGTTTTCTTCGTGAGTCATTTCTCATATTTTCAAACAATTTTCAACATATTATAGTTGTCTTGTTGTACTGTTCCGATCTCCAATTTGTTTTAAGGAAATTGAAGTATAAGATTTCATTGTCACTACAAAACAAGAAAATTGTACATTCTCCCTCGATCGGGTATCTTTGAAAATGATACCTTTTGTTAAGAGAGTTAGATTTACCATGACTTTTCGTCTGTAAAACTTAAAACTAACTGAGCCTGCTACCGAGAATGGAGAATGGAGCAATGGAATGAGCTTGGTTGCTAGCTCATATATATAACATGAAAATGAAACAGACGTTTCACTCGATTGATAATGATTAGCTTTGATATAATCATATTCCTCATTGTAGGTGAGCCCTTTTAAGGCGAGGGTCTCTTCACAAATCTAATCTAAATTCACGGAACGTTATCACTGTTTGACTGAGCCGGCTTGCAGCTCTGAATAAGAAATAAACTCGAGACGGTAATAGGCTACTCGCTATCGATAATTTACAGAGTTGTTTTCTTCTAGATGCATGTGCGTTATGTTGTGGTTTAAGCCAGTTAAAATTGTCCATACACTAGTCCGAAATTGGCTCAAACTATTCTTAAAATCGAGCTCTCGATCATTGTTTACTGCTGAGTCTAGGATGTTTGGGAATGGGGTTTCAGAATTCTAAGCGAAATAAAGTTGCATGGTGAGAAAATGTAACTCAGAATGATTCGCGGACTATAGTATGATTTTTTTTCTGAGGATGATGCCCACATGAGCTCTAGGCTTGTGCGTGGGTAATGAGTGGGGTGATGATGAGATATGACGACTACTTTTTAGGCAGTCGGGACCGACGGCTTAACGTCTCCTCCGAAAGACGGGAGTGGCCGTATTTGTCAAAAATCCTTCCGTCAACCAGGCTCGAACCCTGGCCCAATGGATTTTATCTGACTGCTGATAACTTAATCAGTCTGACGCCTTAGCCGCCTCGGCTACGAACCACTCCACTTTTATTTGGACTAGAGTAATGATTTGCGGATTCAAGCGGAGTAGCCTTTCTTGAATTTTTAAAGTATGTTTTTTCTATATTTGGCAGCATGATTTGACACCACATAAAGCGTATATATTTTCCATTATTTTCCCCTTCTAATATGCAATAAGATTGAATTGATAATCTCACATTCAGTGGCACATTCATCAGAACTAGGTGAGGGGTTTCTTGTAACTTCTTTTTCCTCAGGACAATCGCAATCCATAATAAAGTCTTCACTTTCGATGCGTGACTCGTGATAGGATTGAGCAATATTATTTTCAATTAATAATGAGAGCAACAAGCGGTGAGATGGTGTTGAGAGGGGGTCCGATGAATTTTTCACGTGTCGATAAACGAATCGATCGTCAGTGTAGCACGGGAGCATTATTTATGACACAGTCGTCAAACCGTCACTACACTCTATACCAGGTTAAGCTGTTGACATTGTTCAACTTCTATACTTAGTCCACAAAAATGATCCTGAATTATTGACGAAAGATGACTTAGCGCCTTCCGCTTTCGCCTATAGTTGCCTATCACGCAACTTTGGAATTTCGTAGAATCTGGATGCCGAAGGCGACTGCGAATGTTGTGAAACTTCCGAGTCCCGAGTCTGTATATATTATTATACCGATTCAAGGATGAGGAAATCGTTTCTACGCCGTAGCATTTTGTATTTGAACTTGAACTGTGATGGGAGATTCTGGAGCTATTTCACAAGGGCAAGGGGTACAAAAGCTTGCTCATACAATATTTCAACATGAATTGTTCACGAAAATGATCATTTTTAAACACTTTGGATTATGCTCCCTCTGTCATGTTGTTATCGAAATGTTATAAACCATAGGCTACCTTTATAATTATACAATTCCATATTATATTAAACTTGGAAATGTATTATTTGGTTAAATAGAATTGGTCAATTCTGTTACTATTTGAACATAGATGATGACATTGTATCAAAAATCAATGTATGATTACTTTACTACTTCCTGTTCCAAGTGGCTCTATATACAAAGATTTAATTAGAGCGAGTTTCAATTTGTCCTTTGTTTCAGTTCTTGTGTAAAGCTTTGAAGATTAATTTTATAGATAGATGATGCAATCGCAGTAAAGAACAATTTACTTTACAGTCCCCTAGCGAATTGTAGTGATAATTAATTATCAATTTTTAATTTTTTTGTAGATTATGAAATCACAGAAAAGAAAAACTAACGTTCAGACCTACTCAACATTCCCCTTGCAAATTATAAATATTTATCAATCAATCAATATTTTTATTGCCAAAAAGTAAATTATACAACAATAATATTGGTTAACAATACAAAGTAAAATTGGTACAACATTAGCATAACATACAAAAAAAATAATAATAATAATAATTACCTTGAGAATAAATTTTAAACCATCAACAGTATTGTTAACAATTATTATCAATGATCATTATATTCATTATACACTTAAAACTTCTGAAACCCTCTGAAAATTTTCCAGAGTTCTGGTGAGAGAAATGCAGTATGTGGAACGTATAGCTCCTGTGTAGACACTATGGTATAGTTTCAACATGGAAATAAGCAGGATATCCCCGATTTGAATAGTATTGAGGCAAGATCATCTCGATGGTAATGATTTCGACAGAGCATTAAATAAGGCCATTCAAAACAGGCTACTATAATTTTCAAAGTAAGGCAATCAGGGTTCAATTGTCAAATATCTAGTTGGAAATAAATTAAATTCTTCTAATTTCAAACATTGAACTACAAACTTGACTGTCTGGAGTCAATTGTGTTTAGATTGTCTTACATTGTGACCTAAAGTGGATTTTAATCTGTCTAGTTTCAGACATACTAAGTGCAAAAGGTCAAACAATGATATAGTTTCTGTATGTGATGGCTGGATAGCTGGATTGAATGATTCAAAAAATAATAACCTGCTGCTCTCGGCAGTTGATCACTAGCACAGTCACAATTTGTAATGCTCTATGTAAGCTAGAGACTCTTGCATTAATATAAATAAAAACATGCAATGAAATGTTCTAATAAACTATCAATTGATAACGGGATATTTGAAAACAATTATGACCTCTTCAAAATATAATAGATACTGTTATTTTCCTAATATTGAATAAAAATAATTCAAATTTTTAGAAAGTTTTCTACTGATTCTCAAAATGCTCTTTCCATTGAAGACATAAGATATAAATGCTAATGATAAGATAGCGTGTTATGGCCCATTGAGTTGATAAACAGATAATTCATCCAAGGGCTTGCACCCATGCAATATGAAAACAAATTCTACAAAGCTTTCACTGATGACCTTCTAGAAGAAACAAATAAGTTTTACTCATATCGTATCGTATAGTAAAAACTGAAACACATTTTTTTACAAGTACTATAATATAATTATTAAAAAAACACAAAACAACTCCTACTGGTAATTTGTGAGAACATGATGATAATATGAATAGGCCTCCTGTATGTATGAATTCTTCATACCTCTTTAATCAGGTACTTCAGTACGATATTTGTATTGGAGACAAAATATCATGATCCTATGGCTTGATTGAATTTACAATTTGGACGTATAATCAATTTTGATGAACTATAATTTTTCAGAAAATAATTTCATGAATCTGTTATTGTTTTTTATCCATCTTCTTCTCACTGTTAATTTACATTGAGTTACAAGGCATATGCACTTTTAAACTCAAGTGATTTTTCACTTGAAGTGTGTATTCCTTTTAACTCAATACTCATAAACCAGAATATTCAATTGCATGATCTGCATTCTGCACAGTGATGATTCCAGCTTTTAACTCTCCATTTTCAAGTTTTTCAAATGAAATTGAATAGAGGCTAACTTTGATAGTGTGTTACCAGTGCTATTGGACGAGACCTGATGTAACCTTTGCTTGGAATGAGCCATAGAGGAGCACCGATAAAGGTTGCCCTTCAAGGACTGCTTCCTCACAATTTGTTATAGGTCACTGGCAAATACTGGCATCAGTCCTTCCCCTGCTCACAAGTTGCAAGTAACCTAAATCATTATTATCCTCTTCTATAACTCCACTCTCCTTGTTTAATGTGGAAGCAACTTTCTCTACAGTGAGTGAAAGTCGCTTCTCATCATTGAGGAGAATTCACTTTTTTGCCAAAAATCTGATCAAAAAAATATTCTCTAATCCAGAATAAGGATGGTTTCTTAATAAGGAAAACATGCTACAAAATCAATTGTTTTAGTTTTTTAATGTTGTACAACAGAACCTGCTACCTTACATAGACAGTAGATGAAAAAAACTACTCATGAGCTTAAACTTTTGCAAAAATGTAATATTAATAGGAATTCTAATTAAATACTCGCGTATTATTGAAAGTAGAAAACATTTTATTGATGACCTCTTTCATGCGGTATATTGCAATGTATTTAGTATGTAATGTAATTAGTAGGCCTATATTATTGTCTACCTATGTAGAATTTCTTGTCTTTTTCTTGTTTGTGAATCGGAAAAAGACCGAACGTAATAACTGGGAAATAATGCAAACAGTTAACATTATTTATTGTTTTTTTTTCATTGTCATGTCTTAAAACAGCAAACTGAAGAAAATACAGTAGTATTTTTAAACTTTTCCTCCGCTTAAAAATGAAATGAAAATACATGAATTTGAAAAGTAGCAAACCCAAGTTTCTGATATTCATATTAATATCATCTTTGAAGTTTCCCGCGTCCTGAAAATGAAATTGGTGGTTACTCAAGCTTGAAAGATTGGTATTCATTCTTGTTAATTGAAAAAATCAATGAAGAAATATCTGTTAAGAAACGTTTCATCAGTATAATTTAAATGAAATTTATTATTGTTGTTCAAAAACTCAATTATCTTGAAATCAGATGACTTTTTTAGTCAGCTGTGTAATTATTGGATTCCTGTCAGCTGATTTTGTCTTGATGCATTGTTGAATTTTGAAAAGACACGTGTTGTCTGTGCTGTGGTGTCCTGGTGTGTTTCGTGGTTGTTCTTTGAATAGGTACAGTGATAATATTATAGTTATAAATTTCTGAATTTTACGTTTTTCAAGCTAGCCTAATAATCTTTAACAATGTTCCATCACCAATTATTATTTGTCAGTTTTCATTTTATCAGTGACATTACTTATTGCTAGGTTTTATGTTTTGGTCTGCCATTTAGCATGCTCCTCCGTAGCCTACCTCAATACAAAGAAAACTAATCTTAACTTACTATTGACTATCTATCGATCAATCCTCATCTCTTTTTGAATGGAGCGATTCAAATTTTTATAAAAGCTATAAAAAGACAAAAGTCTTGAGGTGGAATGAGGGGATAGGTAAGGAAGGGTCTAAATCTTTGCTTGGTTTTCAAAGACCTGGATTTGTCTCTTATCTATCTATTATATTTAAAGAACTTTTGGCGCATTCATTTCTTCTGTGCTTCCACCACTGCGAGATTTTATGTGAAATCTAGAGAAAACACACAAGTCTGTTGCAATGATACTGTATTTTTAAACGATGTAGTACTGAGCACCATGTTATTGGTGGTAAAAGTGCAAATCATTCAATTTTTTTGCTGATATTCGCAGGATGTTTTATGTATATATTTTGTCACCATTAATATGCACTTGATAGATCACTTCAAGTTTTGTTGGAATAATTTATTAGTATTGTTAATTTGAGTGAATTATAGATTCGTACTCGCTCATGTTACATCTGAGTTATCAAATACATATAATCCAATTATGTTAAGTTAAACTGTTTTTTTCAAACTGAAACGCAATTTTATTTTTCTAATGTTGTTTTTCTTTTGCAGCTTGCTGTCTCAGACAAAATGGTCTCTCGTGTTTGTACCTCATCTTGCTGTTTATCAACCCATTTGTGCCAGTCGCTAGTTCTGCGAATGTTACAAACGGTAAGCAGATAAATTATTGAAATAAATGTAGTGTGGCGCACCGGAGCGGGGTTGGGGGTTGCCCCCCCCCCCCACCAGAGCCCAGAGAAATGTTCATTTATGTAACTCAAACCACGCCCCCCAGGTCACCAGACCCAAAAACCATTCCCAGAAGGAAATTCAAAATGTCTAATCAGAACTTGCTTCCTACTGGAAAAGTATGTTTTTCCATCCAATATTGCATTTCACAGTAGTTGCTCTGATTTCTTGGTCAATATATTCTAGATGATAAGTACAAATTATTTTCATTATTTTACAGTAATTTTGTTTGAAATAGGATTGACTTGAAGATTTATTTCTACCAGCATCAATCTAACTTATTGAGAACTTGTCTATTTATTAACCATTCTCCAAAAATTCCTATGGAAGTTATCGGCCTTTTGATGTTTGTAGTGACAAATGATGAGAGTTTTGATATATTGCTTGTTGATTAAAAAATGTGTTGATGTAACCATTGTTGATTTAATGCATTTTCCTATGTTTCATTGCAGGTGGTCCCGGGCATTACTTGATCTTCAACATAATTTTTCCTTCTCTTAATCTTATTGCTCAAGTTATTTTTCAACTTGTGCTGTTATCTTACAAGGTCTATTTAGATGCATTAGTACCTCCATGTAAGTACTTTACCACATTATATAGTATTTAGGCCTATATTTCTTCACCCAATACAGATTTTATCTGAATAACAGTGGAAAAACGACACTGAAAATATATATTTTTTTCACTGACGGAATACAGCTGACGGATTCCTATTACCATCAAATTGAATCTATTTTCAATAGAAATTCATTGACAAAAGTGGGCTAAATACATTGAATTGGGTGAATTCAACCCCCAATGTTCAAAATCAATAGGCTTCTATTCCCAATATTAAAAGTAAGATCTTTCGTTCGTCAGATATCGTGCTTAAGTTACAGATAGACGGAAACGAGGACGATCGCAATAAGGCCCTATCGGGTCCTTAATAACAGATTAAGTAATGTTCTCTTCTTTTACAAACTTTTTCGAGTTTAGAATTGTTAATTTTCTAAAAATATGGGACCTTAATTCAATTTTAAATCTAATACAGCTTCAATGGTTTTCGGAAAAATGTGCAATTAGGCGAGGTGGAACCTTCCCGTTAAGGGTCTCCCCACCGATAAAAAGCCATACGATAAAAAAATAAATGGTTTTCGGATTTTCAAGTTGAGCAATTATACACTATTTGAAATGTTCTTTTCACAGGTAATACCTTCGAATCAGTGTTGCGACATATCGGACTTGTCTCGTTCAAAGGTCTGCCAGTATTATCAATGATTTATTTAGTAACACCTGAGATTTTGTTGATAATTTCGTCAGTGCTAATCTATTCATGTTGCTGCTTCTTCAATCGCACTAAACCAGTAGATGATAATCTCCTGCCGATTGTGCTGAATGCAAATCGTGATTCTACCAATCATGATTCCGGCAGCTCAACGCAGAGAAGGTTCTCCATACTCACTATGCTAGGTTTGTTCACACTTTATTCATTTCTTAAATGTAAAATATCTACCATATTTTTATCATGAATTATTGTTCGATGTTCTTAGATGATACAACCATGATAAACTAGTGTGTTGAACCAAGCTCTATATATTTTGATCCAGGATCAGTGCAATGCTAAATGAATGAGATCAAGTGCTTCGAAATAGTTGATTCTAGTTGGTTCAACCCATCATTATAAAATTATCAGTTCATACAGTATAAATTCATCCTTGATTAATAGGCTACAAATCTAACAAATCTGTCATATGGCTTTTCAATTCTATAAACTTTGCCATTTCTTTAAATTTTTTTTTTTTTCATTTTTTGGAGGTTAGAGATAAATAAATGAAATAAAAAGTTATACTATTTCATCATTTTTATTTAGTAAAATTTTTTTAAGTGAATGGGTTCATGTTTGCCTGTAATTCCATATAAAATTCAAAAATTTGGCAAAAGCATTGACGTTTTTCCTATCTAAAATCAATGGCAAAAGTATTGCGGCGGCGGGAAAAAAAATAATGATCTCCATATACTGTTATGGAGTGCTTCACACTGTTACTATACACCCTCTGTAGGTTAAACTATTAATAGTAGGCCCATCCAAATCAACTCTGAATAACTTAATTAATCAATTAATTTCAGTGGATACTAAGTTATTCACTTGAGAAGTGATTTTTTGATTTGTAATTGTTTTGTGATTGAGATGACAAAAGATTTAGAAGTTGATGGGATATGTTATGCTATTGGTTAATCTATAGTAGGCTGATCCAAATAAACTCTTAATAATTTATTTATATATTAATTTCAGTAAGTACCTTAATGAAAAAAAAAACAGAATATTAAATGTGATGACTTGTATTGTCGTAACTGTGATATTCAAAATATAAAGATGGAAGGTAATGAGACATTGCAACTATACAGTTGCTGTTAAATCATAATAATTA
Source organism: Laodelphax striatellus (assembly GCA_017141395.1). Taxonomy (NCBI): domain Eukaryota; kingdom Metazoa; phylum Arthropoda; class Insecta; order Hemiptera; family Delphacidae; genus Laodelphax; species Laodelphax striatellus. The sequence goes on along the minus strand of CM029531.1, from coordinate 10,296,376 downwards.
ATTGAACGAAATTCCTAATTAATGCCATATAATATTCTGGGTTCTATAATATTCTGGGTTATAATGCCAGAGGTGCTGGGTTCGATTCCCGCCCGGGGAGAAAGTTTTTTGTGCAGTAGCGTTCATCGAATTTCCTTACTAGCTATTAATCTGTTGTCAATATTTGCAGTAGCAGAGGTCTTCAGAATATTATATGGCATTAATTAGGAATTTCGTTCAATTAATTATTATTCAAAATATGTTAAACGTCATCTTCTGCAAAACATCATTTGAAGCGATTATAAGAATTTATAAATAAGTTGAAATTTTAATAGTAGATTTAATGTTTCTTGTTTTTCAGGGAAATATGTCTGCCTGTTCTCATTATGCATGGCTGGCATCATTCAGCCGTCTCTTCCCGGGCTGCTCTATTTTATTTTCTTCCTCACATGCATGACATGGTGGTCCTACAACCAAAACCTCGGCAGGGGCTTTGCCAAGGTGTGCTGCATTCTTCCAGTTCTATTATGCCTTCACACTACCAGTATATTCGTGTACCAGACACAATGGGCACAGGAATATTTCCCTGCTGATTCGCCAATAGCTAGGTGAATATTATTTATTTATCTATCATTACATACTGAATCCGATCAATAATGGAAACAATCCAAGATAATCTTGTTTTTCGTACAGAGAATGCAGAAAGAAGATTCTTCATTAGTTAGGCTAATATTGTTCATTTATTCATTATTACTTACTGAATCCGATCTTTATAACAAAATTTAAATGATAATCTTGTTTTTCGCAAAGAGAATACAAAATTATTGTTTTCTCATTCAAAAACTGGTATTGGTTTGTTTTTTTTTATTCGTATTGGTGATAGTATCAAGATAATATCACGCTGAGCTACAATTCAAATAGCCTTCAACTGGGGTTAAGCGCCTCAAAAGAACAATATAGTAGTAGTGTAAGGCAGATGATAATTTTTGTTACATTGGAAAATGTTATGAATGTGGTGGTACATTTTCCGATCTCTTGGAAAAAAGTAATACTGTAAGGCTAAAAGTAATACTGTATCATTTTTGTTACATCGTACGGTAATAATCGATCAGTCGGAAAATGTACCACCACATTCATAACATTTTCCAATGTAACAAAAATTATCATCTGCCTTACACTACTACTTTGCTCTTAAGAGTTCCTTAAGATTTGCTCTTAAGAGTTCTTACTTAAGAGTTCCCAATATTGTTCTTTTGAGGCGCTTAAAAAACTATTTTGAGCATTCACAGCTCGTAAACTATTTCAATATTATTCTCTGTCAAAAAAAAAATGAAAATAACTTACAATTCTGTCTTAGAATACAGTAGTGATTTAAAAATGTGTTTCATCATAAATCGTGACAACGATTTCTGAAATGTCCAAATTATAACTTTTCGTTGAGTTTTTACTGTCTTTTTAGTGTGGTTTATTTATGATTCTAGTGTTGGGCTCTCATTAGTAACAGAAATTGATTATTGCATTGCAGTAGTAGCAATAAAACGATTTATTAGTTTTTTAATGACGATTTCGCCTTCAAAGTTCTATATGAGATGAAAAAATGTTGTAATAATACTTTACATGCAACCATTCTCATGCTTCTTATTTTCTCCATCACCATTTGTCGCCGCTTATTCTGTAATTCACTTTTCGCGTTGTAATTTATGTCTTTTTATCCCAGTTTTAATAAATTGTCCAATATTGGAAGAATCTCAACTGTTTTTCCAACATAAGACAATTTAAAAAAAAAATTGATACTTTATGGCTGTTTTTTTTAATTGTGAATTCTCTTTTTACAGGTATACTGGCCTGGTGCCTCTATTCAGAATAAATTGTACGATGCCTGCTGTTACTGAAATGACTCACGCGCCTTGGACGGAATTTGTCAACCCAGTCATACTTGTTTGGTTGTTCTTCATCATTTGCTACGAAACAAAAATGCTATTAAAGCCTCCTGTAAGTATTCACATTTCTTTCAATTTTTTGTGAGAATAGTAGTTACGATATAACCAAGTATTCTAGTCCATGCAGCTAGCTATTTTCTATTCCCCGTATAAACTGAAATTAGAAAAAACAATTTTCAATCTAGAGCCTACTTCTTTCAAAAGTCATAAAATAAAAAAGCTCAGATGATCTGAAGAGTTTATAGTTGATCTATCTTTTCATTCTGTTTTACAAAATGTGAGAATAACTTCATTCAAAATCTAGTCAGATCATGGGACATCTTACTCATATTAATCGTAATGTTGAGTAGCTTGAATTGAGGGTAGTAAATAATACATAACAATAAATAAATAGCATGACAAGTCTATTAAGAAGAATTCATCCCCATTCATTACCTAATTACATAAGTATTCTTTTTTAATAATTATATCAGAACACTCCGTAATTTAGACCTACACATATTTTCCACAAAGGAAAATCATATTACGAAGAAGTAGCGTGAATATTTATGTCACAAACTTGAAAGTTTTTGTTGAAAATCCTCAGATTATGATACTAATATATTACTATAGAAGATACAGATTGAAGTATTAGGCTACATCTAGTTTTACTCTAGCCGAATGACTAACTCATGTCGCTTTAAAGTTGCACTAAGGCCTACTGCAGTTTATATTGTTTGGCAGCTGAACTGTTTTATGTTCAGTTCACGGCGTTTGCACTGTGAATTGAAAACTAACATAGCGAATAGAACAACAGTTTTTTAAACTGAAGATGCTTAGCTTCGATTTTAAATTAGAACTGAATCATTAGATTCTAGTCTTCGGGGTTTTAGGTGGCCTATGTTGAAAATAGATAGTTTCAAATCTCGGTATTAATTCGATGTGAGCTTATTTTTGAAAGTTTCATTATATTGATTCCAGGTTTTTCTTATTCTATTTTTTGCAACATACTATAAACATTCCATAATAAACAGCTCCTAATATAGGCTACAGCTAGAAGTATCGCTTCCTTTTAAACATCAAAATAATTAAATTTTGAAATAATATTCTAGGGTATTCAATAATTTTATGAAATTGAGCCTCATAGTTGATTAATATAGTAACTTCTAAACGAATCTCTTTTTTTTAAATAACGTGGCAATTCATTTAATACATAGATAAGCTCAGCTCGTAGACATTAAGTCCATTAATGTCGCCTTTTCGACATTTTCATCAACAAAATGAGCACAAAAAAGAGTTGAACAAAAGAAATGTAGGTGATATTATTACTAATGAGGCTATGAAGATTGAGAACTATGGTGACCAGTTTATGTAGCTAGAAAAGTTTGACTGTTATAGCCTACTTAATGAGAAATACATCATCATAGTTTGTTACTGGGAATAGAATTCCTCATGCAATGTCGATATGCGGTAGAAAGCTGCTATTAGTTAACCAAATAACCATCATTCCATTGGAACTCAATTGACAGTATATTTTTTCACTTCAGTTTATTTTTATAGTTTCAACTACCCATTAATGAAATAGTGATTGAGTTAAAATGTCTCAAAGTTAATTATATCAATGAAAAAGAATTCAACGAGACCAGAAAGTTTTTCTGAAGCAGTATTTTTGATCAGTCTCTAAAAAGATTTATCTAGATCTTTTTTTATAACTTCTCATTAGCAGACTTCTAGAATCTGTTATATTGTTTGTTTGCAGTAGACAATGACTGAACGCTTTCAGTTTTTACTAGCCAATATCGTTACTTTGGCTGCATGTGAAATACTATTATCAGTTCTCATATTGCAATTCAATTATTAGCATAGATTAGAATAGTTTCAAAAGAGCTCCAATGTAACAGCAGTCATCAAACAAACATTTCAATAATACTGTATGTGATTAGTTCAAAATTTTAAATTGTTCATTAAAATTTTCGTTTTATTTGGAATTTATAATGACATATTTTCCATGACATACAATGAATATGATTGGTTTTATGACAACTGTCCGTTTGGAGCTCAAATTTTTAAAATTTATTTGTTCAGTGAACTGAAATTGTTATTATTGCTGTACGTAACAGACAAAGCATGACGGCTCAGAAGAAACTTCAGTGGATGATGTTGCAGTGTTGGCTATGGAAGTAACCACAAATGATAATGGCAATATCACATCGGCTGAGTCTGGGGTAATTCTAGCACAACTGAGAATTTGGGTTTTGATTCATCAGCTATCATGCACTATCCTGTAACTCACTTCTCCATAGCATCTTTCTCTCTACCTTAGCGATTGGTTTGGACTCTTCCTGTAGCTATCAACACAGTATTTGAATCGATTTGATAGTTGAACTCCTTCTGTAGTAGAGTGGGGACTTCCTATTTTAGATTCTAGAACTAATGCTCACAATCTAGTGACGAAGCAATACTGTTTTAGCAGTTGCACTGTTCTAGGGAAAAGGCTTTTGTAGTCCAGTAAACCATTTGATTTTTCATTGTTGGGAACATTGCTTGTCTGATTCAACCTAACCATATATCTACGATTGTAATGCTTGTATTGCTTTAATTAATCCATCAAAATAGATAAATAGTATTGGTTAATCATTAGAATAGTCATTTGAAGTGATTATCATGCACTCTAACGGTTATTCCACTGTTTAAAACTAAATTTCTCAATATAAAACTAGTCACTCAATCCTGTAACAATCACATTCTTCAAGCTCACTTCGTTATTTTTCGATAACATCACCTCCTGAACCGTAGGTTTTGCTCAGTTCCCATATCTGTAGATTGCAAATCTTTTATAAACACATTAGGTTTATATACTGATTTAGTTCTCTTGTACCCATAACAATCCCTTCCCATAACTTACAACTTAGCTCAATTGTATGGCACCTCCTTGTAAACTTGCAAAATTATTTGAAGTTCATTTATTGAAAACTTACAGCATATTTCCTTAATTTCACACTTATATTGAACTCCATAATATGCTCTGCAATTTGGTAAGTCTTTAGTAAATTAATATTTTTAAAGAAGTATTCCAACTTGAAAAAAACATTGTTATAACAAGTTTTGTTTCTTTTACTCCTCTATTGGTTTCTCCTAAGCATACACTCATTCATGTGTATTGTACAATGTACTTGAATTCAAATTTTACCTCTCATTTAAATTTGATGTGTATGTGTATCGTTCTTCTATTTGAAAATACCTCAATACTCGAGCTATAGTAATTTTTACTTTGTATAATATATTCCTAAGTGAAGATTCCTCTCAATTCTCTTTGTGGGAAATATTCGAAAATAGAAGGAGTATAATTATAAAACACCCTTAAGGCTACCTATTCTCATTATAATGTATAGAAGAACCCAATATTCTTCAATTTCATCCATTTTTATGTTTCCTCAATCCTTTGAAAAATATGATTCCTCAATAAGATTTACCTCAAACCTTTGAAAAATGTTGTTCCTTAATAATGTTTTCCTCAATCATTTGAAAAATTCAATTCCAGAGCTCTTATTCTGAATTTCCCTATACTGGCTAATAACTTATATAATTTGTTTTTCATACTGATTTATATTTGTTATTTTTGTAGAAATAGGCTATCATGAAGTTTTCCAATATACTAATGAGTGTGAATTTATCATTGTATAACCGATTTAAACTGAAAATTTTGATGTAGTGTATGGTTGGGTTGAATGCAGATAAAGAATGTGTGTGAGTTGTGTGACCGACCAGCTAGCATGTTGTGAAGTTGACGATGTGGTCTTCTGTTGAGCGTTGTTGTTCTTCTGTTTGGCCGCCAAGTTGCAGGGTGATAAAGTGTCGACGAAAGAGGACGGACTGACGCGTCAGCTGTCTGCGCGTCTGTCGCAGCGTCGCCTCTTGCGTAGCCAGGCGGATAGATGGCGAACTGCCACTAGAAAAGTCAAAGTATGTAACTGCCTACAGTACAGCTCCCTCTTTTGCAGATGTCCAACAAGGCTTTGTAATTATTCTGTATCTGGTGCATTGAATACATTCAATTGAACATACACTGTTCACCATACCTTCCGGCTGTACAGTATCTGCAAATATTATGTCATGGTTACACATTGTACATAGAAATTTAAGTGCTATTTTACCTTTCCCTCAGTATATTACAGAATTATCATTCTTCTATCATTTTGTAGGTTATAATCTCTTTCACTGTATGCCACTTATTATCGTTTGAATAATTCATAAATTCATTCTTTACTATTTTTCTCAAGTATCTCAATTGTATGAATTAATATTACCAATCTAAAACAGCTTAGTTTTGTTGTTTTTCTTTTTTCTGATATCGCAACCTGTATTGTTAAGATTTTCCATTACTTTTTGACTCGTATTATAATAATTGTAGTTAATCATGATTCACTACACGAGGCAGCGTTTGAGGAACTGGCGAATATGCTAAATGTGAACCTTTTTAAGGCTGCCACGTTACCTGGAAACTACTATGTGTTGGTTGCATACAGGGCCGGATTTCAACCTATTGCCGCCCCTAGGCACTATTCTGGCTGCCGCCCCTTGGCATATCAGATATATATATTATGTTATGTATATTATATAAGTTATTTATTAATATATTATGTATATAAAATTTTCTTAATACTTGGATAAAACGAAAAATTTACAAATATAAACTATAACTTAGCTCCCGAGAGCCGTGCCGCCCCTAGGCAAGTGCCTAGTGTGCCTAGTGGGAAATCCAGGCCTGGTTGCATATTTCAGTCTTCATTACTTATTATTTTAACTCTCTTACACGTAATGGACTAAAAGCCCTGTATACAAGAATTTAATATATACTGAATTATTCACATGTTTTTGTTTTTTAATTTCATTCACCTCTGTAGGCCTATTACAAAAGCACATACTACTTTGTTGAAAAGCACAGGGTTAAAAGTAATCTAAAAACTAATTTATCTATTTACGGAGAATTTGGTTTTTAATCTCTTTTCAGTTTCAAAATCATATAGTTATTATTTTTTGTACTACTTGTATTTATCTCCATTATGGCTCTGATGATTATTTCCTATGGATGTTCTGTGTTCTGCATATTGGCTGTTTGGGTGTTTTTATTTTTTGACCAATTTGTATAATCCTCTTCGTTTCAAGATTTAACCTATCCAGTTGCTCTGAAAGAAATTTCAAAAGAATGAATGACATTTCAACTAATTTTGTAGGGTAGCTCACAACGGCAGTTTATATTCATATTTAAAAAATTCTCATGATGCCTTATATCACAGACATTAATTAGGCTAAATATTATACCATGCATATTTCTTTTTCTGTGGTTTTACTTCTATCAACTTTCAAAATATGGCATTCTCTATTGTAGGCCAGCAATAAATTGGTAAGAAATATGAATGAAAGCACAAAAAATGAAAAAAAATCGAAGCCATGAAATCTGAAAAGTTTATTGAATAAAATTGGGATATAAAAGGATATGCATTGGAAATATATTAGGATGTATAGTTTATTGGATATAATCCCCTTGGTCGAAAGTAGGTGATTGGGTGATTCCATATCTAAAATAAAATTGGTTTTACTCCAATTATTCGACTAAAAGCCATTTTTTTCATCTTTAACAAGGTTTCTGGGTTTCATTGCTTTGTAGATTTCAGCTTATTGGTGGATGATGCATGTAGCTGTAGTTTTTTTATATTCATTAGTGTTCTATTTATCATTAAGTTTTCTCTGATTTTATACATTTTTCCTCTGTACAGTACTATTTTAAACGTTATATGTTTCATCCATAAATTATTTTTCGAACATTCTAAAACATTCAAAGCACGCTTTATAACTTTATTCAAAGCACTTCAATTCTCACTGGCGGTGACAGTTGTAAAATTGTTAATTTTTTAACTCAACACATGATGTACCATTTTTAGCGTTTTATGTTTCTTTCATAATTTATTTTCAAATATTCAAAAACACGAAGCTCGCTTTAAAGCAATAACTTCAATTCTCACTGGCGGTGACAGTTGAAAAATTGTTAATTTTTTATCTCAAGTCACATAACTTTACTTTGTATTTTGTGTTAATTTGGTGTTTGGAAATCTCTCTTTTTTCTATTGCTTCTGTTTTATAGGATGAATCACCACTGAACCTTGCACGAAGTGTAAAAAGTGCACCTAGCGTATCCTTTAATGCACCTTTAACTGAAGCTACGCCTGTATGTATATTAATTGTTGTTATTGCTATCAATTTGTAGATTTTGAATAAATAGTTTATTCATTATTACTTAAGTTACGATAACGGTAGTGTATTGTATAGATGGAAGGTAATGAGACATTGCAACTATACATTTGCTGTTAAATCATAATAATTAATTGAACGAAATTCCTAATTAATGCCATATAATATTCTGAAGACTTCTGCTACTGCAAATATTGACAACAGATATTATATTATCTGGCTAAATTGGCTAAGTCGAAAATGAACGCTGCTATACAGAAGTTCTCCGGTGGTCGAGTGGATAAGGCGCTGGTCATGAATACCAGAGGTGCTGGGTTCGATTCCCGCCCGGGGAGAAAGTTTTTTGTGCAGTAGCGTTCATCGAATTTCCTTACTAGCTATTAATCTGTTGTCAATATTTGCAGTAGCAGAAGTCTTCAGAATATTATAAGGCATTAATTAGGAATTTCGTTCAATTAATTATTATGTATTGTATAGTCCTATCATTTTTAGTTTGAAATAATCTATGGTATGCTTCACAATAGGTGAAATTGAAATCTATATTAATAAAAGAGAGTTGGTGTCTGTACGCTCGCTTATAACTGAAGAACGGCTGAACCGATTTAGATGATTTTGGATTCGTTTGAATTTTTAAAGCACTGGTTAACATAATATATATTAAAATATAAGAAAATCTCTTTATAATTAATAAATAATTAGTAAACTAATGACCTAACCTATCAAACATGACATCCATTTTGATCTACCATAGCGCTACCTAACGGCAATATTTGGTACTCAATTATGTTGGAGCCGTCGGCCTAGAATGTAAAATGTATCTCATCTATCTATATCCAAGAGACGACCGCGGTGGTCTATTGGTCAGCGGCTCTGCCTTCCACGCAGAATTCTCGGGTTCGAATCCGAGACGGGTGAAATTTTTTTGACAACTTTCAGCATTGATTAATATATTTATCCACTCGCTTTAAAAATTAGTATATTGCAGATTTCTTTTAATTTCCATCAATAAAGCGAGTGGATATAAATATTTTTACTTCTTGACATTTTTTCGTGGGGGGGGGGGTGATAGGAATGGGGGACATTTCCGGAAGAGGGGGTTGACATGAAGGGGTATTTGTGGGGGAGGAAGGGGTGGCATTTGAGGGATGACATTTTTGGGGGTGGCATGAAGGGGGCACATTTGTGGGGAGAAGAGGGGGGACATTTGGGGGGGGGGGGGGGGTTAAGAGGGCGATGCGAAGTTCGCCGGGACAGCTTGTACTACGATAAACTGAACGATAGTTATCAAACTTTCAAAATTCTAATAATTTATCAGGGGTTGTATGAAGTTGAATTCCTCAACTTTCATAGCATAGATTTTACTAAAATGTTTTATAATATTGCATATCTGAAAAACATAATTATTTTCAATATTTCTGTACATTTTGCACTTCTTATATCATCCTAAAATGAAGGAAGATTGTCTTCCCTCAATTTAGCAATTTTAAAATTTGCTTGATTTCATTATAACTGTAGCCTATAAAGACGTAATTTATAATAAAGAATAATTATAACCTTCAATGAATATTTGTTGGGAATTGAATTGAAGAATATTTCCCATATTTTAATTTCAATAATATTATTTTTAATATTGAGAAGCTTTCTTCTAAGAATAATTCATGGTGAATTAAATTTGGATACTGGCTCCAAGAATGTGGAGAACTAATGATTATTCTAAAACTCGGGTACACTGTGATGGTAGTTTTGTACGGCATAATAACTGAGAATGTTGTACAGTTGATTCATTTACTAGAAAAAATTAATTACAGCTAACCTTTTTTATCAATCGTAAGTAGATGTTTATTGTTATACTCGTAAAACTTATATCACTGCTAATCTTATGCTAGAACATTGATATTCTATACACACTGAATGTTTACAGAGTTTGCTTCTTGTTGTCTTGTGTGTAAATGTTGTGTGAGTTTGTGTGGGACATTTCTTTCATGTTTTATTCAATTTTAAGTTTATATTTTATTTTTTCCACTTGATTACAATATGGAGTTCATTTGAAGTCAAAGCAAGAAGAATTATCAAATAAAGCTATTTTTTTAGTTTCTTCTGATTATAATATTCTCCTTCATTAAACTCAACATAAAAGTCTATCCCAAAGATTTTTTAGGCCAGAAGAACTTCAACCAATTATCAATATCTTCTCGAGTTCGAAGAATGATCGCTACAATTATTTCCTTTGGATTGAATCTCCCAACAACGCATTCTTTGATACTGTTGAAGGAGAACTTTAAAAAGATTAATATCAAGATAGGATCTTCACAGATTACTCTCTCCAGATTTAATATTCATTGTGTGTTCGGATCTAAATTAAATGAGTATTTAAAAATTAATTTTGATGTGATTTGAAATTAATGTGATGATAAAATTAATTTTCATCGATCATCAAGTGGGAAGTTTGTTGATTCGAGTCTAACATAGGAGAACTCTTTCTATTAGTGCCGTAAAAGCTATTCTATCCATTTGTTATAACCACCATCATGAGTCTGTGATCACTATATTTCATTATCAAGTTGATGATGATGATAACCGATTATTGAAGGTCAATAATTAAATTATTAATCAATAGATTAATTAATGTTCCTTTTCATTTTTACAGCTTATTCGTGGTAGGGAATCGTTGTACAGGAAGCATGGAAGAGGTAAATCGTACATTCAGGACTCTCAAGGCAGCGTGATTGTCTCCGATGAACAAGAAGATATCCATCGGCTTGAGGATGTTCCAGAGGAAGGAGAAAGTAAGCTTAAAACTAAGTTCCAATGAACACTTTTTGTGATACTAATATTGGAACATTCTGAACAAACTATTTGAGAACCTTGTATAAGATGTTCAATAAGATTAGTCAAAGATATAGAATAGTATGTTTTTTATTTCCCATAAGATTTCATTGTGTAAAATAAAATTGGACAATACAAAAATATTATAAAAAGTTTAGAAATTCTATTAGGCCCATAGTATTAATATAGAAAACTATAATATTTTATAATATTTTTCATCTCCTATCAGACTCCATCGAATAAAATTAAATTAGACAATACAAAGATATTGTAAGAAGTATAGAAATCCTGGTAGGCCTATAGTATTAGAAAATATAATTATCCATTCAATAACTATAGAAATATTATATTCCTGCAGATCAGTATATATATTTTTTTATTGAACATGCAGAAGAACAGGTTTACATGTTTACATTATCAATGTTCGTTTAAAATGGAATTATCAAGCTTCATCTTAATTTAACAGTGCATTGAAATATACTGTAGTAATAATTTTTCCATATATATAGAGGGAACAACTTAGAGAAGGTCCGTTTACATAACAGTTTATATTGGACTCTTTCAGTTCAACACCATATATATTAATGTAAATATTCACGTTAAAATATTAAATATCAATGTTTTCAAATATTTAATAGTTATTCATATATTATTATTCAATATGTATATTATCAAATAGGCTATTCTTATAACTAGACTGTCGGTTTTTTATAAAGATTTAATGTAATAATATGAATGTTTGAAGGTGATGGAGGCCAAGGAATCCTTGAGCTGGTTCTCAATGGAATGATGGTTATTGCACAGCTGATCACCCAGTCATCCTACATTGGCACAAATATCACAATGATGGTAAGCGACATTTCTCATATCAACACCACAATTCATACAATTGAGAGCAATGTTCGTCCACATAGTCTAATAATACTGTACTTATAAAATCAAGTTCTATGGTTTCAAATATAAACTAGAGCTTCTAATATAAATTACAGCTCAATTGAATTCTTCATTTTTGAGTTGTGAAATTAAAAGTGAGCTCTTGTTTTTTGAAGGCATGGAGTATAACGTACCACAGTTGGATGACGTTTGTGCTGCTGCTGTGGGCAAGCGCCATGTGGATGATGCCCAATCAGCGACGAGCAATGCTTCGCTCCTCTCCGTTCCTCGTCTTCTACGCAATGATACTGCTCATCATCCAGTACGTGTATGGCATGAAAGTTCGCGAAGTGGAGATTCCCGAGGAGATCAAAGGATTCAATATGAAACAAATTGGCTTCGAAAAGCATCCCGACTATCCGGTTACACCATTGTTTATCAAAGTAAGTAGTTGAATCCTATGATTCTTCTCTAGATTTTATTAAGAAAACCACTAGTTGCACGAAAATTTAACTAAATTTAACTGCCGTTAAGTGATGTTATCTAACGGAACCAATGAAACAATCACGTTCATGTGACGACCAAGGCAATGCAATGATGTCATTTCACGTTGGTTAAATTCAATTGTATTCTGGTTGAACTGGCCGTTTTTCCTCTACCTGTGGTTTTCACTACCCACTATGTTTACTACTCTTCAAGTTGTGTGACATTTGCTTACTCTTCCCAAAAATTTTGTTTAGATTTAATACATCAATTTCTCAGATGGAACTGATAATGGTTAGGATAAATTATATTAGCAAAAATTGTATTGAATGGAAAGTTACTTGGAATGTATTATATTTTAATGTATAGTTTCATTAAAAAATTTCTTTTGAAAAATTGAAACATCCTTGATTTGTGTGACTACTTTGGAGAAATTGATTTGCTTGCATTTAGTTTGATATATGGATGATTACATTATATGTATTATGATGATGGCGTTTTTCAGAAGTTATGTCTTGTAGGCTATTTAACATGCTGAGTAATGATCGAATTATGAAGCCTAGACTAACTGATCATTTATAGTATCTGTGATGAAAGGTTCTAAAAATAACAACACATCACTGCATGGTTGTCGATGCTTCACATCTTCCGCATAGTCTTTTTGTCCTTATAATCAACAGAAGTTGATTTCAAGTTGTTGAAATTGAGAATGCTATCAACTCTTTCAATATTTATTTTCGAGCTATCTTTTCCATATTGTCGTGGATTATCAATCTTACAATATTTTCAAACCATATCCAACTTGTTGGATAATTTGTGTTTGTTCTCGAATTGCAGACAATGTTTACAATGATGTTCTGGATGACGTTACGTCAGTACAATCGTGAGAAATGGGAAGCGAGTAATGCAGCTGCTCTTGCTGATATGGCAACTCCACTTCAGACTGGAACGCGTGAGTTTCTACCAGAATTCAGGGATTCATTTTAATGAATTTGTATTTTAAAGCTTCTGTCAGTATTAACCAATAGAAATCTGCTGCTTCCATTGGATTTACTTAGGAATTATTAGTTATTGAGGAATCATTATTTCTAGGATTATGTTCTTATTAGTCAACTGGTGCTAGATCACATAAATCTAAATTCATTGTGATAGGCATGCTAGTTGAACATAATAAACAGTTTGTTAGTACTGAACCAAGAACTGTACGATAATATTCAATACTCTGCTGTTCACTATAATATTATTTCACAGTTCTCCAAAAATCTTGATTTTAATCTTTGAGCCCTAACTAACTTTCTAAACAGAAAACTAATCGATAATATCTCTTAATTCATCTTTGTGAATAATTTGATGGAATGAAAAAACAGAGGATATCTTAGAGGTACTCCAATACTAATGAGAAATTTGCAATAGATAGCTAATTAATAAATGAATCTTGTCTTTTTTATCAATGAAAAGTTATTGTTTTTTCCTTATTGTTGGGTCATGATAAATGGTACCTACATTAATTGAAATTGATATTGCAATTGATTATATTTTCTTTTACAGCCTCTCCTACTGAAGCGCAAACAAAAACGAGTCAATTCATCCAGGAGATTGGCCAGAATTTGAGAGAATTCCTAATCAAATATTGGATTTGGGTTGTCGCTATCTTCTTGTTCTTCATTGGAATAAGTGGGGAGAGGATGACAATTTTCAGAATAGTATACATGGCCTTGGCCCTTATTTTCGTTTTAACATTTCAGGTATGTTAATTTTTTAGTCATTTTGATTTATTAATCGAGCATCACAGTTGCTATTGAGAACGATATTTGCAACAAGTAAATGTTTATTCACAATATCATGTGATTGATAAATTATATATTTTTCAATCTCCTCAACCTCGAAATCCATTCCAAACTTGAATTTCAAACTACTCAAGCTGAAAATCTGATAATCTTTATTACCAATCTAGCATGTTTTGATATTTCTTGTAAGCTTTTTAATTTTATAACATTTATTATTTCAAACATTAAGAAGTGTTCCACCTCATGATTTCCTGTATGGAAAAATGTGTTTTTTTTTTTTTATTAAAATATTTGTATTTAGTAAAGTTGAATTTGAATATTAATCTGTTGCATGAGGAATTCTTTTTTCTTTCTGAAAACTTCCCCAGTATTTTAAAATGTTTATTCTATTTTTTCCAGCTATCGTGGATGTTGTGGAGAAAAATAATGTACGGTTTCTGGTTAACTGTGATAATATATTCTATGCTTATCTTAGTTCTTACGTATACATATCAGTTTGATTACTTCCCTGAGTACTGGGATAATTATCTTCACGTCAACAAAAAGTTGTAAGTATATTCTAATTCTATCAAGTTTTAATATGATAATCATTGTGTTCACCACCCTAGTAATTATTGTTAATCGACTAAATAAGAGAGCATTTTCATAGCTGAACATGATGTCTACATTTTAATATCGACTCTACTGAATCGTGTTTATATCTGCATTTATCCAATTTTACTCAGAGACCAGAATTCCCTTAGTTTATTTTCTTTTCAAACTTATAGTAGTCTACATACCGTATTGATGTTACATTGCCCAAAACTGAGCATTTTGTTGGCTTTGGCTATGGTAGAGTCTACATGCATTGAGACCACTGTCAAACACAATACCCAAATCCTTACAGGAATCAACCCTATCCAGATCCACACCATGAACCCTGTAAGTGAAGTTCAGCCTTATAGCCCAAGTTATCAACATCATGCTTTAACAAAAACAGTCATTGATATTGGTCACTAGCATGTGAAGATTGTCATCATCTGCAAAAATAAACCATTTGACACTTTTTAACTGAAGTGGCAGTTCATTGATCAGGAAAAGGAAAAGTAGAGGTCTTATCACACAACCATGAGGAACACCAGATATACTAAAAAAGGGAGTTGACCTAATACTCTTGACCATAAAATAGTTACTATGATGGAACAAGTAACTCCTGAACAGATTGACAAGCTGTACACAAAATCCCAAGTCAACAAGTCTTTTAAACAGTGCTCCCTGATCAACAAGTGCCTTTGCATAATCAGTGTAGATTATATCAATTTCATTGTATATGATATCAGTGTAATTGGTAGCAATCTGTAGTACGGCATTTCAAGCGAAGAACGACCGGCAGCAACATAGCACTCAACGACCAAAAGTGATAAGAACGAACAAAACAGCCGTCTCGATCAACGTCTCGACTCCAACTGAAATATATTATCAAATATTTCTCTTTCCAACATTGGAAAAGAGTTTTACAATTTATATGATATTCAATTAAGAGATATATTATTAATATATGATTTACGTTTTACAGGCAACTTGATATCGGATTACAAAAGTTCGAAACCACAGAACTATTCATACGACTCCTCACTCCCACCTTCTTTGTAATCATCACTGTGATTCAGTTATACTATTTCCATAAGGACTTCTTAGCCATATCTGATATCAAGAGCAGGTGAGTTCAGATTTTCGTTATCTTCTGTCTATTTTTCATTTCGTATCCCCGCTGAAGGTTCTATAAGAATAATTTATTGAGTCTTCAATTTTTAAATTATAGGTGGTTGATTTTTTTTCTAAACTCTTGATACGAAACAGTTAATCGCTATGTTCTTCTGCAGTAACTTCTGAATTATTTTTGCCCCTTTTAACTTCGGTTGATTTATTTTTAAATATGTTTTTTACATGTTATATATAGTATTTATGTGAAAAAATCGAGAGAAAATCACCCGTTACCATAGAAATGTTCAATGAAAGTTATTCGCCATCCACCAAATTAAATGAATATACCTACTCATATTGCGCCAAATAATAGTAGAAGTATCAGGCTTTTAAAAATCCTAATATGTTCTCTTATTATGTTTATTCAAATATATTTTAGAAGGAAATTTGATTGAATATAAATTTTCCAATTCTTTTGAACAGTACTAAAGTAGTTGAGGCAGTCTTTTTTCATAATCATCTTCAACCTTGTAGTGATGAGTGAGTGCTGTATTTGTTGTGAAATGCAATACGAATGACTGTATTGTATGAGTTTCATGTGACACTTATGTTACAGTTTGTTACAGTTCCATGTGTTACTTATTCATTTCAGGGGAAGCAGTTCTATAGTGAGGTCTTCTGTAACCAATCGTTCTAGAAGAAGGAAAGAATCCAAAAGCGATGAGCCTATGAGTGATGAAGCCGTTCCGGAAATACAAGCAGACCCTGAAAAGCCACCGGGTGGAACCGACAAATCGGATGAAAAGCATAGGAAGTTGTTCTCCATACTCGGTAATTATTGAAAATATCTATATAGTATAGGCCTAGACTTCTAGCAAATAGCCTACAAAGAAAATAAATATAAAAGTGGCTTTTTATCGATGGGAAGACCATTAAAGGTTCTACCTAGCTTTATTTTGTGTCGGTCACCCAACCAAGAACAGTCTTGAGTCTCTGTGTAGTAAGGTGATGTTGTGGTAGTTATCCGTACTTAATAAATATACTTGAAGTGGTAAAAAAACAGTCTTGATTGTTCGTGACAAACTCATAATCATTTTTACAAAGTAACCGCTCTCACCGAGCGACCAATAACCTGCTGGTATCATCATGAGTCAAATTAAAATAATATGCACTATTTTTTTTATTCAGCTTATGGCGTCTTGTATAGCTTTTTCATCCTTTGTCAATCTATTATAACAGGAGAATAATATATATATTTAAAAGTAGGTATACTACTGAGAAACTCCATCCTTGATTGTCAGATATTTGTAGGCGGATATATAAATTTCCTATGTATGCCCTTGCTGCTCTTCATTCACTAATGATATTCTCCGTTACTGTACAGACTGATATTAGTTACTAGTTACTTATATATTTATAGTTTTGACATTTTTGATAAATAATTATGTTTTCTTCAACTTTTGAATTATTTTATGAGTATTCTTCGAAGCTAATATCTGCTGCTACTATGCCATCTATTTATTCCTATAGGATTACCTGGATTAGTACTGTATATACTTAATTAAAAAATTATAATAATTAACGAGTTTACCCCGTTCAGCGCAAAGCGCCGCTTGCTTGCTCAGTACTGTATGGTTTGGGAATACAGTATCATAGTATCATTGCAACCGACTTGTATCAGAGTGAGTTTCCTCTAGATTTTACATCAAATCTTGCAGTGGTGGAAGCACAGTATAGAGGAATGCGCCAAAAGTTTTTAGTATAATAGATGGGATGGATACAATGTAATCATTATTGTAAATCAGATTATTTAATGTAATTTATTAAATCTAATTTATATTAAAGATTACATATTGATAACTTACAATTAATTGTTTTTTTTTTTTTTTTAACTTTCAGGACTGAAGAAGGTTATCATCGATATGTGGCACAACATCGAGAATGTCATAGAGCTCGGGTGGCTATTCCTCGAGCTCCATATGTTGAGCATCATCATGATCACCATATTCATACTGGCAATTTATGATGTAAATTTGTTGATTTATGATTCATTTCTCCATGCCTGTTGATAAATACATATGAAAGATGATTGAAATATCAGGACCTCAAAGATATAGAACAGAATAGAGTAGAATGACTTCTTTATTTTACTGACGTAGCGAAGTTTGGACAATGATGTCCACTCTACCACTTAACCACTTAATATATTGCTTGGTAGATGGATTGCTTCTTGGTTTTCATAACTTGTAGCACGTCTTTCTATCCATTTTAAATGTATTTTGAACCCAAGTTTTCATGCCTATTTGGTTGAGATATAAATAACCAGTTAGACTTGGATTAGGTATAATTTGGTCTCTTCATGTGATTAGTCTATAGACGTGGTCCTTAACTAAACAGTTGAAATAATGTAAATTAGTTACAGTTAATGGATCACTAATGCACATGAAAGTCAATTATTCATTATTGAACTTTACAAAGCTGCACTTCTAGATGTAAATTTACATTTCATTAATCCAATTCCTGTTTTTTTGATAACCGATTCTTCAAGTTTCAATTTTGCATTCTACTATGCTATTTGAGAAATTAGATCAATAAAAGAATATCGTATCACAGCTGAAAGAATGAATATTTTTATAAATTTTGTCTCATTTATTTTTTCAAATTTTGTACTTATTTGGTTTTCTGTGTTTCCAAGCTCAGCTTAGTTTGTTTTCTGTATTAAATTCATTGGACCAAGTGATGGATGAGAAAGATGGGGGTGAGAGGATTGAAAGAAAGATCTATGAACAGAGAAGAATAGAGGCGTGTTGTGAAGGAGGCCAGAGCTCACCTAGGGCTGTAGCGCCGGATAAAAAAAAATTAAATTCACTGTAAAACGAGCTCTGAGGAAGCTTATCCCAGTGCGAAACTGCCATAAACACTAAATATGTGAGTAATATTTTGACTCTTCAAGTTACCTTAGTGCCTAAATTTTCTGTATTATTTTTCAGGTGTGCGCCTTGCATTTCATACTGATTATTTTGGCAGTAGTTGCCCTAGCATTTGGCACAAACATCAGAACAGTATTCGCTCACATTGCCTCTGTTGTCGCATCCATCTTCTTGCTAGCCAAGATGGTCTACCAAATTGAATACATCGATCATTCGGACTGGAACGTTGACTGTGATAACACATCTGTAAGTATTCACATGATGTTTGACTGACCTTCTTATGAACGCGAAGTTTCGCATTAGATTCTAAGCGCATTCTATTCACTTGATATCCACTCGGGTGTTTCGCCTCGCCGAACTTTCCAATGTTGATTGGAGAGAACTCTATTTGGAACTTTTAAGCGACTTATAAACGGGGAAAGTAGAGACGGAAAGTTTCTGGCGGCCTGTAATTAGCTCTTAAACTTACCCGTGGAGTGGCAAATAAAAACAAATAGGTTTGTTTTTACTTAGCGGCTTATAAACAGGGAAATTAGAGACGGAAGTTACTGGCGGCCAGTAACTTTCCATTTCTACTTCCCCCGTTTATAAGCCGCTTTACAACCAGCACTGAAATTATGAATTAGAAGTTACAGCCCTTTACGTTTCTAATTCAGTTCTTTTTAGGATGAAAATTTTTCTGGCGTTCCTATTACAAAGTTGAATTTCTTCATACTCATTCATACTCAGAGTAGTATTGTATACAGTAAGCTCAATATAAATTAATGTAAATGAAAGTAATTGATTTTTTTTATATTATATCTTCCTCACAGGTCTCCTGTAACAGGTCTCATGTTCATGCATTCACTTCATATTCACATTAATTTGAAATTAATTAATATTATATTGACAAGATGCGAATATAGTTAGTACTAAAAGTACTATGTATAGTACTAAATATTACAAAATTATTTTTATTCCAGCTCATAGCCAATACGACAGACAATAAAACTGCTTCTGATATGCTCAACTACGCCAAATGGCTCGGTTTTGGGAAAACAACAAATGAAACAACACTGATTGATATTCTTGATGGCTACATAGGTGAGTAGTTCTTTTTTGTTGGATTTTAAAATTTAAGTGAACATTTCACAAATATTTCATCAAGAGAATAGAATTTAGTCTTGTGTAGAAGTGGAATTGGTTTTTCAAGACGTGAAAACCACGTACTAGCATAGACAAAGAATAGGAGTTGTAGATTCATCATCGTGTTGAACGGTGAACGACGGAAACCGACGTGTTAGTGGCGATATCTCTGGGGACTTAACGGCACTTCAAACAGTTGCTGTGTTTATCAAATATGAGCGATCGGCGAGACCTCTAAACTCGCCTGACATGAACTATTTTCGCCGTATAATTAAAAAGTAAACTGCCATTCCTATCTGATGAGACATCTACTCCTATTCTTTGTCTATGAGGAGTTTTCACGATGTTGGAGTTAGCCGGCTAAGTCGAGCTATTCGCTAACTGCTAAGCTTTACTATTTGCTAAGTCAGTCTTGAATCAATGCTGTAGTAGTACGTCGTTAGAAAAAAATAGATGGTACTAGTTAGCTCAGTCGGACTTTCTACTCCAAATTCTGAAAAAAATAGTTGTACTCAATTCCAAAAACAAGTCAATCAATCAATGGATTTCAGTGTCAGTAGCTTGTACCTATTGAACTTGAAAAAGTACCTATAGAAACTTGAAGAGAGACATTGTTAGGTTAAAAATGAATATTATGTACATTGTCAAAGATCTGGTTCATCATATTAAGTACCTGATCAATTAAGGATTCTTTAGATTTAGTGTTGAGGTTGAGTTTGGCTAATACATTCAATAGCAACAGGTAGCCTATTGTATTTTCGTATTGTATCGAAAAAGGCGAGAAAAAGTCAATTGCTTGATGAAAACTAGAATATCAATTCATTATTATTTTCATTTCATATTTTCACATTTAAATTCCTGCAGTAGGCTATTTCAGTACCGTACCGTAATTAAATACTAATGAACTTATTCTCCATTCAATAACAGTTTGTATTTGTTCTTCTGGCTATAGTTGGAATTTTCTCTCAATATTTTCATATTTAGTACATTTTTTATTTTGTTTTCCAGTTATAATTCTTGTTGTCACCTTGCACACCGTTGTAACAACACGTCAAAAATACAAGAGACATCTGAAAGGAAGGTCGCTAGGTCGCCCAACAATAATGTTCAGTCGAATCACTTACAAAGACATTGACAAAGATCTGGTTCATTGTATTAAGTACCTCATCAATTACGGATTCTATAGATTTGGTGTTGAGGTAAGTAGCTGGCTAATGCATTCAATAGCAACCGCCATTGTATTTTCCTATTGTGTATTGTTCTTTAGGTATTGGATTGTTAGGTGTTATTCGAACAATTTCTAATCAGCTCTTTTCAAGTCCAATTTATCGTAGACGATAAAAATCACTAATGGTTACTTATGCATGATTATGATTTACTTATTAGTTCCATTATTGAACAATCGACCCGAATAGGAATAATGATACAAGAATTCAAAGGTACTTCAATTTTATCTTATATTAATAGTTATTGTTTCAATTTGTAGGTTGATAAAATCTATTTTCATTAAAACTTCTCTTCCATGTTATATTACTTGTTCAATAATACTAAAAAATTAAAAAAATATTACTCACTTTCAACATGATATTATCCATTTTTTCTATTCAATTACTTTTAATTTGAATTGTATGAATTCAAGTGTCTTATCATTGCATAGTCTATACCACCCGATAATTCCTACCACTCTATTTGTATTCTATGAATTTTTCCTCGTGTCTTAATTTTCACATAATCTATACCACCCTATAATTCCTATCAATTCAAAATACTTATTCGTACTTTTCATATACCTCACGTATATTCTAGCATATCATTAGGATATATTTTTCGATCATATGCTAGTCTTGAAAATACTCGTTTTCAAGATGAAAATTTATTTCTCAGATCTGTCTGATGGCCATGGTAATTCTCATAAGCTTGAGAATGGACATAGTCGCAGTCATGTATGCTTTCTGGCTGTGCATCTTGATACGTCCAAACCGACTGTTTCTCTACAGAGTGTGGGGTCTATTTCGAGTGTTCATTGCTCTAACAGTTCCTCTTCAATATTTAATTGTCATTGGTCTTCCACCGGGACTATGTTTTGGTAAGAATATTTCATATTAAATATTTTAATTGAATATTCTATGTTTTATCCTTCTTCCCATTATTGAGTAATATGCCTTTTCGATGAAGTATAACTACTGAACTCCCACAGTATCGTTTAACAATAAATTAATTCATCTCATATTTCGGAGATGAAAATATTGTGAATTAATCAATTATGCCAAAGACACCAACAACCAACATGACTGTTAACAAACTTATTTTAAACCTAATCAATAGATTTTAATATATTGTATTAAATAATATTGAAAGTGAATTAGTGAATAGATTTTCATAATGAAAGTGAATTATAATGCTTTAATATGATTATTGTACTGTCAGTCAGTAGCGTCATTTCACCAAAACCTTGGGGGGGGGGCAAACAGCGGGGGGGCTGGGTGTTTGCCGGATAAAATGCTCATTTGTACATTAGCTAGTACAGAATATTTTCTGTAACCCAGAAATCAGGGGGGGGGGCAAATGCCCCCCCCTGCCATCCCAAATGACGCCCCTGCTGTCAGTACAAAACAACTACACCATATTTATCATGAAGAATGATGGAATCAGTAAATTTGTAAGATAATTTGAGGCAGATGATTTGTTAAATTTGAATCATTCCATTGTTGATTATGAGAAGTCATTATTCACATTTAATTGCAGAATTCAATTGGAGCTCAAACGAACTATGGCAGAGAGCTCAGGAATGGCTCTATTTGCCGGATCCAAACAATCCTCCCTCTGCAAAGAAAATCATATGTAAGTTTCTTCTACATTTCACTTGATTTTTCAAAGTCGTCTCTCCTGTGAGGTATAATCAATAACAAATTAATTATGATCCATTTCATCTGAGAGTCATCATATTTTTCATACTTTTCTAGTAAAATGATAATAATCATATCAAGGTTTATTTTCTAAATTATTATGATTATAATATACAAATCACATCAAAAATCTATGTAAAAGCCAATTTTTTTAATGATTTTTAATGTCTCTATTACAATGACAATTTCCACTATCATTCAAACTAACACACCTATAATATATTCTCACTTCTGATGATTTGACTTTGGAATACCACTCATTGTGTCAGTTAGTTTATTCAACTTCAGGATGCTATTTGCTATATTTTCTCGAGCTACCATCTAGACTTTAAAGCTGTTCAAGATCATTTTTGATTGTCTAAAATTATTCATCTTAAAATACATTTTTCATTTTTCTCTGCTTATCTTGTCATATTTTTCATGAACCTCTCCCGCTTTTGGTCCATTCATATTTGATTTAATGAAAAATGTATCATTAGATGTATTCAAATGAACAATAATAATTTATTCTATAATGAAAATATTTTGAATTTAACAGGTGACTTCGTTGTCTTGTTCCTGGTTTGTCGTCAAGCAGTAATGTTCGGCATAGAAAAGCAGCATGAGGCGGATCGCTTCGATTATGCTGGAGGCACTAATCGCAGCATAATCGACGAAATCGATAAGCCCGACTTTGTCATAGCTGTTCCGGATTTTATAACTTATACCAAGTGAGTAACAGTAACCGCTTATCAGCTATCAACCTATTTACTATTTGATTACTTATAGCATAGCCGTTTTATGCTAATTTAGATTCAAAGAGTGCAGTTTTACACACAACACATCACATAATTTTTGTTTTCTATATTCCAACTTGAAAATTTTTCAAGTGCACAATACTGATCTCTCTATTTCAAGAACTGATAGGCATTGTTTGTCGTTGAATTAATATGGTAGGCTATATTTCGATAAAAATATTGAAATACTTTTTATTTTTAAAATAACCATTTTTTATTTTTCAGCACGATATTGGATGTCCTAAAGCAGAAGTTGCTGCCGATGTTCATTTGGTTCACTCTAATAATCTTTTTCCTCGCCGGTACACAGCGTGTGAACATCTTTTCTCTAGGCTACCTGATTGGCTCTTTCATATTCTTCTGGCAAGGAAATGATCTCTTCCTACTACATATCAAAGTTATTCTTAGATGGTACGTGGCATTGATCTGTTATAAATTAATATTGATTGAATATGATTAAAGAATACATTTTCATTTAATAATCCTTCTGGGTGAACACTCATTGTCACAACTTTTCTGGTATGGAAATTGAGTCGCCCATGCAAATTTGATGTCCAATTACTTATTCAATCAAATCTAATTTGACTATGATAAATTGAGACATGAATTAATTTAAGATGTCATTTACTTCTTCACTTGCTTGTGTTTTAGCTTGTTCAGCTCAAGTGTATTGTGGCTTGGTCAGTGATACTAACGAGCCTGTAGCTTTGCTAACTTATCACCATGAAATAAAAACACATGGGTAGTCAAGATTCATATTTCATTCAATTAAATAATTAAATTTGATTTTAAATACTATTTTGCTCAATCTTCTTCAAATATTAATAAATTCAAGTTTTGTAAAGTAGGCTACTCGTGTTTTTACAGGTGGAAATATTTGATAGTATACAACGTCACAGTGATTCTTTGCAAGGCGGCTCTGCAGATAGCTGGATGTATATTCATCAATGAGATTCTGCAGGCAAACTCATGCTGGTTTATAGAATCGTTCGGCATTGGCTGCATCAAGAAATTCCGCACTCATTTTCCAGGAGGTTTGTAAATGTTTTCATTTTCTACTCATTTATGATTTAATAATCATTCAATCATCGTGACACATTTATGTACATAATTGATGTCTGTCTTGAATAAAGGTATTAGTAAACGTTTCATCGACCATTGAACAGTTTTGTCAAAATGTGATGAAAAGTAGGTGAAAGTAGTGTGATGTGATATCCGGTTGTTGTATTCCATAATTGTAGTGAATTTGAAACAACACTGAGTTATAGCAAGTGATTTAATATTCTCAAGTAACGTTTATCGACTATTCTATGTTTAAAGTTAGATAGAATAACTTTGAAGTATTGAAAATTAATAAAGTCTTAATTTTTAAGTTTTAAAAAACTAAAAGTGAAGCACATAAATTTCAATTTGGTGTCTTACAGATCCGAAGGCATGTGTTGTGCCTCAAGGGGACGCTGGTCTAGCATGGGACGGATTCTGTTTTGCTTTCCTGATCATGCAAAGACGACTGTTCAATAGTTACTACTTCCAGCACATAGTGAACGAAACAAAGGCAATGGCTATTCTTGCATCCAGGTGAGTACTAATCATTTAGGCCTAATATATGAAAAAGACAGAAGAGATAACCAACTCTAACCCATTCTGAGAGAACTAATCTTATCAAACTTGAAACACAGCTTTCTAAATTAAATAGGTTTCAAATAATTTTGTGAAAAGCTTGAATTATTGTACTATTATTAAAATTATAATTCTTACATAAAATAATAATAATAATAATAATAATAATAATAATTGTTGTCATTTTGAGTTACTAGCGGAAATGAAACTTCTTGGACGGATAAGCATTCAGATTGGATGGACTTCATCCTAACTTTTAAGATGAAAAATGTGATCAAATTCAAGAAATTCCCATGTATTTTGCCCAGATTATTCTAGATTTCTAGTACTGAATTCAGATTGTAGTAGTTCTCAATTCATTAAAATGAAATTCTACAGTTACAGTTTTAACAAAACTGTTATTATTTTTGTAGCGAATATAAACATCACTAATTCGGAAGCGCTTAGGTTTATGAAGTGATAGTTTTTTTTTTATTAATTTTATTAATAATTCATCAAATTAATAGAAAAAATTATGTTCTCCCATTCATAATTATTATGAATGCGGTAACGTAAATTCAATGAATCTAGAGAAAAATTTTCTGGACTTCACCCTGTCAGCATACATGATCTGACAATTTACGTTTTTTCCGAGGTTGATGTGCGCATGAACTCTAGGCTTGTGCGTGGGTAATGGGAGGGGTGATGATGGGAAATGATTTCTTTTTAGGCAGATGTGATTGATGGCTTTAAGTCTCCTCCGAGAGACGGGACATCGTTTCAAATGCAGCACTAATTTCCAAATTTGAAAATGTAAAACATAATGACCTTACATTATTTTCAATGCTTTGATGAATGATGATTTTTGGGATTTTACATTGAAAACTACTTGATGTTTGTAGGGGAGCCGAACTAATTCAGGAATTGAGCACTAAACAGATAAGAGAACAGCAGGAAGCTGAACGAAAGATCCTGGAAAAGATCAAGTACAAAATGGACCGAATCAAGGCCTCGCAGCAGCGGGTTCAGGGCCAGGGTCCCGAATATCGAGAGCCTGCCAATCATCATGTCGGTCAGTGCTATTTCTTTTCATTAATATATTATTTTTTAATAGTATGTCATTCCCCTCCTTTTGAATTTTCGCCTTACAATCGTAGCCTACTATCGTACTATTCATTTACCTAATGAGTGAGAAACGTGTTACGTGTAAAGTAACTATTTTTGAAATTTTTACTTGAGAATTTTGAAGGAAGCATATGAATGTGGTAACCTAAGTTTAACGAATCTATAGAAAGTTTTCTTTACTCCACTTTATCAGCATACCTGATTTGGCAATTTACAGATCTGGAAATTAAAATATATTATGGTGAAACAGTGAGTGACTAGTTGTAGCCATCAATCCGCATTTTCGTTAAAGCAATTAAATTCCATGCAAATTTTAGTTTTGAGTCTCAATAACTTCGAATAGATGAGGTGGTATAGACCTTCATCCATTTCAGTTGTCTGAGCTTCTACTGTTTTATTCAAAGTTTTTTGTGCTTCTCATGCTGATTCAAGGTTTTTAATTTTTTTGTGTCTTCAGTGATAATTTCAAGTGTAGAAGAAATATCTTCTATTTTTATCAAATTTTCTCTTCAATAAAAGTATTTTCAATTTTATGTATTTTCCCAGTTCTGTACTGTATAAGTTCTTTACTTAGTTTATACAATCACCTAATACCACGTTTTCAAATTTTTGAACCCTCTTTCATACTTCGTTTTTTATGCTCAATTGAAGCTTGAATAACTTTTTTCTATCTTTTATAATAGCTTGTATTCTTACTTGTTCTCTAGCGTTCAAATGCTTTTAAAGTTGATGCATTTTTCAAAACACTTTGTTTTTCTGATAATTACACGAGTTACAATAAATCTATGCATTTATATGAGAAATAATGCGGTTGTGATACAACTTGCGTTACAAAACATACGACTATACATTGATTAAATTTTCTAAACATGTTGTTATTCCGACATAACGTGAGTCGTGTTTCAACACAATTCCAATCCACTAATGTAGCACCATGGAAAAATGTTGCTAATGTGACGCAAAGTGAGTCACAAAAAGCTTACTGTCACCAACTATAAATTTATTCACTTTTCCCAAAAACATGTTTCCTTTTGACACAACGTGAGTCACTTAACACAATTCCAATTCGTTACTTTAGCATTCGTTAGTTTACATTTTTTTGGAAACCTGTTGCAAATTGCAAACATGATACAAAGTCAGTTTCAAAAACTGATGCTCTGACACAGTTGCAATACACTTACATACTTACTCCTTGACTCTTCAACCAATTAAAGGTCTCGTCTTCCTATTAAGGGTGGCCTAATACACTTCTTCTGTAGCACAACAACATCAGTTTTAAAACTATTGCTCTGTCACAGTTGCAATACACTTACATACTTACTCCTTGACTCTACAACCAATTAAGGGTCTCGTCTTCCTATTAAGGGTGGCCTAATACACTTCTACTGTAGCACTCCAACATCAGTTGGCTCTGACACAGTTCCAATACACTACTGTAGCACATTGTTAGCACTGTTGTGATGTTGTGTGTGTGTGTGCATCAGCATCAGCCCCCCTAGCCCACGACTCGTCAGGCAGCATCTCGTCGCCGCTGTCGCTGCAAGGCTACCACACACCGGTCGAGGACGACGTGCCCCACATCACACCGCTCATCCAGGCGCCGACGCCGACCTCAGCCATCATGACCGTCAGCCTCGACGGCTACCTGGATCCGCAGCGCATGTCGTTCGGCTCCCCGCCCACCTCAGAGATGCTGCCCCGCATCCCCTCCATCGACGACTCGTTCCCCGTGTTCTCGCCGCCTCCCTACGGCGCCGTGGTCGCCCCCCACCACCGTCGCGGCTCCAGTCTCACGTCGGGCCCGCCCTGGATGCCGCTGCGCACGCCGCGCCACTCCGTCTCCACCACCTCGCAACGGTCGCACCACACATGTACTACACCTTTCCTAATATACCACCTCTGTATCTACGCACTCAATGTTCGCTTCATGTCATACAAAATTATATTCCAATGAATGCAAACATAGTTTGCATGTGTACAGATTCTACAAATTCTGTACAAAACTGAAGACGTAAGCAAACTAAATCTGCGTAAGTTAATGAAAACACATGTTATTGTATAGCTATATTACATAAGGGAGCGTTTATATGTGCAATAATTCGCTTGTGACAGTATCGGCTGTCGCCAATGAACTTAATGGAACAAATACCGGATTGTTCGACTCTAAGGTTTTGGGAGAGAGGTATGTTCACGTACATCCACTAACCTTGGGGCGACTTAAAGATGTCAGTGACTCAAAAACAGTTTTGAGTGACTGCATTTACCTCATTGGCGACAGCTTATACTGTTGCAAGTGAATCTTTGCTTGCATAAACGCTCCTTAAATGGAAACACATTTCATTGAATAGCTAGATTACATAATATTGATTTTTAAATGCTGCAATGAATAACAAAATCTGCAGATGACTGCATTGCTATATTTCTACACATGATGTATATACCGAATCCATTCATAATTGATATTCTTACTATTTATTTCTTATAATTTACTAATCTAATTATTATTATTATTATTCATGTATATAAATTGTATAAATGTGATGAAATTATTTACTGAATAGAATGTATGAGACCAACACAATGGACAAGAACATTATTGCAGAATAGTGAAGCTCACAGCTGTATTCGAGCACTTGATGTATATACCTGTTGAATACATTTTCATAAATGATTTAACTAAAATATTGTTTCTGTTCTATTATGGTGTACATTATTTGTGTTATTATGATGAAACCATATTTGACTAATTATTTAGTTTATAAGGCTACTAGGGCTCTAGCCCAAATTTTTTGAAAACTATGATATACGGTATCTGTACATTATAGGAACAGTCAAAAATATTCTGCTTACGCCTGTTCAATCATACTGTACATAAATTGTGTCATTCTGATGTAACTAAGCTTACTTTATTTATGCATAACTGGTTTTATGAGGGGTTAACAGGTTTAAAATAAATTTTCATTTCAAACCATATAATTTCATGTTTGAGAAATCTTTACAAACAAACTAGTAACCCTCGACCTTGACATGGTTTATTGTTTTATAAATGTTTCATATTATGGTGATAGATCATTGTTAATCAATTATTTCCAAAATTGAAATGGATTTTCAAATTACAGTTTTCCGAGTAAAGCATTTCGATAAAAAAAATTACTCGCTGTACATAGGATAAATTATCTACTAGTCTCAATTATGTTTTTGAGAATAAACTGTAAATAATCGCACTCGAATTGAACAATAATAGGCATCCACTATAAGAGATAGTCATTGACATCCAAGCTTATAGATATCTCCATCATTCTTGTATGGCGTATTAAGTTATAGTGTTATAAGTTGTAGGAGGTCCGTAGCCAAGGGCGATAAGCGCCAGTCTGATAATACAAAGGTTCCTGGTTCGAATACAGTTCATTAATCATGCATCAAGGAAAAAGGTTTGAAAAGAAGGTTGGATTCCAAAAACGCGCACTCATATCTCTCCAATTGTTTGGTAAAATTTGCCATATCTTTTATTACATTCATGTTAATTTTCATCGTGATTGTACATACAGAGTTAATTATCGTCAAAATGCTTTGTACCATGCTTTTAATGTTTTAATTTATTTCCTCATTTACAATATACCTATTTCAAGAATTATTGAAACTATCGGTAGGGTATATTTGGAACCATATTATTACCTAGTTCTTTTTCTATACGATGTATAATACTTATTATTATAAATAATTTTCATTCCTATGCTAATAGGAATACATCAAATATGGTAATTTGCCGAATAACATTATTGAGTTACTTTATTTTGATATAATTTTCGTTATTGCAAGGATAAAATGGTAGACAGGACGCACATTGGAGGGGGCACGACGCGTATCTAGGTGTCTGTTGCCTAGTGACTTGTATTGGTTTGAACGGAAAATCGCACACATGAAGTACCACTATACGAGGTGATGCGGCAAGACTACCTTAAACTTTCAACCAATACATACGTCGCATCGCTTCATGATTCCTCAGATTGTCTGATCATCTAGCCGTATTAAATTCTTTATATGTGGCTCTAACCAAGTAAATGTTGAAAATCGAGCACATAGAATTATATTTTTTCAATGAAAACATTGAAATCTTGAGAAAAATAGTGTAAATTTGACAATAATCATTCTTATAATGAGTCATGGTCTATTTATTTGTAATTTATAAAATCCTACTGGACATGATTGTATTAACAAAAGTATGGGAATAACAAGGGTCTTCGCATCAATATAGGTATTGCACTACAGATTCATTAAATAAAAATCTTAATTTCACTATATTCTCAGCATGTAACATGGGCTCTTTTTTAAAACAAGATATTTAAAACTATAATGAAATCTCACATTCTGATTCTTGTGTTTGTCCATGGTCAAATGAATCATCTTCTATTGTGGTGTTGTGTGTGTTTGTTCAATCATTACCCGTTCCATTCTTGTCTTTGTCAAATTGTATTGTTGCGATAACGGTTTCTATGTATGTTTTCCGATTAACTCTGTTTTAAATTTGATAATCTGTTTGAATTTTTATTAAGTTGATAATGAGAGGTTTGCCTGAACAGGAACTCTGATAGGAGCCAAGAGAAGAGCTTGGGAGAGTCATAGCGGTAAAGTAAATTGAGTTATAGGTGTTGGTAAAACTGTTCTATCTCTTCAGCTCTTCAAATGGATATTGAACGAATCCTCTCTCATCAATGTACCGATATTAATCAGCGCATAAACCTTATTAACGCTTCAAACTTCTAAATGAACTAATTGTGTCTTGTTCTCACCATACTTAACTGAAACTACGAATCTTCAAACACCACCATTATCATTGAGCAATTTCTTAAGTGTTGTGAATATTGTGAATATTTAAGTTGTACATTTCATCATCATGTTGAATCTTCATCATTGTCATTAACTTCATAGTAACATGAAGCACCGCAATCCATCAAACGCTTAAAATTGTCATGCTTTTGTTATGTCTTGAAATAAATGAAACTATTGAACTATGATAGTTGAGCTCGTTTATAATTTTATTCGAATAATAACAATACTTGTCACTAAATCATGTCAATTATTTCAGAATATCATTTTCTCATCCAATTCATGTATCATTTTGTTATTTTTTCATTGTTGTCTGCTCGTTGCCTGAATTCATTATTATGTTTGTAATTTAACTTTCCATTGCTACTACAATTCATTTCATGTATATTTTTGATAATATCCCATCATTCATGTCACATTTTTCCATCAAATTGTGTATGTCTGGGTAAAGTTCTCTCAAAATTAATTTTCCCTGTACCGGTAATGTATTTGTTACCTTTGTGGAGGGCGTTCCTTTAGAGAGTGAGAATAAATTAAATTTTGAAACGTTTCTTCTTCTACCACCATTATGTACTTCAAGGAAGATATACTATTATAAATATACTATTGATATTGACTGGCAGTGAAATGGGCTACAATATTTCAAAAAAACAATTCTAGATACTTGATTAACAAAATTATAATAGTTATTTCTTTAGTACTATGCAATGAATAGCTCACATTTTGTTCCTTGAAAATTCATTCATCCTCACATGAAAATTCATTCATCCTGATCATCTTCATCTCTCAATTTTCATGTTCTACAAACTATGATCTAATTATATCATCTCGATTGTATCTATTGAATATCTATTTTTAGATAATAACAATTTCGCATCGCAACTACGCACATGACAAAATCATCGGCAATTCTGTACAAATTCCTATTCCTATTCATAGCTAGTTCTAGAAACTAAAAATTGCCTGTTGTATAAAATAAAGTGCGATATTTTCAGGCTTCAAGCATGTTAGATGTTAGTTTATTGTAAGCTTTGATTGTGAAATGTATTCTCTGTAATAAGAATAATGACCAATTATAATTATTAATTTCTTATATGCTATTGAGTCTCCTCGTATATTACTTTCATTAATAAGTTTTGAATTAGTGTGACTTGAATGATGTGTCAAAATTCAATGGTTTTACCGTTTGAAGAAAGTGATAAATTCAGTTCTGACTTGTTGAATTTCAAAATTCTTGTTGAATAAATTATCTTGTTTGCAATCTTCATTCTCTGAAATTTATAATTAGATTTTTGTTCATAACAAGAGAATGTTTGCTTAGGCTGAATTGTTAAAGCTCAAACCTTTTTGTCAGCAATGAGCAATCTTAATAAAAAATACTACAAACATCATTGTTTTTACTCCATTCATAGAATGGTAAACATTCATCCATTCATTCTGAGTAACTCTATTATTACATGTGTTTGAATAGAATTGTCTCCAATTACAATTCAATTAGATTCCATTCTCCTTTATTCTTACTTTCAATACTAATTATTCACTAAAAATGTATGTAAAATTAATTTAATGTAAAATTATATTGATTACACATTAATTTAATTTACAATTATATTGATTTTACATTGGTTTCAATATATAATGTAAATTTTCATATTGTTGACATTTCTAGATCATTAGCCTAGTTTTTCAGTATAATACTGTACTTGTATAATTTATAGATTCTTGCAACATTTTTCTCTCATTCCTCAATTCTCAAATTTGAATCTAAAATATCCTTATCATTCCAGCTATACGTTCTGGAGACTACTACATGTTTGAGGATATGGACGAGGAGCTAGACTTGATTGAAGAACAAAAAAGTGAATCTTCAGATGAGGCGATTACAGATCTTCCATCGGTGTCAAAGGTATAGGCAGAGATTCAATATTTCATATGATTTAATCTTATTATAATAGCACCTAGGACAATGTAATTTCATAGCTTCAAAATATTTCAAAAATCATCAAGTAGATAATGGATTTTTATGCATCTTTTTCTGAATCCAGTAAATTCTCTTGATTTACTCCTAGATTTTGTGTTCGGTGAAATTTAGAGTTCTTTGAGTTGTAGCTTACTCAAGACGGTTGTAACTGGAGGCATGAATCTTGAGAATTCTCCTTTCATCTCATGTAGAAGCAGTTGCCAATTGATTAAGCATTTATTCACTTGAACAACTCTGAATTATATTCTCCTTTATTGATTAGCAGATATCACTTACCCTGTGAGACTGAGAAGTCGATTTCAGTGTTAGCTCAACACTTGAATTTATTGGATAATCTAATCTCAACTCTTTCTTTTCAAAAATTTTGTTTAGTAAATGCAACACAATTTAGAAAGTGCTTTTCAATCAACTGCTTATTTCTTGAGTCCAGTTTGAGTTTGAATTATTCACTCAACTTACATCACGGAGTCTTCACTATCAAAAATTCTTTCCAGCCGTATTCTTGCATGACGAAAGTAGAATCAATTGATATCCTCTTCCTTTTAGCTCCAGTAATTTATTATGTCTTAAAGTAGTTCCTTTTTACAATGTCTTCAATTTTTTATCTGTGTTTTTAGACTTAAATTCTCACACAGAGCATTCAAGTACAATGAGCAAGAAATTATCTTGTTTTATTTTTCATTATTATTTTATTTATTAGGCTGTTAAGACACTTTAATGCATCCAAGTATATGGGAGAAGAGGTAAGCGGTAAAGGGTATTTACAATGTAGGAAAGGTAAGGTTCATTTTTTTATTCTTATGAGAATCAGCCTTGATCCATTTTAATTTCTTGAACATTCCACATCCCCATCAAGTGTAAAATCAAGATGTTTAAAGGAGTTGTCTCTAAAACATAATAATCGGTACCATTCAACAGCTAAATAGTTTTTAACCCTTGAATTTCTAAAAAAATACGATCCATTGTACTGAACTACTCAATTCATAAAAAATTCATCAGAAATCATAGCCCGAAGTTTCTCAATCACTTGTCTTGAGTATTGACCAGGTTTTTCCCACCATTTTTGATCATTTTTTATCATAAGAAACGTGAAGTTTTGCCAAATTCGTACCTTACCTTGCATGTGCTGTTGAGCTTGTTTTTTCCTTCCCCTAAACAAATTTCCCCTTGAATTACTCCTGTAATGATGGGTGAGCTGAGTTGAATATCATTCGTGAGGTCCAAGTTCGTCAACAGGGGGCACGGAATCCACCTGAAACTGTAGTTACATTCATTTATCATAATTATCCTTCTCATCACCCCTGTACAAGTCTTAAGCTTATCTAGGCATCATATCCACCAAAACATTTCGATATTCACCATCGTTAGGCCGCAGATACACTGGATGCGAGTAGAGACTCGTGTCAATTGAATTTCACTGGTGCCTACTAGTACGAGTGAATCAATTTCTTCTATGGAACTTATTGGGATGTGATTACATTGATTGCTAGTACTATTTTCGAGTATCGCTAGCATCTCGAATCCAAATTAATAACGGTCTAATGCTCATCCACGTCTTGAAGGGTTTATATCAGAAAACAGGAACAGTCTAGAATATTAGGATATATGTCAATGCTCCATACAATTTGTAAAAAGATACCACTTCCAATCAGTGTGGTTTTCTCATCACAAAAAAATTGTTATCTACATTATAAAAAATAAACTAATTAAGTCTAATGTCATCTCTAGGTTCAGCATGAGAAAAAGAAAAATTCATCAATATTAGTAGAAAGGGTTTTTTCTCCTTCAAATTTGATTTGTAAAAAGATATCAGTAGCTCCAATCAATGTGCTATTCACATTACCATAAAGGTTGTAATCTACATAGAAGAAAGATATCTAATGCAATATTTTGGTCCTGCTTCAAAAAAATTCCTAAGGATACAGATTCACGCTCATTTAATTTGTAAAAATGTACCACTCCCAGTCAACAGAAGTTCACATCATGGCCTTATCTAATCAAATGAGATTTTTGGTTTCTGCAACAGGAAACAGAAAAATACGTGAATATTAATAGACAGAATATTGCTCAATATACTTTGTAAATCGATACCGCCACCAATCACTAAAGATTGTTATCTATAAAAATTGAATTAATCTATTAAATTATAAGAGTAGAAGACCAGTAGATTGTTGTAGTAGATATGTTGAGAGATATGTGTGTGTTCCTCAGTTCCTCAGTGACGCCATGAAGACAGGTATATTCTCAGCGACCGAAAAGGCTTACAAGCCGAAGGCGTTGCAGGCGTTGGGGGCGGTGAAGAGACGGTCGTTTGACACGTTCTCGCGTCGGCCGAGCGTCGTGGCCGAAGTGGCCCGGTTCGCTTCACTGCCCGACGTGCATTCGGCCACCTATGACCGAGACCGCCAGCAGTGGCAAAGCGCCAGCCAACTGCCCGCAAGTGACGTGAGTCATCCCCGCCCGCTCGCTCGCTCATACACGCTTCGCTTCTCTCTCTCTCTTCTATCCGCAGAGTGCCCCGCCCGAGGTGTTGTTCAAATCATCAAAGTAATGGGGAAATGTTCTGTTAGTGAGAGAAATACCGGGTTATCATAAAAGAATGGTGCGGTTTCAAAAGAATTGGTGCGATTTTCTGACAAACATTTGACACGAATCAGTTCATGATTCCTGTCAAATTTAGGTTGTTTGGCTTGAACACTGGTTTCTATAAAAAGTCAATCTTCGCACCATTCTTTTATGATAACCCCGTATAACGGACGATTCTCGCACCTTTCCCAGGGAGAGTTCAATAGCTATGTCCACACTTTGTGGAGTTTAGTGTGCTGCACAACATGCTGCACATGCTAAAGCATTGGTAGCATACTGTGCAATACACTTGGTTGATTTTTGTGTGCTTCACAACATGTTGCACATGCTTAAGCATTGGTAGCATACTGTGCAACCCACTTGGTCGATTTCTGTGTGCTTCACAATATGTTGCATATGCATAAGCATTGGTAGCATACTGTGCAGCACACTGGTTCGATTTTTGTGTGCTGCACAACATGCTGCATATGCTTAAGCATTGGTAGCATACTGTGCTACACACATGGTCGAGTTTAGTGTGCTGCACAACATGCTGCATATGCTAAAGCATTGTTAGCATACTGTGTAACACACTTGGTCGATTTTTGTGTGCTTCACAACATGTTGCATATGCTTAAGCATTGGTAGCATACTGTGCAACACACTTGGTCGAGTTAAGTGTGCTGCACATTATGCTGCATATGCTAAAGCATTGGTAGCATACTGTGCAACACACTTGGTCGATTTTTGTGTGCTTCACAACATGTTGCATATGCTTAAGCATTGGTAGCATACTGTGCAACACACTTGGTCGATTTTTGTGTGCTTCACAACATGTTGCATATGCTTAAGCATTGGTAGCATACTGTGCAACACACTTGGTCGAGTTTAGTGTGCTGCACAACATGCTGCATATGCTTAAGCATTGGTAGCGTACTGTGCAACACACTTGGTCGAGTTTAGTGTGCTGCACAACATGCTGCATATGCTAAAGCATTAGTAGCATACTGTGCAACACACTTGGTCGAGTTTAGTGTGCTTCACAACATGTTGCATATGCTTAAGCATTGGTAGCATACTGTGCCACACACTTGGTCGATTTTTTTGTGCTTCACAACATGTTGCATATGCTTAAGCATTGGTAGCATACTGTGCAGCACACAAAATCGTTCAAGTTTGGACATAGGGATTTGTGGATTTCTGTAAAGCTCCTAAAATACTATGTAGCTGAGATGAAGATGGGGAACGATTGTACATTTTCCACAAATTTACATTAATTTGTATTATTTTTTGGTGACTATATTCGTGTAAATTCCTATTAAATTCTGTCTCAGATAGAGAATTTTGTTTCAATTTTATATTGTTTTAAGGTTTTTTTATGCAACTCTCACCAGCGGGCAAAGAGTCATCTTTTTGCTGGTGATGCCTAGAATAAGATATTGGTTTCTGTTTTTTTCTTATATATGTATACATGTACTATATTATGTACATTTTATTTTCATTTTTCACATGTGTATATACTGTATTATGTAAGAGAGAATTGTTTGTTTCAATTTTTTGTCAATAAAGTGTATTGAAAGTAAAAAGATCCAATAAAACTATCTAGAAGTTACTATGAATAATGATTATCATAATCACTGCAGTACAGTATCAAACTACTGATCTCTTTTATTGGATTTATCAGCAAATTTTACAAAAATAGATTCTTCTTACACATATGGAGCCACCAAAAATTATATTTAAATTTGTAGGCGCATGTGCAATCCTACATGACCCTTCTTATCACAGTATCAAAGCATTATATAAACTTGAACTCTTTTCATTATTTTGATGAGTGAAACAATACCTATTGGTATTCTCAAAGTATGGGGCCACTCTGTGTCTATCATTTCCAATCACTCATTTCCATAACATAAGTCTAGCCTATCTCTTGTATCTAGCTTGTCTAGCAACTCTATAATATTCATTCATTCATAATGCGATTTCCAATCACAATCTTCATAACAGGAATCTGCCTCATGTCTTGTACATCTATCTGCCCAGAAAACTGTCATTAATTTACAACTCGATCACCAATCACTATCTTCATAACAGAAATCAAGCTTACTTCTTTCATCTTCTCCGGCAACTCTGTAATTAACTCATTATGCTAATAATATTAATAATAAAGCGTGTAAAATCTCCGTCATTCTGGTCATTAGTCTGCTTCTATCTGTTGTCTCAACTTAATAATATTCCGCTGTAAAACATTGCGCAATAATATTCATAGAATGTAAAAACTGTAGTCCATCAGTTGACTTGTAAAAATGTAGTCATGTACAAAATCATTCCAAGAACCATTCTAGAATATCGACCTATCATTTTGTGATTCAAGTGTCTTTAAAATACATTTCAATTATAGTACTCATAAAATATTATATTATACAAACTAATATCACTTCAAATAATCGAAATACTTGTTCAATAAAATCTTGAATCATCAGAAAATTCATTTCTCATGTTTCCACAGGACCAATAACACAAGATATATCGTCAACATATTTTTGTTTCTTGTTTCAAGCTCTATTGTATTACTCATCGATTTTCTTAAATCTACAATGATGGAATCAGTTATTACTGTAGGAGTATTCAGCTAATTATTTCTGATTCCATAACTTACATTCACGCCATTCTAGACCAACACCTAGTAGATCAACATCAATTTTATATTCAACACCATTCAATTCAGGGAAGTAGAAAGAGATTACTGAAAGGTCGTCGTTACACTGGATGCGAGTTGGAACTCGTGAGAAGAGAATTTTACACGTACGAGTGGAACTATATCTATAAAACTTATCAGGCTGAAACCGTAGTCCAAGTTCCATATGAAAAAAATTACTGATTCACAGGGAAAATTATATCAACATGAACTCTTCTCACATCCATGAATCCTCACCATTCATCCAAGTTCGAAATTGAAAATACCTGTGATACTTGAATACAGCGACATAAATAAATTGTAATTTTATAATATTATATTTACTATAGAATAATTCCTATAGTCACACTAATTCCCATCTACAGGGTTATTCAGTCATTAGTTAAAGACGAATCAAGTGTTCATAATACATTCAAGCAGATACTGTTGAAGTAAATACATTAGATGTGTCACGTTTCCGGTGCCTGAATTATGTTAAAAATGTATGTTCTATATATGCCTTATTTACGGAAGTAGATCTACTTGTGTATTGTACTAACTTCCAGCAGCTATTTCCAATGCTACAAATAAGGTATTCAATTTCCAGTACAGTAATACATGAGAATGTAACTGTAGATGATACTTTTGCTTGAAAGTAGTAGTAGTAGTATTAGAGCTCGCTTAAAAGGTAGTACTGGTTGTAAGTAATTTAGAATTAACAAGCATGTAAAATTTAGTATTCAATCCTAATGTAGTTGAATAGTTAACTTGTCTTTGGTTAACTCGAAACCAGTAGTGAACTAGTTTGTAGGCTTTTTCCTATGTTCTGAGTTTATTTTCCAATATTATTGCATTAATTCAATTCATATCTTCAAAGATTAGATTTTTCACCTTATCAATCATATATGCTAAAATGACCTGAATGCCTCCATGCTAGAAGGGCCTAAGGCCCGCCGCAAAGTAATCCACAAAACGTGGATGTAGCCACGCCGTGGGTGTAAGGCCGTGAGCCCACGGAGCAACTACTATCTGTCTTTAGTCAGCAAACCTACATAACAGCTGACAAGTGGAATTTGTCTTTCAATCTTTCTGTCGGGAAATTCAAATGAAAATGATATTTTAGGAATTTTTAATATTATTCGTGTTTAATTAATTTGACTTTGTCATGTAGTAATCTTAGAAATTTAAAATTATTGTTAGTTAATAGTTTTTTGGACACACAATTTCAGTGAGAAGAATCAACAACATAACCTATGGACTATTTATCAAAATTTGGGAAAGAAGCAGTTTTGGACAAATGTCTGTTGATTCTTCCCACATTGTAATGCATCTTGACAATAAAGGAATAAATAAATGAATAAAACCCAGTGTTATATATATATATTTAATACATGGTGTTATTGAAAAGTAACCGAACTTTTGCTGGAACAACAGTTTTATCCAACTCTTGTACAAAAACTCTTGAAACTCTTCAAAATACTTCCCTTGGGCATCGATTAACCGCCAGTAGCAGTCTTTCCACCGTTGGAAACAATTTCTGTACTTGATCTCCGGAATGTCTTTTAGCTCATCGGTTACACTCTTTTGTATAGCTTCAATTGGCTCAAACCGCCTTCCCTTCAGCTGCCTTTTGATGTGGGGGAACAAAAAAAAGTCTGGGGGAGACACATCTGGACTGTATGGGGGGTATGGAAGCACTGGGATGCCATGCTTGGCCAGATAGGACACGCAGACGAACGCAGTGTGGGCCGACGTGTTGTCATGATAAAGCGTCCAATTGTCAACAAGAGCGGGCCGGCACCGAGCAACGCGTTTCCGGAGCCGTTCGAGGACTCCTTTGTGATTTACGTCTTCACTAATCTCCTGGAGTGTTGTCCGAAGGTCCAGGTTCAAGAAATCACGAACTCAGTCGACGATTTCAACTGTTGTTGATGTTGAACGCCCCCCAGAGCGTGTTTCGTCATCGGCGTCCTCCCGGCCTTCCTTGAATGCCTTGTGCCACTCATAAATTCGGGTTCGGGACATAACATCATCTCCGAAGGCTTCCTTAAACATTTCCTGGGTCTGGGTGAACGTCTTTTTGAGCTTGACCCATAATTTGATCGCATAAGTTGATCAATCTTTTGTTACCACTTGAAAAACGTAACACACAGCTAAAAGGGCTATTGCGCGGACGGCGATGTAGACTCAACCACTGCTCGCAGCGTAATGAGCGAAATCACGCCTGAAAGAAGAAGGTTTCGCCTACATTTTCCGCTCCTCCTCACATTTCTAGGATGCCTAGGACTTTTGCCGCCAAATGGCTCCTAGGCATCCTAGAAATGTGAGGAGCGGAAATGTAGGCGAAACCTTCTTCTTTCAGGCGTGATTTTTGCTCATTACTAGTAATACATATATATATATATATATGTATTACAATATATATTATTTACAAATTAGTTTGAAGCTAGTAATACCAAATACCACCATTACTTCTACGACTTCAATTGTATGTGATATAATAAATAATAAATAAATAAATAAAGCCTTTATTAGTTTCCAATTTTTCAATACATTCAAATTCATCAAAATAAAATTGATAATTCTTGTTCAAAATATACAGTAATATATTCTTTCCTTCGTTATAATGAATTTATTCTAATTCAGTCCTTGAAGAAATAGTAATAATAAAGTTTACTATGCTAATTTTAATAAAGAAAAAAATATATAATAATAGATATAAATTAATTCATTTAACTCATTCTCTTCAAATGAAAGTTCTTCAAATAAATTTCATAATTAACACCTTTATTTGGAAACTAGGCCCGCTATCCGGCATAGGCCTCCCCCAAGATTTTCCATCGTTGTCTATTTTCAGCCACTAACATCCAGTTTTTTCCTGCCGTCTTGACAATGTCGTCTTTCCAACTAGCCGGTTGTCTCCCTACTCCTCTTTTTCTTCAAGTTGGCTCCCAGCTGGTTACTTTCTTGGTCCATCTTCCATCCTGCAACCTTGCAATGTGTCCAGCCCATTTCCATTTGAGACCTTTTATTGTTTCTGTTATATCGTCAAATTTTGTTTATATTTTTCATAAACGTGTTCTAGACTTTTTGCAGTCTTCTGATGTTTAATATGCTTCTTTCCATCGCAGTTTGGGTGGTTTTTAGCTTTTTCAATGTACTCTTCTTACAGCCCCATGTCTGTGCTCCATAAGCTAGTGCTGGTAGTACGCATGGGGTGGAGTGATTAAAACGTAGTGACTACTCAGTAGTGACTACTGTGTAGTGATAGCGTTAGCTCAAATCGGAGTGATTAAACAAACGCTACCACTACGGAGTTGTAACTACACCGGTCCGGAAAATTCGGAGTTATAGCTATGGGTAGATATAACTCCACTTTTTAATCACACCACTCACCATAGATACAACTCCAAATTCAAGGCTATCACTCTGGCTCCTCTCTGTCGCTCTGTGTGATTTATTCTCTTTCTCTTATGATTCGCTCTATACTCTCAGTCGCGAGTGTCGCGACTCTATGACGCCAATCGGCCAGCCAAGCCAGTCGTCGGTCGTGATCGAAAACAAGCTTTACCAAGCTAAACCAATAAAAGAAATTGATATAATAAGAAAGATTTGAAAAATACTTGTATGTATTTAAATTCAAAATACACACAGGGTAGCCTCGGGAGTACCTAATTTCATGATATGTTTTGTTTTATTTGATTTATTTAAATTGTTTTGTACACAGTATTTGATTTATTTTGTTTAATTTATTCATTTAAATTGTTGTTTATACAGTATTTGATTTATTTATTTATGTATGTATGTATGTACGTACTTCAAAATATTGTGATTTTTCAATAGCAGTATGAATTCATTAATGAGGAAAGAATTTTACAAACTTTGACATTTAATAAAAATAATTTATGTGATATTCAAATTTCAAGGTACTCTGGCATATCTGGAAGTTTTTAACATTAAGACCCATTCTCGTATTTTCATCTTAAAAAATAACGTATTGAAAAATAATATATTGTTTGAAACAATAAACTACGAAGTTCATTT
Source organism: Laodelphax striatellus (assembly GCA_017141395.1). NCBI lineage: Eukaryota > Metazoa > Arthropoda > Insecta > Hemiptera > Delphacidae > Laodelphax > Laodelphax striatellus. Next base: position 10,254,022 of record CM029531.1, on the reverse strand, counting down.
ATTTGTTATTTTTCCAGATGCAATTAAAGACTTTTGTTTTTATATCTTTTGCAGTAGTTGTGTTCAAAGTAAACTTTTTCATTGTCCTATAAAACAATTTTTAAGGAGATAAATTTACATCAAGAATTTACATGTTGAGTATTATTAAGTAAAAATTAGAAAATTAATCTCAAATTTCAAATGAGGAAAGTGCGTAGAGAACCCTGTCTGTATCCACTTCCAAGGCTAGGATTTGATACTTCAAAATTTCTGTAATATAAATTTTAGAATTTTGATACTCATACAGAATAATAATCAATATTTTCTGAACATAATGATGTTTTGAAAGTAAACATAGGTTAAATAGTTTTCGGATAGCAGCCAGTTGAAGACAAGCTTACAAAAGTGGAGTGCGTAGATGGGCACACTCTAAAATTGTGGAGTTATAACTACTAGAAAGTAGTGCTATCTAAGTTTTAATCACATCAAAAGTGGAGTTATAACTCCTTTTCCGGAAAAATCGAGTTACAACTACAGGGTAGTGACTACTCCTGTTTTTAATCACACCAAACGGAGTTATAACTCCAAAATGCTGGAGTGGTAGCGATAGCTAGTTTTTAATCACTCCACCCATGATCTCAGTACTTTTACGTTAGTTGCTACATTTACTTCTTGGCTTTTCATTATTGATTTCAAGAACCAATACTTCTTCCAAGCTGTAGCACACCTTCGCATTATATAGCCTCATCCAATGAAATTGACATTAAAAGTAGGGTTTGACTTCGCATGAAATGGGGTAGCCCGTTTCTTTTCTGTTGTGTAATCGTGGAATGTTGAATCCAATTAATTCGATCCCAGCAACCTTCCGAATTGCCGCCAAAAACCTTTATGAAAAGACACAATTTTTTTACATATGGTCAATTTAACTTCGAAGCATCACTTTTTCATAACAGCACCTAATATCATTTTAAAATTATATTGAATGAACTACAATTTGATACCAGGATTACAATCAATGTTATAGGCCCAACAGTTTGCGAGATATAGCTCTTCAAAGTTCATCTATGTTAATAATACACCTGAAGCTATTTCTTGCTGTCTCGCGGACATCACGTGGAATCGCAAGAAATCGAAATCACGTGAAATTGTGAGAAATCGCTTGAGATGCATAGATAGAAACAATGGTTCTCGGTTCAAGTTAATACTAATGAACATAATATCCAATAATATATTGTATATAAAAATAATTTCAAAAAATGTTAAATTATTCAAACTTTTTTTCTTTTTTCCAAAAGTTTTTGTTATAAAAAGGTTATAATGTACGATTCATCGTACATTATTATCTTGAAGTGTTTATATGACTGACTGGAATTTCAAGGTGGCATTAGATTGGGTTTACAATCCTTTTTATACGATATTAAATGCAGTTTAAATTCATATAAAATCAATAATCAACTAACCCCCCCCCCTGGTCGTCGGTATGTAGAAGCCCACCCCAAAATCCATTTCTAGATCCGCCACTGGAATTTATTGATACTATGAGAAATCAATTTTTTTTGTATTTTTAATTTGTCTAGGGTTTTTCAGGAACAAGATAATTCATATTTCACTTTTTATAATTGTTTTTCTCATTTCATTTCATTCTATATAGACATTAGACATATTTACATTAGACATATCTCGTCTTTCAACTTTGCTTTCATATAATCCTTGTGGCTTGTATTATACAACACAGGATATCCTTGCACGATACAAATCAGCCTTTCCGTATCCATCTTCAAAGCAGAATGACCCACGACCCACAAAAACTGTGAAAGAATCACAAAACGACCCACGTGTGGATGTTTACTTCATGGATTGCGCTGATTGGGTGGTACGTTGCGGTGCAGCATTGCCAACCATGCTTTTACAAAACTTCCCACGGCGTGGCAACACTTATTCCCTTATCTGGCAACACTGAATGGCTGACTAAAGTAAGATAGCAGTTGCTCCGTGGGCTCACGGCCTTACACCCACGGCGTGGCTACATCCACGTTTTGTGGATTACTTTGCGGCGGGCCTAAATCACATCAACTACGTTTTGATATGAATGAAGAAAAACTGTTTAAAAAATCTTGGATAGCAGAAAAAAAGAAAAAAAATATGTTTAAAAACTGTTTTGTGTTGGTTAAAGTTTTATTCTGAAAAAATCACCTCTTCACAGAAAGCATATTATGATGTTTATGTTGTGTTGTGGTAGATTTTTTATAAAAGAATGTAAAGAATATGAAGAATATTCAAATTTCTCTAATATTTTTCATAATAAAATTATTAGTACGAATGTCTAGAAACAGTTTTTCTTCATTCTTATCGAAAAGAAGTTCATGTGACTTGGACCCTTCGAGCATGATATTTTATATTCAGGGGACGGTTGTAATCTCTATTGTATGTGATACATCGCAATCTGACTTTGCATTCTGAGAATACGATTTGATCTGAATCACAACAAAATTATTATTTTTCAACTTTGCTTTTTTCACTAAAATAAATTATTCAGCTTTCGATAATCGTCATTTTAGCTAAGTAATAATAATCAAGTACAGAGCGTGCCATCAAAATTGGCGTCTAGGGGAGGCTGTGCGAGAGAGATGGATAATCTCTCCCACCACGCTTCCCCTCCAGCCGCTAAGGCTAGTACAGTCACTGAAGCAAATAACATCACAGTACTGCTAGGTAACCGAAGCGAATGTGAATTTTTTTATAAAGCTGAGTTTGCCAGCTGAATGAACTTTTGAAATTTACTGTACCGCGAGTCAGCAGGCACTTTAGTGGGAGGAAGCGATCAACTCGCATGCTCCAGTGAGACGCCAGTTTGGATGGCACGCTCTGTAACTGATATTACTGTCGTGAACGTCATATTCAACAGTAGACCTAGTTGTTATTTAGGAAATTCTATGTTCTTGATTTTAGTTTCAGACTCTTTATAAATTCATGAATTTATTTTTTTAAAGAATTTTCAAACTGTAAATCGTTAAGAATTTCTTGGTTAATTGTATATTTTTGATCAGTAATTGATCAATGTACAGCACAAGTGGTTACTTTTGTTACTGTTTATTTTAAGGCGTCTAGTTATTATTCAACTTATTTGTTGTACGATAGTAACTTTGTCTCGTCCATTTATAATTGTACATGTCTATTTGTAGTGTACGTCCTTGATCTACTTTTTGTAATTAGATAATACATTTCTAAGAATCGAAGTTGCCGAATCTATCTTATAACTCAGCATGAAGTAACATAATTTCAGTAATATGTTTATGCTGTCTGTCACCTTTTTATTAATATGGTGCTGGAACTAATAGGGCAACCTAAAAATTATGGTGAAGGTAGGCCTACTGTGATTCAAACTTTATGTGTATATTTTCAAAATTATTTAGAATTTTGACTTCATTGTTTTTTTTTATTTGTTTCACTCCTGTACATGTAACATGTAACTCATGAGGAAACTGTTTTGGTATTAATTTATATTATCCAAAAAAGTATATTCTCTGTTAATAATGGAGCATGCAGTGGAATAAATTTCTTATCTAATATTCGGCAAATGATTAAAGCTCAATAAACGAGCCCTTTTCATTGTATTTTTTAATAAACTCTTTGTCATTGTTGGAAGTTATATTATCTGATCTACTGGATTTCCTCCTTGGAGGCTTCTGTAAAAAATGAATCTACTTTGTAATCTACTTTACGAATTGGGAGGAAAAGTTTGTAATGATAGATCTAGATTTGTACAATAGAGGATTGCTTAGAATCTAAACATCAATGCATCTTGATAAATTAATTCATCATTCAAGTTAATTGAATGAAAATTGAGTTAAAAATGAATAATTTTTATAAAATTTGAAGATTATAAGGATTATTGCTTCACAGAGAGAAACAAAAACAACATGCATTGCTACTGCATAGGGACTGTACTATTGATTCTATCCCATAATGTTGCGATATCTCATCATTGCTCCAAAATTTATCAATATTATGGAAACTTATTTTGTCAAATATTCCAGGACACTGAATCTACTGAGCCCAAGCCAGGACCTAGCACTGAAGGAGTAGATTATATTGAAAGAGATGATGGGTGAGTTTTTAATATAAATAAATATACTTAAAATTGCAAGTTGAGTCATGGTGTTTTTTTTTTTTTTTTGCTTATATTCCAAAATAAAATCTTATTTGCCATTTTTTGTGTTATCCCACTAATTGAATAATTTTAGTCTCATACTACTTTACACTGGGAAGGTTATTGAGTCATTGAGTTTTAAGGTAACTGAGTCCTTTTTTAAAATAATTGTAGAACTTCTTCTTTTTTTGACTATTCAACATTAGAAATGGAACTTTACGGAAAATTCTTAGCAGAACAAGTTTTCTCGAAACTAATATCTCTCATCATCATCCTTCCCATTACCCACGCACAAGCTTGGAGCTTATGTGGGCATCATCCCTAGCAAAAAAAAATATCCTGGCACGCCAAAACGTATTCGTGCCCCGTGCAATAGATGTACTAACGAACAAACTGTTCTTCTATTCTATCTGTTCTTCTGTTCTTCTTCTATCAGCATCACCCATGTGAACTATTTGTGAAATTCAATAAAACAGGGGCAACAACCAGTTTTTCAAATCCATTTTTCTTCAAAAACTCTAGTTACTTGATTCTAGTTACTTTGGAAGTTACATGATTGTGTTCATTTTTTTCAGAAAACGTGATGGTGGTGAGAAGAGTAAAGACGACAAATCTGACAGTGATTCAGGTAGGGATTGAAAAAATATTATGTGTTACTGTACTGTGTTTAGTTACTGTGAAGTGTATTATTACTGTATGTTCACTAGTCATTGCCAGTAATCATTTGAAGTAAAAATTTGTAATAAATAAATCTCATACATGGTAGAAATTGCAAATACTGTTCTTATTTTATTAACAATTTTTTTAATATTTGTTATACAATTTATGGTTTGGGTAGGCTACATCATTTTATTATCTCTACAATATCCAATTTCTTATGTCTAATATATAATATACAGTTTCATTAATCTTATCATTGAATGCAATGTAAAATGGAATCCTTTGCTTTGTAAACGTTATTTTTCATACGTAAAAGTAATGCTTATATACAAGTAATCCTTTGTTCAAATATATTTTTGTTTTGTAAAAATTTCCAATCTCAATATTATTTTTACTCATTTTCAGATAAAGAAGAAAAGCATGAAGAAACAAAAGCCTCTTGCCTGATGTTCATGAAATTCCTTTGGACATTATTGGTTAGCATTCTTGTTTCACTGACCAACATGTTCAATCGTTTCTCAAAAGACTACCGATTTATTATGAGGATTCTCTCTGTGGAGAAAAAATTGCTGAAGGTCAGTTGAAGTTGATAGATATACTTATTCATCTATAATTATTTTTCCATAAAATATGTGTGCAGCTATCAATGTATCTGGAATCAGTTAATTTAATTTGGAATTTAGTTTGGAAACAGGAGTTTAATAATTATGATTAAAATCATAAACTCATGGAAGTTAGTTGAACCATTCCATAAAGAAAAGTTTTTTATTCAATTATTGTTACTTATGCTGGTTGATGATACAAGGGTATTCTCACTTGAGTAAGATCACGCCTACAAAAAAAGAAATCCAACTACAGTATTCTAAGTCATTTGCGAATTTCACAAACTTTACCAAAAGTGGTTTCCTTCTGATGGAATGGTTATCTTTACTTTTTGTAGAGGAAAATTTCATACATATTACTTTGTCCCGTTTCTTGAATTTTAAAACCATTCATGAGCTCGCCAATGAGACTTATGGCTGGATTTCACAATTCCAGTAAACGTTCAGGTTACTGGAGGCAGGTGGATCATATGATCGTCAACTCTATACAAAAAATAGTCCAATGCACACCAGTCAGTGTGCATTGAACGACTGGAGTCCACTGACCGTCTACTGGAGTCGAGAAATCCAGCCATAAACGTTGCATTTGATGTGATATTGAACTAGCTTTGATTGAAAAATGGAATTCAAATGAAAAAGTACCCAGTTATAATATTCGTAAAAATCACAGTACCGTATTTGATGTTACAAGCTCTCAATAATCTATATTGTTCAATTAGTGAAACATTATTATATTGATAATCTCATTGTAAGCCTGGATGTGCATCAACAAAATTTTTTTTATGAGATCACTTAACCACTATTTCCCATTGTATTGTGTCTCTATTTTGAAAGTGTCTGACAATAAATGGAATGAACTATTTTACGTTTAGGAAACAAGTGGATTCGGTCAAGGTGTTAGAGCCGGCTCAGCCATGATGTGGCACCCAAGGCCCGACATTGTGTGTTCCAAACCAAAGCTTTCGTAAGTACCTTCTTACTGTTTTCATCTGAAAATATTCATATAATTATTGATGGCTGTCATGTAACTTCCAAGTAATGCTATAGTCTATTATATCCTTGTAACCTGCAGTCTGTTACAAATATTTTTATAACAATACTTTGCTAAAAATGATCAAAATATTTCAATTGGCTGAATTATATTTATCGAGTTACAGCAATAATTAACTCCAGAGACATTGCATGAAAATGTCTTGAACTGTTGTTGTTGATAATTCAATCATTGCTCATTGTAGATTTAAAATTGTAGAATTACAAAAAAAAATTGGAAATGAGTAATGCAGATAGATGTATTATCTCTTGCGAAAATGTATGTGTAGCTTCGCAATCATCACTGATCACTTCATGCATTTTGTGTAACTCTCTTATCAACAAAATCTCCTTCACTCATCTGCACTTTGAATAAAAAGATAATTTGAAATTTTCAGTCTAAAAAAACTGAGTGAAAGTTCATCGAGCATTGATATCACCGATAGGCCTAGTCAAGAAAGGTTGGATTCCATATTCATTCTGTTCCATCTTCATTTACCTTGGCGGTTTTTACTTCATTTGCACGTCATTTTATCCGTTTCTTAGTTATTATCTTATCGTATCTAAAATTCTATTTTCAAGTATGAGTGTTGAACTAAAAAGTTTTATAATAAATATGGGTTTCTATTTGAAGAATTTTAGAAATAATCGTGAGGATTGGTGAGTTTGAGTTTGTAAAGTTTAAAATTTGAGTTTTCATAAATGAGAGCATGGCCCATTTCATTGTCAGACGAATCGTTTATTACCAAAAATCAAACTGATTTCTAATTGTAGGCTACTTTATCAAGAGTATTTCCAAGAAAATTGATAGATTGAGAAGACTTCTATGTTTTTCATCTTACTGTATCACGTGACAGGTGTACCAGACCATTTTCAATACAGAGACTCGAGAAAAGTGTAATATATTTATTCTAAAGTGTTCTTTAGTAGGTACTATATATTCACATGGCGGTGTATTTACGACATTTTAGGCTCCCCATCAACTGGAGCCGTTTTCATCCGTACATTCGTTCATCTGAACTTCTTAACATTGATTTCAATGGCCGGCAGTTCGGCCGAACATAATATGATTCGGACGAAAAGGGTTTCAACATACGGCAAGCCTAAGAATCATGTATATAAACTTCGTAAAATATTGTGAAAAATATTATTATTCAAAGAATATTCATATCACTGTGATCCAGTAATAAACGATTCGACTTGACAATATTTGTGATACAGGCGCAACAGAAATACCTGATGGTTAGCAGCTGCTGACAGTATAGCAGTCTTGTGGAGGGGTGTGGTGGTTTGCGCTCTCAAGGCCACTCAAGGTAGTTTCAGATGCCATGGAGCATATACTCACTGACCTTAGTCGTCCTACATGCTTTTGCTTTAACGTTGAACCAGTTGACCTAAAGTTCATGACCCACAACTTGATGGTGTTAAGGGATGGAACCCTTACTACCCATATGAAAATGTGTGCAAAACTATCGATGTGTGACAACAGAATCCCACTTTTAAAATACGTCTCAACGACAAGCGCAGGATGCTCACTGGACCAATGCTCCATGGAAACTGAAACTTCCTCGAGTGGCCTTGAGAACGCCGCGCTCCCCACCCTTCCGCTCCACGCGACTGTCCTACTGTGCACGAACAAAAACCATCATGTATTTCTGCCACTCTCTGCATTATTTTTTCCAATATTTGTACTCTTTTTACTTTCTTGATTGGATTTAGCATGTTTTTATGATGACAGTACTGTCGTCTTGTACGGTAGTACCGTACTAAAATCTCTGTTGGCAATTGCATTTCTATCAGCTTCGTTTCATAGTCAGTGATTTTTGAATTTCTGGTCTTCTCTTCTGTATTTCCCCCAGTTCCAGTATTGTTTTACTAGCTGTATGAGTGCCTTGCTATTATAGTTTTTATTCCTACTACATTAAACTTGTCTTGTTAACTAACTCTGTTTTCTTTAATATTTGCGAATGATTCATAACTTGCATTTTTTTCTCTTTCCATTGCCAATTTAATTAATTTTCAAACAATAGTTGATAATGACCATGATCCTTCCCAGTGACAATCCCAATCGAGTCAATTTTCCAATTCGAGTCAAGACATGTCAATTTTTAAATTGTTCCACTGCAAAACAATGTGCAATTATTGTACTGCTATATTTACATATTGTAATATAATATTACATTTTTTTCAATTTGATGTTTTCTTACATATCATTCATATAAGAAGGACATTCATCTTATAATTAGAATACAACCTAGATCAAAGCCTCTTTATTTTGTAACACATCCGTCCTCAAAATATGATAGCCTATATTATTTCTAAAAAATTATATTTTAATTACCAAAGATCCGAGTAGTATAATTTTACCCCTTTTGGCACCCCGTGACCTTGACCCCCCCCCCCCCCCCCTCACCTACCCCCCCTCAAGGTCAACCCCCCCCCACCCTTGGCCACGCCCACTCTCCCCCCCCCCCTTGCACCAGAACCGACAATACCTTTTCAAGGTCACCTAACCTAGCCTGACCTACTCTAACCTAACCTAAGTGAAGGTCACCTAACCTAACCTGACCTACTCCAACCTAACCTAAGTCAAGGTCATCTAACCTAACCTGACCTACTCCAACCTAAGTCAAGGTTACCTAACCTGAAACTTTGAAGGCCCAAGCCAAAGGTCAAGGTCAAGGTAAGGGGCCTTGCAGCAGCCCAAGCCAATGGTCAAGGTAAGGGGCCTTGCAACTCCTCAAGCCAAAGGTCAAGGTGAGGGGTCTTGCCAAGCCCAATAGAAGAATGGGTAAACAAAAACCGAGTTACTATAGGTTAGGTTAGGTTAGGCGTCAGCCTAATCCTATCCTAACCTATAGTAACTCAGTCACCTGTTTCAACAGGCCTGCCATACCATCCAAGCAGGATGAGTTAGGTTATGCTAGGTGAGACACATCTAACCTAACCTAACCTCCCCAGCAACCAAGAATAATATTACCAAAAATCATTCCTTCTAGTATCAGTGATACACACTCAGTGTTCACTCAACAGTCACTAGTGACTCACCCAACTGCCACTAGTGACTCACTCAACTGACACTAGTGACTCACTCAACTGTCACCAGTGACTCACTCAACTGACACTAGTGACTCACTCAACTGACACTAGTGACTCACTCTGCAAGTATTCCAAGCAGCTCCTTAAATACTAGAGGTGGTGGTGGGGGTAAGTCAATGATGACACAATAATTACATTTCGTTCTTTATTGCCATAAACAAATCCCGCAAAAATTATTGATCTTTAAACAAAAAATGCATTATCAAATTGTGTGAAACATTTACTACATTGAGTGCACAAATGGCTGAGTATCCAGGGTTCCTTTGTCGCCAGCCAGCTTCATCCTCAAAGTCTCCATAAAGTTGATCAGGAAATGTTCCGGGCAGTAGACTCCTGTAGCATTCTTCATCAGTGTACCCAGATTGGGCATCTCGTGGAAAAGATAGGGTGAACTTAGGTCCACATACTCGACATTCTCCTTGTCGTCCAGCTGCAGCAGTGTGTTGAGCAGAGTAATCTTCTCATAGCCGTAGACAAAGATCTTGATTGCATTGTTGTTTTCATGCAGCCATCTTTCAACTGTTCCGCACACAATCTGGCGCAATTCAGAATAGGGTAGATGTGCTTGACCAGCTCCATTGCCAGACCATCGTAGTCCATGTTTTGCTCGATGTAGAGCATTGTTGTCACTTGTCTTCAGCAGCATGTCTGGGTAGGGTGACTTGAAGAAATAATGATGTGTTGTCACACGATGCCTGTCATCACGCTCCAATATGGCCATCTCCTTGACAATAAACTCATTGTTCAATCCTTCGAATCCTTGAAAGTCCATCAGGTAGAGTGGTAGTGGTCCAACAATGTCAGCAGCTCTTCTTCTCGGCAACATTTCCATGTACTCATGTTCATCAGAATCTTCATCAGCATCCTTCTTCCCACGCTTAGTAGAGAAGCCAATGCAGCATCCCACAACATCCTCGCCATCACTTTCAGGCAACTCTCCTTCCTCATCCAACAACTGTAAAACTCTCTTAGCTGCAGACATGATGTATGCTTTGCCCAATGCTTCTCACCAGAATGACTATCCCAACACTTGTCATCCACCTTTATATCCTAGGCAGATTGCACAATACCTGACATTGGCTTGTACTCTTTCGTCACATCATGAATCATCAGACAGTAGGCACGTGTATCGGCAGGAATGTTTTCAGTTGCTTCAAACTCAATTCTCACATCGATACTGCCAGTTTTAAGTGACTCATTTTGGCGGGAACAATCAAACGCATACAACATCATTCGGCCATTTTCTAGAGCACTCTTTTCAAACAGGGGACTGACCAATTGGGAATGTCCATGATTGTAGGCTCCTTTTGTTTACCCATTCTTCTATTGGGCTTGGCGAGACCCTTGACCTTGACCTTTGGCTTGAGGAGTTGCAAGGCCCCTTAACTTGACCATTGGCTTGGGCCGCTGTAAGACCCTTGACCTTGACCTTGACCTTTGGCTTGGGCCTTCAAAGTTTCAGGTTAGGTAACCTTGACTTAGGTTGGAGTAGGTCAGGTTAGGTTAGATGACCTTGACTTAGGTTAGGTTGGAGTAGGTCAGGTTAGGTTAGGTGACCTTCACTTAGGTTAGGTTAGAGTAGGTCAGGCTAGGTTAGGTGACCTTGAAACGGGGATGGCGGTTCTGGTGCGGGGGGGGGGGGAGAGTGGGCGTGGCCAAGGGGGGGGGGGTTGACCTTGAGGGGGTAGGGGGTAGGTGAGGGGGTTCAAGGTCACGGTGTGCCAAAAGTGGTAAAATTATACTACTGATCCGTACTTGTCACCCTTCCATTCCAATGCAGTACTATACTTTCGAAAACTGATATCCGTCAATAGTAAAATGAATAACTATCAATTTGAAATCGCTTAGAATATTTTATTTATTGTGATTCGGCGCATGGTGTATGGAAATTCTCTTAGCATGGTACTTCATTTTATCTCGAATTTTACATACATAATAAATGTGTCTGCTTAATATTTTATGTTATTATAATGTTTATTTACTTATTTGAGGGTTGTCAGACCTCACTACCAAATTCTAATTCCTTTTATATTTTCTCTAATATACTAATTCCATTATCAATTATTATTACTTTACATTATCTTTTCTTCTCCTCAGTTTCCAATACGAATGACTTAGATGAGAGATCAGGCAGTAATGTGTGATTTAATTTCGATTGTATTTTATAATTTGTCTATATCGGTCACATTTTCTGTCTCTAATAAAGATATTCTCAATCATCCAAATGAAATTCAATGCTTCTCAGTTGTCATGTTCTCATTCATCTGAAGACTTCGCATGTTGTTGGGTATTATTGATAGTAGTAGAAAGACTAGATAATATTCTAATTAATAACATTTATGACTGTCAAAGTTTTAGCATGTCAGTTCATTATTCATGTAAGGTATCAACCTATATTTTATTAATTGCCAAAATTTTGAATGAGTGTCGATATAGGTTTGAGAGATCTGAGGAGTATACTTGGTTGGAATTAACCGCCTTTACTTCTTACAAGTTCAATCATTCTATGAGTTTAAACATCTCATGAGTATTTCAGTTACTGTTCATCTTCTTCCAATTGTAGTAAATTGTGTTACTATTTCTATTAATCATCATTTTTCAATTTTTCAGGGTCGAATCACTTGAAGATCTGCAAACAGCGAAAGACAAGAGGAACACAGAAAAATGGCTTATCATACAATTCATCCAGTCTCTGTGCTTTGCTCTGATGTCACGTTCCGAGCTGGTCTGCTACTTTATGATATTTTTGAATCAGATAAAGTCAGCCACTCTACTGTCTCTGCCTTTACCTTCAATGGTCTTCCTATGGGGTACACTCACTGTTCCAAGACCCTCAAAAAACTTCTGGATTTCTGTTATCGCCTACACTCAGGTAAGGTCCTAAATCTGCATTGAATCTATTGTAAATTATGTGCGATAAATTAATAGTGTAAAATGTGCAATGATAGTGTATTTTGTAATATCTTCTTAAATTTTGTAAATATCTTCTCTTTATTTCAGACTGTGATTGTCATCAAGTGCCTATTCCAATTCAAGATTTTGTCATGGGATGAACAAGCCCCTGATAATAGACCATTCTTTCTTCCTCGCATCATTGGTATCGAGAGGAAGCCAAACTATGTCACATTCGATCTTGCGCTGCTATTGGTGGTATTTATTCATAGGTAAGCTCTCTCAGAGATCTAAAGACAATGACTAAGTAATTAGAATTTGGAATTGAAGCAGTATTTTTCTTAAAATGTTGTGGAGTATTTTGTCAACCAGTGAAATGAATGAATAGACGCTCTCAAAAGAAAATGTCAATAGATTTTGTACCATAAAGAAAGCATTTCGTGGTGGCGTACGCTTAGCGTATGCTTTCTCTATGTTTTTACCTACTTATTAGTTTTGAGAAACATAAATTTATTTTAAGTGAGGATTGACATTTTTTTTCAAGAACAGTAGGCCTATGCTATTAAAAAAAGAAAATAGGCGGAACCCAGCTTTTTCAATCAGTGCTACCTCCAGATGGATATAATTAAGCTCAGTGGGGTACATGGTGTAAGTTTGTTTTCACTTAGATAACAGACACTAGCATTTGAAAAACACTCATCGATGATTGAAAAATATTGATTTTTTGAAATTATTGAAGTGCCTATTCGTCTCTTGAATAGGACTCTGAACTTAATCAATTCATTTCACGTTTATCATTTCATACTTTAATGCACCTAATAGTTATCGGAATTTCAATGGCAAATTTTTATTCGATTCGATTCTTACAGAACAGTGTTTAATGCCCTTCTTTTTTTTATCTTGTAAATTGTATTTTTCCACAGATCAGTGTTGAAGTCGCTGGGCTTGTGGAAAACGACCAGTGAAGCCAGTTCGCAGACAATGCTGCAGTTGCGTCAGATGGAGAGCGATGCTAACCTGTTCAAAAGTACGGAGCACAAGCAGAACATCCGCGACCGCCTGAAGCGGTTCTTCAGCAAGGAAGCGTCGGTGCCGACTGACGTGTCCGAAGACTTGTCCGAATCGGCCGATGGATCACGTGATAGGAAGAGCATGTTGACTATTCGCTACCCTGTCGAGACGCCGTTCGAGTGCCTACCACAAATAATCCCACTCACGTAGGTTCTTTCTTATATCCGTGAAATTTATAGTTTGCATTATTGTGCGAGGTTGAGAGACGTGATTGACTTAATTTCTCCATCAAATTCCTTGGCCGCTCTCCCGCCAGGGATCTGCCACCGAGTCGAGACGTCGCCTGTACTAGTCAATTCAAATTTACATGTTGCCCAGCCGGTTGTATGGCGGAGCTTACTCTAGTTTTCAAATATTCCCATGCTTCGCATATTATTATTGTGACTTTTCCAGTTGAGAATCATAATTATTTGAGTGCACTAGTACAGATGATGTCTCGTCTCGGTCGCATATCACTGGTGGGAGAGCGGTCAAACTCCGTATTAATGTATGGAGTGGAAAGATGTCACGTGGTTAACTTCATATCTGCAGTTTCAAATAAACGTTGAAGAACCCTCATTATTATGTTGTTTTCTGAAAGTAGCAATTTCAAATTTGTGACATAGAATTGCATCTAATCTTCAAATATCGTAGGCTTATTCGTAAAAAATAAGGAAGAATACTTTGATTTTTCCAACATCCTGTGAATAATGTCTATCACAAATATTGTAGCTCGTGGAAGAAGAATTGAAAACTCAGGACAAATCCTTGAACAGTCTTAATTTACTGAATATCACATAAAAATCCTTTGAACAACACTTTAATAGTTGCTTATAGTCTAATTCTAATCTACTACTATTTGTAGTCTTGATTTCCCAGAATCTTTCGCTTTTGTCACATCTTACAAATAATTTTTTTATTTCACTAATATTACAAATCAATGTTTCACTCAAAATTGTAACCTGCATAATTTATTGAGTTAGCTCATCTAGTAGAAATTCCATTATTATTTTCCTTCTCATTCGATGAGGGACATTTTATCCCATGAGATCTCCTAACTTTTTATAAATATAGAAGCACATGGGTAAACACTTTATTCTTGCCAGTTATTATCAAAATGCGAATCAATCATTCAAGATATTCGTTAGAATGAAGAGCTCGTTTATTTATTATCTCTGTGGAGCTGTTTTGTATGAAGTTGAATTATTTTTCAGGGCTTCAAAATATTTCAACCCTGCCAAGGGATTTTTCAAGTCTCTCCTTGAACCATCTGTCAGAGTAACAGCGGATGTCTATGCATACATGTTCTTCTGCGACTTTTTCAACCTCATTGTCATCATATTTGGATTTGCTGCGTTTGGAGTAAGTATCTATGAATGTGAATGAGAAAAATTTCTCTCATATCTGTCTACTGAATACTCAATAAGTAGAATTTATTGATTGAATGATAACTTCAATCATAATTTATTAAAAGATGAATCAACTACAACTATGCATTACAACTTTTTTGCGACATGGAAGCTCCATTTTAACATTAGAATATGGAAGGGCAGTGCTGTTTTTGTTACGGTACGTACCGGTACGCTGTACTGGAAGACCTCTGTACTGGAAGACGGAGGAGAAGAAGGAGAAGAAAAAGTAGAATGTATGAAAATAAAAAGTATGAATTTTCAATTCATGCTTTGAATTATATTTTTGCATCATATAATCTTGAAGCATCTCCCAAGAAGTAGAGTATACAGTACTTCATAGAGTCTGTCCACTAATAAATAATAATCATAATTTTTCTGACTATCACTATATTATAACATCTATTCTGCATTCGCTTTCTTGAACTATGTTCACTTTGATGAACATCGAAAGTAGAATTGGGATTAGAAATTCTCAATGCTCTGTAATTCCCGAATTTTCTGAAGACTACTACCTATTGTTTTATGACATTTAATCATGATTCTCTCTTGATTATTCATGTTTCTTTGCAGTCGCAGCAGGGAGATGGAGGAGTGGCCAAGTATATTGAGGAGAACAGAGTTCCAATTCCATTCCTGGTCATGCTCATTCTCCAATTTCTGCTGATAATTGTTGACCGCACCTTATATTTGCGCAAATACATTCTTGGCAAGATTGTCTTCCAATTTATACTTGTCATAGGCATTCATATTTGGATGTTTTTTGTTCTACCTGCTGTTACTGAAAGGTGGGTCCTTATTGTTCTATTTTATAAAATATATTACTTACTTCAAAGAAAACCGTTTGAACATGATTTTTTCAAATCGGTAAATTAAATTATAACTGCGAAGTTAACACTATTGATTCAACATTAGAGTTTACGACATACAGTCATATTTTACTGGAATAACACAATAATTATTACTCACTGGACTGGCGCGCTTTCTGAATTTACTGGAGTTGCTTGGTAAGCAAGTTGAAAGCGCTACAGTCCAGTGAGTAATAATTGTGTTATTCCAGTAAAATATGACTGCATGTGGTAAATTCTAATGTTGAATCAATAGTGTCATATTATTTGTTTGAAAAAAGTCATAAAATATGTCAGATTTTGCAACTTTAATTTAAAACAGAAAATGATTTGAATTCTCGATTTGTTTCATTTCAGGCAATTTAATGCAGCGTTACCACCTCAAATATGGTACATGGTGAAATGTTTCTATCTCCTACTATCAGCCTACCAAATACGCAGTGGTTATCCCACAAGAATTTTGGGAAATTTCCTGTGCAAAAGCTACAATATTCTAAATATGTACCTGTTCAAGTTGTAAGTATTGTCTGTATATACTGACTATTTCATTCTATTTTCTAATAATTATTTGATAAGTACAAAGAATTTTGGTCAGAATAAAGTTATTAAATTATTAAACAATTATTATTTCTCTTGAATATCTTTTTTATACTCATCAGCTGATTAATTTGTTAGACTTTCAAAAGTTCCCTGAGCCTTTAAGCAATATAATCGTTCTATTTCAAATTCTTGTCAAGTAAATTTCAGTTTGAAAGCAACTATAAACATAAAAAGGTATTTTTAACAGAATTGCAAAATTGTTAATGAACAGAAATTGTTGATAAACAGAAAAATGGAAAGCTCTCCATCATTTCATATAAAATCATTCGTTGTGTTACTTTGACCTTTGTTTCATTGGTTTCATTGACGCTTTGGCACATAGTATTACAGTAATTCTTTCATATTTAATTCGACCCAATTTAACCGAATTTATTATGAGTGACTTCTCATTATTTTTGACAGGTTCATGTTAGTGCCTTTTGTCTTTGAAATAAGAGCTTTAATGGACTGGATTTGGACTGACACATCAATGACACTTCCCGATTGGTTGAAAATGGAGGATATCTTTGCTCACATATTCCAGCTCAAGGTATTCCCTTTTCTCTGCCTATCTAAATGAAGCAGTATTAATTTTCAAATATTATTTTTATTTATTTTTTTAATTTCTAGTAAGATATAACAAAACGTTGAATGAATTAAAAGGCCTTCAGCTAACATCATAATAATTTATTTGTAAGATCCTGAATTGAAAAATACTTTTTAAGAAATATACGAGGAATATGTTACTCCTAATTAGTTTTAGTTCTCAACTTCCCAACCTGCAGAATCCCAGAATATCATTAATATTCAGCTCACTTATAGAACTCGACGGGCTAAGCTATGAAGATTTAATGCACAACATTCAGCTTTGGCATTCACTTTTCCATTAGCAATTCAATTATGTAAAAATTTTATTAGTGCCCTTAAAAATTACGGTATTAAATTTGAAATTATTTATTAGCAAAATCAAAACATTTCACAAACATTAATACTACTTTCTCATCAGTTGATGAATAACTACCATTAGCTCTGTGTACATTCCTGTTTGTTTGAGTACTTGCGTCTTGGAGTTAGGAAAAAAATGATATGAATGAATGAAAGTGAGTTAGTAAAATTAAAGACCAATCATTTCACATGAAGTTTATTCCTACTTATAGATTCTTTTTATTACATTTTTTAAATTACTGTAAGTAATTTCTACAATACCTCCTTTTTCTGATTCCAGTGTCAGCGTCGTATGGAAACCGAGTATCCTCAAGCTAGAGGAGAGAAGAAAACGGCTTCCTCGAAGTACATTTATGGTGGTGGATTTTTGTTCGGCATATTTGCTGTTCTATGGTTTCCCCTTGTGTGGTTCGCCCTTGGCAACACGGTCGGTGAACCAAACTTGCCTTACGAAGTATCCGTGTCTGTAAGAATTGGCGGCTATCAGCCTATATACTCAATGTCCGCCAGAAACAATTCCATCCACAAGTAAGCTCTATTTCAAATATTACTTTTTTCTATGATTAATAATATTTCTAGACGTTCGACTAAAATAGGCCAATAATAATAATTCAGTATTGGCTACTGTTGCTCATTCTTCTTACAATATTATTCATTTGGTATGAAAAAAGTTACCGTAATCGGTTACTTCCCATCCCATATCCAGCATTTTTTAGGAAAGACTGTTATGAGTTTGAGACTTTTAAAGAGATTAGTAGGGACTCAAGGAGTATCGTATTATAACTTTTGTAGATCAAAGTTGATTATTTGTCGACATTATTTTGAGTAATGTGCCAATGGTGCTTAGTTACAAATTTCCAAAAAACAGGGGACTAACAAGCAGATCCATTCAAAGATTGAGCTTCATGAATATGCAATCTTAGGTGTATTCCTCATACTAATTTACTTAGACTACTTGGGTTTCACACTTGAGCTCGCTTCACTGTCATTGAAAAGAAACGTCATATTCAAATTCTCAACTAAAGTTCATATTCGAAATTCACTGTCTCTCTCCAATATTTTTATTTCCCGTTCAATTGAAGTACTTTATGTGTTTGAACCCCTAAAACTAGATACTGAAATATGATAACTGTATGCATATGAAACATTATTTGGCCTATCATTACCATGATTATTAGTAATATATCATCATTGAATTTGAAATTTATTTACAATACTAAAATAAAATTGTTACAATGAGAAATCGCAATATTATATAGAATAAAGTTATTATTAAAGTGAATAATTAATTGACACAGGTATCAGTATCATGTGATAAGATAACTTCATTAGCTTACTTAATTAATTCCATAACTTGATTTCACACACCATTATATTCCTTATTATTCGTCTTAGATTGAACGAACAGCATTGGGAAAGGATAAACTCAGTCTATAAGAGATCAAGGAAAGCTCAAACGTTCTTATCAAGCTACAGCTATCAAGATGTTGGCGTTGTACAGTTCAGCTCGCACTCCACCTCCATCTGGACGATATCACCTCCTGATCTTGGCAGTCTCATCAAGGAAACACAGTCAGGTAGCCATGCTTTCAACTCCTCTATAAATTAATATTAACTTATACAATGAAAACTTGAAACTATTGCATTTATGGTGTAGCAATACAATGGCTGGGTTTCACGATTCTAGTAGATGTTCTACTTACCAGGCAGGTTGCCAGAAGCCTATCTACTTACCTATAAACCAGTAACCTGCATCCATTAACCAGAATGTCTACTAGAATCGTGAAAACCAGCCATTAATTCTGTAGAACTCCTTAATAATTCAAAGCTTCGACTTTTTAGTTCGTATTTTTCTGAATATCGAAGGAAATGATCGAATTCCAAGTTGGATAGCAAAACTTCTCAGAAGCCTCTATGTGAATCATGAGTTGTGTACTAGAATTGCATGTAATTTCTATAAAAACGTCAATTGAACATGAACTTTTTTGATAATTTATTTCTCCAGGCAAAACAGCAAACAAGAGGAAGTTTGAGTATCATACTCGAAGGAGGAAATATAATAGAAGGTCCAAGATTCAATATTCCAAAAAATTTCAATAGTAGGCTGATTGCACAAAAGCCAATTGAATTCAACCGCCCTAACATAACGTCATTTTAAGGAAATCAATAGGGATTTCCATGCATCGTTCTGTTACATGACATCATTTCACGGCGGTTGGTTGGCTCTTCATGCAATTGGCCGAATGTATTGTATCAATATTCAAATTATTCGTCATAGATTTTATAATATTTAAAACTATGATTAGTATAAAGTGCGTCGTCGTTCATTCTCTTTTATTGTTTTCTGTTTTTTTCTGTTGAGAGAATTTTGATGAGTTTAGAGAACTTTGTTAAAATGGTTTATAATCGCACCAGATCTAGTTGGAATTTGATTACAATGTAAAAAATTACTGACATATCTATTTTTGTTCACTGTACTTAATCTAAGAATGATATAATAATCATTTATTTTATTCTAGAAAATCCGATGACAATAAAGATGGACTGGTCCGCACTGAAAATCAGCACAAACCCAGAAGAGCCTTCGCAGCTGAACTCGGGAACCGAAGTGGTTCTCATGCCGGACGATCCTAACCGGCAAAATCTCGTCAACCTGCTCCAGAATAAAGACGAGGGCAAACCGCTGTATCTGAAGAGTATTTTTCCCAAATTCATAAAAGTTACAAACCGAGGGACCATCAACCCCATACAGATGTTGATGAAAACAGGTTAGTAAGCAGAAGTTTTCATCTATTGTGAGGAAACATGTATCATTCACGCAGGATTTTTTTTTTTCTGAGGATGATGCCCACATGAGCTCTAGGCTTGTGCGTAGGTAATGAGTGGGGTGATGATGAGATATGACGACTACTTATTAGGCAGTCGGGACCGACGGCTTAACGTCTCCTCCGAAAGACGGGATTCCTTGTGAATCTCATCTAGATTCCTTCAAACCTGTTAAATCACCTGAACATCTTAAGCCCGGTCTAGACGCTAGGACTTGTAGGACTTAAGTCCTAGTCCTAGCGTGTAGATGGCAAAAGTCCTAAGACTTAAGTCCTAGGACATAAGAGGTATCAGCGTGGATAAGTCCTAACGTGTAAACGCGATGCAATTCATCCAACAAGACCTACAAGACCTAGCGTCTAGAGCGGGCTTTATTCTCATTTATTACTTCTATGGACTTTCCAGTTGTACTCAGTAAAAAAACCGGTTCATTTCCTTACTCTTTCTTCTATTTCCCATGTGAGGAATATTTACTAGATAAGCCTTATTCAATTTTTCCCCAAATTACGATGTGATGATACTTTACAGTAACTAATAAGGACTTTCTAGATTCCATCACAACGTTTACATGCTTTAGTTACTTCAATTGTTTAATTGTCTACGAATTCTTTAAAACTATTGGCATTTAGTCCAGTCAATGAGTTCCAAAAAACCCCCGATAGGGGAAAAAATACATATAAAGCTAATTTTTCCCCCATCGACTACTATCATATAGACAAGTGTCCTGGCAAAAGTCCTGACCCCTACCCCTCTTGCTTCCCCCCAATGCCCCCCCAAAGTTTCAGTTTGCAAGGGTTTCGTATATCGGGTTTATCTCAGCCCTCGATAAAGATATCAAATCAAAATTGATCTCATATTTTCCAGGACATTATTACCTACAATTATGTTACAGAGAACACAAACGTATCTCGTTCCATTCAAAAGTTATTACCAGACAATGTGAGGAAAAAACGAAATTTCTGCCTCATAAATTTACATTTTGTTGAATAAAAGTTTATGCAAGCATATTTCACCAAAGGTTTACATGTAAAACTTGTAGATCTTTTCAAGATCTTCAAAATGATGTATCATAACCCATATTTAATCACCATCCTATAATCTTAATTCGTCCATTAATGCGCGCTAAACACAATCTCGCTGCGCTTGATGGACTGATCCAGGCATAGCATATTATGTGGTTCTAATCTAAATGATGTTTCTAATCCAACAATTTCTTATATTACTCTGGACTATTAACCTGTATTTTGAGTTGGATTTTTCAGAAAATTTATAATTCAAAAGATATTTCTAAATTGGCGACCATTTTTTTTATTCCAATACATAATGTATAATTGTATATCCTAAAGGAATTTAAAACAAAATATCATTGTATAGTATTATGAATCTCTCTTTCACAATAATTGAATTTATGAACATCTCGATTGAATTTGAACAGATGGGTCTACTATTTTAATGTTTGCTGGGGAAATTATAGCTTTAAATAGACCAATGGCCACCGCCGCACCATTGTAACTTACTGCTGAAGGGCACCGCTGTAACTGTTTACAGATAATCTCTACGTATTTAAATAGTCCTATTCTTTCAGAAAAAATTCTAGAACACGTTTATTTTTGACAAATAATGTTCCATTGATAGTACATAAGTTATCAGTAGACTTCACTAACATACGTGAATAGTTATATTTACGGTTAATAATTGCTTATCAACTAAATTATCAAATTAATTATTAATCAATTATCAAATTATAATTGCTTACACTTGAATTGCCAGAGAGTTCATTGAAGGTTTTGATAAGTTGTACATGCTTAGCATAAAATTTCTTCTACTACAAGAATATTTAGATAATACTGTATTTTCTACTACTCAAATATTCACTTAAGTATTTTCTACATCCCTAATTCATTATAAATGAATGTCTTCTTCGATAATTCCTACTATATTCCTAAGAAAATTATTTAACAATCGCCCTCAACGTTTATTTATCAACTTATCGAACCACAAACTTACTAATACCTTGTGACTAGTATGTAAAATGCGTACTTTTCATCCAAGAATGAAAAGTATGAATAAATGAATTAATTATTATACTCATACAACTAGCCGATCTTAAAAGAAATATTAAATTCTTGACTTCAAAATAATCAAAGACTTGAAAGTCTGTAACAAAACCACGCAATTATTTATTTGAATGAACCCGCACTCACTGTCGTCCTCAATGAAATTAGTAATCGGATTGTTGATATGATGAACGTCCTACAGTTTTTTTCATCAAGTTAAGGCTTACAAAACCTCTTATAACATTGTTCGAGATAATGAACTTCAGCCGCAACTGAATCGTTCAGATATAATAGCTTGGCTTCACTTTACAGGCCAAATTATCATTCCTATATTCCCTAGTTTTGGCTGCCATTTTGGAAATAAATGATGAATTATAACTTTTCTGAAAAATCCAACTCCCAATACAGATTAATAGCCCAGAAAAATATAAGAAACTGTAGAATAGAAACATTATTTAGATACTGTAGTTTCGTCAACCACAACCTGGAAATAACCTGTGCAAAGATAGTAGGCTAAATCTCTTTTTCAAGTAACCTACTTTAGACTTCTGCCTTCAACAATGAGATAATAGGCAAGATAATATTGCCTATAACAGGAAATATTGCCTTCTCTCCTTCAACTCTAAGCATTGCAGGTTCCTTTGAAAAGGCATGATGTGATCATCTCTCCTTGCATCAATAATGAACACAACAGCATAGTTTAAAGCACCCTGCAAATTCCACATTTACATTATTTTATATGCACTATATCCACTTTGTATTGGTGTTTGAAAAGTTGAGAGTTCTCAACATTTTGATCACAACCCGAGATTCTTAACTCCATTATTCAAGAGTTTCAATTTAAAAATTGTGTTTTGTTTTAGAAATGCATGGTAATAGTTGAATTCTTCTTATTAGGAAGATACCAACGTTGAAAATTACAAATAGTGATCAAGTTGTAGAGAATTCATTTTTCTGCAAACTCTAAAATTTATTTTTATGTTTCATTCTTAAACAAGAAAGTTAAACCTAATTGAAGAATTAGAAAAATTAATTCATTAACTTTTTCACTATTTGACAGTTAGTAAATAGCCTCTAGATGAAGATTTAAGCAAGATAGTATCACGTATTTGGGCTTGAACTGTAGAAACTTCCATCTTCTACAGGCTTAAATATCTTAGAAACATTTTCAAACCCCCTGTCTAATTAAAAAAATGCTGAAAATGTGAAATAACGGAACATGTTGTAAATTTTTGAACTTACAGAAACAATCGTTTCTGTCATGTAAAATGAATATTTTAAAACTTTTCAATTGGAAATGAAAGAAGAAATTGAGATCTACAATTTGAAACCAATCACGATTTTCTACCATAAAGGACTTCCAAGATATCAGAATTTGTAAGCAAAAATTCTTTGTGTTGAACCTTCAATGACTGGACTATTTTCACGAAACCACCTGTTCAATATATGCATTGGCCCAGCCGCCGAGCGATTCGAGATCATGCAGATCGCACTTTGATGGACTTTTTCTCATGTTCATCTGGAGTAAAATATAGATTGTGATTATTCAAATTAAAGATAATGAAACGCTCTACAACTTTTATTCGGAACATTTTCCTGTTAAACAATCATGTAAACTTTTATTTGCAAAATTATAAAATTTTTAAGCAAAGAATCTGAATTTTTCTTCATTCTTTCACAAATAACTCCGGAACTACGAGAGTTAGATTAAAATGGTAATGAAACAAAATATAGAGAAATTAATTATCTGAAGAATGAAAAAATATTTGAATTGATATCTCCATTGGAAGCCGAGATACGTACGATATACGAAACTCTTGCAAACTGAAACTTTGAGGGGGTGCTGGGGGGGAAGCAAGAGGGGTAGGGATCAGGACTTTTGCCAGGACACTTGTCTATATGATAGTAGTCGATGGGAGAAAAATTAGCTTTATATGTATTTTTTCCCCTAAAAACCACTCATGGACTGGACTAATTAGCATATTAGAGCATTTTCCCTCTATATTTCGAATAAAACTAGATGTCCGAACAGCTGACCATTTGATTCAATGTTAGCATCATTGAATCAAATGGTCAGCTGTTCGGACATTGGACTTTCTGACACAAACGTTTCTAGTGATTGGTTCTTGAGCACCAGGCCAAGCGACAACTAGTTTTATTATAACTATAGTTCATTTTATTCCTACTAGCTAATTGAACCTTATTGAGAAATTGGAATGTTTCCTAATGCATTATATTAAATTCATAATTAAATGCATATAATAACCACGACATTTGTTCAATTTTAATTCTTTGGAAGAATATTTCTTTCAAATCAGTTCAGTTTATTAATACTTATAATAATTACGAAATGAAGTTGATAATTTTTTATAATATTTTTTTTTTATCGTATGGCTTTTATTGGTGGGGAGACCCTTACGGGTAGGTTCCACCTCGCCTCATTGCACAATGTTTTTTGTGTCTTTTTTGTGTCGGTCACCCATCCGAGAGCGGTCTCGAATGTTTGTAAAGGTGGGATTTCGTTACTGCGGCCTCGCAGCCGAACCCGACACGACCAGCCATGATGGCGGACAAATTCGCAGTCTGGGCACCCCACTGCCTTTATAGGCCATGTATACACCCCAGCGGGTGTATACATGGTGCAACAGATCTCGTTCAAAACTTATTCAGATATTGTAATTCGCCGGTTTAAAGCCCTTTAATATCTCATTATTGTTCAATTCGATGTTATCAATTTGATTTGATAACGGCCTTCGAAGGCAGTGGGGTGCCCAGACTGCGAATTTGTCCGCCATCTTGGCTGGTCGTGTCGGGATCTGCTGCGGAGCCGCAGTAACGAAATCCCACCTTTACTTAACCACCTGATTACTTAGCAACCGCTCTCACCGAGTGACTTATAATATTGATGATGTATGATAATTCATCCATCTTTTTGAACTAATAATTTTTATGAATTACAGAGGATGATTTCACGACATGAAGTTGATCATTGTTTTTAATTGATTAAGTTTGATCTTTTTTCTTTCTTTTACAGAGGATGATGGACCCGATGGTGACGAGTTCCGGAATGTGAGAATGGATTTGCACCGACTGAACTCGACGGGCGATGAGCCGACTGTGATGTGGTGGGTGATCAAGGAGGACTGCAATGACACCATCTACAAAGACATCCTCTCCAAACTGCCCTACGAGCACACCTGCGATAACCTCATCATGTACACATTCAACGACAAGGCTTTCCCGCCAACGTTCAATTTCATCTCCGGTAAAGGGTGAGTGTATATAGCTTTATCTCGAATTGACATCTATGGATGCAGTCAGTGGAAACTGGAAATTTGTCAACAAAAAAAAACTGAAAGTAAATAGAATCCCGAATCATTCTTATAATAGAAATCTAATATCCCAACAAGGTTATTTCCATTAGTGAAAACTTGTGGCAAAAAATTGATTAGAGTCTCACTCCCTTGAAATGAATTCATTTAACGATAACTTTATCAATTCAAAATAATTCCTATTGAGCTCCGTAAAATGACGTCATCCTACGGTGATTGAATAAATTGGATTCTTCTCGTGCAATTGGCCTTTGAACGTTTTGAGTTGTAGCCTTTACAACAGTAACAGGAATTCTTTTGGAATAATCTGATCGTTAATGAAAGAATTTATAAAGTCATACTAACACTGAATGTGAATATCAATAATTCTTACTTCGCGAAAACTCTCAATCGATGTAGACTAGTGGTCTGGAGCGTCGCAACTGCTTTGACTGGGTTCGATTACCCTTCCCCTTCTGACATTTATTGTATTATAACTCGCCTTACTACCTTACTACGCCTTAATACTTACGTACAAGTCATGGACTTGAGTGGGCTTCATCAGATAAAAAGTATTCTGTTATGTGAGAGACCTTGAGTGAAGGTTAAACCTTCCAACTCAATTGACCATGATCATGATATGTGTTTATGGAATCTGTTCTGCTAACAACTGTATTAATGATCTGCAAGTTTCGATTTAATGTTTCCATGCATAAAAATGTAGCTCGTATAATTACTTTCAAACGATCATCTCTTTATCACTTTTATTTTTAGATTTTCAATCGTTTTTCAGATAGGAGGATCGGATGATTCATATTCCTCCTAATATCAAAAACGTTTAATCTGTAGTAACTTTAGTTTCCCATTATTATAATGTATATTATCTTGAATCCAGTGTCTTCTGTTTTCCCTCAAATTTTACTAAAGATTTTTTGTATTTTTTGTGGGCTTAGTATCATAAGAATGGTTAATGAATTTGTAAACTTGTGCATACTATATTTAAGAAAAGTGGGAACCTGCATGTTTTCTAATTATTCGTCTGATTTGACCGTCATGTCTGATACAATTATTTTATGTTTGTACAAAATTAAAAATTGTACATATTACAGGAATTTCAGCTTCCGGAAACAGCACTTGAATGCGATTTCCGTGGACTACTATTTAATACACTTTTTGTTATTCATCTTGTACTATGTGAATAATCATTTATTAGGCTACACTTGTATTGGGAGTATTTTGTGTGCTGGGCATGGGACTTAGTTAAATTATTCATAAACTCGATGTTATCTTGTGAGTTGATTGATTTACTTTTCAATGGATACCATTTACATATTATAATATAATAATAATATGTCAATTATTGTACTTGGTGTGGTTGCTTAATTTCAATTGTGGTTTGAAGGCTTATAATCGACTCAAAATTTTCACTAACCTTCTAATCTGGTAATCACAGTTCTCTTGGTCCTATTTTATATTCTGGTAGAGTTCAATCGTGTTAACAATATTCATAACATAACATGCTGTGTTAACATTTTTTCATTGTGTTTTTATGCATATCCAATTATTAATGCGCATTTGCTTCCAGTTGATAGCAATGAACATTAACAAGAACCATTCAGAGAAATTTTCAAGATACTTGTTTTCTATTGCAACTGAGTTTGAACTCCAATTTTTGTTTTTCTCAAAAAGTGGGATCATAAAGGTTTTACTGTTTTTAAACAAAATAGGCTAGTTTCGAGTCTGAAATTTTTAAAATTAATAAAAAATTAGTCTCAAATTAATGCATTATTGTGCATGTTATTGGTTTTGGAATTCCTTGCATTTAATTGATGTACAATAATCATCGTCAATATACTTGTACATGTATATTATTAGGAATGTAGATTTGTAAATTATGACAATGAGATATCAAAAATGCATGCATTCATGCCTGTGACTGTGTTAAATTTGTTAGTTTTCAGTGTGAATTAATGTTTCCTGGTGAGATCTGTAATAATATTGGGTGAGATATTAATAATAGTACCCTGTGGCCTTCATTGTTATTGTTCTCTTAATATCATCGTTGTAAACTATCTGGGTTTCTTGTAACTAATATTATATTCTTTCTCATTCTTTAGATGTAAATCTTGTCGGTTTCTTTGAAATATGCCAGACGTATTTCATTAAAATTAATAACTGATGTAACATTAGCAAGGAAATATTTTTTAATTTGATATTAATTTCGATAATCTCCAGAAATTTAAACAAAGGAGACTTGTTCTCAAGGAGTGCTTGCTTAGAGCAGTTCAGATTCAAGATGCTGGAATAGTTAGAGTATTTTCTAGAGCTCTTGCTTCTCAGTATAGTGCTCTGAACATGATCTGTTCGACAATAATTCGTGTAATTCAACCACTACACCTAATTTAACCTATCTAACCAGCTATAGAATTAATATTTTTGTTTTTTCAAAGAATATTTTTGTAGATGACTTTCTAATTCTTGCCAGTAGTGAATAGAACTACTATAATGTATCTATCGGTTTTCTACTAAGGTACCTTTATGATTTGCGATCTACTCGTAACGATTTTATTTTAATCCTTCTAACATCCATTCCTTAGCACTAACTTTAAATACACATTTTCCTGATCGGGAATTTCCTGCATGAGAAGAAAGGGGCAAAACTTTAATCTTTGGTCGTCCATACAATAAGGTAATTGAAACCTACTCTTCTCATTGTTATCCATTCTTGCTTGTGCTTGATTGTTAATCATCATTTATCATCGTGTTTCATGCAACACTGGTAAATTAATCATCCAGCATAAATCATGTAGTTAGATTAGCTCGTTTGCCAATTTTCTGTGGTATCATTAGCCTGTGTGCACGGCTCAGTATGTGACCTTATGCATAATAGTATCATTTTCTATCGATTGTTAATACTTTAGCATCCAAAGTACCATCATCCAACTTCATATTTATAATTTGTTAGGATTATTATCGTTTCCGCACCTTGTGAATTTTGTGTATTGAAATTATTGTTTTTATATTTTCATAAAATTCACATATTTATCATGTTTTTTAATATTAATTCTCATGTGACATCAATATATGATGTATCAGTGTTTATGCTCATAAAAGGTGATTAAGCATAAAACAGGAAACTTGACATTCACAAAATTGATAAGCGTATCAGCAAGAATGAATATCAATGTGTATATAGTAACATTCGTTTAATTTGGCGGATGGCGAATAGATAGATAGATATGTTTTCTTGAAGTTGCTGATGACCGTAAAGTCCGATGGCAATAAATTATACGGTACCTATCTATCTATTCTATTCAAGAATTCTATTCGGCAGTCATTCTATACTATTCTATTCTATTCGCCATACGCCAAATCAAATGAATCTGACAATAGTTAGTCTAATAATTGATTCTTTATAGGATATATTTCCCCTTTTGAATGATAAATGACTGAAAAATCAACATGTTCAAGGCAATAAGATTAAATTCTATTCACCTTGAATATTTCCCAGTAAATTTACTTCCTTAAATGATGAGGACTTTTTCATTTGGATTTCAGTACGTAGTGCTTTGATGCTTCTCAAGTGTGGTTGCTTTGTTTAATGATGAATTTGTTTCAGTGTTTTTGTAAAAACATTTTATTTGGATATCTTTTTGTCGAATTCTCATAATGAAAGTTTATTTGTATTGATTGTTTCTGTTTTCCAAAATTATTGAGTTCTTTCTTCACTCTTTCTAACTGTTTACAGTATAATATTATGCTTCCATCCACATTCATCTGATTTCATGTGCTTAGTTGTAAAAAGGTGACTTTCATAGCCTATTGTATCTTTGAATTTGCTCCATTATGAACGTAGTTTGTTGCAATTTTTCTAGCACAAAAGCTTACTGTGAAATTGAGTAAAGTCAGGCTTCCAAGTCGAAGTGGATCATCATCTAATTATCATTTTATTTTTCAGAATTATTGGAATGTACACCACATTCGTGATCGTTGTACACTCATTTATAAGAGGCTTCTTCACTGGTGTCTCATTCCGTATCATGTTTGATGACATGCCTTACATTGATCGTGTTCTTCAGGTAAATTATTCATCACATTTCAACCTTCAATTAATTATGATAATTATTACAATTATTATTATTGAAATAATACTCAGATATGGCTAACTGTTTCCTCTTTATAAATATTCAATTTTGTCATTCCTATTATGATGATTTGTGTAATTTCTTGAAACTAAATAAATAATAATTATAATATATCCTTGTAACTTAATTGTTCATATCCAATCGACAAAAAGAGAATATTGAGTTCAAAAATGTCCTTTCTTGCCAACTTATTTTTGTATTTCCTACTAATTGACCAAGGTTGGCGAAGTCCGAGAACAGAATATGTTTTAAATAGACTAATATACAACTTACATAGCCTACTTATAAAAGAGGTACCGGTAATATACATCTTATGGTTACAACTCTATTCTGACTAGACAGCCAAACTGATTCAAAGATTACATTGTGGTTAAAGCAATTCAATTTGACTCACTGAAAAGGATGGAATTCAGCTCACAGATGGTTCATTAATAATGGAATATTTGATTTCATATTGTTTATGAAGTCTTTTTCCATCAACGGTCCCTTTTCTTTTTGTCTTCATGGAAATAGTTTGGTGAGTCACAAGTGAAAAATTATTCAACTTTTGTTGTGTTTTCCAGCTCTGCCGTGACATCTATCTTGTGCGAGAAAGTGGTGAACTAGATCTGGAAGAAGATCTGTTTGCGAAATTAGTGTTCTTGTATCGTTCACCAGAGACGTTAATAAAGTGGACCAGACCGCCGGACGAAGTGCCTGCTAATGAAGAAGAAGACATTCCACCATTAGAAAATTAAATAATCTCCATCCTCTAAAAGATTGAACCAAAATTACGATAAGTACCCTACTGGAATATCATTGTTCATACAAGTTGAGAGTTTTGTAGTATTGAAGTATTTAAACATCTTGACTATTCAAGATTTTGTGAGCTCTTTACAGAAAATGTAGGCGTTGTCTGTCATATGTAGAGTTGATTGTCATTAGTCAGACGCTTCACTATTGGATAATACCTATGTAGTTAAGAAACCTATATTCCATATCTTGTAATGATAATCATTTTGAGACCTTTTAAGCCTTGCATTGTTGAGGTGAAATTTCTATACGTAATTAATATAAGTAAGTTTGTATCTCTTAAGAATGAATGGGTTGAGTTAAACTATATCTAATCTGCTGCGGATTATATTCATTAAATAACTAAAAAAGTCTTGATTTTGATAATGAATGTAGCCTGCCTAACATCAAAGTGAGAAAACCATCTCATACCATTCGTGTTCAAAGAGGCATTTACTTTCAATTGCTTCATCTTGGCAGCTATTTGAATCATACTGAAATCAAATATATCCAATCTTGAATAGACGATATTATTATTCCTAGTCAGAATTGTTTGTGATGAATATTTCTTTCTGCTGTAAGGTTTTTATCAAGATCATACTTACCATACTTTGATCATTCATTTCCAGTATCATATTTCATCTTTCCATTATCCAAATAAGTTATTCAAGTCCATGTTATTGTATCGCGTTGAACTATCATTGACTATTATTAAATCCATCACATCACATACAAAACTCATCGCAGGTCTCTTAATGTTTTTAAGGAAGCCTGAGGATAATATTTATCGCCAATGGATGAGTTATAAATAATAGTTTTCTATCATCACAATTTCTCTTTTATTAATTTTATTTTTTAAGCAATTTTTCTCTCAAAGAGCGCCTTAAATACTTTTACCAAATTCGTATACGTGTAGGCCTAAATCATATTTTTATACTCAATATTCAAAGACTCATTCTACCATCACCATATTAAAATTCTCGTACATCTAGTTTATTTTTCCTGTCTTCATATTGTCTACCAACTCAAGGACCCTAAAAAAATACTTCATGAGTAATGAGTATTGTACAGAAAGTAAATTCATTAACTAGATTGTCAACTATGTATCAAAATTGTAATCTTGTTCAAAATACACTGTATTGAAAAGTTATTGTATTATAATGGTACGTTATGTATTTATTTCATCACTCGAATGAACCTAGACGTAGGTTTACTTACTATGAGATGTAATTTTTAAGCCTCTAGCTAATAATGTTAAGTGTATTATTTTAAGTTTTAGTTATTTAATTTATCATAGACTTTAATGGGAAACTTATGTCTTTAGGCTAATATATTAGCGCACAACTATAATTGTTATTGCATTTTTAAAATGTACTATTGTATTGTTATTATTTTTATTTTGTTTTTAAGCGTTTGATATTAAATTTAGTATAGAAAATCTTAGCATAGATATTACGCTTGAGTAAATCATAATAGCATTCATCTTGATGTGTATCTTATTTGAAGAAATAAGTTTAATATAAATATTTAAAACATGTTAATATATAAAATTCCGTTGATTTTTCAAGTTTTTTTTCCTTAATCTATATTTCAATTATTTTTCTATTGTTTTCTAAATTATTCCTACTAATACTTGAATCGTTTTCTCACCTAGCTATTATAGAATAGCCTAAAATGGGATGCTTAGACAATCATTTTCTACTATCATTCATAATTAATTATTCCGTCACGTTTTATCATAATAGAGAGTGAACTCATAATAACTAGGTAGCAGCCTAGTATAGGCTCATCCCAAGCAGTACAATTCTTGCAATACCGCGTGAACAATAAATTCGTTTTCATAACTTTATTTAACGTAGCAATAATGTACTTTCTACCTCAAACCTATTATAACTTACATCTATTTATTCATCTTTCTCCGCTTTATATAATACGAGTACTATGGAAAGAGATTTTCACCACAATAGTTTCTAACACGAAAATGATTCTCAACAAACCACAATGTTATTCTTCTTACAAATGCTCATTACTGTATTTTTTTGTTGAAAAATCAATTTCTTGCTACGATAATTCAATATTGTGTTCAACTACGGTCGACTTTAGTTTACTGTTGTAACCTGGTAGTCTTTACCAGAGATTGATAATGTAATGAGTTTAAATTGTGATCAAAGACGATTCCGAAGTTATTTCTATTGTTTCTCCCTTAGCGTTTCTCATCGTATCGCTTCGCGTTTCTCCATTTTGTAACTAATCACATATGATAGCGCTTTTATTAGACAAAAAAAAACAATCATTTGGATAAATTTGATTATACTTGAAATATCTATTCAAAAAGCTGATATTACTTAAATGAATCATTGTTGTAATAAAATCTTATCCTGTATTCTCATCATCGTTGAAATATAATGTTTATGCTTAGAAAGAATGCGAACTAAGTGTACCTATAAAGGTATAACTACTGATTTTGTAAAAAAACTATGTATACTTATATTATATATTATTATACTGATTATTATATCGATAAGCTTTGGGATTTCTCAAATGTTGAAGCATTTTCAAGTGTGAAAGAATCATCATGAATTAAACTGAATTTTTATCATTTTGCTTCAAAAACATTTTCAATCACATACTGAATACCTCCTAATTTTCTTTTCTTTTATGATTTTTTCTTAGAAATTTGAAAACTATCTTTTTGTAGAAAGTCATGGGGAAAATACGATTTGATAGTTACGATAATAATGAATATTCCATTATCACTTCAACTGACGTCTTTTGTACCAATTATGTCAATTACTAGAGTACAAATAACTCCAGAAGAAGTAATAGCTGTTATTCTCGGCTTATTCGAGCAAAATTATATCCTCCCCTTACAACTAACACATTTTCTTCGACTTTGAATAAAATTTCCATGATTATAAAAGTTTATTTTGAAAACTGACGCCTGTAACGTAAAAGACTCTACTTGAATATATCCACTAAAGCTTTAGGTACATATGCGACTATTATGGTTCAAGTGTGGTAATATAAATTGTTATTCATTATTACTAGTCAAAACAAATCTTCAACCGAATATTTTCAGTGTTTCTTTGTGCTTTGTGAATAATATTTGCATTTATTTATTCAAATGTCATATTGCTGTAGATTTCTGACTGAATAATACTGTTTTCGTTAATAAGGTCATTTTGTTGTAGTTCATTCATTGTTCAAATCCCACCTATTCATAACTTGTGTTACCTACTCCATTTTTTTCTTTTATCAACTATAAAATTCAACTTCCAAACCAGTACGCATTCCCTGTCTTTTGAACTACAATAGGACAGGGATAAGTCGATTCGATTAGTTCAGAAATCAAGGAATTTGAGAAATCAAAGTTCTAGCCATCAAGGCATTGAGAAATGAGGAGAGAGATTTCAACGGAATTGAGATATTCAAGCTATTACAAGTATATTTTCTCATATACTACTACTCATCGTATCATGTAAGATGTTCGTAGCATATTTAATTCAGTTGTTGCAGAAGGTCCAGCTTTGTCCATAGATGATGGTTTGATAAATAATTTTTTATTAGTCAACTTTTTAAATGAATTACTCTTTTTCAGTGAGTGAATGGAATTCTGACAAACAACTGGTAAGGCTGTGCACATTGTTTTTTTGCACTTCATTCTAACAATTCTTACAGTAGCCTACATCTTAGCAAAAAAAAAAAATGATGACACTCATGGACATCAACTCAGCAATCTTCCGATTTGATCGCTCAAATCCTTTGTCTTTCCTTTTTTTTTGAAAATACTATTTTGCGTAATCAACTTATTTTTACAGGCGGACGAGACAAATTTTGACTTTTTCGAAACTGGTGAATAATGGATATTTTTTACCATACATGTACTTAGTACTTCAAATACATTTTCAGGTTCAACATGAAATTTCCTCCACAAAATTTTTATTTACCACAGTCGAAGGCTAACTGATTGTGATCAGACTTCAGACTAAATTGAATCATACTATTTATTAGTGATCTAGTTTTGTATTTTTACTCTAATAATATATTGTGACAATCGATAGGATACATTTGATGAGTTCAAATTTAAACTTCTAAAATGTATGTTTCGCTTAAAGATAAGTTATTTTAGTTAATAGATCTCCACTTGAAAAAATAACGAATAATAAACGTATTACCTAATACGTTGATTTTTTCTCATATTTTTTGACAATTTGTCATCCTAAACGATTTTTAAACAATACTTTTTGTGAATCTGTATTTATAATATTTGAATAATTTATAATTGATAAAATACTTTGTGATTTCAGTTTGATTGGTTTATACTCCCTCACAATATTCACGGTTAACAGACTGATACGTACCTGGAGATTCCGCATGTCCTTCAGAATTATGTTTGATGATATGCCCTGCGTTGACTGGATTCTGCAGGTAAGATTTATTGATACCCTTCAATTTCAGGTCATTTTAGTGCTTCATCTCAAGATTCAATTTATGCGGAGGTCTGTCGTGAAATAGGAAGAGCAAATACTTATAAATTTAAATTATTCTCAATTCGGAGAATCCTGTTCAATAATAATATTGTAGATGTACTCTCCAAGAAACAACCGGCAAAAAAATGTTTTACATCACTTTTTTTAAATATGTTACATCTCTTATAAAAATATTTCATACTATCATGACAAAATTAACATGAATGAGTTTGTCTGAAACTACTCCTCGTTGAATTTCAAATTAGAATTTTTATCAATTTTAATACATTACAATCTACTGAAAAAAATGCATTCAAGGAATTATACATTCACTCAATTAAGCATTCACAGAATAAAAAACAAGTTTTTTCTATACAATTCATTAGGTTCATCTTTCTTTGGAAACAATGTCAAGCATAGATTATAATAAATCTAATAACTAATTTTAACCTTGTTTCAGCTATGTTGGAATATATACTTGGCTAGAGAGAGCAAGGAGTATTCTCTGGAAGAAGATTTGTACGCGAAATTAGTATTTATCTACAGGTCACCCCAGACCCTCATAGAGGTTACAAGACATCCTCCCGATAAGTATAGAATCAAGGATGAGTGATGTCACTTCTCAGTATCAGATAAGATCGAAAGTTTTATAAGCCATTTCAGCTCCATTGAAAGTCTGAAGTTTTGTTAGAGCTTAAGAAAGGGGAAGTATGACTAACAGTAATTTTATTTAGATATTGTATGTTTCTCCATATGAATTGGGTTTAAGCGTGAAACATCATTAGCGCTTACATTTCATATATGTTTGCATAACCCACCATGGTTGAGAGAAAATTCAAGATTCATTCATCAATTTCAAGATTTGTAAACAAGCGCCCAATACCATTCCCCATTTTTAACCTTTTCAACTACCGTATTGATAAGTAGGCCTAGTGGCCACCAGTAATTATTGTTGTTACTACTATTAAGTAATAATCCATTCTAATTCAACTGCAGAAGTACTCAAAACAATCTCTAATCACTAATATTTGATCTCTCGATCCACCTCTTCGAGAAATAATAATGAACATCGAAAATTTCAATATTGTTGAATTTCAGTCTCACTAGATAATTGTCTATCAAAAAAGATTCCAGTTCCATTAACTAAATTCTTCCACCTTTTCTTTTAAAGCATAGTTTCAAATGAGGCCTGAATGAAGGACAAGTGTTTGAGATGCCTATTTGTGCCAAATTTCAGCCGTCCAAAAGTTTCATGATAATAATTAAACGGATTTGCTATAAATCGGTTGTTGAATAGATGGTGTTCTGATATTGACATTGTGTACAATTTAGAAATAGCCTAGTGTAGTAGATGAATGGTTGTTATAGAGCTGTAATAATCAGAATGCTTGTTTCAAAATGACTCAATTGAAAATTATTATAAAATTCGAATGGCCACAATATAGGCTACTATATTGACCTACTAGAATAGGAAGTATTATAGGTGTTCTTGGCCAATTTTAGGATTCTAGGTTCACCTAGAATCAGGCAAATTGTGAGTTACGTGATCGTATTTTACAGAACATTAGTGACATATTCTGTCCATTACATCCACATCTACATCCATTAATGGCTTATGTCAGCTACTGTGCTAAAGAATTATTTTTTATTATTATTTTGGACTATCACATTTTTATGTTATTAAGAACCAAGAAATTTCAATGTATCGCTTTGAAAATGTTGTTAAAAAGTTATCAAAATAGAAAGTAATACATGCTTCTCAAATCTTGGGCTAGGTCGCCCGACCGCCTATGTGAGAAATACAGATAACTATAGAAAATTTTGAAGATGATTTCAATATTAATCTCAGAAAAGTGAACCAAAGTGTAAATACGGTGATAATAATAGTTAATAATATTTAAAAAAAACAGCGGTCATTTTTCTCTTTCAGCCGCTGTAGTAATGTACTTATTATTCAAAACTGGAATATTTTATTTTTGGACTAATAAAAATTCTACATAATGCTCAATTAAAAGCAATACTTTTAATTATGGGAAATATTTCATAAGTAATTTTTTTATATCCAATAATAAGATGCCTATAAGAACAGAATATGCATATTCATGGAAATAATAGTAGTTATCATAGATTATAGTGTAAAAATAGATCAAAAACTTAAGCTATTTTTCTAGTATTGCTACTTCTGTAAACTAAACTGCTAGATGCTAGTCGAATATAATATGAAGGTATATTAAGGTAATTCTATTGTATAACAATTTGTATATTTGTAAATATAAATAAATAGTGGGTTCGGATATATGTTCTACTTGCAATTGATCTTCCGGTTATGTAATCCTTGTCCTATATATACTCAGTCCAGCTTATTACCAATTTCAGTTAGTTGAGGATGCTAAAAGGAGATTCCGAAATACCAATTTCAAATTGGTATTCAAAATTAGATTAAAAATTTTTAATTAAAAAATATTTAAAATTGTTTAATGAGTAATTTGTAATCGGAGTGATGTATATCTAGAATAACCGACGTTGAAAAACATGCTGATTATACTTTAGGCTCTGATATTATCTTAGTTCAGTGAATTTTATAGTTGCCAAAACCATAGACTAACCATATATCCCTGCCAAAACCTTCACATAATGAGTTAATATTCAAATTGATTGGGAAAGCAATAAACTTCAGAATTGAGAGGCTTGCAGACGGTGAGAGCCTAAGGCAATGTCAGGTTTATCACTTTCTCTTGGTACAAAATTTATCAATTCATACCCATCTCTCGTCAAGGCTCGGTAATATACAACTGTAGCCTATCTATAACTAATAAAGTGTATTTACAATACATGATAATTTCAACTAGGCTATCACAGCTCAATTCAATACTCTGACACCCGAGAGGGTCTTTCCGCCAAAAAAATTCATAAGCAAGCATAATAACACTCCAAGAAACATCTGTTGAATTAACAAAGATCATGAAATTTACAAATACATACAATGTAAACATCTTCCGTTAAAACAACCAATACAATCAATTTATTGCTGTAGATAATTATTTCATATTACTTCAAATTATCGTTTGAAATTTACAAATACATGACTTACAATAAAAACTATCAATACATTCAATTTCTGTTGATAAATTATTTCATATTACTTCAAATTATCATTACAAGTGTCTTTTTAATTTTATAAAATTTTGAGTGAAAGTTGTGTGTTTGAAACACCTAGATACCAGGTTCCACTGTACTCGTATTTTCATTTACCTAATTGTTGAGGTGGAAAATAACCAATCAACAAATGCCAAGGTTATTGTTTCAACCAATTTACCAAATAAAGGTCAAGTTATTTACTAATTTTTTGGAGAGTTGTATTTATATAATTATTGAGTATTACAAATACAAGTACCTAATTAGGGGAAAAATGCATTTTTGTGTCTCAAAGTCACGAATACTCTTGTATTATTACTCTATGCACAGCCTAAAATACCGCTTTGATGTTACCGGTTCTACATTGATGCGGTAGCAGTCAAGAATATAGTTTTCTAATTATCCTAAATTTAATTCGAATAGTACCGACAGTATAATTATTTTGTGAGTGTTTATTGAAATTTCATCTATGTAATAATGTAGTTTCCAAATATTTGTATATCATTGTATAATATTCATTTTCAAATTTTCCACCCACATTGGTATTATCGAGCAATACTGAGAGAGTATTACTTTGTTGGATAGAGCAATACTGTGATTACCCGTTTAGTAGGTTATTGGAAGAAAATATTCAAACAAAATACTGTATCGTTAATGTTTTCACACAGAAAATTACGAACAGAATGATACATTTTTATTTTTCTATTCATTATAAAATAGCCTTCTATGAATGAAATCTTGCGAAAGTAGGTACCGGTATTGTCAAGAAAATTTCAAAAGTTATAGTCATTGAATTTCTTGGTTATTGTAAGATTCGAAATAGTAGTTTTTATATTTCATTATTATGCAGTTGAGAATATGTACAAAACCTTTCACAAGATTTTTATTCAACTATTTCAGAGTAATTGGAATATACATACTTATTTACGCTATTTATGCCATATCAAAAACCCATATTAGAGAAGTATACAAACTCATTTATCTTGAAGAAGCACCATTCGTTGACCGTGTATTACAGGTAAATCTTTGAACATTCTATTCTAATGAGATTAGTATTACATACTCAATTCGGTACTTTTCACTTGGGTATTAATAAATTATTTTGATAAAAATTTCATGAATAATATGAATTATGACTCATTGTAGCCATATACTCATTGTATGCTGCAACAGCATGAATGACAGAATGATTCTTGGTTCCTTCAACTGGAAAATACCTACTTTAACGTTAAACGTAGGCCTATTGTTTTATGTAAGCTTATCGGTTTATAACTGAATATTACATTGTATTCGGATAATTTCAAAGTAACTGCCAATAAGAACCAAGAATCTATTGAAGGAAATTACATCAGTTCAAAATAGTATTATTTCGCTCATAATAATTCAAAAAGTTTTATTTCGAAATTGTTGATGGATGCCATTTCAAATAAATTTTCCATCATGGAATTCCACATCTCTCATGAATCTAAAAATAAATTATGAATCAATCAATAATACATTAGAAATAAATATTTCGGGGTAGAAAAGTTTTTTTTTTCAATCAAATTTAATCGAGCTTGCCAGATTGTTCTTAAATATTCGTCATAGTGTTCAGATTGTTTCAATTCAGAGTTTTCAATTGTTTCATTTATCTGCTCTTTATTTTCTCCGTGTATAATGTTGGAGGTATACTTTTTCAGTTAATATTGAGTATTTACATGGCCAGAGAAAAAGAAGAATATAAAATGGAAGAAGATTTATTTGCTAAACTCAACCTCCTGTTCAGAGATAATGAGCTGATGATTGCATACACGAGACCTCCAATCACAGAACCAATAATTTAAAATACTAGAAGCTCTCAAGTTGGCGCCCAATTAATTTAAGGAAACTTACAGAGGAAATAATGAAAATTCTACTGAATATGAAAATTCCAGAAACAGCATAAGGAATTCTTGTTTTCATCTATAGATTAATAAATACAGTAATAGGCAATATATTGATTGTATGTGTATGTGTATGCTCCCTGAAGGTAAGATCTCTTGTTTTATAATGTGCTTGTGCTTGAATAATTAATGGCAGAAAAATTTGAAAAACATTTGAAAAGTGAAATACTGTTACTGGGCTACTTTTAGAGGTTTCTAGAACAGAATACCATATGGAGTTCAACAGAGAATTTCACTGTTTACATCATCAAACTAGTTTGTAAGACGAAGAAAATATTCATCAATTGATTTTATTGTTGTCACCTATCAAGATAAAGAATACGGTAAGTAAATTATATAGGGAATGAGAGAAGTTTAAAATTTTCAATCGAATAAGTACATTGAGTAGGTCTAGAACAGAATAATTGTCATCTCAACCTGAATGTATTAGCTTGAATAATACTGAATATCATTAATATCCATATATTTATGCACCCGAAAATGTACTTTATATCCTATATATATATTGCAATTTTGTATTGTAACTGTGCAGTGCGTAATCTTATACTTATTCAAATATATGTAGTATCGGTACCAAATAAGTGTTATGCAATAAATTTATCATACATAAAAATTGTACTAATAATTAATAATACTTATAATGTGGACCAGAGAACCGTGGTTACCAGTGATAGATCATAGAAGTGACCATTAATTTCAAAGTAAAGTTTCATTTTGTTTAAAATAAAGGAACTTCATTCCAAACTCTTTCGAATTGAAAAAATATTATCAACTTGAACTAGTTGACCTATAAAAATAAGCTTTCATAGAAGGTATTAATTTCATTTATTTAGAATTTTCTTCTTGATTACCATGCAACATACATGCTCAAGTCAGTCCAATTCACATGCATAATTTTCCAACTCTCATAATAAAGTGTGAGTCACTATAAAATGTGAGTGTGATATAATGTTAGCTATATTTTTCAAGCTATGATTTCAAGTGGAAACTCATCAAATACGATATCGCAATGGCGTTCAATAAATAATAATTAACTCTTCAATAATTGTTCGAGTTTGGAGGCTAGGATTCTCTACCTCTTTTGAAAATTACTACAAGACTACTGGTTCATCACAATAAAAAATGTTCCAACTTGTTGATGATTGGTTGTTAACACTCTTTTATATTTTTTTATGAAAGAAAATTGTTCACTTGATTTTTAAAAAAATAGTTGAACAGATATATACTAATAAACTATACTAAAGATACTAAAAGAGAAATTTCATCGAATTCTTACTTTCAGGGGTTTTTTCATGAAAATTTAGAAGTCCTGTAAGACAAACACACTAGACTTATAAGTTGATTAGCCTGAATGCGGCTAATTTATTCATGTCTATAGTGTGTGCTTGCCTTTTTCCTATTTTATGGAATAGGAATGCCTTCATAAATATATGCAATATCATCGTCACCATAAAAATGAATTATTTTATTTATCTTCTTGATCTGATTCAGAATATTCATTTCATTTTAGATTTCTTGGGCTACTCTATTTCATTCTGTATAGATTCAATCACTTACTACGGATCTGGACTTTTAGAGTGATATTACGTTTTAAATTGGATGAAATGCCATCAGTTGATTACATTCTGAAGGTAAAGCAATACCAGTACGGTACTCGTACTGTAATATTCAAATACCTTATTCAGATTCTTTCATAATTTATAACAGAAGATAATAAAGCTCATATCTATACAGTCTCTCACCAAGATTGTCACAGCCGTGAACCATAGACTACCGGTATTCCATTTCTGAATCAAAATAAACATGAGTCCTAGCAACTTTCGTTTTTTAGATAGGGTTTTTGATATTTTAAAAATATGCCTATTTTGAGTATTCTCTACTATTAATTGCTAAAAATCTAAATATTATCATATTCTTATTTCAAGACCATTTTTAAAGACCATTGAGCAGAACATTTTACAATGAATCTATGTATTTTAGATTATTTGATTTTTAAACCGGCATTTTTGGTCATTGAAGAAAACTTTATTTTGAATAAAGAACTGTTCAATTCATGGTCTACAATAATAGACTCATACCTCATAAGTCAGGAAACTCATACCCGGTATCACATTTGAAATAAAATAGTGTTGTAATTCCTTCTAATTCTGAATTATTACCTTAATATTAGTTGACTGCTGAAAGGTTTTTATTCAAAAACAAGCCGCCTGTACAAGGGTACCTATATAGGTACCCTTGTACAGGAAAGAAACCCTGTACCTATATAGTACGGTAGTAGGATTATCTTCAATAGTCCATAAAAATGTTTAAAACCTCATATTAGTTAAACTTATTTTGATCATTCCTACCTACGCTCCAGATATTCAAATTCAAATTCAAATTTGTTTTATTCAAATAAATAAACACAAGAAAAATACATAAACGAAATATCATGAATAGACTCCCCGCTTGGATGACATGTCCGTGTGCGGGGAGGAGTCGCATTAGCAAACAACAAAATTTTAATACAATATTCATTATTTTTTAAATTTTAATCCAAGTTTCATTAATAATTTTAATTAATATAGGCTAGTGAATTTTTATACAGTTATTTGAAAAACAATACAAAATAATATCAATAATAACGAATAGAACTTATAGGGAAGAATTATTTCATAAACAAAAACCCTCTTCCTACTCGACAGCAATCAGGGGTAGAAATCAACAGAGACAGGAAAGAGAAAAAAATAAGAATAAAATAAAACTTAAATAAAAGCTACTTGATTTGTGCAGATTTGTTATAATGATATTATTTAGAGGATTATTTGAAAATATCTATTTTAAACTAAATTCTATGGAAAACTATTATTTTGCCCTCTTTCAATAATTGTTACATTATTATTCTAAACCTTTAAAACTTAGGATTTTTCACTTGCTGTGTGTTCCTTGATTACTATAGTAACTTTGAACTTGAAAATATTTTCTTCCAGATTGAAGCCTTCTATTAAGTGTTATTGTTAAGTGTTTTCAAGGTGATTGAACTCTATTAAAGTATTACGGTATACATGTTTACTGTAGATTGTGATCAACCTTTTGAATGACTACAAAGTTTCCTTTCGAAAATTGCAGCTGTGTGAAGATGTGTTCATGGCTAGAGTAGCAAAGGAGTTCCAAATTGAAGAGAATATCTTTGCCAAGATAATATTCATTTATAGTGAGCCATCTGTCATGGTGCATTGTACAAGAATACGCAATAGAAGATTGAGTTGTGTTCAACATCTAGGCCTATAAATAAGCCGCGGTATATTATGTAAGTTTATAATGTTTGCAGGGAATTCTCAGAGATATAGCTTAATTTTTTTTAATTAATGGTATTGTTTTGATCTATGATGCCACATATAATTTTTATAATCTGAGTTGTACAAAGATGTAGCTAACAATAATATTAGGTTTGGGGGGAGCTGGCTACCCTCCACATGCAGGATCCGACCAATCGTAGGGGTCAGCCACTCCAAACGTGAGGGGGGTGTCTTGAAACATGCCAAAATTTATTAAAAATTTTATAGAAAAAGAAATAAAATAATCCAATTATTTTAATAATAAATTTGATTCG
Organism: Laodelphax striatellus; assembly: GCA_017141395.1. Classification (NCBI taxonomy): domain Eukaryota; kingdom Metazoa; phylum Arthropoda; class Insecta; order Hemiptera; family Delphacidae; genus Laodelphax; species Laodelphax striatellus. The sequence goes on along the minus strand of CM029531.1, from coordinate 10,210,552 downwards.
ATTCCTCGGATTGGTTTTTATGAGGAATCAACTTTCATTGACGTTTTTTAAACACGATGAAAATGCAAAAAAATCAAAATAATTCAATAAATTCGCCGAATGTTTGAAATTACCTCTACGCAAGTGATTTGAATATTTTTAGTAGAGTATTAGTAGATAGAGTATTTTTAGTATTGCTTCAGACAATTTAAAAAAATAATTATGTCAAGAAGTTTAATCATTTTGTAACATTTTTTTCACAGGCTTATTGGTCTCCATATACTTTTCATATACGTTTCCTTCGTGTTATTCCGTAATCTATCATTTCGACTTGCATATGAAATAATATTTACAGAGATTCTATATGTGGATCGCGTATTACAGGTAATTACTAGGTGATTTTAGAACAAGGTATTTATTTATTAGAACAAGTTTAAAAAATTATGAGTATTTCTTAAGTTATCATTCATGAATAATTTCCTCAAGATAAACCGACCCTTTTTGGCTATTCCAATAACATTTTCCTTCGCAGAATCTCACTCTATACCACATGTAAAGCTTGGATCACGTACAGAAATATAATTACCTATTCATACTTGGAGGAAATCCTCTCCGATACCGGAAGCTTTAGTCTATGATATTAATTACAACTTGTATTGAAAAATTGATGTAAATTTGAAAATTTTAAAAAATACTTTTGAAACAACCGAACTAATATGACAACGATTTTGTTCTGAATATTCCCAGATCATTTTCAATGTTTATCGAGCGCGGGAAATTGGTGAATTCGAGTTGGAAGAGTACTCTTATGCCAAGTTGATATTTCTGTACAGATCACCAAGGACCATGCACGAATTCACTAAGCTTCCAATTGATGAAGATAAACCAGATCAACGTAGAATTAGTTTGTGAGACTTGATGGAAATAAAACGAATTTTTAAAGATATTGTTGTGTCTTTGTGTCTCCCGTATGAATTATGTCAATATAGAATTAGTTTGGCCCAAAGTAATGAGAAATGCAAGAGAAAATATTCAGTGTATAGTATACTGTAAAACAAAACAGTGACACTATATATAGGGACAGGTTCGTATCATACATGTTTTATTGTTTCAAATAATAAAATTGAAGAGCGGAAAAAATAAAAAAAATTAAAAAAAAAATGAAAAAGAAATAAATAAATGAAAAAAATACAAAATAGAAGAAATTAAAAAAAAATGAAAAAGAAATAAATAAATGAAAAAAATTTAAAATAGAAGAAATTAAAAAAAAATAATTGGTGTGAAGAGGGGAGTGACATTCGATGGGAAAGAGGGGGTTGACATGAAGAGCGATATGTGGGGGTGACATTTGAGGGGGGAATGAACGGGGGTCATTTGGGGGATGACATTTTTTGAGGGGTGGCATGAAGGGGGACATTTGGGGGGGGGGGAGAGTGCGATACGAAGTTCGCCGGGACAGCTTGTTGTGAATAAAGCTAATTCTTCCAAGAAAAAATTATGCTTTAAGATGAAAAGTATCTAAAAATGTACAAATTCCAAATTAAAAAAAAAAAAATCAAAATTAAATCTAAGAAACATTTTTAAAATTTTTTATGGTTTTTGGCGGTGATACGAAAGGTTGTCGAGGTCGGAAACTTAGATTTAACATTACATAATAGAACACTTGAAAAAACCAAACATGCCATTTCAGGGAAGGTAAAATCACAGAAAAATCACTTAGTAAGTAAGACTAGAGATTGCTTATCTATGGTAAAATGTAATATTTTACTGGTCTACTTGGATTTTGTAGGCTACTACATTGTTCAATATTCCCAGGGAAATTGAAGACATTAGAATTAAATCGTCTTGTTCTGTAAATCTGTGTAAATTCAACTCGAATTTCATTTTGTTCCAATATCTGAATATTCAAAATTAAAATGTAATCATGTATTCCCTAATTATTAATATCGTATTTGTATAAAAATCAAACCCGCATTTAAACCGCAATAAATCTACTAGCTTTCAATTTTCTTACTAAATCTGTAATGTACTGGGTCCAGTACTGACCGCCTGAGCACATTATTTTGATACGGTACTTGTGAAGCCCCCCCCCAAACCAAAAGTCTGGGTGCGCCCCTGATTACCACAAGTACTTTTATTACATAAAGATTATTTTAGCATGTAAATAGTTCACTCTATTGAAGTCACCAGTCGAGCATTGTTGTTGTGGAATAAATAATGTACTTATAAATAGATAACAAATAATGCACGAAATTGCAAACCAGTTAGGAGCTTCCCACAGCCGTAGGATGAGTGTGTTCCGCAACAATCAGCCTCAGCATTGAGTAAAGCGTTGACAAATTCCTGTCCAGTTTCTTGAATTTCTCCGAATTGTTTCAACATCCGCCACTTCTAAAATCATCATCTATTTAAAGTGTTGTCGCTATAACTAATCCATTTAGTAGTGTGTTGTGTACTCCATGAGAGCTATGAGGACGAGCAAGGCGTTTTTGCTGGTAATTATCATTTTAATTTAAAATCTATTATTGTTATTAATTTAGATTCATACTTTATTGTTCAATTTAAATGAATTCATATTTTAATTAGGTAGCCTATTGTTTACTTTTAACATCCTCCTCTAAAAAAATGTAATTATTCTCCCTCAAGAGTTATTCTTTTTATTCTTTTTTCGTTCATACATAAAAATTCCCAAAAATAAATTATCCCATAAATTTTGACAAGAAATTCTCTTGAAGCACCATATTTTTCAAATGTTTTATTGAACATGAGTTAAGTTGATTGGAGACTGCCATTAGATAGAAAGTTGTTATTTATTACTTTTCTACACTTAAATTACAATATTAATATCAAGATCAGCATATCAAACTGCGGCTGTTTGATAAGTTTGATAAACTAATAAGGGTTTTCAATTTTCAATAAAGGATCAAATGGAATAAAATGATCAACCATACCAAGGATAAGTGAATTTCATTGAAATCTTTTGCATTTGGATTCAGGCCTAGTAAACCAATTCAATGTAGAATTTATAGCTTCAAAAGTATTATTTCATTAAGTTCTTGGAAGTTTTTCGCAGGCTGTATCCACCCTATCATTCGATATTAAACTTAAAATAAATAAATAGAAATGAAATTAAACATGATGCTTAAAATAAAAACAATAATGAAATTATTGAATACCAGGAGTTTAAGAGGCTTTCAACAAAGCCAGAATAGTTAGAGAAGAATTAAAATACTTATGATTCTCTTTCATCCTTAATTCCTATTAAAGTATTTCTCAATTCATCTCAACTTCTGATTGTGTTCGCTTATCGCTTTTAGATTCATTATTCTAGATTACCACTAGCAACCAACCACTAGAAGACTTTTTCTATTTCTTGAATGGGGGAAAAAATTTCGATATTGAGTGATCTTAATTTCATGATGATGATACTCAATAAATTACCGTATTGAATTCATAAATTTGAATTTATCACAACCTCCCATCATATTAGTATTTTAAAGTTGATAGTTAAGAATAATAAATTCTGTTAATTATGGAAGAGGAAAGTTAAGGAAACTATACATATAGGCCAACCATTGTGATATTATTTCATTTATTTAACAGTGATCACTATTCAGTAGTTGATGTGATTCAATTGGCCACCACTTTCAAATAATTTTTGAATATTTGAGATATTTCTCAAAAAAGCGTTCAAAAAGTTGGAAAAAAGCTCTTGATTTGTCAATGTTTTATTTGTATTTAACCTTAAAAAAATACAAGTTAAGCTTCTCATTATTGTATTGATTGTGAGTGACAGTGCAATTAAATCAAATGTCTTATTATTGGGAGATGAATCCTTTTATAAGATACACACTGAAACTTATTAAAATATATTCAATTCTTGAAAATCTATTTAAACTTTATTTTATTAAAAATATCGATTCTATTCTTAGAAATCTATTTAAATCTATTTTTACTTATAAATCTATTTTCAATATATAAAAACAGCGATTACATACTTTCCGGCGTGGCTAGAATAAAGGAGTCTTTATAGCTCTACCAGGAACACTGATAACTAAATTTTGGTTAATTAATCGATTTAAATCTTAACAATACAATTTTTCAAGTTTTCCAATTACTTGTTCAAAGCCTTTCTAGATCACAGAAAGTAGTTGTTAATGTAATGTAAATTGTTAAAAATTTACAAAAGGACGATATTGCAGGATTAAAATTGTTTTCTAAATAAAATCGTTTTAAATTATTCCTCTAATTGATTAGGAAGTATCACTTATCATTTTTATTTAATGTTTTTCAGATCGCGGCTCTGTGTACAGCAGTACCAAGCCTCAAAGGCCAGGTCCCTGTCAATGCAGATCCCAATCAGCAACCTGGACTACAAAAGTTCTTTCTTGTGCCCGAATCCGTTCTAGCACAGATACCGCACCAAGATAAAGTCATCCCAATTCCACAGAATATTGTCAGCACTCCACCAGCCACCGTTGGAGGCCAACCCACTTTCCATGCAGTTCAAAACTCGCATCAGAATCCAAGCCGAGTAGCCTTGACACCTCAACAGGCAGAATATGCAAAAAAGCAAGAAGCGTTTAGAAATCAGGCAATTGAGGCGAATAGAAAAGCTGCTGCCCGAAGAAAAGAGCAGGAACGTGTGACTAGCCAGAACCAATTCAGCCAAACCCCAGCAGGACAGTTTGCTCAGAATGACCAGTTCTTTGATAATCAGCAAGCAAATCAGGTTCATTCCCAAGTGCAGCCTGATGGTTTCAGGAACGTGCAAGCTCAGACACCTACAAGAAGAGTGAAGCCAGCACAGGGACAGAAGGCCTCTCAAGCAGTTGTTCAAGGTCAAAATCAAGTCAGCCAGCAGCCTCGTGTCCATCATCATCAATCTCAACAACCACGTGTTCAGCAACAACAATTTCAACAACCTCAGGTGCAGCAGCAACAACAGTTCCAACAGCCTCAGGTACAGCAACAGCAATTCCAACAACCTCAACAACAACAATTCCAACAACAACAACAGCAGCAATTTGCACCCAGTGCTCAAGCCCAATTCCAGCAACCTCAACAGGCTCCAGCTGCAGTCCAGAGACAGGCAGTCCAACAGCCGGCTGCACCACCCACCTCTTTCATCTCCACAGAATCTCAAAGGCGACCAGTCGACGTCAGGTCTCAGGCCGTTAGAGACGAAGATGAAATAATCAGACACCAGGCTGAAAACGCCAAGTACTCGTTTTCATCCGCTGTGAACGATGGGATTAATGACCAGCAACACATCAGACAGGAAACACGCGATGGTTTGAAACTGGCAGGCCTCTACTCCTACAGTGATGGCTTCTACAAGCGAACCATCCACTACGAGGCTGATGAAAATGGATACCGAGTCGTGAAGTAAGTAACTGATGTCAAAACTATTGAATTTAGATTTCATTAATGATTAGCCTATTGATTACCTTTTTGATTCATAATTGAATTTAATATATATTATTAAATTGATGATTGAATAATAATTATTGAATAACTCATTTCATTTTATTACTGGGAATTGTGCTCACATCAGTTTGAGCATGTCATTGTGTATCATTGAGCATTTCACATCAGTCATTGTGCGTAGGTACCATTACGTAATGAAATAAATTATACCAATCAATAACGGTACGGTAAAAAAATAATGCATCCACTATGTGTTTGGCTATTTCATTTTTTGAATCTGAACTGAATAGGGCTAGGTACTGTGAAATGCTACTTTTATGAATATTTTCAGTTCGTTATGAAAAAAAAATAAATGAATAAATAGCGTTGAAAGTGTAGTAAGAACCTAGAATTTCAAGTGTGTTTCTAAAATTCGTGAGAAGTTTGAATAACTGACAGTTACTGATACCGGCTCAAAACAACCACTCGTTCACGGAAGTCAAAATTCACATGAATAAATGAGAAGATAATTTATACAAAGTAAAGTCCATCATTTCTTCATAATATTATCATTATGTAAAGATCATTCATCTGTGTTATGTAAAGATCTGTTCATCGAATGATATAATAGGGCCGAAAGGATTACAACAATTACAGGAATTTATTGAAGTTAATCAAGCCTGATCATCGAATTATAAAAGTGGTCAAAAGATTTCAATTACGGTAATTTGATAAAGTTAATCAATTAGTTACACTACTGTATCAGTAAAATATATAAACAGCCTGAATTCACTTATCTTCATTCTGACATCTTTCAAGACGCGTAGGCGAATTGAAAAAGTAAATTTTCTCTAGTAATAAAAATACCTAATAAAGTATAATAATTATATAAAACTATTAATATATAACTAAAAACTCAATGTGTAATGTAGATTCATCAACAAAGCATTACACCATCAATATTCAATATGCATGTAAAATGTAGTGTACAGTGTTGTATGTTGTATGAATTCAGAAAACTAATGAGCTCGCATTTATTTCTCTGTTGAATAAACTAGATTATATCTAAATGATAGTAATGTGATAATATACTGTAGGCCCTACCTAACTAATTCATTTCACAATTATCTTTTCAGTGAAGAGGTCGAACCAATCGGCAACGGACCTAACGCCGACCCATCTGGAATTGCGGAGGTTTCCTCGGATGTAGGAGGCGCTAGTTTACGTTACTCGATCTCCGGACAAGATTTCCCTCCCCAAACATCAACTGGCAATGCACAAGATGTATCCAACAACTTTCAACGTATCTAGAAAGTGATCTAGAATTGTGTCTACGTTTCAGTAGAGACTTTCTTGGTAGAGAATCGGGATGAACGACATTGCAATCGTAAATTTCTATAATCTTTTAATGAAAACTATTCCTTTTTCATCCTTTTTGTGCAATTTACCAAGCTTTAATAAGAATAAATTGCATAGAACCTTGGAGAAGGAGTTGAAGTTGTACTTTCTTGAAGACGTCAACACAAATGAAATATATTGGGGCGATATGATAGAGAGCAAAGCTTTTTGAGATAAATTTTTAAACATTACTGTTTCTCATGATGTAAGTTATGAAGAAATGACTCACGAATTACGTAAATAATACATTCAATCGAGTTAATTATCAATGCAATGTATTGACAAAAAACTCAAGTTGCTATTTTTCTAACAGTGTTATGATAGTTGAAGAAATCAAAGTTAGAAATAAAGCAATTCATCTTGAAAATTGTCAACTATTTTTGTAAAAGTTTCTGGAATCTTGAAATGTTGAGAAAACTAGCCTATTAGGCGTACCTACATAGAATGTAAATATTTTTCCATTAAAAATAGTTATTGTGAGTTGAAGCAGCAGAGCTATTATACGTATAATTCAATCTTATCATCGCTGCGAATGAATCTGTTTACTGTTGTTTAATAAATTGAAACAATGTATGAATTTCACCAAATAAATTATATTTTTGTATTCATTGTATTTTGTTACATGTTGTATTAAATAAATGTATTGAAGTTTCGTTTCTCCTTTTACTAAGAATGTTAGGCCTAAAATAAAACCCGGAAGATGTTTTGTATTAGTATATGATTCATCATTCAAACATTTATATTATTAATGCCATTAATCAAATTCATGAATCAAACCAACTAAGACATAAACTCATAAACAATTTACCTAATACCGATAAGCTGTCGTTGAAGGCTATCAAACTTGTTTCTAATTATCAATAATGTAAGGAATTTATTTCTCAAGAAATAGAAAGTTTACCTTCTATCGGAACATTTCTCAACAAAATATTGCTCACAGGGAAGTGTAGCTAGAAATAGATAACAAGAAAGTATACCTTAGGCTGGATTAATGAATTCACTTTTGCGTTACCTACTACCTTATTTATCAAACAAACAAGTTTATTTAACTATTTAACAACTGGTTAGGATCATAATATTGTTCCAAATTTCTTGCCTTATGGAATTCAACTATTATTCATTACCGTACTATAAAAGAATAATAATTTTCAATTCTTATCAAAAATAAGTAAATTCTTATGCTTCCGGGGATACTTGTTGGTGAGCAGTTAACTTATGTTACAATAATGGATTTTATAGTAGATATAACAAGTTCAAAATACATAGATTATATCAAAATACAAAATCATACATAATAAACATTTAATTATTTTGTTTAGACTGACCTCAACTACAATAATTATTCACATGAATTGGTCTAGTTTTCAAATTAGTATAGCCTGATGACCTCTCATCATTTTCAATGCTATTCCACCACTATATGATCAATCTTACAGATTTATAGGTGTGAAATGTAAGAATTATTTCATATGCGAAAATATTAGGCCAAATAATGGAAGCGAATTATTCTTTGTACATAAATTATTAGTTATAATGAGAACATAGTCCATCAATGTATTTCTATCATTCAGTGTAGTGTACACGATGGTAAATTTCTAGTGATAGCCTACTAGAAAAAAAAGCATAGATAAAACTCTTCAAACTTTCACTGGGTAGGCCTGTATTATTACCGTATAATTTAATTCGAAAATACGTTCAAAATAATAATTATTTATTCCTATAGTTTTGTATTCTAACGTGTATATTGTATCACTACAACATTGTGTTGTTTCATAGAAATACAATATTGTTTTTGTTTTCACCACAATATAATATGAAACTGTATTCGGTTATCAAATTATAATATTTATCAATCATGATTGATTATATCTATGACCATAATCATCATTATAGTTGTTATAGTTGATAACTCAATGAGCTCATTGTTACAGTATTGCAAACTGCCATAAGCTGATATCCTTTGACTATAGCCTACCTGTAATTCTTTTAAACCTGATTGCATTTATTTTCAGTTTGTCATACAGTTAATTTGATAGTAAGTCGTGAGGTTTTATGATTTGACAAATATTAATTGGAATTCAAATTATATTTATTCTTTTTCTTTATTGGTTTTACTATGTATATAACATACAGTGTACAGCAAAAATACATTACCAGTACATATGATAGTTTGAATAGTTTGATGAAGGCTCCTCACATGGACAAATGCCTGTGGGTGAGTAGCGAGATTGTTCATTGTTATTGGAATATACTGTATTTATTTTATTTCATTTATATAATTTTTGAAAAGAAATTTCAATTTGGCTCAGGAAAAATGCACCACTGCAAAAGACAAATTCTTATAAATCGAAAAAATGTCTCATTTTAGACCAGGATTCTTTTCCAGTTTGAACTTGAATACAAACAAATCATTATCACGATCGAGCTCAAGTCAGAGCACTGGTAGGAATGTAGACCTGTTCCCCTGAGAGGATCGTGAACAAAAGGTGATTGTAGTGAGATTAACTGTGCTTGCAGACAGTCTAAACTAATTAGGGTCGCCTAGATGAACTCGAGCACAAAGGAGAGGCATCGTCTGCAAAAATCAATCAAATCAAATCTGTGCATGTATAGGATGATAATCTAGAAATATATAGAACACACTGGCATAAATGAGGACGCTGACAATCGAAAATAATCCATGAATGGACCTTTACATGACTAGTCAAATGTATTGGGACTCCTTCATCTCATAATTATACACCATCCAGAAGATGTTCACAATGTGAAGAATTGAAAAGAAGATTAAAAATATTTATTACATGTATGAACTTTCCACATTGCAAAAAAGTATCTACTTATCTACTAGACTGATAGAGATAAATGATTACACTCAAACAAAATAGCTCAAGCTTCTCATAAAATTACAAAAATTCATAGCATGAGTCGAAATTTTTGAAGGATGTAATTTTTCTAAACTCAGTGACTAGACTTTTTCTTTAGGCTAATCAAAAAAAAAAAAAAAAAATGCATTGAGCAGAGATTTTTCTGTTGAAACCAATAAAAATATTGTTCTCACTTCGACATAAATATACCAATGATATTTCTTTTACTTATCGATAATAAACTAAAGTACAGTTATTTTTCCTCTTTCAATTAGTTACATTTTCAGGAAGAAATTTCCGATCACAACAAAAGGATTACAACTTATCACGGATTTTTCAACAGTATTTTCTCTGAAAGAAATTGATTAGGTAGACCATTTTACTGGATTAGTTTATCCTTTTGAATATTCAGTTTTTAATGAATAATATTTTTTATGCATTTTTGAACAGCACAATTTATTTCCAATACAAAAGTGTATATGTAATTGAGTTAGAAATTTGGTATCATCAGGATACATCCTAAAATACCGGTAGGGCTAAGTGAGAAGCTAGAGCGTTTAAAAAATACGAATAGAACAGAATTCATTCTGCTCATGTGGGCATCATCCTCACATAAAGGTTTTCAGACAAAATGTCTCTTACAATACTTGTTTGTTATTTGATAGATGGCTATTTTCCATGAATTTTACCAATAATGTATTATTTAGCGTATGGCTTTTAATAGTGGGGAGACCCGAGTAGGGTTGTTCCACTTTTCCAACATAACCAATTATTATTCTGTGATAGGGAACATGGTGTAAGTTTGTTTTCACTTAGAAAACAGACACTAGCCAATAAGTGAGGTCTGATAGAGACTAAGGCTAGGCGTACACCGGTTAGTCAAGACAAGACAAGACGAGATTAGTCACGTTTAGTCACAGTAATTCACATACTTGCTTATGAAGCAGTACACACCGATGCAATGACTAATCGGTGTGTGTTGCTTCGTAAGCATCTATGTGAAGTACTGTGACTAAACGTGACTAATCTCGTCTTGTCTTGTCTTGACTAACCAGTGTACGCCCAGCCTAATAAGTAAGGAGTGTGTGAGGACAAAAAATAAAATTTATCAGTAAAACTTATAAAATATACTCTTAACACAACATGTTGTGTATCAGAATGATACAGTCTGAGCCCGCTATATCATATTCTGTAGGATCCATAATCTCTAATCAGGAATATAATGCACTCTCGTTGATTGCGCTGGAGGCCAATTGATAGTTCTAGGAAAGGATGCATTTAATAAGACAGCTGAGAGGTGAGTCTTCCCCCGCGTTCCCACCCCTCTCTCTGCTCATTCTTTTGTTTCTCTCATCTCATTTCCCATCCTCATTCTCTTTGTGTCATCCTTCCTTTTCATGCCCTTTCAATTGATAATTAAACGTCTTGCTCCTTAAAAAAGGGGTGGGAGACAACTTATATATTGCACTGATACAATCAAGGTCACATTTTGACACTTACTATGGCAGCACATACATAGACGTGTATTATGGCACTCAAATATCTTTCGCTCGTTCTGGTAAGTACATTGCACCTATGCAGTATTATTATAAGAGTTGGTTTTCTGTAATATATTGAAATTATTTTAACCAAATTTTAAAATTAGATATAGATCCTTCTATTCGGTTAAATCAACCATTAGAAGGGTTGCACCTCGCACCTGAGAACTATTATCATAAAAATCGTTTTCATCTAATATCTTTATTTTTTACCTAATTTTCAAAAGAGATATGTTTCTATAACTTATAGTTGACCAAGAATAAATTCAATAAATAGCTACATTACAGCTTTATTATAATAGAAATTGTTTTTTTTATGCACACTAAAATTTTTAAAGAGTTATGGGCCTTCATTTGGTTAAAAAAATTCAATCAACTCCTAGGAGAAATTTTATAAATCTTCATAAAAAAATAACACAATCCTCAGAAGTTGAATTTGTGAAAATTATTCTATATTGGTAAATGACTTGCCTCATGATTTTCATATACTTCATTTGAACTATGATTCAAATTATTTGTGCAAAATTATTTTATGCAAATGCAAGCTTAACATCTACTATTTTTTATAGCAAATGGTATTCATTAATAGTACATCGTAATGCTACCGCTACCGTCCGTTTGAAGTGAAACGTTTATTTAAATAAGAATTAATTTGAATTCAAGAAGAAATAGTAGATAATTATTAATAAAACATCAATAACATTGACTTCTACTGAATTCAAGTTCGGTTCCTTTCTAATTTGTGATAGATAATATTTCATTTGAAAATTACATAAAATTAATATCTGATTTCAACAGGTAGCTAACTGAATCAAAAATATTTAGCTAATAGTGTTACTTAGCTGAAATAAATAGTCATTCTGTATTTATTTTTGAGAATAATAAGTTATGTAATTATTTTTATTCAGAAATCCATAATTTTATTTGATTTTCATTATCATTAGTAAGAAATAATCCTGGCACAACAAATTTAAAATCCCAATAAACCTGGGTTTTAACTACAGCATTCTACCGAATCTACTATAAATACCGAACTATACTTTGATAAAGATGAAACGGTATCAAATTTTCAAGCATTTCTATATAGCATATATCCAATTGTAACTGCATTAGAAAGCCTGAAAAACCTCCAAACATCACATAGCTTACTCCTTATATATACCGGTACGGTACCGATTTTCATCTCAAACAATTAACACTGTAAACGTACAGAGCTATTTTTTATTCTATTATAGCTCTATATAATAGTTTCCATGCTATTATATCTATTATTTTGATTGGAAGGGCCCATAAAAAAATTGATACATTTTTGACTTAATTTTTCTCAGTTTCATTCTGAATAGACATGAATCAAAGGTTGTGAAGGTATCTATAATATTTATCAATGGAATAACAACAGCAGTCAAATCCTTATGGAACTATTATAGAAAAATGAAGTATGTGATAATCTATTAAGATCAGAATAGATGTGATTTACAGAAATAGAAATTTTTAGTAAAAAAAATTCTAGTGAATGAAAAATTTGAGGTGAATGGACAGACTAGGCTATATTGTTTTACATGAAGGCGATCATTTCAATCAAATAAGAATCATGATTAGTTCTGTTGTCATTTCAGTTCTTTTCTAACTAAGATTATTATACTATAAAAAAATTATTTATTTATTTTCATAGGAATAATTTTTTTTGTAATTATTTCATATCTTATGAAATCAAGAACCTAAATTTAGTTAGGTTCTTCATAAGTATAAGTATAAATAGTATGAATTGATATACTATTTATAATAGTATATTTAATACTATTATCTATAATAATTAATTATTACATAATAGTTACTATCTGCAACTATTATATACTTATTATTGTAGTAATTAATACTACAATAAGAAGTATAAATCTAGGACATATTTAATATCCATCAAGAACCTAGAATATTGAAATTGAAGTTTTTTTACTTGGTGTAAACTACTTGTAGTTTATAAAATCAAGTGGAAAACGACCCAATTTGAAGAACTTAGCTTTGGCTTTGGGTGGTCATATGCCGGATACAATTTTTTTATACATAAATGGTAGAAGTAACTTAAAATGTCTGTAAATAATTGAATTTATATGTTTTATAGCAGTTTAAAATTCGACTCTAATTTAGAAACACCCTATATAATCATCCTGATAAACGTTCTGAATATAATAATAAGAGCAATGGAGATTATCAAAATTATTTTAATACCGTACATCAGTATTATTTTTATTATTTCAATTGAGTTTCTATTTTTTCAGATATTGAACATCAATTTCATCTCAACCACTACGCCAGAAAAAGTGGAGAATAGCCAAGCCGAAGCCTATAGGAGACACATCATTTCACCAGCGGCATCTCTCAGAGTTGGAGGACCTGTGACTCAGAGACAAACCAGGAACCAGAACATCGTCGTGAAGGCAGGTAAAGCTAATCATGATACTGTTAATGACGTCTACAGGAGCGGAGCAACAGGTCTAATTCACGGCGCCAGTTCCGGAGTGCCATTTGGAGGAAGTGCTATCATCCACGGTGGCGTTCCCAAGCAGCAGTATGTCTACAGTGGACTAGCGTCTCCATCTTCATGGCAGAGCGCGAAAATCCAGAATGCTGTTCCACAGTTCGACAAAAGCTACAAGATCAGCAACGTCAATTCGCAATCGATGATGCAGGAAGAATCAACGAACATGGATGAAGAAGGAAATGAGAGCTTTGACAATATCACCGAATCAGAAATGTCAGACACAAGCAACGTTACCAGCACTTCAAACCAACTACAATCTAACAGCAGTGTTGACCAATCACAAAATTCTGCAACAACATCTAATGCTGGCTCAAAAATTGAAATAACCACTGAACTCTACGAGCCTGTCACTCTGTTTGAATTCAACACTGATGATGTTAATTTCAATGTATCATTTTCAAGCAATGGAACCGGAACTGGAAACGCTACTTACCAACCAATTAACAACGGTTTGGCATTGAAAATGGATCAAATTACTCACATGGAAGACGTGGATGACAGGAAATTGATAGATATGAAATTGGATAACTCAACAGTTGAGGACAACAAGAATGACAGCAGAGCAGGAGTTCAAATCAACCAGAGTGTGTTTGGAGCTTCTTCAATGAGCGTGGACGGACGACCAAATCCAAGTACACTCAAGCCGAGCAACGCTGGTGCGAGCCCTTCATCGGAAAATATCTCAATAAATCAGACAGCAATTGGTGTAGTTACAGGTGATTCTGAAGGTACTGTATTGATAAATCAAAATATTTCAGGGGTAGGAGGCCAAACAAATGGCCAGTTGACCATTGATCAGAATGCTATGGGAATTATAGGAGAGAATAGTTTGTTGTCTCAACCTTCAGGGACATACTATCCTAACCAACAATATGGAGGTTCAGGAAATCAAAATTCTATGGGTTATCCACAAAATTACTATCCAGGCTCTCAACAAAACTTTATGAATAATGGTGGAGGTTACAACCCTCCTAATTATGGAGGATATTATCAGCAAAATCAGGGAAATTATGGTAACTATTGGGGTGGTTTATCAAATAATTATCCCACCTATGGTTCAGGAAATGGGGGAGGATATATTGGGCAAGGCAATGGTGGCTTGTATGGAAATCCTGGATGGGCGAATTATGGTTCAGGATATGGATCACAATACGCTAATTATGGGTATTATCCACCACAGTCACAACCTGTCAGACCGGATGGTGGATATTACACTGGAGGATTGAACAGTCAACAGTTTGGAAATAATCCAAACTACAATGCAATGTGTGCAACCCAACAGGGTTCAGGATCTAATTCATTCAATAACCAAGCATTTCCAGCAAACAGTCAGAGCACTGGGACCTATTATCCACCTGGAAATAGTCCAACCTCTAGTAGCATGTGGTCACAGGGCAGTAACTCAAATCAGATGGGTAGTTCAAGTGGTTCAAATGGTAATACATGGGGAACCAACTACGTAATGAGTTCTTCAACTGGAGATAGTAGTATGGCTGGCGGAAGTGGAATGAGCTGGTCTCAAAGTGGTGGCAACTCCAATTCCAATACTGGTCAATCTTCAAGTGGAAGCGGGAGTAGTATAAGTAATGCAAATAGGCCTGAAGGGAATCCGAATAATGAAATTCCAGCAATTGTTGAAAGGCCAGAATATGAAACAGAAACAAATGGAAATAATAATGAACAAAGTACAGTTAGCAACACAAATATGGGCTCAAGCAGTGGGTCATCCGGAGGGGGAGGGGGAGCTGGGGGCGGAGGAGGATGGGGTACAGGAGGAGGAGCTGGCAGTGGACTTGGGGGAGGATCAGGAGGAGGCTTTGGTGGTGGGGGAGGAAGTGGTGGAGGATTGGGTGGTGGAGCTGGAGGAGGCTTTGGAGGCGGAGCAGGAGGTGGTGCTGGAGGAGGTAATACCAATTCTGGTGGTGGAGCTGGAGGGGGATTTGGAGGAGGAGGTGGATTTGGAGGTGGTGCTGGTGGAGGATTAGGAGGTGGATTGGGTGGAGGAGCTGGAGGTGGAGTAGGTGGAGGCGGTGGAGCTGGAGGTGGAGTGGGTGGTGGTGGAGGATTTGGTGGAGGAGCGGGTGGAGGACAAGGAGGTGGTGCTGGAGGTGGCACTACTGGAGCAATGGTTGATGGAGCAGGTGGTGGCAGTGGATTTGGAGGTGGAGCTGGGGGAGGCAGTGGATTTGGAGGTGGGCAAGGAGGTGGCAATGGAATTGGAGGAGGTGCTGGTGGAGGCAGTGGATTTGGAGGTGGGCAAGGAGGTGGCAATGGAATTGGAGGAGGAGCTGGTGGAGGAGTAGGAGGTGGAGTTGGTGGCGGCAGTGGACAAGGAGGAGGAGCTGGAGGGGGATTTGGGGGAGGAAGTGGTGGAGGCATTGGCGGTGGGCTAGGAGGTGGAGGAGGAATTGGCGGAGGAGGCGGCAGTGGACAAGGAGGTGGTGGAGGCATTGGCGGTGGGCTAGGAGGTGGAGGAGGAATTGGCGGAGGAGGCGGCAGTGGACAAGGAAGCGGCAGTGGTCAAGGAGGAGCTGGAGGAGGATTTGGGGGAGGGAGTGGTGGAGGCATTGGCGGTGGGCTAGGAGGTGGAGGAGGAATTGGCGGAGGAGGCGGCAGTGGACAAGGAGGCGGCAGTGGACAAGGAGGAGCTGGAGGAGGATTTGGAGGAGGAAGTGGTGGAGGCATTGGCGGTGGGCTAGGAGGTGGAGGAGGAAAGGAGGCGGGTGGACAAGGAGGCGGCAGGAGGATGGAGGAAGTGGTGGAGGCATTGGCGGTGGGAGGAGGTGGAGGAGGTGGTGGAGGAGGCGGCAGTGGACAAGGAGGCGGCAGTGGATGGGGAGGAAGGTGGAGGAGGCGGTGGGAGGGGTGGAGGAGGTGGGGAGGAGGCGGCAGTGGACAAGGAGGAGCTGAGGAGGATTTGGTGGAGGAGTGGTGGAGGCAGGGTGGTGCCAAGTGGAGGAGGATCTCAAATGGTGGACAAGGAGGCGGCAGTGGGTGGAGGAGGAGCTAAATTCTGGAAATGGTGGAGCACTAGTGAAATGCATCAAACACTCAGGAAGTGGAAGTGGAATCAAGTGGCAATGAGGCGGCTAGTGGAGTAGTGGAGGAGGAGGAGGTGGTTTGGAGCTGGTGGAGGAGCAGGAAGTGGAGTTGGTGGAGGTGGAGGAGGTGGTGGGTGGAGGAAGTGGTGTTGGAGGAGGAACGGGAGGAGGTTTAGGCGGTGGATTTGGGGAGGGTGGAGGGAGGAGGAGGGCGGAGGAGGGAGGAGGTGGTGGAGGAGGAGGAGGAGGTGGCGGTGGAGGGGAGGAGGAGGTGGCGGAGGAGGAGGTGAGGAGAGGTGGGAGGCGGAGGAGGGAGGGTGGAGGGTGGATGAGGCTTTTGGGAACCATCAGGAGGTCAAGGTGTCAGTGGACATAGCAATCTATTTGGTGGCGGTCACGGACTGGGGTTTTTTGGTAGTCTGGGTCATAATAAACCTGGAGTGGGCTTTTTTGCTGGCGGGGGCCACAGCCATGGCATAGGCGCCGGCGTGTTCGGCAACGTGGGCAGTCATCACACCAGTTCAGGCGAGCAGGGCATCAAAGAGCAGCACCACGAGTACACGGGAGAGTTGTACGGTGAAGTGGGTGGCCATCTCAACGCAGCTGGGCAAGGACAAATCAATAAGACTGAAAATGCAATGAATGCTAATAATTCTAAAAACAAAGGCCCAAAGAAAAATTATCAAGTTCAAAAGTTGAGTGTAATAAAATGATATGATGACTGGTTAAACAAATCTTAGCACGCTCTATAAAAACTGTTTGAAATTGAGTACTGTCCTGAGACTTTCATGTGAGCACACACTGAGGGTAAATTACTTGCAATAAAAATTTAATCAACAGACTCCTAGAGGTGAGGAGTGGAGAAGGTTTGTTTCAAATCATATTTACAACCAATTATAACTATATACTAATTGAGTCTTTCCTTTCAACTTTCGAGTGATTGTCATTCGAGAAATGATTTGTTATCATTTAAATAACAATTTTAAAACTTATTCATAAGATTCCATCATCGATAGTAGGCCTACCCATGGTCATTAGTAACTAAGATTTAAAGTTGTGAGCCAAAAAATATAAACCACCCCCATCTAAAAGTTCTAAAATGAATCTTGTAAGTAATCACTTGCATTATGACGTCGATAGTCCGGTGATCGGAATTCTCCGATGATGTTGATAATTTTAATTTTTGTCAACAATAATAAAATATGATTATATCATTCATATTATCAGTAAAAGATTTCCTTGTACTATTTTGTTATAAAGAATGAAGGAAAAGGATTTGAAATCGTAACGCAGCATATCATTTTATTAGCATAGCAGTCTTCTGCTGCAATTTGAGAAATGCATTTTTAGATCTGACTGCGCAGTTCAATCCGACTCTAATCAGCTTGGACGATATGAAACTTCAAGGAAACTATTCCCGGAAATCACAAGAGATTTCAAGGGAAATTTAAAATTAATCTGATTTGAATAAGTACTTTAAACAATATCTATAATGCTTTCATAAACAAAATTTGTTACTAATTATAATAGGTCTAAAATATTGAATATTGTACATTTGTCATAAAATTTCTGTCTTCAGTTCCTTACCTTCAATAATGACTGAAGTATTTTTTTAAATGTAACCATGAGTTCCAAGATTTTCTAGAGTAAATTAATGATAATGTCAGGATTCTCTATAATTGAAGAATTATTTTGGTATAAAAAAGATTTAGAAGCTCACATCACATCACGACACACTTATTTTGAAATTATTTGTATGAGAATGTATGTTTTGTTATTCATGTGTCTTATTCACATCACATCACGACACACTTATTTTGAAATTATTTGTATGAGAATTCATGTTTTGTTATTTTCTATGTTTTTATTGTGTTTACATTATTTTTCAAATAAATCACGTTGACAGTCTAATGTGTTCGAAATTAAACCCCAACCTAATTTTGATTTCATATATGAATACTTTAATTAAAATAGATTTTGAAGACAGACATCGAAAGAGTTCAAATTTTTTTTAGTTTGCACAAACATTGAATTTTAATTAAATTCTGATTAATTCGATGTCATTAAACATTATTAATTGATGTGATTGAACTCCTTTGAGTTTGAGAGGGAAGTATGTAATTATAAAATAGTTTTCTTGAAGTAACAATGGTCCGTTCAAGGACTTACATGACAAGAATTCAGCTGAGCTCATAATTTGTCAAGACATCCAATGAAGAGAAGATGAGGTGAGAATGAAGAAATCATTATTTCTAATCAATGGTTTTAGAAAAATTGATAGGGCTAAAGCCAGATTCAGAGTAAGACTCTAGAAGGAAAGAGTTAAAAACAACAGGTTTTCTGAACTTCTAATTCTTTATTTATGAAGCTCTGAAAATAAATAATCAATTTCTCATAGAATACGTATCACAAACACAGACTTATTATAAACATTAAGATTTAACGTGGAAAACAAAACTTCTACTTACATAGTAAATGATGTCTAAGTTATACTTGGTAACTTATTCTATTTAATACTGTAATTTTACTGGTCAATGAAAAACAGGAGACATTTGGTCATATAATGCGAAGTTCACTCCCTTTCTCTATGCACAGTGACAGCGCATTGAAATGTATTTTCTGTTTTTGATTCATCATCCTCCTGGGAATGAGACCTGAGCCTCCCCAAGTCAAAAGAGTTACTCCGCTTGTTGAGCTTCTGAAACAAATGACAAAGAAAATGTATTGACCAATGGAGGACAAGGTTCAAACATACACCAACTATACAGTCTTGTCTATGTGTTGTCCATGGATCTGACTTTGTTGTTCAAAGTTCAGTTTAAAATAACAATTTTGAATTGAACTCCTACTTAATTCTTTATATTAAATTCATTTGTGATACGTTTTATCGAAGTATGTATGAAAATAAAAGTACGTATGACGATAGATTGCCTGTAAACTGAACTACTAGACTACACATTCTAACTTGGATCCTAATGTAATATAAATCAGAAATCTTGAATAATTGAAAAATAATTGGAACCTTGGAGAATTATATTAATTTCAAACCTAACACAGGTTTGATTGAAATAGTGCTACAAGTAAGTATGGGTTGGAAAAGCTTCTTACACGGTAGGTAAAATTTTTGTAAGAAGTATCGTTTTCGCAGTTAATTACAATATTAGCATGTTTCACTAATAGAATTTACAGTTAATTTACTGTAAATTAATTTTACAGTTGAAATACACAAATTACACAACCTAAAACTGGTTGAATCAGTGAATAAGCTCTGGATATTTCTTTCTTAGGTGCGTTAGAATATAATTTACCAAACTAGGGTTTCATATTTAGTAACACTAGGGTTAATTCATTTGATACATTTGAATGAAACCAACTTATAATATGATGCAAACAAAGTAATATTACATGCAAAACTTTGATTAATACACACATTTTTTACTCTGACGCTTTGGCTACCTCTACAGAATCGAGAGGAACGTGTACGCTTGGACCCAGACTTGTTACGAATTCCACTCTGTAAAAAATATACAATTCCGAATTAGCATTGATTCAAGAGAGATTGAGAGCTACTATCATTTAGAGGTAATTATTTTATTAAGAGTTATTTATTTATTATATAATTTATTTATTAATTATTAAGAGTTAACATTTATTTTCGAACTTCTTGGGAGCTAAGATAATTTCCATCAAATTTCAAGTATCAATTGAACTATATTTCCATAAACGACCAGCAGAGACGAGAAATGAGCCTGAACGAAATTATTCCTTTTGAAACAGTCAATCTGAATATTAATTACTCCACAGTTGTAAGTCGAGTCAAGAAGCTATTGAAGAAAAACAGTACTGTGTATCTTTTTATGATAATATCGATTGTTACCTCTTCAATTTTCAACATGAATATTTAAAAAAATAGCCAAAATGCTAGGATATGATAATTTATATATTGTATCTATATTAACATGCAAAAAAGTGATTAACTTGGATAGATCACATCATTGAATAAATATTCTAAAGCAGTCATTAAATTTTCTAACAATATTCAATGTTGAATGATATGATCTGAATTTTAGTTTCAGATTACGTTCTCGAGAATTATTTCCCGAATATAAAATACCGGAACAAAATCCTCATTTATGTGGAATGAAATACTACAGTTCTAAAATTGTTCATTCCAATACTCTAGACAACTTCAAATTGTTTTATCATTTCATTTTCGAGTTCCAAAACACATTTAAAAAATCTATAAATAAATTAAAACTTACATCTCTATCGAATAGCCTAGCATTGTCGAGACCAGATTTTCCTCGCAATGGCTTGCTCAGAGTCTTTTCTCTTGCTTCGTTCTGTCTCATAATTTGCCTGAAACAAAATTTCATCATAAATTCACATAAATTGAACTTAGTTGATTGAAAATCTGTAACTGTAATAGCTTTAAAAAATATTACTGAAAATGTATCATTGAATATCTATTGAGCTAAAAATTTGAATCATTGGTCCTGAGTAAGAGTATGAATTAGACTAGAGCAAAAATATCTACAAAGACGAAATGAGCATTCAACATTATACTACATAATTATTCCATTTCTCATGACATTTTCATTGGCCTGCATTACATTTTATTTAATTTACCTCACTTTACTTACTTTAATACAGTATCAATTAAAGTATTGCTCCGTTGGAGTTGCACTTACTTGGCTTTCCTCTTGAGAATTTCTTGTGCATGTGGGTAGAAGACGAGTGCTTCATTCAGATCACTCTTGCTCAGCACAAACAGATTTGAGAAGCCAGGAGACCTAAATACAAGAATATTTTTATAAAATAATAATATAATTCGTTTCAAACAGATAAAATTGAGCTACAGTAGTTAGAAAAAATCTTGTACTACAGTATAGTTGGTTTGCACCACTACTGTTTAGCTTTATTAGTTAAAGTTAAATAATTTCAAACCAGTATTCACTAATTATAAATATATTGCCAGCACAATACACGAATATATACAACATTCATGCAGTATGAAGAAGACAACCATTGCAATCGAATGTGATATTATGACAATACGTGACAAACAATGAATTGTGAGATTATGCTCTCAATCCATAACGTCTATTTAATTAGATAAAATAACGGTAATAACTGTGATTGATACGGACTGTGATAACTATGATTGGTAAATACTTTGTTATTATTGATAGAATCTGAATTGCAAATTCATTATACCTAAATCAATGCTTTCATGTAACCTTCATCAACCTTCATGTAAAGTTGACAGTGAACTTTGATGAGTGTTGATTCTTCAGAAAATACAGTTGTAAAATACACACCTGACATCAGCAGTACGCCTATTATCTCCAGAAAGCGAGAGTAAACTGATTTCGCCAAAAACGGAGCCTTCGGTAAGTGTTGCTAGAACTTCTGATCCATCTTCACCAGACACAACTTGAACTTGTCCTGTTTTCACAATGTACATTTCTCTTCCGACCTCACCCTGCAATTGAATAAATACACAATAAGTACCCAAAATTAAATCAAATGTCAACAATATTAATCAATTCCCAAATGAAGATGGTGAAAGGCGTTTTAGTATGACAAATAAATTCTCTCTTAGTTTTTTATGACTCACGAACTGACTTAATCATCTCATCACGGAAATCCTTCATGCCATTTCAAAAATATTGTAATTCAGAAGAACTTTCGACATGACAGTTACAAAAATGATAAGCTATCGATTAACCAATCCAATGGTCACAGTTGACTTGTAATCGTGGAAAGACATTATTTGCATCGATTCCACAGTTGATGTGAATAGCAAAAATGGTAACTCAACAGCAAAATGTCGAAGAATATTTATGGTTTAAATCTCACTAGCGTCAACTGTGATTGCAAATTAATAACTCAACAGCAGAAAATATATGAATATTCAAGGTTTAATAGTAGCTAGCTTAAACTGTGATACCAATAATTTTCAAGAATTAAGATAGGCCTACACAAATTTATTGAAACACCAATTTATTTGATTTAGCAACGAGATTCTGATTGAGCAAGACATTGGGAACAAACAAGAATAATGCTTTGTTCAGAGTCAATGTCAGTTGAAAATTTGAAAATAAATTAAATTATTATAGGCTATTTAGTACCTTTTTACAGATGTAATCTCCTGGTAGATAAAGAACAGGTCGTAATTTTAGAACAAGATCTCTCAGAAGGGCTTCATCACAATCCTTGAATAGTTGCACTTTGTTCAGTGTGTGGAAATGCACATTGATTGCCACATCAGTTTTCATTTTATCTGGCAACGAGTCCAAAATTCGACTTTCATCTGTAAACAAAACATTCTCAGAAATATTCAAATTTCCAATTTTGAAAAATTACTTATTTTCTGGATATAACGTTTTTCATGCAGACATAGAGAAGAAGCATGAAAAATGCTGGCACTAATCAAATACTAATAAAAACTCAACCAAGCAACTACTCCCTCAATCCCTATCGTTATGATGTGAATTTGTAGTAGGTACCTAACTAGTGAAAAAAACTTGGGAAATTCTATTGAATTTAAACTCATCATAAAATCATCGGACCCCAACAACCCAGCTATTTTTATTACAAAGAAAAGACTAAGAAAACTCAAATTAAATTTTGATTATTTATCATAAAATAATAGTTTTACAAATAACCAGTACAGTTCAAGGATTTGAAATTTTCAAGACAAATTAATGTGTTATCTATCAATGTTAGCCTGTGTTGATTAATATTGGAAAAATATTGGAAGTCAACCGTAGAAGAACAACTAGTACGGAGCATTGTTCTCCATTATTAGTTTCAAATTTCTTGAATATTTCAAGCTAGATTTGCCTAGATAATCCCAGCAGTCAACTTGCCTAATGCCTCAAGAAGTTCCTCAATCGAAATAGTATATTACTTTACTAGGGAAGTTGGTGTTTACCGTACGAATATGATAAGTTTTCGGCCCGAGACGAAGTCGAGGCCGAAATTATGATAAGAGTACGGTAAACACCTTCCCTGACGAGTTACGTACGACATTTTTCGCCATAAAGTACTTTACCTGTGAATAAATCCTATATTATTATTTATGACAATATCTAAGTTTAGAACAGCTGGGTGGTTGGTCACTTTCTTACGTCACTATTTGTCACGACAAGGTGACCTCAAATCGACACTGGCCTACCTGTAAAATTTATGTAACTTGCCATTGCCTTGGCATTACCTAACGTATGCTGTTGTTCCCATGTGAAAGAGAACCATGTCTTTACGCGTTCTATCACTTTCGGAGGCAGATTCATGCGGCGCATATGGTCCATTGCATCATCTACTCGTTTCCGGTACTCAGTCTGCAGCCGAGTTGCATTCGCGATTATGTCTCTTATCTGCAGAAAAAGTAAAAGAAATTAGGAATCTCCCATCTACAAAAGAAAAACATAAATTAGAAATCTCTCATTACAAACAACAACAAAAAATAAGAAAGATGTTGTTGTTGACCCACCTTCTTTTCACTGATTCATTAAGTTGAAAGAAATATACACTTTAAAGTTACTCACTAACCTTGAAAGCTTAGTTGCTTTTCTGCTTTAAATGTGCAATTACAGCACTAAATAATTGTTGGGCAAAACGTGAGTATTTTTCAGTGTGTTTTTACATTTCTTTCAACTTAATTAAGAAAGACTTGAAGTGTATAAACCTAATGATGCTGTAGTGAAAAACTAGCACAAACTTCAATCCCTATGTCCACACTTGGTCGATTTTTGTCTGCTTTTCGATTCTCGTCATAGCGCATGATGCACACAGCATGCTGTGCAACACATGACGCATGCGGTGCGGCATTCGTTTTCCCGTCTAATTTCAATAGGATGCGTGAAGCGCAAGACGAGCAGCAAGACAAGCATGACAAGCTCATAACAATTCCCGCTTCTATTAGGAAGTCTTTCAATTCTAGATATGATTTGAGTTACTTTGAGACGCTTAATGATGATTTAGAAATAATCAAGTATGATGAAGCAATCAAGTTAACCTCTATCATTATACAGTTCTCTTTCAAATTATTTACTTGAATTGTCAATAGGAAGTTTGTTGCAACAGGTACAATTTGCAAATTGACCAAACAGGAACACTGTGGTGAACTGTACATATCCTATCAGCCTCGACTGAAGTAAGTTGAATAAAATCCATAACCTATTCTGATTACCTTGGCCCCGCCCTCAGATATGATGACACTTAAGCATATTTCCAGTTGATAATTATGGAATAAATTCATTTAAAGCACGAGAAACTATTCTCATCAGTTGAATAGAGATAGAACTATTCACCTTGTTATTCGGAATTATAATGGTGATTCATACCTGGCCTATAAGGAGAGCAAATACAAAAACGCCCATCAACCAGCAGGCAGTCATGAACAGATATTCAAGTTCATTTTCTGGTCGGGGATTTTTCCCTATGGATGTTGCAGTTTTGGTAGCAAAGTAGAAACAACGAATGTATCTGGAACACACGAGCAGGTTCATTATATACTCATCATTTAAATTAGATGAATGCATTTAGAAAATAGATGAAATATTCGACCTGTTACTAAAACAGATAGCAACAATATCCAACTCTATTTATATAATAGTTTTGTTGAATAGAAAAAATGGAAATAAAAAGAAAATTTATTTCCTTTGAAGTAAAAGACCAGCAATAATTCTTACGGCTGGGTTTCACGATTCTAGTAGACGTTCTACTTACTAGAGGCAGAAGCCTATCAACTTACCTATAAACCAGTAACCTGCCTCCAGTAACCAGAACGTCTACTAGAATCGTGAAAACCAGCCATTAGTATGAAAAGCAGGAAATTTTAAACGGCATTTTCCAGTAGTCATGGCTCAGATATCCATCTCTCCCATATTTTCTTTTAGTGAGCGATTTTTTTATTTATATCAATCCCAGATTTACAAAAGAAGCAGTTTCAAAAATGAAAATACGACGTTTTGCATACAAAATTGTTAATAGAGTACAAAATTAGGTACTGGACAAATTTCATCACTCACGCATTTCCTTCTCCATTGAAGACCCATTTATTTATTCCAAGGCCTTCTTTCACCGAAACAGCATAGTAGGCACAAGCATTCAAATGCACAAGGTAGATCATGTAAGTCAATGTTCGAGCCACCCTCACTATGTAAGGAGACGATAGCACATTATCGAAGTGATTGAAAAATTCCCAAAATGTAGAAATCTGAAACAAAATTAAGTAGAGGTTCAACATGAAAATCTATAGACATCATACAAAGAAATCAGAAATTTTGTTCCAGGTGGAAATATAATCAGTTTCAATATTCGATATAAACAGGTATCAATAAAAAAAATAATCTATTTTTTCAAGTTGTAAATTCAATTATAAGCAATAACATGTTGTAGAGAATCAGATATAGAAATATAATTCAAATCGAGGGAGGCGGATCTGAATTTTCTCAAGGAAAAACAATGTATTATTCTTTGAACGTTTTAACCAAGAAGCAAGTAGGCCTAATATTTTCACATTCCCTCCAATAACAGACCAATCTCCCAAGAAATGTTTGAAAAACTGTGAGTGAGCATAGATTTTCAATGTGAAATTCTCAAAATCTATAATAATTCAATATTGATTTATTCCATTTTACTATATTTTAGAAATAGAATCATCAGCATGAACCATTTATTTAGGAAAGTAGCAGTATCAAACGATGGAAAGTGATGTATATGAAATAAGAAAAAACTAAAAACATAATCAGATTGAATCGAATAAATAACATACTTTCAATAACCTTGGAACTCGAAGAAGAGGATTCATCTCGGCGAGAGAGACGTACAGCATGTCTATTGGAATGAGAGAGAACATATCCATCTGCAATCAAAAATAATATGTTTGATAATCAAGAAAATGAAGAATTTTGTAAAATCTTCAATTTTGCAAAAACAAACAAGTATGCAGCTGCGTTCGTTGGAGTTTTGATGTTTTATGCGATGAAATTCACACATAAAGACAGACAAATTTACAACCACTTCCTTTTGTCTACGAATCACAAAGTTTACAATATTTGATAAAGAAAATTCATGCCCATCAACAACAATGGTCTAGGAAAATCCAGGCACTTATTTTTACAGTAATATGGTTGTAGAAAGTTCTGATATCTCACTAAAATGAGTATGAAACAAAGTAGCATGAACATGTTTGAAAAATGTTATCAAAACATGAAATCACTCACTGATTAATGCACTCTTAATAAGATCAAATACGCCACTAATGTTGAAATATGATGACGAATAGATCAATTTATTGCCAAAATAGATGATAATTCAATACTATAGAGCATTTTTGTGTGGCTGGAATAAGAAGCCTTATCTTAAGACTTTCTTGAGAATCACTCATGATATAATCCCATTGAATGTTCACCCTATATTTCTTATTTCACAAATTATTAGGCTAATGAACAATGCTAATGGGTGATGGCTTATGAGTACAGTACGGTAATATGGGAAATGAGTAAATTAGGCTAATGAGTGATATATATTTCTGAGTAATGTAATTAGCCAGGTAAAAATATTTTGAATATTATTATTATACTCGGAATACTGACCTTGAACTGCAATTTCTTCATATAATTGCTCCTGGTGAGCTTCGGGTCATGAACCCAGAAGCCTTGATCTATGTACATTATCCTCGGCTTGACTACCATCAGATCCAGGAAATAAATGGCGTCCATCGAACAGTCCAATATCAGCCATGTATGAACATTATCCTCGGTCTGGTATGGGAACGTTATCCGCAAAGGGATCACCCAACAGTTATACAGGTAGGAAAATGTTACCAACGTCAGCCAAGTAACATAGAAATAACCTGTAACAGTGATAAAACACTGAAAACCTTTGAATAATTTGAGATAATTTTTCAAGTTCTTGAATCCCAACACTATAACTCAACATTTAGCCCAAAATTTATAGATGTGTAAGGTTTCTATGGTCACTTCAATTTCTAAATCACTCTCTAACCATCGGTATGTTTGTGAAAGCAGTCTCAGAATGAGCTGAACTTATAGATTAGAATGATTGAAAATAGCTACTTTATCGAATTATGTTTTCTTGGAGGAAATGCTCATGAATAGGAATTTTTAGTTACGGTATCTCAAAGTAGCCTACCACGACGCTACAAGTAGTATTCAGCACGTCATGAAAGTGGCCAAATATTCAATACAAAATCTCAACTTCGGATACTCTCACAAAATAAATACGATTACATTTCGGGAACATTGCATTAAAAGGGGAAAAAAGTTATCGAATATTTCCCTTGAAACATAATTACTGAGGAAAAATCGAGACGTTTTGAAGGTACAATAGCCTATTTTCAAGGCTTTAGCCCTCAGCTCAACAGCACATTATTATCATATTCCAAGTATTTAAAAAGTAGGCTATTGTCTCCCACCTTATAATAGCCTTTAGCTCAACGGCACATAGATCATTCAAAGTATTGTAACAATCCTTCATTTTATTTCTCCGTATTGCAAAAACTCCTCTTATTATTTGAACAGTTATGTCCAATTCATTTGATATGAAGAATGAAAAAAAGCTTATCAGAGCTGCAGACCTACAAACACTACACTATGCTGCTCATCAAGTTATTTTAACTAAGTTTCATTGAGTTACTGTTATTAATTTTTACAAACTAGTAAAATTGCAATACATGTTTTTCAATACGCATTCCAATCGAGAATTCATACTTTCTCCAAATTCTTCTAAATAGAATAGTAATATTTTAATTGATGGTCAAATGGATATTTGAGACAAAATATTCAAAAGAACATGAAATATGATGCAGTACTTACTCTGAGGCTCACAGACAGTTCTAAATGTTCTGAACCTTGCCCGCACCGATTCACACACCGAAATAGTGGAACCCCATTCCTGAGAAAACCATCGAACAATCTGGTCCCGCTTTCGCAGTGGAGATGGATAAATACTGTTCCCTTCTTCTGCAACAGAACG
Organism: Laodelphax striatellus; assembly: GCA_017141395.1. NCBI lineage: Eukaryota > Metazoa > Arthropoda > Insecta > Hemiptera > Delphacidae > Laodelphax > Laodelphax striatellus. Next base: position 10,181,775 of record CM029531.1, on the reverse strand, counting down.
TTTGATTTTGGTAGACTATGTTATTCACTTTCAAAAAGTATGTCTTGATCATAAATGGAACAGCTGTAGTTGATACAAAGACAAACAAAAAAGTATTGTAGAAGAATGAGACCAATGTTGTCTATTTCACAATGATTATTGTCTATTCATTGTGGGATAGACAACATTGGTCTCATTCTTTCACCTACTATGGAGAAATTTCACAACATCTATGAATCAAATGTGAATTTCTTGAAAAAGAATCGTATTGACATTTAAATCATAACTAAATAACTATTGAATAGTAATTCAGGCAATATTATACCCTACCTATTTAATGATTAATTCACCACATTTATTGACATCCTATACTAATTTATATATACTATATTTAAATACATTTATACAGATATTTTCATTTAAATTTCTATTTTGCTTCTTTCTATTCATTGATTATGTTCATTCGCATCAGTTTTAATTCTTATATTATGCTAATTAGATTGCATAGTTGAATGAAAATCGATGTAATATTCTGGGCAATGAGTCTTTCTAGACTCACTTTAGCATAAAACTGTAAAAATCAAGAATCAATCCCATTCATTATTCCTTTACATGGAAAAAATTGAATAAATCTAATCAAAGAGAAGTTGCTACAATCCATCCAAAGGAATTATATAAAAGTTCGAGTACAGGATTGCCACAGAATGTTTGAATCTATTTTTCCTGACTTTTCCTGACCAATCTGAGAGATTATTCTTTCCGTTTCGGAATTGTGGGTGTTCCACAAATAAAGACTCTTTTTTTTAATGCTACCTCCTCCATCCCCATAGTTGCCCTTAGTTGACATATAGCAATGAGAAACAAGGAACATACATTAACTAAATTATTAATATTTAATTAACTTAAGTGCTATGTAGTAGATAAGATAGTCTGTAAATAGATTTTTATTGACGGCACCTGACATCCTGCAATTTCATGCTCTAGACCTAGAGCTTCTGCCTTTACAAAGTCTTAATTTTACAGTCGAGCTTTTCATCCTCGATTTGAGAGGTAAGCCTAACCTTCTTTCTTTCATCCTCAAGTTTTTTATTTCTGTTGTTATTTTTCTTTTAACAGCTGCTTCTTTTTCTTCTTCTGCTTTCTTTCCTCTACTAACTTGCAGAATGCAGAGCATCTTCGTACCTTTTTCTGGCAGATCTCTCTAATAATAACATCTTATTTGAAATTTAAATGTGTCTTCTACCTCCATGATGAGCAATGGCGTCATAAACCTTCCTCTGAGCTACAAGAGTTTCTTCATGTTGGTTTTCAACCAGAATCGATTTATTAATTTAAAACCCCCCTTCCACTGCTTCATTTCCATGTGAAAATACAAGGCTCATCTTCACAATCTCCCAAATCTCTTTAAATTCTGGATTTTTTGACAAAACATGCACAGAAACTATCTAGCACTTTTTCTGAGGAATCTTCTTTTTTTCCTTTTTCTCAAATACTGCAAAATGGTATTTGAATTTTCATTTTGCCTCTGATATAAGTGTAGTAAATACAGTTTGCGGCAATTGAAAATTGAGGAGATCGGATTCTGCTACTGCAAATTTTCCTGACTTCCAACACTTTCCCTATTTTTTCCAGACTTTAGGCCTCTTTTCAAACATTTTCCTGGCTTTCCTGACCAAAACCCAAGAATCCTGACTTTTAATGTCTGTGGCAACCCTGAAGTAGAATAAATAGAGTGGATAGAATAGAATAGAGTGGATAGAATTAATTACGAACAGATTGCGAAATGAGGATTGTGCTCAACGTTACCTGGATCACTGCTCACTGTGGAAGGCGTTGGGGGAAATTCTAGTCTGTGGCGCATGCGTGCTGCTCTCTCAGCAAATGCTTGCGCATAAATCTGCAATCGTCTTTGAACTAGTTGCTGTTGATCATCCGATTCTCTTCTAGAAAACGATTAAAAGCGATCAATATTAACGAATTGAAAATATCATTGAGATTGAGAGATTTGAGAGCGCTTACTTGTTTCCTGCATAAATACATCTTTGGGTGTTATGCAAATACAGTAAAATAATGCAACAATTTGGGTCAGAAGCGAATTCAATCATGGAAAATGAGGCCCAATTGGGAAAACCTGTTGGTTAGTTCGTTAGACGTTAGAATAAGTGTTAGTTATTTGTTAGAATTATAGTTCTAAGGTTAGTCGAACGTTGACCTCATCACAGTTTATAGACTTTAGAAGTCCTCTCAGAGCCGTGTAGGCCACATCTTGCAGAATTATGGTTGGGTTTGATATAAAATATCTCTACAAGAAAAATGACAACATTACATGGAATTGCTTGCCAAAAGCTAACTTAGTCTAATTGAAAGGCTAACTTCATCCTTATCCTAGCTCAAAGAATCCTATCATTAATTAAGGATTATTTTAATCTGGCTATTATTAAAATGAATCAATTACAAAAAACTTCCCAACCATCTTCTACATATCTAAAGTATGTTCATTATTGCTTATTAATATTCTCACTATAAGGGAGCTTAAAATATCTCAGCCGCCTTATTTCGTGACCGCTACTAACTTATAGGCTTTTAATACCTTTCCCCTATTCAAACACTTACTACTACTCTAATTACTTATTACTTATTTACTGTGATTGGAGTTTGAAGGTCGGTTTTAAACTTGAAGCAAAATGACATAACAAAATGTCTCAAGACATTTCAAGAACACTATTAATATGTATTAACAAAAAAGAATTAATATAAAAATGTTGAAAGTTTTTACTCACTTGCTAAGTTCTACGTCATTTGCTGCGGATGTAGTTTCTGACTGCTGGCATTGTGTTGATGTTGAAACTGAGTAGTAAGATGTATCTTTTGATTCAATGTCAGTTTTATCAATAACATATTTGTTTAATTGCATAGCCTCGAGGCTGAAATCTGGAAAAAAGCAATAATTTAAAATATGAATTACACAATTTCAAAAGAGATGGGAAATTTAATACATTTGGATAATAGTTTTGAAAAATGAAGATCGCATGATGATTCTTTGAACAAATAATGATATGTATTATTTGATATTGTAAAGTTCAGCCAAGAATAGAATGAAGATGAAAAACATTGTATAGAAGTGCTTATAAGACAATTGCAAACTAAACTCGTGGATCAACATCCAGAGCTGAATGATAATTTTATCATTAGCATTGATTTGTAACAGTGACAGGAGTTATAGGATAGGCTAGACAGATATTTATATGAGAATAATTTAGATTTAGGTCTAGACAGTTAGATTTAGGTCAGTGACAGGAGTTATAGGATAGGCTAGACAGATATTTATATGAAAATAATTTAGATTTAGGTCTAATTCAAGACAATATTGGAACTATAGCCTTGATACGTAAAAATACATTTTAAAATTAATTATTAAAACTGAATGGGGTACAATTTTATCTTTTTATATTTTTTCTTTAAACTTAAGTTGAATTAACAATAGAGAATGAAGAAGTAAGTACAGAAGGATTCAATATAATTCATCATGAAAAACAACTCAAGGTGCACTATTAATAATTCTACTTCTAATATGTGACAATAGAGTTTCAATCAGAATTGAATTAAGTTAAGGCATACAAAATAAGAATTTTGCCAAAAAGAATGGACCAGTCTATTAGATAATTACAATTTTAAGATTATTATTAAATTTTATACCTCATTATACTCCATCTCTTATTATAATGGTGCAATAGATTCGACCTATCTGTTGATAGAATATTGCAATAGAATTGTAAAATAACAAATATCACTGACTGTTTACTGTATAATCTATTTTATGATATACGAATTAAATTTTGTATATTAAGTGGCATTTATGATAATATGTTTTTCATTGTAATTTATTAAATATTCATTTCCTTAACACTTAAAATATAGTGTTTTCATGTGTTTGTGAATATTCAGCGAAATAAAGCAATTCCATTAATATTTAATCGAAGAAAGTAAAACACTTCCTACCTTTGTTTTTTATGTTGTCACGACGATTCGTGGGACACCAGTTTAGAACAGCAGGATTCTTTTTCAATGTAACATCAGGATACACCACTCGATGCTGTAATAATATCACATTTTAGTTATTTACAATTGTATATTTGGATGAAATTGAATTTCATTGAGTTAAAACATGGGGAAAATATTTTTAATATTAAAAGCATAGATGCAAAAATCGTTCAAATTGATCAACTACTGTTTTAAACGTTATTGAAACATGAAAAATAATGCAGTCTCTATGAATACATTTAAAAACTAATAACTGAGAACATAAATTCAATGTTTCAGTTTATTGATTTCCCCCACATCAATATGGTATTCATAAAGAACTGATTGGAATGTACTGTATAATATCATGCTGGTTCTAGGCGAGATATCATGTACCGAGCACTACTTGTACGGTTGAAGGTAACACGATTTCCTGTACCCCTGATCCTGTTATGTAGGATAATTCGAACTATTTAAATTATTAATAAGCACTTTAAGATACTCAGGATGAATGAGAAATGTTTTATTTTTACTACTGCATTATAAAAAGTGTCACTTTCAATGTGGAGAATTATTATTGATTTCAGAGTAGAAGTTTCTTACTTTTGAGAAAGAAATCATCTTCAGTAGTCAGTAATGTAGGCTATAGAAGAAAAAATCACACAAAAAAGTAATATTCTCTGGAAAAAATCCTGCGAATTTATCAATGAATATACATCGGTGATCATGAGATGACTAAAGTGATTCTACAGGTGTAATAATACAATGATTACATTAGATGATATTACTCACTTTTCTTGAACGATACAACTTGTCCATTTCGGGTAAAAACGTTAGTGTCAAAATGACATTACATGGAAGAGTAAGTCCCTTTCAATGTTGTTCCATAAGTCGCCATAAATTAACGCAATTCTCTTCAAGTGACTAATTCAAGGATGTAGGTTGTCATCCAAGATCATAACTAATTGTTCATTCCATCTGAAATTTAACAAAAAAATTGTGCATGAACAAAAATGTGTAGGCCTAATGTTACAGAAAAAAATGTATATAATGTATCAAAAAGTGGAGTAATAATTAAAACTAAAATTGATTTTTTTACAATTCACTCTTTAAAAGGATTTTATCGATAACTTTATTATGCAGTAGGACTATACAGTATTAATTAGAATAGTATAAAGTAGTTGAATAAAAGAATCAACTACTTTTAATTTAAAAATACATCCATTGAAAAATGAAGCGATACTTATCTCTAAAATTGAGTACGGTATTTTTATGTATACTTTTAATCATACAAGAACTTGTAAATACCTCAATTATTACATTTGTTGCTTTCAACTATTTAATTCCTCAAACCATTATTGTCGAAATTTATTAAACTAAAATAATAGCATATTTCAATTAGTTAATTAAATAAATGTACAGACAGGCATGAAAAAGTATCATTATCACAGCACAGTGGAAAACGGTCAAAATCAGCCGACTGAGTGGTCGTCCTGCTATGCTATCATTTGAAGGACTCGGATCAATAAAATCCAAGTTGCCAAGGTTAGGTTGCCTGGAAACAATATTCCCGCACACAGCAATGTACCAACCCCATGAATGGAAATCGGAAGAATCGCGTAGATAAGTAATTTCAAGTAAATCTCGAAAAATAATCAGTCCTGTCGATATTATAATAACAGAAACATTAAAATAATAATTGAAAGAATTATTTTTGCCCTGATTATCACTAAATAAGTGTTTGCTGTTGATGTCAAATCAAATCATTTGCAAAGGTCTCCTTCTTGTCAAGCGGCTATTTCTATGAATATTCTGCATTCCAATTTTTTTTCGAAAAACTGTTCATAGAATTCCGGAATTATTTATGAGAACAATAAATGTGCATCCTAATTTCTTGTTAAAGCGATCAATTGAATATATAACTTTTTCTCTTTTCTTTAAAATTTATTTCAACCAATCCCTAAAAATTACCCAAAATTTCTAAATATGTTTACGTGCAAATAATTTTCAAATATTTCAATATTTTTGGTTTTCAAGTCTTTTGAAACAGCTAGAAATTTACGGAAATTTGAAAGTAATTTTACTATTGAATGTTACCTTGAATGTGAGACCTAGCGGGTGACAACTTTTAATTTGCCTATTTTCCCATTGATGTCTTAACCGTAATCTTCAAGGTACGGTAATGTAATGAATCTACGTACTTTAGAAGGATTCATCTGCAAAATAATATATGAATAAAAGAAAAAATATGAATAAATTTGTCAGAGTTCCTGATTTTTCATCAACTACTTGATAACCATGTATACAATGTAAAAACGAAAGTTGTATTCACTGATGCTAATCATACTAGTGTTGCCATGAGTCATATGAAAAATGTTATTTCCAACTAATTTACCTATTTTCTTTAATAGTATCCTTGTGATACTTGAATGTGGCTTATTATACCTTCATAAAATATATTACAAGTATAATCAAGTATATTACAAACTATTGCCCGTTGGTCCATATAATTCTAATTCCCATGATAATTTGTTATTTCTTTGTTCCTAAAAACCAATTCAAAGAAACTTTAAATAACATAATATCACATTTAATGGAGAATCAAAGTTTTGAATTTGTTTATTAAATAGATACCATAATAATTTCTCCCAGCAATAATATTGACAACTAGCAGCCTGCATTCAATTATAACACATACCCAGTACAATCTTAATAGACGTTACCATAATTTACAAAAATATGATATTATCATCATAGAAAGTCGGCTTCAATTATTTTCTCAAGTTGCTCCAGCACAATAGTACAGTAGTATCTGATATTTTTCTCAAGCATATAATATTTTCAATCAATAAGATTTTAATGAATAGGCCTTAAAATTAATAATTTCAAAGTTATTTATTTACCCGCATTTAAAACGTAACAAGAAACTTATCAAACAAAAATACAATAATCACAAAAAGTCTCTTTTTTACAAACTTTAGAAACTTAGAATTTTTTTATAAATTCTTTTCTCTATTGTGTATATAATTGCCTTCATGATGTATTGATGCCGAAGTACCCTTGCGTTTTTTGAACTAATTTTTGTTAATCAAACTATTCCCATATCAAATTTAATTGAATGACATTGTGGGTGTATGAGAGTTGAAGTTACAAGTATTGCAGGAGGTTTGGATTCAATGACTCTCTATAGTTTAGTTCATGTTTAATTTATCAGATATAGAACCGGACCAATAACCCCATGCTTGCTTAGTGATGTGAATGACCTGATGGAACCGGTTGTATCGCTGGACCGTGAAAAGTCTCCGGCGTGAACCAAGCAGATAAACATAAATTTTGCATTCAAAAAGACAAATTCCAGTTCATCTCCCACAACCCAGCCGAATGGTCCGCAAACACACGATGTCTCTGATATTCTACGGGTTAGCTCCGATTTTTCTAAAAGGAGTTATCTGCACCGAAAATGTCAATTTCAAATTTGATGTGCCCCTCCTGAGATCGGCGTACCCCGTCTGGGATACGGTACCAATTTCGGGCAAATCAGGCGTTGGAGATCCTCTGATTTTGACGCCTTTAATCGAGAGTAAGGAGTTTGAAAAAGCTCGCGATCTCGCTCTGGTGAAAAATTTGCCCGGTCTAGGCGAATCTGATGATATTGAAAGCTACTCTGGATTTTTCACTGTCGATGAAGAGCACAATTCAAATCTCTATTTCTGGTTTTTTCCATCAATGGTGAGTTAAGTTTCATAACATAGTTGATAACTTTTGGATTTAGTTATTCCTCATCAATTCATATGCTCCAGATACAAACTATAGAAGTCTATAGGTAAATTCATTTAATTTGGTAGATGGCGAATAACTTTCATTCAACATATCTATTGTAACGGGTGATGTTTTGTTGATTTTTTATCATTTTTAAATATGTTTTTTACAGGTTATATACGGTACAGTATTTATATGAAAAAAATTCAACTGATTGTCACCCGTTACCATAGAAATGTTAAATGAAAGTTATACGCCATCCGCAAATTAAATAAATATAATTAAACATTAATCAACGAGGTGGAATCTTCAGAAATCATTTGTTTTTGAGCGCATAATAAATATACTTTAACATTAATCAACGAGGTGGAATCTTCAGATATCATTTGTTTTTTAGGGCGATGCGCAAATGAGCCCTAGACTTGTGCATGAGTAATTGAGTATTATTTTCTCTTGGAGTATAAAATCATTTTAGATACCGTATTATTATTTATCGATGGATGTTTTTGAATACTGAAAAAATTATTATTGCCTTTTAAGAATGAGGGGGAAGGGATTTCATCGGAGTTATTGGTAGAAGCTTTAAAAAATGGCAACATTAGCTATTATTCTAAATTGCCGGAATTAGAGAAAAATGTAACACGGAAAAAATTGCCACCGTTGAATGTAAGTTAAATTAATTTAACACAAATTGTGAAAAACTAAATTGAGAATTCATAATATTATATTATGTATAGAAATATTTTGATGTAATATTTATTCACTGACACAAAATAACGTTTTGTCAATAAGTAGTAAAACTACTTAGATTCTATTAGTATAATCCCTCACCTCTCAACATCACCAGTCCTAGACTTAGTAGGCATAATTTGATAATTGTCAGAAATTCAAAAATTATAATGAATTTGCATCATAAGCAACAAAATTATAGTAAAAATTACACGACATATCATGCTCTTCTAATAACTAGATAATTTATTCTTTTTTCAGACTAAGAACGAGAATGATCCAGTATTATTATGGCTACAAGGAGGCCCTGGTGCTTCATCTCTTTATGGATTGTTTGAGGAAATCGGACCGTTTTCGGTCACCACAGATATGAAACTGAAACTAAACGAGCATTCTTGGCATAGAAACCATTCTTTGATTTTCATAGATAATCCAGTAGGAACAGGTAAGGAAATTTTTGTGAGAGAATGTCTCAATTATTACAATCTTCACTTCTTGTTAGAAATAATCAGAAATAAATGATATGTAAAATTTCAATTTTCTTCACTATATATCCACAAAATATGTGTGATGTTGTATTACTATGAAATTGAACAAAAATATGTATGAAATCAAGTTAAAATCATTGTCATCTCAAGTTATTGAGTTATCATCGAAAAACCAATTGAACTACTAAAACCAATAACTCCATTATTTAAAACTTATTATGAAAATAATAATAATTTATTATTATTATTATAAAATTATATATAATTTTATTATTAAAAATAAAATAATTATTATAAAATAGTATAATTTATTATTAAAACTTCATTATAGACTTTAAAACATTATTATTTTTTTATTTTAGAATGGTGTAGATTATGCAAGTAATTATTTCAAATTTTTTATTCATAGGGTTCAGTTTCACAGACACTGATGCGGGTTACTGTGAAAATCAGGAAAAAGTTGGAGAACACCTATATTCAGCTTTAATTCAATTCTATTCCATATTCGAGAAATATAAGAGTGCTCCTTTCTACATTACTGGAGAATCATATGCAGGTATATTCATTTAATTATTCATTTATTTATTCACTCAATTCATTTATTTATGTATGACATATTCGTGTTTTATAATTCATCTTCCATCAGAGATATACGTAGTAATCATGTTACCTTTTTCAAATAATTTTCAAATATTATTTGTTCATGTATTTGTTTCATGATCATTGAAAATAAATTTTTACTTTTTTTATCAATCTTGATAGGCTTTATGTAACAAGTCTGACTTTCTCTGAAAGAGGAATATCAATTGATTATAGTTCTATGTCATCCATATTTATGCATTTCCTGCATGCTTTTTCAAGAGTGTAAGATTAAAGTAAAGTGATGCGGTGTAATCATCCTCAGCAAAACAATCAATGTTAATACACAACTGAACAAATTCTTCCAGAGACCTTTCCATAAAATTTTACTTTTTTAATCTTTTTTAAAATTTTAATTTCAATCTCACAGGAAAATTCATCCCAACTCTCGCACATACTATCCACAAGAAAAATTCAAATAATCCAGACTTCAAGATCAACTTACAAGGTGAGTCTGATTTTTTGCAGCTTAAATAGTTGAGAGGTACTTATACTCTTTTAGATAAATGCTTCAAGCGAGTGCAGTTCATGTTACAAATAACTTATTGTATCTTTGTTCACACAGAAAACTATACGACAGAAATATGTAGAAAACTGTATTCAAAATAATTTTAAAACATATCATATAAACACAAAGCTAATTTCATTCAATTTATTTTGCTTATGGTTTTTTTGGCGGAGAGACCCGCTCGGGTGTTCCGCCTCGCCGAATTATCCCAAGTTCCCCAAAAGTATGGTGAACTTGTAGGTTAAAAATAGGTACATCACTATGTTGAATATGAATATATAAAGCTAATGATGAATAAGTAAAACCTAATGTGTTTTAACCTCTAAACCAAAGATAATTCTATGTATAGTAGAATTGCCTTTGCTCCAACACAATGAAGTCAATATCCAGTAAGAGATTGAAGCCATTAAATCAAAGATGAGGCTTTATACATGAACAATAATTGAATTATAAAAATTATCAATTCAACTGTGATTATAATTTTTCCATTGATTTAAAATAATGTACTAAATTAAACTAGAAGGTGGACCTTTGATCCACCGATTGATAAATCAATTAGAATGATTCAACTGATCACTGCAACTTTCTGTTACAGGTGTGGCTATAGGAAACGGTTTCACCGACCCCAAAACAATGCTCCATTACAGCGATTTCGTCTATCAATTGGGTCTTGTCGACAGTCATGTGAGAGATTCAATGGCTTTAGCAGAAAAACAAAGTGTTGAAGCTTTGAAAAATAATAACACCATAAAAGCATACAATGTAAGTATCAAGATACTGAATGGAAAAGTAATATTGTGATTAGGCTCATGTTGATAATAGTAGGTAATTATAGATGGTGATTGCAATTGATATTTCACTAACTAGGTGGAAGACTATTGTACAATTAATGGGTTTTACAGTGGAATGAACGTCCTTCTTTTCAAGAATATAGATATAGATGATAAAAATAATATAAATATTCTTTAAAATTATTGAACGTCATGTACAGTACCTAGTTGACAAGTTATTGACGAATTATTTTTGAAATTTTCCACACTTTTTGTACATTTTTCCTTACTGACATGGAAAGTTTCTGCGTCATGTTTACGTCTTAATATGACAATAGTTTCTTCGCAGGTAGGTCAACAATAATACTAATGTGATTCACAAATATCATTGACGATTATAATCATCATATTGATAGTGTTTTTCTTATAATTATTATTTACATAAGCATTTATTGAACTTGACTTCTTAGAAGGGAATTTTCAAATCAATGAATCATGAACAAACCAGTGAATAATATTTTGTTCTTGTAATGATCATTATTAAAGTTTTTGGCAATTGAATTCCAAATAGGAAATTTTCAAATTGGCAAATTATAAATAAACCAATTAATAATATGTTTTTGAACTGATCAGTTCTCAATATTATAACTTGATGAGATGGTTATCTTGGCAAAATACAAATATCAAGATAACAGCAAGGCATTGGAAATACAAAAATGATGGTCTGAAGAAATTCAGCTCAATATCAATATTAGAGACAATATTTCTCATTCAATAGTACTGTATATTTAAATGAATATAATTAATAAATTGTGTAATTGACAATGATATTTCAAATACCCACATAAGTTCTTTGAATCCCAGTAGAATGGACAATGGAGTACACTTGAAACATCGAGATAATAGTTCAACTGAACCAATCATTCAATTCATCATAACTACTTTAATAGTACTTGTTATTTTGGATCTCTGAATTATAGCATAAATATTGGATTTGAACTAAATCTATTTGTAGACACTATGAGTAACTTTGAAAGTGAAAATATTACTGCCATCTTTTGTGAGTGTTGTTGCCGTTTCGCTTTGTTGTCATGCTTCATCAGAACATCAAGTATAGCGAACTAAATCTGTTTACCTTGTAATCGAACGCATCCGTAAATTTTTCAGGGCTGGGCTGAGACACTGTTCTTGTTCGCTTCCGGTTCACATTTTCGTAATCTCTACAACTTCCTCAGTCCTGATAGTAAGCCGCTTGAAGATTTTTTCGCAGTCTACCTCCAGACACCCGAAGTGAGACGTGCTCTACACGTGGGAGACCTGGAATTCACAAGCATTGGAAAAGTCTACGTTAAAATGGTTCCCGATTTCATGAACTCAGTACAACCAACAGTGGAAGAAGTTATCAATAATTACAGGGTGTTGTTCTACAGTGGACAAATGGACATAATCGTCGCATATCCTCTTTCTGTTAATCTATTCGAAAATCTCAGCCATTCTAGATCGGATGAGTACAAGAACGCAACAAGAAGACCTTGGATGGTGGAGGAGGAACTGGCTGGGTACATAAAGCAGGCTGGCAATTTCACAGAGGTTTTGGTTCGCAATGCTGGGCACATGGTGCCTTCAGATCAGCCTGAATGGGCTTACAAGCTGATCTCTGACTTCACATTGAATAAACTGGAGTAATCAAGAAGTAATCCATCATCTATATTAAGAGAGTTTTTTAGTCCCTGTAGAGAAAATTTTGGAAAAGTCCGTGAAGAGGTTTGACTGGACGGATTTTGATGCGTTTTGCGCCAAAAGAAATATAAAAAATCGAACTGCTGCAGGCTCTATATGTTTTAAAAAAATAATCATTTCAAATGAAAGAAAAAGGATGAGAATCAAGGTGTGTATTAGGTCCATCACGCCTAGAATACTTGACTGATCAAGCTGAAATTTTGCACAAAGATTACCTGTAACTTATATAAAGATAAGATAAAAGATGATAAAGATATGTAAAGATAATATAAAGATAAGGAGTGACATATATATGCCTATCTACATATTTCAAGGGCACCACTGCGAGATTTGATGTGAAATCTAGAGGAAACTCACACTGATACAAGTCTGTTACTGTGATACTGTATTCCCAAACAGTAGCCTACTGAGCAAGCAAGCGGCACTTTGCCCTGCACGGGGTAAACTTGTTTTATTGAAGATCCACAACTGATGTTCTATTTAATCGTAGAATATAAAATCTCAACAATGACAATGATTAAATAAATAGTTCTACGTTTTTCATATGCAACCGAATTTCGAATAGGATAAGTTAAATTGTTCAGGAAAGACACGTTTTTTATTGGATTGATGTTATTAATATCATCAGTATCATATTTATTAATTGATTGCAATTGATTTTACTCTAGCTTTTCTATTGAGCATGCTACAAAATAAAATTACAGACGATCATTGAGATGTTGAGTTATTCAAGTGAATAATCCTGCTCATTAGGATGGCCTATCCTATATAATATAAATTGACCTATACAGGCCAATACTGGTCTATGACCTACATAAATTGGGCTATTCATCTATATATATAAAATATATTATAAGAATAGGTCAATTACTTAGCCCATATATAATAGAAATCTCAAACCATTGACTCTTTGTGAAAAGTTTTCATTCCCTCTAATATGGATTCTTTTTTATAATTCAACCACTTATAATATTAGATCTAATATTCGAATGAACTAGAACATTTGAAATTCAAATAGTTACATTTTTCATCAATTTCCACTTGAAAATTATGTTTATTATATAAATAGAATATTTATAATATTCTATAATTAGTAAACCGGTCCACTATACTACTTAACCACGATGCTATACTTGGTATAGTATACCGATATTATACGTGGTATACGTAATACCTATTATGATTATTAATTTATTTTGGAAGACAAAATTCAGTAAATGAACATTTAAATCAAGTAATCAACTATGGAACAAATAATAATAATACAAGAGACCAACTCATAGCAACGGATGATAATATTGATGGTTGATATGAGAGTCCTTTAGTTTCTTGGGACTGTATTGTGAGAGCTTAGGTAAAATTAAAGTGATCATTTAAATTTTATATACGGAACCAGTAGGCTACTCGAAAACAAATATTCTAATATTTTTGGTACCTAATAAAGATTGGATAATGCTAATATAAATAGAAAATTAAATATATTTGAATAGCTTCTGTACTAATAATTATGAGAAATCTATATTATTACTACTCTGTGATAATGCAAAAGGATTAATATATTTCATGGTACTGCTTGACACGATTTAATCTCAATCATTGAATAGTTATTGTCAATATCACTTAATAATAAGTGACCCACCTCCCAAGTAATTAATTATGTAATGTGATCACTCAACAATCACCTTTTAACTTCGACAAGTTACAACAATGTTTTCCTCAAAACAACAAGATTACCGGACTTTATAAAAATGACGCTTTCGCTACCTTGATAAGGTCGTTAGTTTTTATTTAAATTCCACTAGGAAGCAGATAGCTTTACTGCTGCTTTATCATTGTTGTTCATAAACACTAGAAGGTGCAGATAAGTTATTGTGGGAGTAAAACAACAGTAGACAGTGTTGTCCTCTTCAATTGGATTAAATTGCTCAACGTTATCTACCAATTCAAAGAGACAGCCAGTGGTAGTCGTAATGATTTACCAATAAGCGCAGTGTACCTTGACAGCACGATCAGTGACAACTGAATGAATTCATTTTATAATTTTGTTTGGTGATATTTTACTAAACGATGATGTCTCATATTGAGGTGATTTTTGTATTAACTGTTTGTGCCACTGTTGTAACGAGCACGTCAAACGAAACTCAAGTGGATAATGACGCTCCAGCAGAGAAATTTTTCCTAGATTATTTATTCAACAAGTATGGTAACAATGGGAAAATATCGTATGAGGTGAGTAACATTGAATAGAAAATTTTCTATATAATTTAGATGGACAGTGTCTCGAATAAATAACGATGTTTGCTTTTCAATATCAATATTGTAGATTGTTATTCTCTTTTCTACTCAGCATAAATCATCAAACACAATGACATGAATAACAAAAAAATGTTGTGTTTTCTTAAATGCGTGTTTGGTCTGCTTTGTCGAGTATTCTTCATTCTTCCAGATATTTCTGCAGATAGTGAAAATCTAATTATTCATATTAAAAAATCAAGAGAATTTTCTTCAATTTTTTCATCCCATATCTGTTTATGAAATATTCATGATTTTAAAATTCATCACAGTTTTTGAAGAATAGTTTTGAAGAATTCGGTTTTTATAAGTAAAATTTTTCCACACAAAACAATAAGGATTTGTTGAAACGTTCAAGGGCCTTTTATAATTGTACCCTCTTCTTCTATCAAAAGTTTAAATGACCTCTATATATGTTGTTTTTGAGGTGTTCACAATAATATTAAAGATCATCAGCACATAGACTTATAGCATCCTCAATAATGCAAACTTCCAATTATTGTAAGTATAGGATTATTAAAATCAAATTTGGGCAACTCCTAACCAGTATCAGTCAAACAATACGAAACATAATTCGAAGTGAGCATTTTCTGCCTATAGATATTTCAGTATTTATTTACATTTAAAGTCAACACTCAATTTGAAATATGAAAATATTTTTCATACTCAATTTGCATTGAATCATAGTTAGTTACACCTAAAATGTATTTCAAGGGATTCTAATCTGACTAGAATAAAAAATTAGTCGATTATTTTAAATCTTGGTGAACTTGGAATCACGATATTTCCTCTTGGTATGAGAAGCGTTCATTTTTCTATGTATGAAGCTTTTATTCCTCATATAGGTTTATACCCTGGGTTTATTGTTCTGAATACTTTTTATCCACGTGATAATATGTTTTGAATTAGAAAAATGAAGAAATTTCAAAATGAATGCAAATCGAAGCTTTTCATATATCAAAAAGGTACAATATCTATCAATAGCTAGTTTCTCTAGTTTCAATAGCTAAGATTCATCTATCAATAGCTAGTAAAATTACGCATATTTGAGAACTTGTTAGTAGAAAACCAGTTGGTAGAATATACTAACATGTTTCACCTAAATCAGGATGATAAATTTTATTTTCGAATTTGAATTATTCACGGGGATATTATTTCAAATGTAGGGATTTGAGCACCTACTGGACAGCTTAGGATTGGGCCAGTTGAAGTTCAGTCACAAACTAGAAGATCACAAAATAAACAATGGATCTTTTGAAGAAGTGCATGATAAACTTAATCTTCACACACACAACCATCTGGACAGGAGACGACGGTCAACACACGATCGTAAGTCAAGCACCATTAATAATTTAAAATCGTAAATTCAAATTATATCCTATTACTCTTAATTTCGGTAAAAAATTATTGAAGAATATCTAAATCAAAGTAACAGAATTATGAATAATTTAATCCAAACCAGTGTGAAACAATATTAAAATAGTGATGCACACTACTAAATTAACCAAAGTATAACAGCAAAGACAATTTCATCTTCATAAATAGTAATCTATCTTAACAATTCCATCTCATAGAAATAGAATTGTATTTGATAATAGTCTGTGTGGGCATAAGCTAAGACTTTCAACAACCGAAAATATTTGTCAGTGTTGAAAGATTTTCCGAAGATACCATTGATTCTTGAATAGGAAATAGAATGCATGAATTCCAGTTGACTTCAATGCACATTTTCAAGTACCTATTATTTTCTATTGGGAGGATTAATACAATATTTTGAAAAGTAAGACGAGATAATCAATTATTGTCAATGAAGTTGAAACTACTCAAGCATAATAGATAGGTACTTGTACTTGAAGTACAGTAGCTAGCATGGGTCAAGTGGTTCAGTAACAATTGAGTACTTGAGAAATTTCTAGAAAATTCTATGGTTTTTTTATTTTTCTAAAACATAAATTCGATGTTGAAGTGGAAGATTCCTTATTAAAATTGTATAAATATTTGATAATAGACTATAAAAGTGCGAATCAATTCAAACAGTTTTATTAAAAGTTTAATTTGTAAATGTTTATTGACTAATTAGAGTATATTATTGTATTTCTTTAGAAATAGAGAAGAACAACCTTTAAGTTTGATTTCTTAAAATGATTTAAAACATGCTTCCCTTTAGTAATTAAAAGAGCATAACGTAGGTGAAGACGTGAGACCTCCTTTCCTCAAAATTTTCAAATTAAGGTATTTTAATATTCAAAAACAAAAACTCTTTCTCTATAGTGAGAACAGGTAGGAAATGGAAATAACAAGATAACACTGAAAAATGTGTTGACAGCATTGTGAGGCATGTTGATGCATTTCCTTTTTTGCATATTAGAATTTCTAATGTTTTTTGCTCACTTGAAAAATTATTGTATTTTTCAATTTACATGGTCTCACTTCTTAACCGGCGATAATAATCTAGGAATAGAGCTCAGCGATTAGTTTTTAAAAAATCAGTTGAACAGAAAAGTAGCGCCACTATTATTACAACTTCCTCTACATTAATTCATAACTGGACTATTGTAAAATTGAATGTCAGTTTTAATTGAAGAAAATTATCTCTAATAGCCTTGGTTAAGTTGCATTACTTGTATATCATATTCCTTCAAATTAAATTTATCTCACTCATCGTCATCGTACTACTCAGTGTAGGTACTGAACCGCGTTTACACGTTGCCAGTGGACTGTCCAGTTATTGCTCAATTTCTCAACTTTTAGTATGGAGCGCTCATAAATTCTTGTGAATATTACTATAAGTGACATTATTTAGTAGCATACCAAGGTAAAATAATTTGCATTTATTCTCAAGAATTATTTAATAATTCTTATAAATGAATCGACTAGCATATGCCAGATGATTGTTAAGAATTTATCTCATGATCTGAATGAATGAATGATCTGATGAATTTATCTTTAAATCTGATGATTTGAAGATTTAATGCTATATACAAAATACTATTAATAAAATACTATACTACTAAAATTTTAGTATAATTTAAGGATGAATGTGAATTCCTATATTATATGGCCCAAAATATAGCCTACTGTTGAATGCAAGAATATTGTTGAATACTGTTGAATAAATGAATATAGCAAGAATGATGAATGCAGTGTGTTTGCACCAATGCCATTTGGCTATTTTGGGCTCAAATTTAAAACATTCAAGCACAGAAAACTGGCATCGTGTAAACGCAGCATCAGGTCTTTTAGTATTAGGACTTTATAATTCTTCAGCTGGAATTACAGCTGAGAGCAGACCTATAAGTAAACATGACATGAACAGGATGTAAGATGGCAGTTAAAATAGTTGAATTAGGTTAACGAATTGTGCAAAATAATTATTTTTAGAAGCTGTATATCATATTTCTCTAAATTATTTAATGCTTTTCCATGGAATTAAAAAAAAAATAATACTGTTTGACTAGCATGAAAATTACATTAATTCTAATTCATCAAACGTGATCATGCATTAAATTATTTATGTAAGTGTATCATCACACTACATCATCGAATTCCACAATGATTCTAGAGAAGATTATCATAATAAATATAATTTAATTAATTTTAATTTAATTTAAAATATTTTTATTTTATAACAAAATGAAACCAATTGTGCAATAAACAATGAAACCTGTATATAATCAGTAAACGCTGAACAGAAGAGATATTAGGATAAAACAGGCGAGATAAATAATAATAATTTTGCAGAATAAAAAAGAGAATGTTGACCCCCCATCTAATGAACACTAAACTATAATAATTGACTAAATTGGGAAAATGCACGGTATCCAAATCATCAAGTCTGCCCTAGAACAAACTGTATGGATTTAAAAAACTCAACTTTGAGAAAAATCAAGGATAAATTTATACAATTTTACAATGCATGAATTTTTAAATGCGCTTTGCATAGATTGGAAATGGAGTTATGGACTCCATACTTAATTGGCAGCTTCATATTTTATATTGCAAATATACAATAATATAATGCAGATACAGTACATTGTTAAAATATTTTTCATATTGTGTAGATGTGAATCTTCTAATACGATAAATACTCATCAAGAAAACAGGACTATGAATAGCCTATACAAATTACTGTAATCTAAAAATTTAAAGAGCCAACAATTTTATTTTGCATAACATATTGAGAGTACAGGTATTCTAAAGTGATGTTCTCTCAACAGAAACTTATCATACTTTGAAAAAAGTCACTTTTGTTATAATTTGTAATGAGTACGGTATTCCATTAAATCGAAACTCTGATGAAATTTTGTTATGTTCATGTTGCAGTGGAAAATTCTTCGAAAACATACAACAATGTTGTAGAACACAGCCTGTACAAGAAAGGCATTGATCACTGCTATACTCCAGAAGAAATGCTCATGATCTACAAATTAGAACCCAATCACCAGCTTGGTCTATCCCGAAGTAATTTCCTGCATATTTGTCCAGTTCTCGTATTTCAACTAGACAAAAAAAGTTGCGTACCTGGGCATGATGGAGTGCATCCTGAATCAGTGGGAAGTGATACCTATGTGGGTGAGTTGGTTGTTTTTATTCCAAATTTATCAATTTGCATCACTAAGGTCTATTCACACATGACCGACGCGACTCCGATCCGGCGGCAGCATTTTCATTCTGCGCATGCGTCAGGAGCCCAATGCTCTGATTGGTCCATGTCCATTGTTGTTGAAAAATGCTCGGCTTGCTTCTTTAAATTCAGATTGAGTGAAATTACAAATAACAGTCAAGTTACTGCTTCTAGAAGTTTTGATTGTCTTGACTATAGAATATAGGTGAATAAATTCTTGGTGAACCTGCGCAGAAAGGAACTGACCTCATGGAGGGGATAAAGAATGAGGGAGGGGCGGCGCATGCGCATTTGTTCATTATTCAGACACATTATAATGTATCATTGGTGTGCTAGTACCAGAATCACTTGAGGTCCTTGCCATATTATAAAGTGACAATAACATATTTATTCTCTGGTATTTCTATTGATTTCTCGACTTCACGGAACTTTTTGAAGAGAGCATGTTAAGAGGTTAGAATTTATTATATGATTATTTAATTCGAAATGAGAAAATATTAAATTGAATGTTAAGATGACAAATTGATATTAAATTTAATTTTATATTACATACATACATATCCTGATCCCGCTCCAGCTAGTGCCGGGTCTGGGTGTTTACAAAGCCTCTCCATCTTCCACGATCTTCCCACCATCTCTCTTCCTCGAACTGCTGTGCTGCTATCTGCATCCCCTCCTCACCAATCCGTCAACAAATCCGTCAATCCATCTCCGTCACGGTCGTCCCCCCTCCTTCCTCATCTCTTCCATTCTCCTTTGTAGTCGATCCTCTCCCATTTCGATCCAGTCTCATCTTTTCAACCTTTCAAAATGTTTATGAATTGAAAAATTTCTGGTAAAATCTATCCAGATAAATCAGACACATCATTACACTAGTATCTTTTATACGATAAATACACAACAGATTACAAAGGAAAATAATAGATTTTAATTTAAAAATTATAGATTTGGTGCCGGTATCATGAATTCAGACACGGTAATTTTAAATTAGTCATATTTTATTGTTGATAGCTTTGTGTGATGACAGATGAGACATATTTCTTGAAGCAAGTGTAGTCATTTAATTTTAGTATCTGTGTAAAGAACAGTGAGTTCCATGAGTTTCATAGGTACTAAAGCTTGAGAAAACTACAGTATTAACACTAATTACACACCACTACTGATGATTCAGTACTTATTGCATGATTAAGTAAAATTTGTAATTTGGCAGTCTAGTCATACTTAATAATGCTAAGAATTGAGTGAGTATAGTAATTAACAAAATACGCGGTGAAACAGACAAAATCTAAATATAAAATGATTGCAATGAAATTCAGTCGAATAAAATTCACATAAATATAATTCGTTTCGAGGATTTTGGGACTCAGGGAGGGTGCTTTGAGGAGTTATTGGTATACAATACAGTGTTAATAAGTAAAGCAGATCTTATTCCGATTTGTGAAATATTCAACTAATTTTTTGATGCTTTTTTCAGTATGGATGCTTGCTGTGGCCAGTGTGCTTGTAATAAGCGCGGCAGGACTAATAGGAGTATTAATAGTTCCATTTTTACAAAAGTTCTTTTTCGAAGAAATTCTTGGGTTTCTGATGGCACTTGCTGTGGGAACACTTTGTGGGGACGCACTCCTTCATCTGCTGCCTCATGTGAGTTGAGCCAATTATTTTCTTAAAATTAATTGGCTAATTAAAATAAATTTATTAAAATTAATTATTACATTGTAATAATAAGCCGTCGATCGTGTGTGTGAAGAAAAAGTTTATTTCTTAGTACTCTTAATATTTTTTCAAGTACACTTTTCAACATAGTTATTCAAGCATTTTCGTATATTGTTTACTTTTATTTTTTAAGTTATAGCGTGATGGTGCCTCAACACGATTTTTAATGTTTCTTATAGTATTATATCTAAATTTTTTTCAGAAATTATGTGTCAATATTTAATTTTTTAGAAATTATGTGTCAATCAATAAAATGGATTTTTATTTGACTGAAGAGAT
Organism: Laodelphax striatellus; assembly: GCA_017141395.1. Taxonomy (NCBI): domain Eukaryota; kingdom Metazoa; phylum Arthropoda; class Insecta; order Hemiptera; family Delphacidae; genus Laodelphax; species Laodelphax striatellus. The sequence goes on along the minus strand of CM029531.1, from coordinate 10,160,232 downwards.
TCGAGTAATATAGTCATTCATTTTTAAAATACCCCTGAAAGCAACAGGCACAAGTTCTTGTAAGCTATTATATTTATTTTTAGTAAAATATTGTTTGCTGTTCATTGCAGATACCTAATTATTGTGAGTTGGAATATTATAAAATCTAGATATTTAAAAAAAAACTCAAATAACTAAATTCAAATTTTATTACTGTACAGGCATTCCAAATGCATGAAGATGAAAACCCCAACAATGTTACTTATCGAGCTGCCATTGTTTTCCTAACCATATTGGTATTTTTCGTTATTGGCAATTTTATGCGTAACCAAGGTCACACACATGAGGTGAGTAATATGAATATTTTATTGTACATTACACATTACTGCATGAATAATACTACTGTAGCTGAAGTATGCATATTGTAAATTAATATATGAATCTCATGATAATAATGAATTATTTATTATTAATTTCCAAGTAGTACAATATTTTATCAAAAAATATAAGATTACATGGAGATCGAGTCTCTTCATCTTCTGTAGCCTAATGAAAATTAATTATGATATCAACATACAAATGATCCTTCCAAGTATCAAATCAAATAAATATTACCTTTACCATGTCAAATATATATTTTAAATTGAGTATTTCATTTTGTAGGCAATGTAAGGTATTCGATTTATGCAAAAAAATATATATTACGAGATCAAATTTAATCATTGCTTCCATCCTAATCAATAACTTGATCAATTTTCAAACAAGACAATATTTTTGTACAAGTATTTTCTAGCATAAACTTAGGTTCCAATATAAGTTCCAATTCATCAATAAAACATATCTTATTGTTTATTGAGCATCAGAAAACCCATAAAGGAACAATAAAACTAATAAAGCATAAAACAAGATTTATTACTGTGTTCCTACATCACATCCCACAATACATAACAATTGTTTATGTATGAGTTTGAACAATTATAATCAAATTGTCAAGTTCAACTACTGTAAAAAGTTTTTCATCATTTCAGAAATATTGTTGAATGAGTATGGTAATAGCCTATCTTCATAAATAAATAAACATATCGGCTTATATCAACTTCCCTACTTCTTTCTATTTTGGGATAATAAACAAGACTACACTGTCACACTGTGAAAAATTATTGAACCTGTGTTTGGTTTGATTTGAATGTTTTTTTTATATATTTAAAAAAATGTATTGGTCAATTAAATGGACTTTCTTAAAGGTTGAAGGCATTAGTTAGTTCGGATAAATGTTCTAAAAGATGGCTAGAAACACAAATTTTCATATTGCAATCCATAACTTTTTCAGGACTCTAACAAACAAACAGGACTCGATCTGACTGCAGTCAAAGGTAGGTTTACTTTATAAAATCAACTAATTAAGAAAGCTAGAACTATAATCACAGAGAAAAGCATACTATGAACTCAATTCATTCAGAAACTATAAGTCTATGTAATCAACTAATTCAAAAGGGTGAGAAGCTATCGTACTTTTTATAAGTTTTGAAATAAAGCAACACTGCTCCGCTAAATAAATAATGGTTCTTTGGAAATACTTCTTTTCGGAAATTCATGAATTTCTCGTCTCATTTGTACTTGTTGTTCCTAAGCGTAATCGAACGAAATTATAAGCAAAATCACCTCTTATTTTATACGGTTATTCAGTTGAGGATTTTTTTTCTGAGGGTGATGCCAACATGAGCCTTGGGCTTGTGCGTGGATGAGAAGTGATGACAAGAGTTTAATTCAACAACTGCTTTTTTGGCAGCCAGAACGATAGCTCATTATGTCCTCGTGTTGATTCATAAATCAAAACACAATTTATATCATTCCTCCAAAGTTTCACCCAAAAATAAAAACTTATCTTTATTTGAAATTCATTCTTATTCATACTCACTTATATGTTCAAAATACAATATTAATGGAAAGATATGAAAAAATATATCTGACAATATATCAGCAAAAGCTCATTTTTACAATAATTTTTACAAAATATTCTACTTATTTCTATAAATTAAAACTTCTCCATTCAACACAACTAATATCAGTGTCATACTAGACCAATTTTAAAAACTATATTTTGTGAGATTCCTTGCACTTATATTGAGTATTTGGATTCACGTTATATTCACTCAACTTTCAGGTATAAATTTGAGAATATTCAATATTGGTCTATCGCATTAATTTTTTCCCCTGATAATTTTTCAGGTGAAGAGTCTGGGACATTCCTAGAGAGCTCACACTCACATTCACACGCAGGTGAAAAATCTAATAAGGATCTCGCCTACATGGTGATAATGGGAGATGGTCTGCACAACCTAACTGATGGCTTAGCCATCGGTGCTGCTTTCGCTGGAGATGTGGTATCTGGCATCACCACAGCGATCGCTGTTCTAACCCATGAATTGCCGCATGAACTGGGTAAATTTTTTCAAGACTAACGTTTTGAGACTTATTTCCAAGACTCTAACTTACTTTCAAACGGTGAAATTATACAATGTACACTTGGAATCATGCTCAGGGTTTACTCAGTGCACCTCACAAATGTCCATATTGGATAAATCCATAACAACGCCAGATACTAATCTTTAATGTATATTCTTTTCTGTTACATGTTGGAAAGTTCTAATATTTTAGTATTCACTGCTTCATTTCTACTTGTTGTTGTTTTTTTGCTGCGGATGTTGCCCACATAGGTGTTTTACTTGTGCGTGGGTGAAGGATGATATTGTGAAAAAGTGCCAGACGGAACGGGAATTGAACCCGAGACCAGTGAAGCGATAGCAGACTGAAGATGTGACGCTCCACCCAACTGAGCTACACCGCCTCGCCATATTTGGCCAACTAAAACCATTAGTTTTCTTGAATTGATATCTACTGCATAATACAATAGTTTTTTTTTGCTGGGGATGATGCCCACATAAGCTCTAGGCTTGTGCGTGAGTAATGGGAAGGATGATGATGAGAGATGAATGGGCCTACAGCTTTAGGTGGGTTCCGAACCACCGGGAAGCGATTTTGAGGCTCATAAATTGTATTTAGAGGAACCGGTCACCGTTACAACACGTGACTTACTTGCTTCAAGTACGGTACATGAACACACTCACGTTTTTTGTGTTTGTCAACTCTATATTTTTGATTTCACATTATCTGTTAAAAAGAGTATGCTGAATAAAACCAATTCATTCTATCTCCAGGTGATTTTGCTGTTCTACTCAAAACTGGAATGACAATCAAGCAGGCTATTTTCTACAACATAGTTTCATCGGTAATGAGCCTTATTGGAGTTGTGATTGGGCTCCTTTTGACCAACCTGGCCTATGCATCATCTTGGATTTATTCCATCACAGCTGGTGTTTTCTTGTACATTGCACTTGTCAATCTGGTTAGTAGAATCGTTTCGCCATTTTTTGTTGAGGATAGGATTATACTGTTAAGATTTATTAAATGTCGAGTGTTGACATTCAAGAAAACAGAGAATTAAAACCCAGAAATCAAATAAAATTCTAGTCATTTTCAGTCAATCTCTTTAAATGTTATGATTCAATTATTCTTAGTGATGACAAATGAGATGCCTGATTCATTACTATCCACAGTCAGTACAAGTGATACTCTTTCTGGGTTTCAGAGATCACACACACTAATGCCGGGTTTCACCGACATTGGTCAAATATTTAACGATGTTCAAACGCATCAACAGGTGAAAAGGTTATTATCACTATGTGAAAATTTGACCGGCAATTTTCAAGTTGCCGCAAAAAATTGATCTGTGTACACTTAATTGTATTGCTATATTAGCATTTTATCAGGCTGCTTTTATGTATGAGGTTTCCAATAACTTGAAATTCATTACAAAAGATCAGCTGGAGTTTCTGCTTCTTTGCAGCAATTTTTTACCGTGTGCGCCTTGGCCTTTTTTGAACATGGTCAAATTCCATTTGACCAAGGTTGGTGAAACCCGGCATAATTTGCATTCACATTAAATTCGTTCAACTTCTATGTGTAAATCTTAGAATATTCGCAGTCGGTCTACCATATTAGATTCATTTTGAAATCATTCGTTCTAATTTGCAGGTTCCAGAATTGAAAAAATCCACAGAAAACTCAACAAGCTCGCTTTTCATCAATGTGGCTGGATTAATTGCGGGAGCTGGGATAATGTTTTTGATAGCAATATATGAACATGATTTGGAACATCTACTGAAAAATTGAAGTAAAACAATATGCTTTCACCACTTCATTCCATAAAAAGATGATGAAGTCAGAGTGAGAGTAAAATTATTGACTTAATTTATGGAAAACTGCTCTTCAGACAATAATGAACTTTTAAGAAAAATGTTTACTTCATGAAAGAGGCTTAAGACTTGGAATTCATTTTAGCTTATTTTTAAAATAATTTTTTGTCTTTTATAATTCAATATCAAGTGAAATAGTATGTTTCATACCAAAACTAGACCAAATAAATCCAATTTTCCGTCATTTTATGAATTTACAGATATTTAAACGGTGTAAGTTAATTCCATGCATACTATTCCATTAAGTACCTAAGCTTTAAGACATTATTGATACTTGATCAACAATCCAACTTATTTGTGCAAAAAAGGTAGTGCATAGTGCATTTGATAGTTAATATAAGTTTCTTCTTCTTCTTCTTTTCCTTTAGCTTCTCCTATTCAAGATTCTTTATTCATATCTTCCTCCTCCACACCATTCTCTCATATTTGACTTCTTCATCAGGTCCAGCTCCTTTTCCCCTCATGCATCCCTGCAACACTTTGGTCTCCATCTCCTCCTTGGATCTCCCCCACTGGTCTATGTCTACACACCCCGTATTCCACCTGCATTCTACTCACTCCTTTCCAATGTGGTCCTCTCTTCCCTCCTCACAACATGACCAGCCCATACCGCAACCTTCTTTCCTGGACCTTCTTTGAACACTCCACCACTGACCATCTCTTACATCCTTTCATTTTCTGATCCTGTCCCTTTATTGTCTTCCCCAAGCATCCATCTCAGCAATTCTCATCTCTGCCATCCATCTTCTTCTCCTATGCAGTTCTTGGCTTTGCCCAAGTCTCTTTACTGCCAGTTAGAGTCAGTGCAGGGTCTCACCACTGCTGCCTTATATTCTTCCCTTTGCTTTGCTATATCCAACACCAGTCACACAGCACGCCTGACATCCTTTTCCAGTTCATCCAATCCCACTCTGGATCTCCTGTGGTCAGCTCTCTACTAAGGCCCCCATCCTCTGATATAAACGACCCCAAGATATTTGAAGTTTCCCACACGCTCTGGCTTTCTCTCCTGCAATCCTGAGCTTACATCTCCCATTTTTTGCCTCCTCCTCCAAACCAAAGGTATTCAGTTTTTTCATTCTGCTTGATTCTTGAGCCCTCCACCTTTCTATATAGCATTTTCTCCACCTTTTCTAGCTGTTCCTCCACTTCCTCTTTGCTTTTTCTCCATCAACACGCTATCATCACAAAGAGCATTGACCAGGGGCTGGCTTCCTAACATTTCTGTCGCATCACAACCAGATGAACGAATAAGGGCTCAGGGTCGATCTCCTTGATAGAGGCCCTGATTACTAGGAATCTTTCTGTCACTCCTACCCCTTGTCCCTTTACCCCAATTGTAAATTCATGGTACACATCTTGTACAATCACAAGGCAGTTATTTCTCTGCCACTCACTTCTTCCTCCATACACCTCCATAGCACTTTCCTCTAGTGTGCCATGTCATACGCTTTTTTCTAGATCTATAAAAACCATATGCAACTGCTGCCTCCCCTCTTTCTCCAAATCCTTTTTCACTGACCTCTCTCAGGAGCCATAGTGTAACTATCCATTAGCCTCCTACTTGGCATGTAAAGCCAAACCACTGCTCACTCTCAATTTTAATTGGCTCTCCCTCTAATCCTTTTCTCAATCACTCTTTCATAAATCTTAAGCACATGCTCCATCATTTTCAGTCCTCTATAGTTTTTGCAGTCTTTGATAGTTAATATAAGTTTAAAAAGAAGAATATGTTAGAGGTCAAACAATTATATAGGTAATATTCTTTTGCAGTAAGTTAATTGTTATTTTCAAATGAATTATTATCAGTTGAAAAACACTATACAATCTATTCATTCTATATATATGACTGATTTCTTTTGGTGAAATAACTTTGTTATTTTTGCTAAATGTTTAATTTTGATCAATTTTTTCAGCTGAACTTTTAATGATTGCTTTTAAGAAAATACGATATTTTATTGCTTTCTTCATATTAATTGGAAGATAGAGAAGCTCCATCCCTTTAACTACATTGTTATCATCACTATCATCATCAATAATGTACTATGACATAATATGTCATAGCACATATGATTATTGTTTATTTTAAATATTATTTACATTGACGTTGATGCTCTTTCTTCTCCAGCCATCTCCTTCTATTTTATTTGGGGTCTTGCTTATAATAAGGAGAGTCGTCAAATTCTCTTGCTGCTATTTTTTTATGATGTGCTTTTCATGAGTCTTAATATATTATTAGAATTCGTAAAGATGATTTCATTTTGACATAAGCTTCATTTTTGATCTTGCTGTTGGAAAATTTCATTGGTATGCAGCTTCAGCTAACAATCTTTCACTTTCAACTGTAGGATTGGGAAGATTTTCTTTGGCCACTTTATTATTCCATTCAAATTTATCCTCCCGCAAAAAGTGAATTGAAGATCCTTCAATTTGTTACTGGATACACCATTGGACGGAGTTTGATGACTTTGATTACTAGAAGATGCAGCCGGTTTTTCACTCTTTTCAGTTAGCGCTGGACTTTCGTTGCCAGTATTGATACACCTTTTTTGAGTTTCCTCATTGACAGGCTCGAAATGAGATGCAAATCAAGTCCTTTGTTGCAAATGGGCTTGAGATGTTAATTTTGAGGCCAAATCATGTAGGTACCATTTTTTTCATCTTTACGACGGGGAGTGTCCTTGACATGACCGTCGTTTGTCACCTGTGCGAGACAAGATGTTGGAGTTTGACTAACTGGGTTCTGGCCATCAGAAGGAAAGGAACTGTGTATGATGCTTCGCGTAATCTTGTGCCAGTTCCAGCACAGCCGAGCAGCCAGTCCTTGGTCACAGATAGAATGTTCCATTTCAATGCCACCATATACTTCTGGCTGGCAGCTGATGACGTAAGATGGGTGCACGTTTTCACACCCTTTACCTTTTCTTGCATCTCTTGGAGATATGGGCTCAAAAAGTGCTTCTATCTGAGTATTCGAAAAAGTTCCAGTGTTGCCCTTTGTTCACATAAGTTGAAGTTGTAATAACGCAGCCAGTGAGAGGAGTACAACCGTCCAATATTGATGTACGTTTGTGGTGATATATAATCTCCAAAAAGTTTTCTATTCACTATCGAATATTAGGATTCCTTATGCGTAGCCTACCATTCTCTGGCGACTCTTCTTTAGGCGCTAGTTTAATTATTTTAATATTGGTTGTTGTATTTGTGTGGTATGTGTCAATTAATTGTAATAATTCCTTAATATCTGACATTAGATCGAAACAAAGAGTTTAGGTCAAGGTGTATTCTAGATTACCCTATAATCATTGTAATGTTAATCAACTGTTAAATTGTTAGCCTACCTATTCTATTAAAAATTAATTGTATATAAATAATTGTATTTGTAATTTTATAGTTTCTTATTTTATAATATTAAACTCATTACTGTTTGAGAAGTGACTAACTTATTATTTGAATGCCCCAAGTGACAGAAAATTGAAATGATACTAGTCAATGACAAGCCTATTATAGCTAGGCATTATATAAAAGTGGAAGGAAGTGCTAAATGATTATGACAAAAGAAGAAAAGGTGAGTAATTGTGTCAATATTCAAGAGCAATAAGAAATTGAAAAACAAGATACCTACAGTTGAACATATTCTCAGAATATTTCAAAAATCATCTAAGTTACAAGTACAATACGACCACAGTACGCGCAATTATTCTGGGCACTTGGCCTTGACAAGGCGCGGGATGGAGAGCGGTGTGTTTATTGAGCATTTCTAAATACATCGGCCTGCCCATCGCGGCGGCCGTAGTACTGTATTGGTGGCTAGCCGATTACTAGTAGCGTCAGAGAGCCAAGTGCCAAGACTATTTGCACGTACGGTGATGACCTGCACTGTATACAATGGCGATTCTCCTTCATAATACCGTTAACGCGACCACTACAACATACTTATAGGCTACAGTAATAATTTACTTTGATGCCACAGTAAAAAAAACACACATAAAACACTGCATCTACTTTTAGTAAAGTTTCGTCAGATAGACTATGAGAAAACAAACAATAATTTATTATTGATTGATTAAAATCCTCTTACCTTCTGTAGGCTAGTTTATACAATTTTTTAATTGACCAGGTATGGAACTTTCCCCAAATAATTTACCATTCACCAAATTATCGGAAGAAATAATACCGTAAATTAACGCAGACAAAATTTTAAAGCAACACGTGTGGGAGGGAAGTACATAACCTAAAAATTAGATTTGAATTTACCGGCAGCGGAATTGAAGGGGATAAGTTAAAGTTTCAAATCTTTATTATAAATCTTAAATCTCATTATTCTTAATATTTTATATCTTTATTCTGAATTTATGTCTTTTTGAATCGAAAATTATTTTCTCAATTCTAAAAGTAGTATTGTTGACTTCCATATCAAGATGGCCGGGAATTTGCAAGTTACAAATAAAATACTAACCTAGAATTATTATTTCTGTCAAAGGTGTCATGTGTATTGTAATTTTAAACATTTACTACATTTCAAGCTTGCTATTGTGAATAAATTTTGTGGGATAAGTAGTACTAGTTCATTACAATAATTTAGAATTACATTATCTATTGGCAAAATGAATGACAGGAAAAGAAAATTATCGAAAGCTATACTTGACATGAAGGTGAGCATTATTTACATTCTAGTTTACTTTATTTACATTTAGCATAATCATACTGCAGGTACGTCAACATTATCTAAAATTTCAACTACACCCAAAAATCTGGGCACTAATTCTAAAGTTTGGCTGAATAGTTGAAAACCAAAATTCGCAAGGTGTAATGCTTAATCCTTCGGGTCGCGCGCCGTTGTATTTTGTGCAACAGTCAATCATTTTTCAGTTTACACGTAATTTTATACTGGGAGGTTTGAAGCTTTTGTCATCTAGATTCTAGACTAACCGAATACAGTATATATGGTTTTGTTTATGACTAAATGTGGTTTCATATCTGATTTGGATTATCTCTGCTTTCACGTCTTCTCCCACCCCTAAACACTGCTAAGTGCGTCTGCGTCTCTAGTTGGGGACTACTCACACTTTGATATTCAGCGACTAGAATATAACAAACGTGTTTTTAAATGATGACGTTCAGAATTCATCTTTCTGAATACAGTTGAAGGATCGTCTGAGCGTCATCATTTGAATACACATGTTTGGTATCCGAATCGCTGAGTAGCCGCGATTCAAGTATCAAAGTGTGATTTGAGTCTAAGTATGCCATTTTCTATTCAGTAGTGAAGTGAGTCTTGTGGTACGCCCACTGTGACTTATTTGAAATAAAAATATCAAGCAAGGCTGAACGTTGCTAGTTACTTGAGGTTTGGTTGTCACTGTTGCAGCCAAATATCAAGAAGCATGATAAAATTAGTGGCATTTCTCTCATTTAAATTCTATGTTTATATGAGGGTGGCTGTAAAAACTTCTACCTACTAATTCAGTATCTTCATCCATGACCGGCAATCGCCGGACAGATTTCGCCAAAGAATAAAAAACTAACTACTTAGTACTAACAACTAATACAAATTTATATGCGAAAGGTATGCATACTATTTTATTTTAATTTTGTTGGTAGTCAATGAAAAAAATTATAAAAAGGGAAATTCAGACTTTTTTGTAGCCCAACATGTTTCTTACTTTACTAATAGGCTGTAATGAGCTTCATCATGGCGTGTGTGATAAAAATTCAGGATTCTTAGGCCTTGCGCCCCGCCTAAGGGGGGGCGTTTTGCAAAAAAGGTTAAAATCCCTTGAGTTAAGAGGATACAAGAAACTTATTACTGAATTATTCGAATTGATAAATAGATTGATTTTTTCGGAAACAAAAAAAAAACATTTTGAATCAAAATCTATGTACCTTTCATTAGGCCACTAAGAAACCTACTTTCCCGCTCAATATGCGTTGTTGAACAAGAATTGCAAGTTCAGTATTATGAATTTATGAGTAGAGAAGAACAATTTACTTCATTTAGCTACATGCAGTTAATCCAGCAATACTGATATAGCCAATTATTGTTTGTCTCCAATTTATTGGTGTTATTGAAAAATATTCCAAGCAGTTATCACATCATTAATAATTTTAAATATTGCTCTCAAATTAATCATGAATGTTCCTCTCTGTTCCAGTTCATGAAGAAAACTAAAGATAAAGTTGAAAAAGAACTCGAGAAGAAAGAAACAGAGGATTTGTTTTCATCACAAATAACGGATGAAATGAAATTTGGGTGAGTTCTATTAATATTATTGTAAGCTCAAGACTCTCATAAGTAATTCATCAAACCAAAGTATGGCTTGAACTTTGGCTGCCAGTGTAGAAGTCGCTTTCATATTTATAAATTATTTTTTTTCATTTCATTTATTTACACACAATTTCCAAAAACAATACAATAATACAACATATTATTTTTATAAGGAATTATTTTAATTTTTATAATTAATATTATTTTATATAAGCAATGATATTGGTTTCTCTTTTTACGTAACTATTTTGTTTTACATTATTCATGATGACACTTATTATATGAAAGTGCTTTCAGAATCATCGAAGTGTTATCACATTACACTTTTTTTAGAGTTGAGGATCAGGAGAAGCTTGATCAGGGAGAAAATTGTGTGTTAAAGCTATGTCGTCACTGTCAAACGTCTTCAGTCTAAATGCAAGCATTAATCTGACTCTTTTTTTGTCAGACAAGTAACCTGTGATTATTAGTGTGACACTTAGCTCTTTAGTTTTTATGATTTGTCAATGAAGGTTTACTAATGTGCTATATTTCGTTTTTTACAGAAAGAATTTTATAATTGAACCAAGCATAGCTCGATGTAAAGAGCTCATTAATGGCAGGTTGTCATTTAATGGAATGAATCCAGAAATAGAACGCGAGATGGCTGCAGACAAAGAAGACCGCACCAATGCGCCGCCCCAAGCGAAGTCTGTCGATGTCTCCGATCTTGAGATGGCCAAGTTCCAAATGAGTATCACAAATACAGTAGCAAAGAAGTTCCAAAAGAAAAATGAAAGGCATAGTAAGGTAAATGTTAGACCTAATAATAAAGCAAAGTTCTTAAAGCCAAACGATGATGATTAGACTAATTTTTTAACTGTACTTGTATGGACAAGTTTTATGTAAAATAAAATCATAAAATTTCAATGAGGTGTTTTCATTAGTAGGCTATTATCATCATTTCGTCTGCACAACTTGTAGATTTAATTTTTAATTTGATACATTTTTCGATGGTGATGCCAACATGAACTCTAAGCTTGTATGTGGGTAAGGGTGATCATGAAAAAGATCGACGGATTAACGTGGCCCCCAAACACGTCGAAAATATATTATGATTGTGTTGAATTGTTTTTCCTCCATGACAACAAAAATAAATTTCACTACTCGAAAAATTTGCATTTGGATGAGTGCATTTATTTTCTTCTCTCATCACCTTAGAGCTTGGCGATGGAAAATTTCAAACTGAAATTCCTTGAAGAAGCAGATTGTTCAAAGGAAACGAAACTAAACATTTTTGAATGTTGAGTGATAGAACTGAGTCAAAACCCCACCGAGAAGTTATTGAAAAAACTCACTACTGAAACTGATATTTGAAATAATGAAATGGAATAATATTTAATTATCATGGGCAAAGCTGTGATCGGTTATACCGCTATAGTTTTAAGTTTATAAGTAGCCAAAAGATATTTCAATGTAGCATTTAATATTATATTAATGGATAAAGAGAAAAATGAATAAAATGGCAATGGAATATTTACAAAATTCCCATTTATTAACTTGGAAATATGAATACATAATTCCAATGATCTTAAACAGAAACTCATGAAATTAGGAGCGGCTTTCCGATTCCATGTTTTATTCTCTCGTATAGGGTATTCTGCTCTGAAACAAAATTTCATTTCAAAAATCGACATTCATTGCTGTACGGGCTACATCATTACTCAGACAGTTTAAAACACATGCAGGCACCATTTCCTTTTGAAAAAATGTAATAAAAGCTAATATACTATCAAGTATCTATTCAAATACTCTGTACACAGTAACAATCATTGTAAAAGTTCATCATAATATGCAGTCTATGTAAAGAGTACGAAATTCCAATTATGTTTTCAAGTGAAAAGAGTTGATTATAATTATTTTGGATTGAGGTTTGTTTGATTTGCATATCATTGAAGAACGAATGCTTAAGATAATTTTGCATCAACATTTTGTCATCAACCAACAGAATATAATCGAATAAATAGAATATAAGTAGATATTTACCAGCGTAATGCTCCTTTACGTCTTAAAGGTTCTGCATCAATGACATTAAGAGAGCAAAGAGCTACAAGAGCCGCTGCTTGTTCAGACCATCTTTTGTTCTTTTCCCTGAAAATAATGACATTTCAATTATGACAATTATAAATTCATCGTAACAGATAGGCCTACAGTAGATACTATTGAATGACCAACAAATCACTGTGTAAACCCTGTCTCATTCAAAAAGTGCGGGCTTTAAAACCAGAAAAGTTGAGAAATAATAATGAATAATAAGAAAAAAAGCATTTCAATGAAAAAGAATTAAATATTCAATATGAATACATGTGACTAGAATAATGTAAAAATGAATTTCCTGATTGGATTTCAATGGAAGAGAATTAAGGAATCAATATGAATACATGTGAATAGAAAACATATACTATATAAAATCCATTTTTTGACAAACCGCAGTATCAAGAGTAAAAATATTATAGTTAGTAAAATGTATAGAAACGTTCATTTTTATTTCAACAAGTTTCAAAAAAGATGTTGAAGCGATAGAACAAAAATAATGTTAATTACCAGAATGACGACGAATATTTTGAGTTGTTGACTGAGACTATGGACCTGAAACGTTTATCATATTGTTCAGTTTCGTAGATTGGGGTACGAAGGAATTTTTTCCGCGTCCAGGTCAACAGTTGAGTTTTGGGCAGATCGTTGTTTTGAAACAAGTGCCTCAAAAATGCACACTTCATTTCTACAACACCTTCTTCAGCTAAATTCCTTTTTACACCTTCAGGCATCGCTTCACGCCTACACAGAATTCCGCGATTTCGGTACTCGTTTTGTTTCATCTTGCAGTATTCTCCTAGATCCCAAAGCGAACTGAAACCAATGAACGGAAAATCTTCATTTCTATTTTAATGTTTCAATCACTTTTGCATTCGCATATAGATTAATGCATTTTTCTTAGAGAAATTAGGTTTCATGAATTTTCTCACCTGACATGTTAGCTAATGTCATGTAATATTAAAATATTATTGATTGGCCGGCTGCTGATTTTAAGCAAAATAGACCAAAATATTGTGGGCCATCACAAAAACATCATGCTTTGATGTTTCATTATTTGATTGTACACAACACAAAGCTTTGTTAAATTAGTAATTAAATGAGTTTGGCCTGCACCCTTCTAAAAGACAAGAGTTTATTTACTTATCATTGGAGACAACAGGTATATCATTAAAGGGCGAACAGGTTCTCAGAATGAACCCCATTTGCTGATTGACTGTCGTAGTATAATCTATGTGTGAATTGAAAGAGAAGTCTGAAGAAAATTGTACCCCAAGGACTTTAAAGTATCTCACCTGCTCCAATGGCCTATCACTTACATGATACAAATTAATTTATTTGAGGATTGAGTTGGCAAGACAATGCATTCAAAAGATGGAAGTGAGTATTGTTTGCTTGAAATAAATTGGGCCAAGATAAGAGAAATCACCAATAAAATCATAATTCAATTAATATATAATCTGTATATAGAGTTAGAAAAAACTCGTAATTTAGAATAATGTTATTCATTGATAATCATTACAAAAGTAAATAACGTTCCCACGTCGGTGTATAAGTTTTACTTTTGTAGGTTGCACAAAGTTTAAATGAGAATTTTTTGTACTTGAACTGTCAAATTTGTTTATATTATGGAATATTGTATTTTTTTAAATAATTCATTTGATATGAGATTAAAGTAATCTTGAAAATGGAATTTGATATCAGCAATCGACTTACCAGATGTCTTCTAATGTATGAGATTCAAGGAATGCCATTCCTTTTGGGGAATGTTGAAATTCCCTCAACATATTTTGCACACAGTATTTGCAGTTCGATGTTGGATTATCATAGTCGACACAGTACTTGAGATATGCAGTTATCACTTCATCAACTGGTAACTTTCCACTTTTCCTGAATATTGAACAATTCCACTGAGCAGCTCTAGCAATCATAACGCTGCTGCTGCCCGTTTCCTCTCGGAACGAATCTAGATCTTCGTACGAATCTATAACCAAGGAACCACCACTGAAAATGAAAGAGAAATGTTGAACAAATGTTCCAATAAACACACATTGGATGTAATATGAATATTGTCACAATAAAAAATTATTACTTTTATCAACGAGTACAAGGTCTATTCCCATATATAATTCCAGTCACCGGTTTACTCAGTTCATCTCATTCTGCGCATACGTTAATGAGGAAGGACTAATCACAGACCATGTTTAAAATACTTTAACTGTATTAATAATTCGGTATTAATTTCAAATACATTTTTATTAGATCACCATAACAGGAACCAACTAGAAACTAACACTTCTACGAATCAACATAATAATATAACATGTCTTTCATGCACAGAAAGAGCTGAACTGAATGGACCGATGACTAGAATTACATGTGGGAACACTCCTTTATTTCTAGTCCAAACCAAATTGTTAATTCTGAAATTATTCTTCGACAAGTGGCAATTTCCTGTTGAATACTTGGATTTCAACATCAACCAAGTATTTTGATCTTCAACTCAACTAATTCTAGACATGAATTGGCGCATTTTTCTGTACGATATAAGTAATCAGTAAGTAGTAGCTATACGCCGATCTTAATTCAGCATTCCAAGATAATTTCTTTCCGTAAAATTATCCAAGTATAGAAAATTATATCGTCAATATAATTATGTATAGAAAATGATATTACCAGTGCATCAATGGATAGTAAGTTTTCGTCTTTGACTGTTGTAGAAATGCATTACAGGAATAAAATTAATTCAAGAAAGGATACTAATTGAGAATCAATTGTAAGCTTATGGTTTTTTATATTACTTTGAATCATATACTATCTTAATTTCAAAATTATTTTATGAAGTCAAGACTTTTGTTTAAAACATAGTTTTCATAACTCATTTCGCAAGTATCATTATGTTGGACACTTAATTGTACAAAAACAAACCACTAACCATTAAATTACTGCACTCAAAATAGCAAAGCATTTTCTCTTCACTGCAAAGCACATTGGAGGAGCCAAATAAAGAATAATTTGTGCGAGTTAAGGACTAGATCCGAGAATCCTTCAACAACTAGGTCATGACTGCAAGATTGATAAGTGGACAGACTAGACACGGAAACGAACGAACCATAAACCCTACTAGGACATTATGGTAATAATTTTAAAGTGATTTAATGAAGTTGAGACGTTTGCTTCCAACATGAGAAACATAATTTTGGACTGTTTTTATAAATTGGAAAAAGGACAGAATTAGGCATAAGCCTAAGTTCCATACCTTCCATTAAGTCTGTACATCGCTGAATGAATAAATAATTTATTACTCACTTTGCAATGACTGGTATTGTAAGGCATTTGGCCAAAATACGTATGAAATCGTTATGATTCTCGTTCTGTGGACGTTCCTCTTTTCTTCGTCCATGTATTGCTATGGCATCGATGCCGCAGTCGGCCATTCGTTGACAAAACTGTAGCGAGCTTTCGATGTCCGGAAATATTCTGACCTTACACGTTACTGTACAGGGCAAATTTTCGGCCAGTGTTCTCATTATATCCTCAGCGATATCTGGTTTACTTAGAAGAGCTGAGCCCATGCCTCCTTTAACAGAGAACTCCTTTGGGCAGCCCATGTTGACATCGATTCCTGCCACATCATTCACTCTGGAAATAATACGATACAGTAGTAATAATTTTAATCTCATATTTCAGTTTAGTTTATTTGGAATAATATATATTTTCTCCAATGAAGTAAAAATAAAATAGATATTGTCAGACTTGTTAATTCATATTGCATCACAGTCAAAAAAATTATACCGCCAAGTTCCAAGTACTAGCACCAAGAAAATAGCCTGAAGTACTGTATTGATGCACATTATGCATCTGATAATGTAATAAGACGGATTACTTCCATCGCATTCGAGATAAATAACCCATATACAGTAAATCATATATTTGATATAATCTTTAAAACGAGTTATTGCTCGCATACTGGTGTATTTGAGTACATTGGAGAGGTCCGTAGCCGAGGACGATAAGCGCCGGTCTGATAATCCAAAGGTTCCGGGATCAATCCCGGTTGACAAAACGGATTTTGACCACAAAATGACCACTCCCGACTGCCTTAAAAGTAGTCGTCATCTCTCATCATCACCCCTCTCATTATCCACGCACAAGCCTAAAGCTCATGTGAGCATCACCCTCAGCAAAAAAATTACGAGTATTCATTATATTTGACGCTTGGCATTAGATAGATAGAGAGAGATTATTTCTTTGCCATCGTACTCTACGGTTATCAGCAACAGCAAGAAATAATATCTATCTACCTATCTAATGCCAAGCGTCAAATTAAATAAATCTGATTTTGACTACTGTAATATATCAAATATACCACTGAATTTATGTATTGTATTTTGAACAAATATATGAATAATGAATATTTAACCGTTGTATAGATTAAAATAGACAATGAAATAAATTGTATGAACATTTATTACTCAATAGAACTGTGTTTGTACCACAGACAAATAGTGATGACTTGGAATTTAAAGGAGTGTGGCAAGTAATTGATCACTGGAGAACAAGGCCAACCAAATTCCAAGACTAAATTATAATAAAATTGCAGTAAAATACAGAAAATGTATATTACACTAGCTTAGCTGCAGCTAAAGCCCGTTGAGCATCGGCTGTTCCCAACTGCAGAACAACTCTGTCTTTCTCCATATCGCAGGTCCTAAACACAAGAGAGCCATCGGATTTATCGATGAAGTCAACGGTGCCAAGTAGATCTGAAAAACAAGGATTCGACATTTTAAATACATGAGTAAATTCACAATAAATTTATCAAATTATTTGCTGTTTTACTATTTATTCTTTTAAATTGAATATGGATTGATAAGTCAGAATAGAAAAACATACAGAAAATTAAGCGACTAAAAAGAAGTATTACAATGGAAGATTCATGAAGAGTGATGAATATTCGTGTAAAGCCCGGTCTAGACGCTACGACTAGTCATACCTCAATATTTGTAAGCAAAGTTGGATGAGTTGCATCGCGTCTTCAAGTTATGACTTGCTTAATTTTGCCATCTAGACGCTACGACTTTGCTTAATATTATTGCGGTAGGACTATTAAGGTATGACAAGTCGTAGCGTCTAGACCGGGCTTAAGATGAAGAAATCAAATGAAAACTTAACAGGAACAATGGTTGTTGAAATGCTCTCTGATAACTAAATTCCAAACTATTAACCTTATACACTATGTGGGTTTTTATAGAGCAGGAGATACTACAGATATTCACAAGATTCAATAATATAGATTCTCACTTTAATCTGGAAAATATAGAGATTAAACAATTACAGTAACCACTTTATTCATCAACAAATTTATAAATTAATTTATAATAAACTAGTCATAACATGTGGTCGCTCGGTGAGAGCGGTTGCTGAGTAATCATGTGGTTAAGTGACAAACATTCAGGACTGCTCTTGGATGGGTGACCGACACAAAAATAAGGCGAGGTGGAACCTACCCGTAAGGGTCTCCCCACCGATAAAAAGCCATACGATAAAAAAATAATAATCTTGACATTTCATTGCTTGACACACAACTATGTCAAGCGTAAAGAGTAATGATTTGTAAAGCATGCTCAGAGAGGAACAAACGAGAAATAATGACAGAGTAAGCTTATGATCTTTGGGGTATTGTTCCGTAACTGGGGACCGCTATTATCAATGTTGATTATCACAGCTGGTTGAAGTTAAGTTCAGTTAGCTTACTGTTATATTATAACGGGTACAGTTTTGGATATATCAGTTTTTTCAACATCGATAATACCGTTCCTCAGTTACGGAACTCTCCCCTATCTCTGTTTAGTGAAAAATAGCCAAATCATTTTTTTCTTACCATTAACAACCCGCTCTGATCTGATTAGTCTGTAATCTATAATTTCTTCTGTATAGACAATGTCACACCCATAATCCAAACATAGAAGTCTCATCGGTAATGTTCCAATTCTTACCATTGGAGCCAGTATTTTTTTGTTGTCAAAAGTAAGTTTCTTTTTGCTACACATTGTAAATTCGAGGTTGAATATTAGACACTAGAGTTCAGACATAATTCTAGTTTAATCTGTCTACTGTTGCGATCTAATATAAAATATAAACGTTTATAAAATGATGAAAGATAACCTCCATATCAACGACAGGGAGAGAAACTGACGAGCTTGAGTTTCAATCTTAATAACAGCAATAGAAACTTGTATGAAATAGAACTTCAAGGATTGAGAAGCACTATTCCTATCACAAAGATAACTGTTTTTTATAAATTCACAATATACACAGAAAAATAATAAACCTTTAACGCTTAAGTTTAACCTCAAAATTCAATATTTCAAGCATCGCACATCGCATCCACGAAACCAGCTGTTGAAGTCTTTGTGTGGTTTCTGTCATCTCTATTATCTTACACCTCTAAATTATTTTTTCAAAATTGGAAATTAGCAATTCTATGAAACATTCTCATGAGAAAATATCAAATAAATCTGCTTTATTTCAATTTTCAATTGGTTTCATTCACAAATTATGAGCTACCGTCTTGAAGAGAACTTGAAAGAAATTTCATATCAGAATGAATAAGACGCTAGTCTTTTGTATCTAGTAGTCGATGGCACACACAGAATGACGAGGGCTAGTCAGCATTTCTGAAAATTTGTCTTGTTGCCGTCTGATTTGTTAGGTTATTAGAAAAAATAATAATCCTTTGTATTTCGATTGGAAACTAATATTAATATCAATCTCATCAGGTGTAAATTATACAGGGAGTTACTTCTTTTATTTATTGTAAGTATTGAATCAATCCATAAAATCCTATCTTAATCAAAGTAAATAATGAACTAGGCATAAAGAAAATACACAGAAGAAGCTTGTTTATGAGATTTACTCCTACCTCTGATTTCAGAGGAAAGGATTTTTTTCAAAATCAATGGTATACTAGTTGAATAATACCTGCTCTCATACCTGATTCACTCTAAATTAACACGCCAACGTAAGGAGTTATCAAATAAAAAAACTAGAATATTGGAGAGCGTAGTTTTGTTTCACCTTCCCAGATAGTTGGCGTCATTTTATGACTTGTAATAAGCTAGTTAAAGTTTAGGCCTAGTTATCTATCAAACTTCATTCAGTATCTAGGCTACTCTAAATTAAGATCGTTTTTGTTCTCACTGTTTTAAATTCTTATGTAAAATATAAGTTCAAATTGCAAATTTTACTTCTATTCCCAGATGTTGGCCTAAATCATAAGTAACAGCAACAGGTGTTTTCAATTTTTTGATACAATATAGCCACTCAGTTAGATGTTTCTGAGGATGCAACAGCGGACCGGCTGTCAATCATTTATAATGTACAAACAAATTTTATCAAGTACCTACATGAGTTGATAGTGAAGCAAGCAAACCTTATCAGCCAGTTACACGAGGTCCAATTCAATTTAACGACCGTAAAGCTGAGGTCGCACTGCTGGATGATTACGTAGAGGGTAGATGGAATATTTATAGAACATGTTCTATATTTGCTCATAACAGAATATTTGCTCAGAACAGATGTTCCATTACTATGGATATTCCATGTTCTATACGTTATTCCATCTACCCACTTGGTAACCATCCAGCAGTGCATCATCAGCTTGAAACTAATGAATCTATAACTTTATTATCTATTAGTTAGCCTATATCCTAACTATCAAAATCAAGTCATGGCATTGACGTCAGATTTGTATATTGGTTTTCGTTTCATAGTTTCTCTCGGATGGAATCATTTTATGGCGGTCAAGTTCTGATTTTCATGCAACTAGCCGTATGTGTTTCTTTTGTCGTGCCAGTACCATTTTGTTAAATTATAGAGTTGCTCAAATCATCCTTAAATTACCAAACAGTTGAGTACCTATGATATATATTGTTAAAGATTCTTAAAATTGACGGAGAAAAAGTAGGATGGTGAATTAGTTGGTCTCATTTTTCAACATGTTTTTTTTCCAGAAAATTGTTGGTTGAAGAGAGAACAAACCATGCCTGGAGTGGAGCAAGTAGCAGATGTGGAAATGAAGAGTGTCGACAGTCCAACAGAGGACGTGGAAGCACCGGCTGATAAGAAAGACGTCGACCTACTGACTGTTCAAGAAATCCGGGAGCAAATCAGGCAGATCGAGAAGGCTGTCCAGACCAAGGAGCCAAGGTTTGTTTTGAGAGTTTTAAGATGTCTGCCGAATACACGTAGAAAGCTCAATCCAGTAGTCCTTCGTGGTTTAATAGCAGGTTTCTACACTCACTCGTCTACTGAGAAGGAAGCTCTCCTCAATTATGTCGATGAGCCCATGGAAACAGAGAACACTACCAACCAGAGGATGCGCAGTGGAAAACAATCCAGCACGCCACTAATCCCAGAAATTGATTCTTACCTTCACCTCCTCGTTCTTGTGAAATTGATTGATACTGAGAAATACTCCGAAGCTGTTCAGTGCTCTGATCAACTTATGACTAAAATAACCGCTCAAAACAGGCGCACCTTGGATTTAATTGCTGCCAAGTGCTATTTCTATCATTCTCGCAGTTATGAGCTCACCAATCAGTTGGACAAGACCAGGGGTTTCTTGCATTCAAGACTCAGAACAGCTACTTTGAGAAACGACTTCGAAGGTCAAGCAGTACTCATCAACTGTCTTCTGAGAAACTATCTCCACTACAGCCTGTACGATCAAGCAGACAAATTGGTCTCCAAGTCTGTGTTTCCAGAAACTGCTAGCAACAATGAGTGGGCGCGATTCCTCTACTACCTTGGCCGGATAAAAGCGGCTCGCTTGGAATACTCGGCTGCTCACAAGCATCTTGTGCAAGCCATGAGAAAGGCGCCGCAAACTGCTGCCGTTGGCTTCCGGCAGACCGCACAAAAACTGGCGGTGACTGTGGAGCTGCTGCTCGGCGACATTCCCGAACGTCAGACGTTTCGTCAGGCTGCTCTCCGACGTGCTCTCGCACCCTACTTCCAACTCACTCATGCCGTAAGACTGGGTGATTTACAACGATTTGGAGAAGTTCTGGAGAACTTTGGTCCCCAATTCCGGTCAGACCACACATTCACTCTCATCCTTCGTCTCAGACACAATGTCATCAAAACCGCCATCAGAAGTATTGGCCTCTCCTACTCCAGAATAACTCCTGCGAATATTGCCAAGAAGCTTGGTCTCGACTCTCCGGAGGACGCTGAATTCATAGTGGCAAAAGCCATCAGGGACGGAGTGATTGAGGCGACCCTGGACCCAGAGAAGGGATACGTTCAGAGTAAGGAATCGACAGACATCTATTGCACCCGAGAACCGCAGCTGGCTTTCCATCAGAGAATCTCGTTCTGTCTGGACCTGCACAACCAGAGTGTGAAGGCAATGAGATATCCTCCCAAGTCCTACGGCAAGGACCTTGAATCAGCCGAAGAGCGCCGTGAACGAGAACAACAGGACTTGGAACTTGCCAAGGAAATGGCTGAGGAAGATGATGATGGATTCCCTTGAATATGCATTTTTTCTATCTAATATAACTTTTTTTGGTTGCTTTAGGTAATATGTGATGGTATTCTCCATCAATAATAATAATTTTATTTATATTATTAATTTTCTGTGTTTTCTCTTTGTGTTAGCTTCCCTTAAACTCATAAAATTTATTTCTACTTCAATCGTGAAAAATTTTCTTCGTTATTAAACTTATTCATGTTCATTTTCGTTCAGTGTTTCATTGATGTCAGAATTCTATTAAATATCCTATTTAACTGGGAACTGAATTCTTAATAATTGGTACTATTCAAAGTTGAAAAGAAATTATCAATCAACTGTTAGATTCAATAGAACTACAACAATACATCCTCTTAACTTGATTTAAATCTAGATACTGGATTTCAGTTTCTCAGTCCATTCTCCATGCAAAAACTCGAAAGAATGTTCAATGGTTGTTTATTCACAATCCACCTTCCCGTGTACCAAATGAAAAATAGGCTGGATGACAATTCAAGCCTATTCTTGACGCAATTTGCTAGCAAACTTCAAAAATAGCTTGTTTCTATTCTCCCCATAGGAGAATCCATAATGAATCAAGGCTGTAACTTCGTTGACGTTCAGTGTTCATCCGTATACTTTACACAGAAAAGTTACGACTAAGATTTATAGTTTTGGAATTCTTGCTGTATCGAATAAAAAGAGTAAAAAATGTATTCGCCACATATTCATTAAAATATCGAAAAATATAAATATGTGTCTGTTGAAATTTCTAGTCTTCTTATAAGATGTGTATAACTATTTTATAACCTTCACTACTACAAAGAAAGTTTCGAAAACATAATATACCAATACCCAGAATTTATTTTCCAAGAGTTCCTATTGTCAATTATGCTGATCACAATATGTCAGCTTATAAGTATGCCCCAACAATGTAAGCCTGAGTACACACGGGCGGCAAAACTTATGTGAATCGAATTGCGAATTTGCGGTCGATCAGAAAACAAGGGCGGAAATCGCGTGCGAATCGCAACTTTGCGATTCGAGCAACTAAGTCGCTCTTATGTACCCATGTTTGACAGTTTACGTTTGTCTTTAAAAATACTATTACCGAAAATTAGTCTAGAACCTTGGTTTTTTTCTGAGAAGAGCAAAAATGTCTAGCTTCTGTCTATCAACTTGAATTTGCTAAGATTTTCACGCTCACCTGGCATATTTGGTTAATTTTCTTTCACGAATAACTCTTCTGTCTTGGCAGACATCAGTTTATTATATCAAGTAAGGTTTGCTGATTGAAATCTTAGTTGAGTGCTTGCAAGGCATTTGACTCATTCAATGAATAATTGGAATGAATGATCAATAAGTCATTAATCATTAAATTATTTCATATATAGTACATGACATGAATACGTTTGTCAATTAATAACCTCTTCTAGGATGAACATAAACTTCATCTATAAAAAATAGTCGTTCATCTTAATCTAGTTATAAACCCAATTCGTTTTTATATTGGAAATTGAAGTTTGATGTATTCATTCATAATTGAAATAGAAGAGAAAAATAATGAAACTTTCGAAGCGATTTTATTCAATAGAATAGTCAATTCAATACAAATCTAATAGACTTAATCGAAAACATAATAGACGTTATGCATATAGTGAAATCTTACTTTGTAACTTACATTAAAATTAAAACTAAGTACCCTTAAAATATTATCTTGTATGCATCATATTCCATTATTCTGTTGAAATTATTGGCGATTCTCCTTCCTGTACATCTTTCGCATCTTTGTAGTAGCGTCCACAGAAATCTTTGAATCGCTTGCATGCTTCTAATATCAGTTCCTCTGGAAGTGTTAGAACCACTCGCATGTAATTCGGGTAGTCGAAACACTAGAAATGTAAAAGAAAATTATTATCAAACATTGAATTTAACTTTTTATCACTGTGTGCAAATCTTCAAGACAAATTTATTTTTCTGCTTCTATTTCATTACGTAAGTTAGCAAAAGTTATGTAATATAGGTATACTCTCCAAATTTTTTCAAGAAGCTTCTTGTAATATTTTCAAAGATAGGTTCTAATTAAATTTTTATACTCATTTCACCGCGCAATTCCTGGTGAGCAAATCGTGTAAGCCTACACAATACGTATGTATTTGATCTCAAGTAACGGAGGAGACGTTAAGCCGTCGGTCCCGACTGCCTAAAAAGTAGTCGTCATATCTCATCATCACCCCACTCATTACCCACGCACAAGCCTAGAGCTCATGTGGGCATCATCCTCAGAAAAAAAATAATAATATTCAAACTACGCAGTCTTTGCTAGTGAATATTATGTTAATAAACTCGGTATAAATTATCTAAGAATAATGAGTGAAATATATTATCTTAGTAAACTACATTTGAAATTACTAAATTTCAGTTTGTTCTCAGCATGAAATGCACAATATATTCATAATGCCAAAAGTAATTATTGTAAAACTTTCAACTCACAGCCCCAGGCAAGCAAAACAATGACTCTTCTTGTACCATCCTCTCAATGAGCTCCAAAGTTGTCTTGAAAGCGGGAAACCTCGCTATATCAACTTCCACCTGAAATTATTATCATTTAAATTCAGCAAGTTTGTCTTAATTGTTTGGAAATACTGTATTAAATTAGTCGGATTTCTCACTGGGCTAGTATTAATAAAGGAAAGTTGAAAATTCTAATTCAATTGAGCTAGAATGTTTATTTCTGGTTACCCTAAAAGAATCAAGCATCAACATCCCTGTATGAAAACTTCAAGATAAGGCTCCTCATAAATCTACGGGTAATAAGCAACTTATCCACTATAAAGTATAAACCATTCCAGTTGACAATTATTATTTGCTTTTCAATAGAAGGCAAAAAGTGATGTTTTAAGGTGAAATATTCGTGAATTCTCTACAAATAAATAATTTAGAATGGTAAAAATTTGTTAAATTATCCATTTGTCATCCTTATGCTTGCTATTTCTTTATAGATAAGTCTTGAAGATTTTTTTATAGATTTCCTATACAGATATGTCATTTAAATGGCAATAAGTTTGAAAATCATCCATTTTTCCTCCTTATTCTCAACATAGAATTTGACCATTGTAATAATGTACTCCATTATTATGATTCAAAATAATTAAAAAGTAGATTACAAAATGAAGTTCATTTTACCATCATATACATGGCTCCTTGTGGCATTATGGGGTACAGGCCTTTCACTTCATTAATCAACGAATGAGCCAGTTTTGCTGTTTTCTGAAAAATGGGAAATCATTTTAATACCGTTCTGTTACTTTTTGTATCACGATCACGTTCAATTCTCCGTTCAAAAATCCGTAATGCAATACTAATCCTACTCTCACTGTAATCACATAATCATTAATCTTTCCAATGTCTACCTCATTACCAGCAAATAGCCTCGCACAAGTCTCTGCTTCATGTTGGCATCAAATTTCGCAGAAAAATAATAATATAATAAAATATAATAATATTATAGTTATGTATTTCCAATTATATTGTCACCTCATGAGTAATGCATTTTTTCGGTTTCTGAGAAACAACACATTCTTTTTAAAAACATAAATATACGGATGAGCTTGCTTTTTTATCGAATTAGGTATTATGATAATAATTAGATAATTACTATTATCTCTCACCTCGATTGTATCCATAACATCTTCAAAATATTTTTGGGGTATTCCTGTTAGTATTTTTGGCAGAGCACCTTGAATTATAGTGCTGCATCCAAGCGTCTTCTGGCTAATAGATACAAGCCCCCTCCTTATCTGTGAACATTATTATTCCGATTATAAAGGCGTAAATAATTGTCTTATTCTGTTTCAATAGCAGATTAAGGGTGGGCGGTAGTAGTCGGCCATATTGGATTGATGTCCCATAAGATCAATGTAATTTTAAGCGAAAACACGCATTCTCTTGCAACACATCACGTCTGCAGTTTACGTCGGATCTTCTTGAAAAAAATTCATTTGATAAATAATGAAATGTTGCAGGGGGTTTGTTTTTTAAAATTTCAAATACTTCTTCAAAAAGCTCCCAAAATGTTCAAATTTGAAAAAGTTTATTTTTGCTGTAATTATTGCAGTAATTTTCCAATTAAAAAAGTAAAAATCATACCCCCTTGAGAATTTTATTCTCTTTCTAATGACACTTTAAACGTAATTTTCTCTCCAAAAATAACGGCGCTACATGTGACAAGAGATTACATTGATCTTATGGGACAATTTCCAATGTGGCCAACTACTAATGCCCACTCTTGAATTTAGGCTTTGCATGATCGTCTATAGAACAAACAGTCCAATGCACACCTAAAGCAGATGTTTCGGTGTGAATTGAACTATTGGTTTGTATAGAGTAGACAATCATATATTATGATCCATATGTTGCTAGTTGCCTATTGCTTATTACTCCGGTGTACGACCGGGGTTAAATTTAGGCTTTGCAAATGAATTGTGCATTGGAAAATCCTTGAATAGTTGATAAATCTTTAAATTACATTCTACTTTAGTGTTGGACATAATCATCTAGATTCTATAAAATAATAATTGGCATTTCGGTATATGAAGGCATTATGAAAGTTAATTTGTCTAAGTTCAAAAAAATTAACAATGTAATATATCGATTGAGATGGTTGATATTGGATTCATATCCTTTTACTATTTACCTCTGTAAAAACGTCTATTGGATCATAAATCATTTTCATTTTTAGTCATATCCAACCCATTTGAAAATGATTTCTCCTAGACTTCTTGTTGATCATTATTGTCCTACGATCACAAAACTCCATGTGATTAGGCTATTTAGAAGATTTCATTTCTATTTGAAATCGTTATTAAGGCAAAAATATTTTGTTTTGAGAGTATTAATGCTCTGGATATTTCCTTCTAAAATAATTTATTAATTTACAAAAACTCCAAATATATGAGAACCAATATTAAAGTTTGTTAACAGACCAGGGCGCATGGATTTTCCTTGATAAACAGTTACTAGAAAAGTTTCTTAGGACTTTGATGCAAAAATTCTACTCTATTACATAGGCCAACGTTAATCGAGTAATAATTATTATTACCTCTGTGAACACGTCTATTGGATCGTGAATTTTTATCCAACCAACTCTCCAACCTGGCACAAGAAATCTGAAAATTGTAATGATCAAATATTAAAATTTGTGATTAATTATTAATGTAATTGAATTTTCACTTGCATTGAGTAGAAAAAATTGATTAGCTGGTAGTTTCTGAGGTAGGAGTAGAATTGAAATAATTAAAAAATGTACACTGATCGAAGGTAATACCTTTTTGAAAGGCCACTGCAAGTTAGTATCGGGACATCCTCCGATAAATCAGCAATTGGGAAGAACTCTTGACCTCTGAAAACCTAGAACAAGCAGAATTATTCAGTAAAAATCAAATTTGTCTGAGTGGATCATGAAATAACTTTAATCTTTCCAATGAGTACCTCATTAGAGGTTATTATTTTATCACCCTGATTAAGTATTCACTATTACATTCAAGTTTTGTTCAGAATTAACAGGTCCATTCATCATCTCCCAATACTCAAGCACAAGACTAGAGCTCATGTAGGCGTCATCTTTAGCCAAAATATCATAAATTACGAGTACGGTAACAATTTTATGAGAAAGTAATTATTTTCATCAAATAATTCATAAAAATAGCTTTACACTTGAATTTTCAATAATTGAACCTGAAACAACTACGATTTTACAATTTTTCAATTATTATAACTTGATATCAAATTTACAAACTTGAAAATTATTATAGTTTTTGTTAATACAGATTCTTTGGCCACTTTAAACTTGGAACTAAAGTAACGGGCACGAAATTAGGCGGCTGAGAAAGTTTGCGCTGTTGCCAGGTATTGAAACGGTAAAGCAAGGGAATGTAGAAAATTGCTTGCTCGTGATCACAAATTGACAACACTGTGCTTCCAGCGTTGCCTATTCCAGCTCCTGAGTCGATTCCCCTTCATGATTAGAGTAGTCAGCTGGCAAAACTTGACAACAGCTCAAAATGTCTCAGCCGCCTATTTTCGTGCCCGCTACGTTAGTGGGAGTTTCAACTATATCACCAGAAATATTTATGATAATCTGGGACGGAATTAGCCCGGCACAGTATGGATTGAAACCATTCCACTTGAAAATTTTCAAATTACTACTACCTACAGTAGTTTTAAATATGGTAAAGTATTATCTACTAGTTATTTTTCTTACTCTCATCTCATTCCCGATGATATCAATATTACAGAGCGTGCCATCCAAATTGGCGTCTAGGGGAGGGTGTGCGAAAGAGATGGATAACCTTTCCCACCACACTTCTCCTCCAGCCGCTAAGGTTAGTACAGTCACCTCCAAAATTATCATTGAAAAATAACACCAGTGAAGCAAATAACATCATACTACAGCTGCTGGGTAACCGAAGCGAATATGAATTTTTTTATAAAGCTGAGTTTGCCAGCTGAATGAACTATTGAAATTTACTGTACCACGAGTCAGCAGGCACTGTAGTGGGAGAAAGCGATCAACGCGCATGCTCCAGTGAGAGGCCAATTTGGATGGCACGCTCTGTATCAAATTATGTAGCTGTTTTATTATAGAATGTTCAGTATCATAATCAAATAAAATACTTGCCATATTTTCATAGATCTCATCAGCAATGATGGGTAAATGGTACTCTCTAGCGATTTGCAGAACGTCTTGCAGATGCTGATAACTGAAGACCGAGCCACATGGATTTGATGGATTGTTGATAAGAATGGCGACTGTATTCTCATCGATTTGGTTCCTTAGATGGTTCAAATCAATCGTCCATGATTTAGTTGGCTGAAAAATGTTTCATATTCTATAAATAATGTGTTGAATATGTTAGCATGCTCTTGAAATAAAAACTCCTCAAACCATCGATATGAAAAGAGCTATTCGATTTGATTACAATGATTAGAACTGATGACCCTTTAGCAAAATTCAATAAATATCATTAGTAGGCCTACTCCTGTACGTATACACAATAAAGTAATGAAATAATTTTTAAATAAATACAGGCTTACCATCAAATTGTATGGTTTTGTCTTAATTCCAAGGCTTTCCGCTAATGTCCTATACAATGGAAACCCGGGGAATGGTATCAGAATATTTTGTCCAGGATTGGCTAGGCATGTTATACAATAATCAATGGCTGCAGAAGATCCATTTGTCAATATTATATCCTGGAATAGAGAAAAATTCATATTATACTATTTGCATACAAGTAATAACAATGAACAATGTCACATCGACAGTATGATTCATTTAATTTGACGCTTGGCATTAGATTGATAAATAGATAGATAGAGAGATATTATTTCTTTGCCAGCATTGTAATCTACGCTCATCAGCAACGTCAAGAAATAATAATCTCTCTATCTAATGCAAAGCGTCAAATTAAATTAATCTGATTACATGTGATAACAATGATGAACAACATTCATCCATTCAATTTATCTGACAGAAGAAGTTACAAAATTATACAGCTTATTACTCTCAGCGGTTTTTTGAATGAGGTAGAGATTAGGAATATATCAATTTTTAATACGTTTTTTCTAGGTAAATATAAATAAGATCAAGATCTTTAAGGAAAATAATGACCTACTTACGATGTATTTGCTTCACTCTCGTTACCCTAATTATTTAGAAAATAAATTTCAAGATACTCGTTAAATACACAGTATTCACAGTTATATAGTAATTTTGATTAAAACTAAAAGTTGAAAATGCTATTGAATTTCTCACTAATCCAATTCCATCATAGATTTGACAACTATAATAGACGTGTCCAAATATTATTGGAATGCTTGATAACTTACCTCTAAAAAATAACATTTTACCAGTAACGTATTGTTTATTCAATAATAAATATATATGAAATATAAATTGAATAAAAAAATAGAAATGATATTACCTTGCAATGATAACGAACTTTTTTTGTTGACGAATAATCAGCAACAGCTATCCTTGCTTCTTCGAGACCTATCACAGAAATGTTATTATTTGGTAGAAATAATTACAAAATGAATAACTAAACATTACTCTATAAAAATATACCAATTTTAATAGATTGGTGAAATCTTTATGAATTTTAAATGTAACATCTCAGAAAAACACAGGGTTGATCTTTGTCCCTGTTACAATATCAGTAAATATTACAATTTCAACTTGATTGATTGGAAAAAAGTTGTTATGATGATAAATATTGCGTTGAATGATAATTAATATGAAGAAATTCTTTTGATTACTTATTAATCAATCACCAGTCTACTATCGCAATCAATAGTGACATGTACGAAACTCGACCTTAGAATGGCTATTTGGTAGTGTATTATTAATTTAGATAGTCCTCTCATTAATAGGATGAAAAAACGTATTATTCATAGAAGATTATTGTTACCTGTTGAGGGACCATATCCGTTGAATTTCGATGATTTAAGTGACTCAATAACATTGCAAATTACTTCTTCATGCGGGTTTAAATTCCCAAACACTGTTGGATCTCCTACAAAAAAAAGAAGAAAATATCAGTAAAGCAAAAAATAATAAATTCCCATACATTGTTCGATCACCTAAAAAAAGAAAATTTCAGTGAAGCAAACAATTCTTTTGAACTTTATTAAATTCAGTTCCTATCTTATTTAGCAATTGTCTCAATTATTTGAATTAAAATAGAATCAATTCTTAATTTCTAGATGTGACTTTTCTGGAAACGTGCGCATGTAGAACACATGTACAACCGGTTTTTAATAATATTGGAAACATCTGACTATCTCCACGGTCAAGGTTGAATTTTTGGCACAAGTCACCAGTTTGGAAGCAGAATGACAGTTTTTTTGCTTTAGATATAAAAGTAGTGTGGACTCTGGGAGTGACACTCTCAAGAGCTCTGGTAGTTTGTAACGAATAAAATTAACTTAAATGAAATCAATGTACCAATAATGGAATGAAATTTGTACTCTTACATATATAAATATTATTTTTAGCAATCACTTTCCCCAAATTTGTGAATGTAAAATATATTAACAGTTGACTTTTCGATAAATCGGCTAATTTTTGTATTTTATATATTGTATAATGTAAAGCAGAAGTCGGTTGATTCAATTTTTGCTCGCTATAATAAGAATTATCAAATCGTTACCTAAAACCTGTTGAATGGAGAAGATGAAAATCGTAGGCTACTCAAGTTTCAATTGAGAGTTCAAGTTTAAGTTCTCTTTAGAAAATAGTAAAATAATATGCACATTGTTGTTACATAAACTAACTTTATCAAAGTAGGTCTTACAGAACCTTATTTATTAGGTACTTGTGTGTGTTTTTTTTTTTTTTAATTATGCCTTCTTCCTAATATATGAGTACGGTAGTATGAATTTTAATTATTCTGCAGTATATAGATTCTTGTATAATATATTATTCATAAGATTCTTGTAAGGCATAGGTCATGATCGAATTTCTCAAATGATGTAAACATTATGCTAATCAAGTAGTAATATACACAGTACCGGTATTTGATTTTCATGGAATTTATAAACAAAAACAAATATTTAAAACGCAAAATCTATCACAAACAACAAGTTGCATAGTTGATGCAGTCAACTCTGTTATGTTATTTGAACTGTTGTTAACACCAATTGGAATTTAGTAAGTCCAATAATATATGCAGTAGTCAGTCAAATATTCTTGGAATAAATTCAACTGTATAGTGCGTTATCAAATTTCAAAACCAAATTATACAGAATAAATAATTATGTGGGCAACGCAAATTCATCATTCAATTTTCTTCAATTCATCAAATGAATTGTTTTGAAAAAATATAGACAAGTGTTGAAAACAAAAATCATCAGAAATACAAAAACCAATATTTTAGAAAAAATAAGTATCAGCTATAACACCAACAGCACGACTACGAAGATTCGTCAATCCGGTTTTGCAAGAACTGATCGCATTTATTTGCATAAATAATTCTGATTTTTTTCTGTGACAACACTAAACATTTCTTGGTGAGTTCAGAAAGGTGGTACGATTCAAGAACAGTCAACTGCGCAGTATTTAAGCAATAATAAATGAATATTGAAGGAGTCAGAGAGTCAATATAATTAGGCTATATATATATATTTCCAATAAAGTGTAACTGAATTTTGAATCAAGGTGGTCTATGAAATAGTCATAAATCTTGTATAGTAGTCCAGTGCAATTGTCACTAATAATGGGGGGTTTGTTGAAAAAATCCGGGAGAAATGGTGATTTTTAGGGTTGACTAATGGCTGCCTAGGAACATTATTAATCATGATATTCCACTGAAATTTCCTAGTGCTAGTGCTAAATTTTTAGTGCTCAAAAAACGCGTTTTTCGGAATTTTTTCAGGTTTTCGCTTCTAACTCAAAAATTACGATACGCGTCCTAAATAAAATTATACTCTCACCAAAATTAAAAGTAGGCTACCAACTCCACCTCAAACATAAAGCACGTAAAATTTTTAAATGCATTAAATAAAAGACATTTTTAAGACATGGGAAGCGATTGGCTTCGTGGTCGTGCCGGTGACTAATCGCAAGATTAGATAAGAGACTTGCACCTGTTATTCCCATAGTAAGGGTGACCACTTCAGGCCTTTTCTGAATATAATTCAATCATGAGAATCAAAATGTGGGCATCACCACAGCAAAAGAAATGACTTTTGATAAACGGGAATCGATTGGAAATTGATGTTCTACAAGTTTGGTCTCTTCATATTACACCAGTTCAACGCCATTTTCATCAACAAAAAACGGCTTCAACATTGACGCACTTTTAGATGGGACATCTATACCTTAGTAGCGGTAACTGGTTTCAAATAAAACCAGCATTGGTCATGCAATTTTCTAATAAACGGGAATAGATTCAGAAAATATTCCCTAATAGGTTTTTTTAGAGAAAATATGGCGAGAAATGTCATACTGAACTGGAATTTTAGAAAAACTAGACCGCAAAGAAAGAATAAAGCTTACCTGAAAAATAAAAAAAATGAAAATTGTCGATGAAAATGGCGAGTATAATTTGTTTTTACCTATTGATATCATTATCAAAGTACCTACCTAGACAAATCAAATTTGCCTTGTTCATATCATTTACAATTTCAATTTAATCCTATAGTTGGAAGAAGTTGAAAATTTTCCAACTTTCATAACTGTTACAATAATAATAAAATGTGGTTGTATTGATGCTTAGAGGTTGCTGTCATCGTAAAAAGAATGAGAAGAGCGGAGAGGGTTCCTCTTTTATTCAGATCAAGGGCCTGTTTCATAAAAATTTAAAAAAAACATTGAAAACAAAGAAAGGTGGCACACACTAGTAGACTTTTGAATTTATTACATTGTGCGCCGTTTCATGTTATGTCTAAAGTTTTTCATCTTTTTCTAGTTTTACAAGACTACTAAAATTAATGAAACATGCCCTGATCAGATTGTTGACTATTTTGAACATTATAGATACATAATGTTCAAATGGGTACAAGTATTGTGTAGAACAGTAAAATATAAAAAGATTTTATACAAAGTTCTAACTATGTTTGGCACTCAAGATTATTAAGCCAAAGGATGGCATCAAAAGCTAAATTTACTCTGAAGCCCTCCATGAAATCTAGTCAATGACCCATAATAATATTAAAAATGTAGGTAACTATTATATTCAACATTATGGAATATATACAGCAATATCACCAATACAATTTTAACAATTGTATTTACAATACAATATATTCAACAATTCGCCAACTTTTAATCCCCAATGAAAATCTACAAGGAATTTAAAGATTTAAGATTTTCAGGGCCTAATCCACAGAGAGATTAAATATAATGAGATGGGTAAGTTGACTAACCCAAAGAAAGAGCGATCATCGGCTTAGCCGGGCACGGCTGCAGCTTGCATCCCTCTACGACGGTCCTAATCGGATTGTGAGTCCGGGACGCCAGCAGCGATACAGGGGCCGACTCCCAATCCACTCCATGCTTCTCCAGCGGAGACGTCGGCATCTTCTCACCTTCGCAGTTCATCTGTTTCTGGCAAACACAACCAGCTACGTCGCTCAAATCCTCCGGTCGCTTTCCTCTTGTTTTTCTCTTATTTCCAAGCAACCACGCCATGCATACGTTGCATAACTTGACAAACAACATAACAGCTCATTTCAATCCAAATGTTGTTTGCTCATTGGAAGGTTCATCGACATAGTCGCAATATTTTTTTGCGGATTGGGAAAAAGCTTGCAGGATTAAAACCGTGATTGAAGATCTCATATTCAAAACAAAGTTGAAGATCGAAAAACATTGAAATAACTAAATTTATTTCTTGAGTCCATTGGTCAAATGTAAATATGTTTCTAAAATTTCTAAACCGTGAAAAGTTTTTGATGTGCATGCGTCCTACTATATTAATTTAATTAATTATAAACATTGTTCAGCACTGGAAATCAACTCACTATATATGAAGGTTGGAGTTGAAAAAATTGAATTTTCAACTGCGAACTGCGAAGTTGTTTCAACTGCGAAGAGGCAGTATAGATTATCAAGGCTGATCTTATTATTTTATATTATATCACAGCAGTGGATACGGTGCCAACTATGATTGCATAGCCGTGAAAAGACTTTTAATTCTTCTTTGCATTGGATTTGCATGATCTAATTTCGCAGGCATCATGTTTAATTTATTTCCACTCGTATAAAGTTATTTGGCTATTTATTTTTATTGTTTCAATTCTTTGTAAGTGCTCAAGTAGAGAGAACTACTAGTATTATTCTTATTTTACGGTCAGATACCGGTAATCATTTTTTATCTCTCTCAATTATTACTTTGCACTGTTCTCCTATTATTCTTGGAAGCGATAACACTCATTGAAGAGTTGAATATTGACTAATGCGGTGAACTATAGTAGATTAACAGTCTTTTTAAAACAATAACTGAAAATATTGGTACAGTATAGTATGGTATTGTATAGTTGAATAGTTTTAAAAACTAGTTCTTAAAATATTGTTGATTAAGTATAGTACTTAATTCAACAGTATTATGAAACGAAACGAATCATGAAATTCAACTTTCACTAGTGCTCAATTCGTGAGAATTTTTTATCTATACATTGATTTTATTTCATGGGTTTGATATTTCTTCTTTTTACATTAACAGTACCGTCATAGCCCCCTTTAAACTAGTTTAGAGGGGGCTATGGTACCGTACATTTTTCTTTATTAACAGTACTATGGACTAAAACGTTGTTAAATCAAGTATTAACTAATGTAAGTTGAAAATAGGTGTCTCTGCAATTAGTCCGGAATAGTAATAATTAGAGCCCGGATGTTAGGCAAAATGCCTTAATTTTGCCTATTCTGCCTTTTTCGGGTGTTAGTGCCTATTTCAATATCAATAGCTTATTTCATCCTATTTTATATGTTTTGCCAATATGATTACCTACCAATTTTTTAATTTGAAATATTAAAAAAAGTATTAGATGACTGGAAAAAGAAAAACGAGCGTGCATATAAGAATGTGTATACATGAGAATACGTCTATGATCTTTCAGAAAGAAAACAATATTCAGAGTCAAAAAACGTCAAGAAACACATGTTAATCATGTGCAACCAGTAGAATATAAGTTTTTCAATTTTCTTGTATTATTTTACCAAAACTGTATAGGAATACACTATGCCTTTTTACGATTCTAAAGCGCCTATTTTTGTGTTTTATAGTGCCTTTTTGCCTGCCTATTTCAAGTATTATAAATGCCTGAACATCCGGGCTCTAGTAATAATTGTTGAACTAACCGATAATAAGTCGTTGAAAGATAAAACATAATTATTATGAATAATTATTATTTTTATTATCATATGAATATGCAAAAAATGTTTATTCAGAGTTGACATAATTGAAAAAGCTTATGCTCAAAATTTTCATAGACCCTTCAACAGAAAATTTTATTGTTCAAAACACGTAAAAATAAGCTGTGTAAAAATTCAAGTTCTATACTGCACTCATAAAAATGTAATCAAAATAAATTTTGTCTTAAAATACTAATAAAATTCAAATAAACTAATCAAGAATTGTTGATAATAAAATTATCAACAATATAAATAATAGTCCATAAACAAGAAAATGAATAAATCTAGAATAATCTATTTTAAAACAGCAAGTCTGGGTAGAATTCATGAAAATTGAGTCCTGTAAAACAGAAAAAGGCGCACATATTCTATAAAGACCAGAGGCGCAAAATTATTATATTTTCTATAGTACCTACAGTAATATTAATATTATTATATAATGTATTGTACAGTAAGACTTGCTATTATGTGTTCCTGATTTACAGGAAACTACATGAACAGACCCCAGTTCTTGCTTTTAAAATTAGGCTATGATCAGGCATAAACTTTCATATTAAAATTGTTTGCCACGAAAGCAAAGGATGTTGCCAAAGAAGTTCCCAAAAAACAAGGGATTTTGTCAAAGAAGTTCCCAACAAAAAACGATGTTCTAGATTGTGTAGAAAATGTAATGGATGTTCTAGAGAATGTAGAAAATGGAGGAGATATTCTAGAAAATATTGATGTTTTTCCTAAAAGAAAAAAATCTGAGCATGTTCTAGATGCTATAGAAATTGTAGAGGGTGTTCTAGATGCTGTATGATATGGTCCTTAGTTCCCAGATTCACTGACGCCTCATATAGCCTCTACAATATCATGAAAATGTTAATATGTATAATTAATAATAATGTATAATGTTTATTTGGCACCTCAAGAGTAAAATAATTTTTGAGCGCACAACGATCTTGTAATACATTTTTGAACTTAAACGGTTGGTGTAACTGACAGTAGGCCCGCACTCAACTTGTGACGTTCTATCATGAACAATTGCAAATGCTCCTTGAAGCAGGGCTGATTTGGCCACAGCTCGGCCGCAGTTACATTCAGAGGACTTTCGTTGTTCGGCTCACCGAGAAGCGACTGCACCGAGAGCAGAATCGTGCGCACATCGTAAAGCGCTGACCATCTTTCTTTCAACACGTCCAGACAAATATTTCCATTCAGATCTACGTTCGGATGAAAGCAGGGTGTTATGAACTTCACAACGGGCGCCGTGTAAGGATAGTTACTCAAAAACTCCAGAGTCAGCTTGAAAGTGATGCCTTCGTACACCGTATCGCAGGGACCATTTATGGTAGCAATCCACTTGAATAGGTTGTCTCCATCTGGGAAAGCTGACAAGCCCTGCACTGAATTCATCATAAGCATCATGAGTTCTTTTTTCAACCGGTTCGATACTGCGTGATTACTTTCAGATTTCTGGTTCTGTTCAATAATTTTTTTAATTGTAGGCGAAGTTTCCTGAGAGAATTGGTTTATGCTCTGATTAGCCATTGATGATCAAATTTCACTCAAAAACAGAACGTTTATATTCAAAGCGACATGGATCAACCACACCAAAATTAAATAAAAACAGATTGGAAACAGAATAACACATGGAAGATCATATGTCATAACTTGGGATCTTGATAGAGAATGGTCACACCGCTACTGTAATGGCTTGATTTTACCATCAATTTTCATTGGTTTACATGACAGCATGGTTTCTATTAACCCTTCAAGTGATGGGTGGTTCCTCATCCCATGACATAGAAACATTCATATACAAACCATGTTATAGAAACATACATCTCTAAAAAATGAAAAAATTGGACTCTTGTTGTAAGAGTGACCACTTTCCGAGACCTTCCTAGTGAATGTCATTCATGAGAACCCAAATAGCTACGGTACCCGGTCGATAGAAACCTCATAGAGCTGTAGTTTTTCATTCATCTCTCATAATTATCCTTCCCAAACACAATAGAGCTTAGGTCGGTATCACTAAAGCAAAATGTTGAGAGTCTTTGATTCAAGTTGTAATAATCCACATTCCATTATGAATATATAGCAATGTTTTTCCTTTCTCTCTTATAATGTCATCCTACTGTCCTATAGCTTAAGGTATTTCTGATAATAAAATTATTCCGATGTTACGAACTCGGTGTCACGCACAGGTTTT
Source organism: Laodelphax striatellus (assembly GCA_017141395.1). Classification (NCBI taxonomy): domain Eukaryota; kingdom Metazoa; phylum Arthropoda; class Insecta; order Hemiptera; family Delphacidae; genus Laodelphax; species Laodelphax striatellus. The sequence goes on along the minus strand of CM029531.1, from coordinate 10,121,967 downwards.
TTAAACCCATGTGACACCAAATTTATTGTATTAAAAAATTTTTGTACTGTGTGATTTTTCCAATAAAATTTCTGATTTCTGAAGTTAGGGAAAGGAAGATAAAGTAAAGTTTATATTAGTAATTAAAAGATATTCAGTTTACATAAAAATTTTGAATCACTATACTAGTTACTGAGAATTGATATTATATTTGAGCAAGTTGATAGAACGTTTTCAATTTTTTCAATATTTGTCTAACTTGGAAAAAATGAATTCTAGACGGAGAACAGTTCAGGGTGTAAACTATTTTCTTGTCAAAAGAGAAGGCCTTGAGTTGTAAAGAAATAATAAAAATAAATATATTATATTCAATATGATTTTGAGATGCCAGAACGATTGCAAGGGAATATATACACTATATACAGTATTGGTTGGATCTATATTTCATAATTCTTCATGAAATTCTAATAAAAATTAAAAAAATAGAACAAAGTATTGAGAAAGATTGATATGAAGGGTCAGAGATATGACGATTTTAAAATTTCAAGATCATTCAAATACATACGGTAACACCTAATTGTACACTTTTAGTTGTAGAAGTAAAACAACTCGCACCCGCGCTCACTCTTTTCTTTGCGGGTGCTACATTTTCTAAATTGCATTCTGTACCGGTAACAAGCATTATCATGTATTGCATTTATCTTCTTAGAAAATAGTTACCTATTCCACAGTTAATGAAAATTTTATCAGGATTCTTGGTGAGATTAGAGTCAAGGAACGCAAGTGGTGGAACTGACCCGAAACTGGAACATTTCATAGCACTTTCCCAATCACTTCGGAACATCGTTTCTAAAGAGACGAGACTACCAAGGTACATACTTTCGTAGGCTCACAATTATTGTCAAGAGAAATCTGAGCATAAACTTTTGCATAGGCCTATATCGCTTCAGAACAGTGCACATTGGATGATTTCGAATGATTGTAAAAAGTGTAATTACTTTTATCCTTCTGCACATTGGAGATAGTGCAAAGATTGAGGTCAGTGCAAATATAGTCGAACTTATCAAGAACCAATTAAATATCTATCTACTACAGAAACACAATCTACTAGGAACACAGTTTTCCCTTTTCAGTAATTAAAAAACGTAATTTTCCAGTTTCATGGTGCAATTACCTTATCGATCATTACGTAAAGAAGACAATTTTTAATACGATTTGATAAAATATGTCCTGAACACGCGTACATTAATTAGTTATTTATTTAGCACATGGCTTTCGTCGGTGAGGAGATCCGAAGGTTGTTCGCCGTATATAATCTAATTCCACTTAGGTTGAAGTGATCCATTTTTCAGAATGGTTTATAATTTTTAAAAAAAGCTATTTTTTATAAATTAAAGTCCAAAAGTTCATAAAACCATTAGTTATAGGCTGATGTGTTGTACCAAGTGCATACTGCACAAGATTATAATAAAACAGTTTGATGAGACTTTCCAATATTGGAAAAACGCTTCTCAATGAATCCATACATTGAACACGAATAAATTCGCATTGACATCACGTCATAATTTCAAAATGCAGTTTACTGTTTCGAAAGATATTTCTGAAGTTGAATAGGAGTCGATGATTTTAGGTGAAATATTAACATTGCAAGATTACTTGCTCCTAGAAATTCGAATATCTTTTTTGAGGAAATGTCGAAGTTTGTAAATTTGCTCCATCATGAAATTAATAGAAAAATCAAAACTTGGAGGCTTGACAAGATTAATCTTCATACTTATGAAAGATAACCAATGACACGATTACCAATGAGGTCACCTAACCAGTTTTTCCAATTTTGTATTGTATTTATATGTTGTATTATTGTATCGTTTTTGGAAATTTTGTGTAGATGAATGAAATGAAAATAACATAAGATAAAAATTCGTAATATGATGAGGATAACATTTCTTTCTTTTAGTCGAGTGTTCAATACCATTGAACATTTGAACCAAATATCTGTACAATACCGTACTATACGTCATGATTATTGGTTTAAAATAGCGTTTGAAACAGAAACATAATTTATCATTTCTCTTCGTCCGCGCACAGTCCGCAACTCTGATTACAGCAAGGGTACTAAGGACTTTAAATAGTAATGATAAGAGCTTCAGAAATTAGAAGTTGCAGAAGCTATTTAATTACAGACTGACATCGATTACAATTTTATAAATAATAGTACATTGATTTCTGCGGTAAGAAGACTGCGAATTTACACATAATATTAGAACGATTACCATTGTCTTCCAAGTATATGATTATATATAATCAAGTGTAATTATCTTTGTCGTTATCATTGTAAAATCGTGATTCAGCAGCCTACATTTTCGTACAAACCAGTGTTGTCAAGTTGATTAATTGAATTTGAAATGAACCCCGCAACGTTTGTTTCAAAGTACCAAAACAGTATTTACAAGACACAAAATAAACGTAATTCTAATACAAAATTCGAATTTTATATCATCACTCGCTTGGGTTTTTGAAACCTCGAACCTATTCTAGTTAGTTTATTGATAGGCACAAGGAGGAATGGCTCCAGCATGCATTTCTTCGAAGGTGCCTTCCTCATCGTCGTCATTATCAGCCGGCTGATTGCTCCTGTCATTTGGATCGTAGTCGTAGAGGTCGACTTCTTCCAGCATTTCAGCTGGAGGTATCACAGCAGCAGGCCGTGCCGGTAGAAGACTCTCCAAAATCTGTACAAACAAAAACCGAACCATTATGTACTTCATTTATTCAGCAATGAACAATTGATACTTACTGGAAAGCTTAAACAACCTATAGTAAGCATTATAATTCTATATAAAAGTATAGTAAGTTATATTCATTTAATTTGGCGGGTGGCGAATAACTTTCATACAAAATTCCTATGGTAACGGGTGATGTTCTGTTCATTTCTTTTTTAAATATTTTTACATGTTATATGCAGTATTTATTTGAAAAAAAAAAACAACAGAACATCACCCGTTACCATAGAAATGTTTAATGAAATAAACAAATTATTCGCCATCCGCCAAATTAAATTAATATACCTATATTGACTGTAAGCTAAGGCACAGTTAAACGATTTTAGTTTCCAAGTTGAAGAATATAATCTTTTGATTTTTTATTTGGTGTTTTTGTTTGCATCTTGAATATGAACTTACTTGAAAATATTCTAAAATTGTTCTGCTTTTGTTTTCAAAGAGGAAATTAATGATTTAGTAAGATGATATGACATAACCTGAATTTGGACTTCTTGTATAAATTTGAAGAGGACCGGTTTTGAGCATAAGCATTTTGTACTCTTATTTGTAAATGATTGATTGATTTAGGTAGTTCTCTATCTGGGGCTAAGGCACGCTAAAAAGTACAATATTTTAAAAACGGCAAGAGCTACAAAACAATAATTATTGTGACAAGATATTTATAGAATTATGATGAGCTATTCAAAATACACAAAACATACACAATTACAAAGTACGATTAGTGAAACTATATTTGCTCAAATATATAAAAAGAAGAGTAGAAGCTGATATTATTACCTTCAAATTTTCTTCGCTGATCGAATGATTCGCTGGGAACTCAACGTCAAATTTGATATAGAGATTTCCTTTTTCGAATGGATTTCTATAAACGGGCATACCCTCTCCTCGTATACCTTTAATATCACCTGAAAAAAAACAAGTGAATACATCATTTAAACAAGAGCTAGAGGATTTTAGAAATCTAAAATATAAGTTTTCACATGAAAGTTAGCCAGTTATAGATCTAGAGTTAGGTCACTTGTTACTGCTTACTAATACAAATAATAGGACCAACAAACAATAGGTAGACCTACTCTATCTGGTTTTCTAGAGAGGCAGAAGGTGTCACTATAACCTGACAGAATACACTGTACTATACAAGCCTTAGGTGAAAAGAGAGAAAAGCCTGAAACTAGACTTTTATAAGACTGATATAGCTAGGACATAGTAGCTCATGGTGAGGCTTTCAAAATCTCAACGAATTTCAAGGCAAATTTGAGACAATATTTTCGATTGAAGTTTTTAGATGTGTTTCAAATGGCAAAGGTCTTCTGTAAGGCTTCAATTACTTCTGGTAGGCTACTCTTCTACTGAACCTCCAACTGTGAATGGTAATTTACTTCACAAATCGATGAATGGCAGTCAACAATAGTAATCAACACGATAATGGTAGTCAACTCGACAACTCGATAAATTCATCTCTTTTACAGTGAAAACATAATAATTTGGTTATCTCATTTAAATGTTTACCTGGTTTGATAATGCTTCCCGCTGGATGATTGATGAGTAGATCTCGTCCGTCGAGATGTTTCACAACCAAAGAGAAACCACAAAGAGCATCGGTGAACGTGATTTTCTGAGTCATATACAGATCATTGTCTGATCGTTGAAATCGATCATGTGGTTTCAGTTTCAAAACTAGAATCACATCACCCGGAATCATGTCGGGCTGGAAAAAGAACCATAATAATGATTTTAATTGTTGTTTAATAATCAACAAATAAGTCAGGTTAATTAGAAAGAGATTGAAAAAGAAAACATTATTTCAAAGTTCGAGTTTCGAACAATACATCGCCGAAAAAGTTGAGAGATGAGGAATAAAAAAATTCATTTTTCTAGTTTTGTTGGATAAAAATGCCTGTAGAAACTTCAAATCTGCACTTCCATAAGAAACATACAAACAAAATACTAATTGTACAATTTTTTTTTTTGTTAATTGTAAACGAAAAATTACTCCCTTGTTTGATGTCTCAATTTAAATTAGCATAGTTTGATGTCTCAATGTAGCTCATCAGTGAAGATAAATAATTGAAAATAAAGACCCAAAACTTAGGAGGATGAGATATTATTGAACAGTTTAGCACTCGGTGAAATGCTAATTTCTAATAAAAGTTTTTTAATATACAATGAAAGATTCCGCTAATTCTTAAATCTTAATTTCTATACCCTATAGCAACATGATAGGTATGAGAAAAATTATTTGGTCAACTCATTGTACAGAAAAAAATTGTTCTTACCTGCTGATGCCCTTCGCCTCTGAAGTAAATTTTTTGACCATCAGCCATGCCCTTGTCAATTTTCACATTCAAAATTTTTGTTTCGTTTAGAACTTTCTTACCGCGACAGCCAGGACAGAGGTCCATTTCGTGAATTACATAGCCTGCAAATGAAGATGAACAGAAGGATAATTTGGGAGATCAATCTGCATGAAACAAGACTAAAAATCAGGAATCATGCCCTTAGCTGATGTATATTGAATGTGGATCTGAATTAATCAGAACCTTACATTTTCAAGAATTAACTAGAAAAAATAGACAAGTACTGTATTCACTCTTTTGTCTAGTTGCATGGTTTGTCTTTCGTATAACGAGATAGATGAGATATCAGACCATAACATTTTTCAATAGAGATTAGAAGTAACCACGGATACTGGAACACACGGTAGAGTTCATGAGCAGGATGCGCAGTTTAGGTACTGCTGCGAAAACGACTTAGCACTGGACCCAGTTACCATCGAAACGTTAAATTAATAAGGTTCCGATGACGTCATGCATGCTTCTAAAAATTAACGCTATGCAGTAATCTAGGCAGTAAGTATACAAATAAGCTAATCTATTCGCTGAGATTATAATTCGCTTGTAACCATAATTAGATTACAAGAAAATATAATTTTTCTAATTGTTTTGGCCAAGAAATACATTTTCAATGTTTGAAAGACTCCAGACCATTTTTTTCAATCTTCATAATTTTGATATTTTTATAACAGATTGGATTAATTCATGAACTCATAGTCATAATAAGGAACTTACCCAATCCAACACAATCAGTGCACTGCGTTTGAACCTGCTGCGCCATGGTTGGATGAAGGTGTCGAAAAGTCAATTTCACGCCGTAACCTTTACAGGATCGGCAAGGATATGTTTGACCAGACTTCGATCCTTTCCTGAAGAGGATAAGATTAAAAAATATGTGATTAATTTACGGTTATCAAATACATTGGAAATGAAATAAGCTGTGTTATGAAAGTTTAATTTATTTTTACTCGGAAGAAAACCCAATTGAGATCATTTTTACATTCTTGAAACATTAATTTAGTTAATTTGAAGTTATAGTTAGATCCGCATATATCAAACAAATACAGTATAGAAATCATTATATTTATTGGTTAATTTCTCTAATCGGATTATCAACAATAGACATTACAGTGCTTGACCCCTTATAAGAATTTCTATGAATTTGAAACACTAGAAAAACTGTTCATCATACAGAAAATCAGTAATCTTAAGATTAGGCTTCAGAAAATCTGTACGAGAAAAATTTAAAACCCTGAACACATTGACAATTTATGGACTTTTATACAATCATGGAATGTATTCAAACTCTTAAATTCAAAGCTCTAGAAAATTTTACCCATCGGCATCATACACGCTCAGGGAGAAAATATGCACTTCAACAGCATAGTAGGCAGATTTTTTACCAAAAGACCCTCTTACATGGGAGCCAAGTTCTTCAATGAAATACAAATGAGCATCAGAGAGAAGGAAGGAATGGCATTCAATCTCGAACTGAAGAGGGTTATAATATTAGTGAGCCGCTACTCGTTTTATTATTGAGATGGGAGTGAATCTACTTGAAACTAAGTATTAGTAAAGGGACCAAAATCTCTATTTTTTTGGAAAACCAGAATTCTTTATAATAGTTAATGAACATGTATTTATTTTGATATTCCTTCCCACAAAAAATAAAATATATATATATATATATATATATATATATATATATATATATATATATATATAGAGAGAGAGAGAGAGAGAGAGAGAGAGAGAGAGAGAGAGAGAGAGGATATAATGATCAAAGTAATTACTGTACTAGATCAGTGCAGTGTAGTTGTTTTTTTATAGTAATCTCAATTGTACTCATAATCTCAATTCAACTAGGTACCAAAGTGTATGACACATCAGCACTGCATCAAATTGAAACCGCAATTCAACAAGTGATTTACTTCGCGTCTCGGGCTACAATAAGTAGTTTGAGAAAAACTGTGTACAGTGCACATGCAAAACTCAAGAGTTTTGAATTTTTGCATAACTCAAGATTAATCTTGAACTAAATCTGGATATCTTACCCACTGCAAGTAGCGCATAGAACCTTTTTACTAAGCTGCAGTACTGACGTTTTGTTGCCATTATATAATTCCTCAAGTGTTACCCTGAAACAAACATCAATTAATTACGAACTTTCCAAAATTTCAACTTTGAATTTAAGATATTTTACTTGTCTATATAATATGTTTAAATTCATGAGAAATGCATCAAATTAATAATGATATGTACTACAAGGACACAATGGGATTTTGATTTGAATTTGAGATCAAAGTCGGAAGATTCAAAACAATTTTGGCCAGTACATTTGAATCCCTATTGTTTACAAAATATAGGCTAGTACCAAAGGATCTTGCGATCTTTATTCAATTGTAAATTCAATAGTTATTGAAGATAAATAATACTGGCAAAAAATTGAATGACAATACCTTAGGTGAGTGACATTTCCGCAAATAATTTAAAACGCCTAATCAAGTCGTGTTAATGAGTCCTGAATAAGTAAACTGATCAACAAAAATTAGATCTAGATATCTAAATGAATGAACAAGCTAAAAATAGGGTAAAGCAATGGTGCTCTCACTCACTTAACAGAATGAAAAGTATTTTCGCCTTTTTGATTGAACATACGACTGCCCATGCCAAATAAGCCGCCTGAAAAGAACTGGGAAAATAATAGACCGTCCCCTCCAAAATCTTGTACTCCTTCTTGAATTCCTCTGATTCCATGTCTATCATATATTGATCGTTTTTCAGGATCAGAAAGCACCTCATAGGCAAAAGAAATTTCTTTAAATTTGTCACCTGCATAAGGATTTTTGTCAGGATGGAATTCTTTGGCAAGGTTGCGATATGCCTGAAAAAGAAAGGATGAATTAATGATAAAAATGTTTCAGCTGCAACTTAGTAGAATCTAAGCTCAATTCAGCACAGAAATATCTAAAGCTGTAAAGGCGCGACCACACAATGACAGTCGACTGTCAACTAGTTTTTAGTGTTATTTCTGAAATTTCAGGTAAGAAAACGCTCGTTTTTCTTTAAAATTAATACTATAAGTGACATTGGAGTATTATGGTACCGTACCGGTACTGTACCATAAATGACATTAATTCTTATAAGTTATTGAAATAATTCTTATAAATTAGACGACTGGCGTCAATTGGTAGGTGCATTTATAAGAATTATGTAAATCACATAAGTATGAGAAAGAATGTAATTTATAAGCGTTTCCTTACCTGAAATTCTAGAAATAACTCTAAAAAGTAGTTGACTGTTGTCCTGCGGTAAATAAAGCAAGCCTTGAAGCATAGTAGCCTAAATAACTTAATTGAATCGAAACAATTATTGATCTTTATTGTGGTAACTTTTCTGTGGTTAACCCTGTCTTAAATTTACCCCACCCCCTTCAAGTTCAGTATTTTGGCACAATTATTCTCGGCTATTTTTGAAGATATCGACTCAAATTTTTTAAAATGAAACTAGACAAAAATAAGGCGCGCTAGCACAATTTCTTTGGAAGTTTATTTGTAAGGGAATAAAATTGTCTAAAAATATCAAAACAGCTTCAAGAAGTCACCTTTTGAATTAAAACAACTCAATTATGATCCCATTTTTAAAAAAATGCACCTTAATTTATCTACTTGAAAGCATAAGCAATATCGACTCATCAACAAATGAAGATCAAGTAAGATTACATTCGATCAAAGAAAAATTTTCTATATATCTTGTGAACATTTAGAAGAACAGTATGTATGACATCAATTTTGGCAAATAAACAATAACGTCAGTTTCACACGTAGCTTCAGTTTTTGCATCCAAACTTTTGGCACAAAAATAGATTAGTCACAGGTTAATTCAAGATAGTCAATTCAAACAAATCTATAATATTATTTTAGATTCAAGTAATAAATAGCCTTGATGATCAGAACAGAAACAACAACCTAGCAGTTCCTGTCATGTCACAAGCAATCTAACCTAATCGGTATTGACAAGATACATTGATTTTCAGCTTTTGCAACGTTTCAAACCTACTGCAAAGTATCTAAACATAATTATAACGATTTACCTTCTTCAATTCTGTCTCTGATGCGCTTCTACTAACACCTAAAACATCGTATAATTTTGTTTCAGCCATCTTCGAGACGAAGAACAACTGCAAAGTCCGAACCTGCAAACGTGAAGAACGAACGAACGGAACGATGAACCCAGCCAGCAGGTGACAAAGAACGAGAGCTACAATGGTGACTTGATAGTACCCAAAGAAGTTCACTTGACTCTGGATGACAGATTTCAAAAAAATGATTGCCCACAAACGAATTTGATTTAGATATTCAAAAATAATTCACTCGAATTCTGCGAATATTATAAGCTGTATCCGAATCTGTGGGTACTGAATTAAGTTCATGAAATATTGAAAATAATAGATACACGGCCTTCTTGTTCAGACTTGTGCAATGTGCAGGTCTCCATCTTGAAAAAAGGCGGTCAAATTCAATTTCCCTTCTCATTCAATTGACTCTCATTCCTATGAAGATCAAATTAAAATTTGGATTTTATTTAAAACGCTGTTGTGCACTAGGTTGATAAGCTTTAGTTGTACAAAAAAGCGTGAAAACGACCAAAAGAAGGATGGATGAATGTAATTAGTCTATAATATTTTTAATTTTTAGCTCCTGCAATGGATTTTCATCTGGAATTATTATAATTTTTATTTTATATAAAAGTTTTTCCACAATAATTGCAGGCTGAAGCGATTTTGTAATCTCTTCTTAGATTCATACACTTTTTGGACATTACTTAGTACTTAGTATGCCGTGTAATTCAATATATTCACATCTACCTAATATAGTGTGTTATTCCTGATTTATATACATGACATGAATTATTTTCTTAACTACCTTTTCTACTTCTCTCGTTTTCAGCAATACATGTTTAAATTATATATGTATTATGATAATTAAAATACAATAAGACTAGTCTTTTTGGAACATGTTTTTTAATTTATCTCAGATTCTTTTAGGTACCTTTAGACTCGATATTTATTCACTATTAAGATTAAGAGAACCAATTTTCATAGAAAATAAATTGACCAATCTTATTATTTGATGACGATAAAGTTTATTGTTTTCTAAACTCTAAGATGTCAAGTGACTCAACTTTAGAAATTTCACTGAAATTGAGAATATTTCAAGTTGGTAGAGGATGGTATAAAATACAGTATTAAATTATGGCAAGGGAGAATATAAAATTACTTTCTCAGGCAAATAAATCAATTTCTCTTTTTTTTTTAAAGAAACCCATTGATTTATATACATACTTTAACTCAGTTCAGTTATAAAGAGTAACCACAATTAAATTTTATAAACTTCATTAGGCTACTTTTGGTTGATCGTACCGATCAGTGATAATTAACTTATTATAAAAGAAGGATAAAATTATTAAACTCAGCAAACCGTAACATGATAGAAAATGGAAGTCTATAATATGCTAATTCTTAGTCAAAAAGTTGAAGTTGCATATTTCAGTCCAGTTCCGGCCAAATAAAGCGTAATTTCCTCATCCATTCCAAATAATCAGTGAATAGAGTATTTCAAGAATAATTAATGAAAGTAATTCACCTGATAAATTGAATAATTGATATAAAAATTCTGAGCCATACACTCTTTTGTTCTTCTCAATATTATTTTGATTAATTTGATAAATAAATCAATAGGTAACAAATAACATCTTATTTTGAAATAGGCTACTAGCATCCATTTAGCTGACATGGTATCAACAAATAATAATATTGCAAGCCTTCAACCCAGTATCATACAAAACAAAGAAATTTCAAACTCTACAATCGCGTATCGATAATAGGAAACTATTAAAGAGACTTAAGTTGTTTGTTTTTCCCCACTAATTAATGAAAAATATCCCCACATCTGGCAACACTGAACTGACGACACAAGTGAAATGACCTAATTTCAGAAGGAAACGAAAACAGTCCAGTCGCAGTCCAGTCCATCATGTGTGAATAGACCTTTAAGAGACTTACTGTCGATTGCATGAAATTCAATTAAAACGTAATCTTATGGAGCTTGAAAAAATATCTAAATTCATATAATAAGAAATTCCCTTGCATTCTTGATTGTCGTGAAGGTTTTTTCAAGCCTCAAATGGATCCATTAACGGCAGTTGGAGTTAATTGGTTGATTTATTTAGGGAATTTGATTTGCTTTCTTGCATTTGGATCATGTAAGTATCTTGACCTTGATCTTTTTAATCTTTTATCTTGATACAAATAGGTGGCCCTGGACTGGGAAATAAATTAGAAGATCCTTTATCCTACAAAATTATAAAACTCCAATCAGAATACAGTAGTATAATAGAAATAATCATTGAAAGAAAGATACAATCATTATTGCTAAAAAAACTTTAGTTTCCAAGTGAGAGTGGAGCCTAAAGAGAATCTTTTTCACTCTGCAGTAGGCCTAATCTATGCACTAGATTACTACAACCGCAGGGGGATATTACTACCCACCGGTGATAAAGGGGATATCACCCCTGAAATTTTGGAACATAATGGACTAGTATACTGTATAATTATGCGATAATTATACCGCTATATGTATATATTCTCAAGAAAACGTTTTCATAAAGAAGAAATCCCCCCCACCAGCCGAAAAAAATGTCTGGGTTCGCCCCTTACTACAGCAATCATGAGCGTTTCATTATCATCTGAATAAAAAAATTATTATCAGTCTTTTAATCCATTCGAATTTCTGGATGGGACTTTGCATTTTGAAGGTTCAATAGCTCTGTACAATTGCCATGAACGCGAACGTAGGTTAGCTGCACGTTATCCTGCTTCTCACTTGCAAAGGGCGGATGACCTAATTCATTGATGTCATCCTTGTCTGGTTTATGACCCCTACTGCTATCTCTGACAGACAACTCCTCCTCATCCTTCTGCGTTCTTCTCCTCTTCCTTCTCTAACTTGGATGTGCCGCTTTCGTCTCTCATTTGATAACAAAAATGAGAAAAAACGCCACGCGCTAAGCTTGTTAGTGAGTTGATTGTCCGCCAGATGGTGTATGCTGCCAACTCTTGTTTGAAGATGAGTTAACGCCCAAACTCGCAGAGTACGAGCATTCTCAGCACAAGAGCTCTACAGTGATAAGTAGTGATAACTGATAAGAGCAGATGTTGGGTTAAATGAAAAGCCTACAGCAGTTCTTGTTTTCAACGTTGAATAATAATAATTTTCAATTGACAAATGTTGAATGACATATTTTATCCAATATTGTCTTACCGCTTACCCGACCGAGAGGCGCAATCTTCTTCAAAGATGATAATACACAGACCCGGAACTCGTAGTCAATCTTGAAATTGTAAAGTCGATGATTCTTTCTGATGCTTGAAGAGTATTATCAGAACCAGGAACCGTTGTATTATCACACCGGCAAAGCGGCAATAGCTACCTCGGCTAACTGAGTGGATGAAGGAAATTGATTACACAAATCTATTATATTGATCTGACATATTCTAGGGGAATTAAAAAAAATAAATAGAATAATGTATTTGAAGTTACATTTAGATAGTTGATAGGTGGATAATTTATTCGCCATCATTATTTTCTCTGTAGGAGAATATGATACATTCTGTTCAGAGATTGATAACAACTTCTGCTAAATCCACAAATAACTATAGGCCTATAGTTATGTTAAATGAATACAATCATGATCACAAAAAGGATGGTGCTAGGCACCCTGAAGCAAACGATGTATTATGTTAAAAATGTACTTTCAAATTCAAGGGTTCTGAAACATATAATTTCAGTCTAAATTCGCCAATTTGTGATTGAGTCCGATGGTTCCCATTCCTATTCATTCCTGAGTTAGATTCCCATTTGGACCTGACATCTTTTCTATGGAAACCTTACAAACAATCGCCTTATTACCATCAGTTGCTATAGTATCGGGTTTATGAGGAATAATCCACAAAAATGGAATTACGAGCCCAACTATGGGCGAACCCAGGAGGGGGAGGACAGGGGGAGGATTGGGAGGGGTATAGAACATAAGTTCTATGAGTACTGAGATCTATGATATAGGCTACTGTTCCATTATATTCCAAAATTTCGGGACCCCTAAGTGGCTGAGCCCAACTATAGTTGGGAGAGATTTCAATTCCTCTCCTTTTCTACTACCTCAACTCCTTATTTAGATCTTTGTTTATAACTGACTGTACATAATATTATTCACATTTCATATCTTTGTATTATTCTTTTTGTAAGTAAATCAGTTGAAAAATATTATGCTTTCAATTTCGTACACCTACTTTACCAGTGAGAATTTTCAATCCGTTCTATATCAGGTATACGAAATTAGTCAGCTAGACACTTATCGTGGGAGAAAAGGGAGAGTTTTTGGTGGATACATGTGGTTTTCCAACGCAGCCAATATTATTCAATAAAGTACTGCACATTTGTAAAATACATAAAGTACAATTAATATAACTTTCTATAATATTCTATCATATTCTACAATAATATAATAATTAATTCATGTACTCTCACATTCTGTAATTTTTATTTCATCATATCCTATACCTGAATTTATTATTCTATATTATGCTACTCTATATCATTATTTATTTTTTAGTGTATTGTGTTCTTTATATTCTCCACAGTCAGTTGACTGTGTCATTTAAAATCAAACTCTCTAGAATTCCAGGAACTTCTTGATCGTTGAGAACAGTTTCCCTTCTTCTTGTACTGAGAACTGAGAAGACCCATCATGTAGTACGTTCTCAAGAAGCGACTGATAAGAGGTAACAATGGTTTGAGGCCAGAGACGGTGACGGCACATGCCTGTGGCGACAGAAGAGTTTGTTCTCTTCAGAGTCGGCGACCTCCGCTCTGCGTAGCGCTGTCTACCAGCCGCCACCGCCACTGCCATATTGATTTTTACCTTCGGCAACATCACGCCCTCCCAAGCCAACCCCCCCTCCTTGTGGTCCTCACCCTGATGTCGCCTGTTCAAAGCTTACATCTGAGCACCACCTCCGAGGCGGTAGACGTCGAATTTTTCAAGAGCAATCACTTCACTCGTCCGCCAAGCATCACTCTTTTGAGGAGTTATCACGTTCCTAACTAGAAAAAATGTACAATGTTGCTGCAATGGGAAATTCTCTGTTGCAAGATGGAAGGAGTCTAGACTAGATGTTCTGGTTTGAAAACGATGAAAATATTGTGAAATTATTTAACAACCATTGTAAAATTGTGAAATGGATGACGTAATAATTAGAGAAACGGAAACCCAAATAAAAGATATATAAGCTGTTCTGAAGACTTCTGCTGCAGCAAATATTGTCAAAACAACTAAATAGCAAGAAGATAATTGATGAATGCCACTGTACAAAAAGGTGGATGAAGAAACATCGGTATTTGATTCTAACATGCTTGGGAGATTTTAAACGTTGCTTGTAAACCAAGTACTAACCCTTAAAATGAATTTTACAATGTTGGGTTGCACGAAGCAAGATTAATTTGAATCAATACAATGCTAATCAAATGTCAGCTGATTCAAAATAGTTCATCCCGGTTGGTGCAATCCAACATTAGTGCTCTATGATAATTTCTTCATAGTAGCATTGATTGTTTCAGCTTTTTCTTTGCACCAATAAAATACCTTTCACCTCCGAGAAAATGAACTGTATACATCAATCTCATGCCTTTGACAATCGGAAACTATTGAGATGTCTTTCAGAGTTTTAGGATTCTTGCTTCCTCTAATCGTATATATTTGCATCTATGCTGCCTGTTCTAGACTGGAATCTAGGCTACACCACAGAGAAGGAAGAATAAATTGAGAAAAAAAATTCTTCCTTCTCTGTGGCTACATCAAAAACCTATACGATCTGCACTGAAAAATAAAAGAAAACAAACATTTATTGAAAAGCTAATAGGCAATCTGCTTCTTCAAACGATTGGAATATCTGAAGATTGAGTACACCCAATACTTTTTGTAATGAATAACATTTTTCATGTCTTACTTTCCACATTTGAACGAGTAGTGTCTCAAAAAATTATTTTAAAGTGGATGTATATTCAGTAGATGAATTTGTTACACTTTTGAAATCCGTCCACGCTCACATTTCCCACAGCATTATCAAGGGTCAATAATTTTTTTTACGCGCATGAAAAAGAAGAAGAAGGAGGAGGAGAGGTAACATAGGCAGTAGAAGAATTACAGTGAGATGGATTCAAAATTATTGTGAAATGTAGTTCAGTGAGATCAATCGGCGTGAGAATTGGGTGACGATGGGCGAAAGGGTCAAATATATTCAGTCAATTTGTCCGCTGCGTGAGATTGTGGGGGTGGATTGCATCTCGTTGCGCAGGAAAGGACTGCAATGTTTACTTGGCTAAACCACTTAAGGCGCAATGTGGTTGGTCTTCCAGTTAGCACCGGGACCATGACAAGGGAAGGGGAAAGGAAAACAGTCTCCCACCCTTTCAGAGCGGCGTCCTTGATTAGTATTTCACAATGCGACGCCTTCCACAATCACTTCCGTCTCGACCAACTGAGGGTGACACTAATTTACACTTTAAAATTAATATGCGGTTTGATCTCCATTATTAAGCATGAAATAATGTCTACAACCACTTTAAATAGGAGCATAACACAAAGTTCATTGATCTCTATTATGTAATAAAGTAATATCCATCCATATTGTACTTTTATCCATTTATTATTTTATTATCCATTTATCTCCTTCAATCTGAACCTATAAAGTTTCAAGCGTGCATAAAATAAAATAAATAAGTCATAAAGAGCATAAGGTCAAAGTGAGCAGTCAACTGATCACCAACAAAGTAAATGACTGTAAGAATTTGACCGATTAAAATAAATGGGGGCTCAACAGGTTTTGCTTTAATAACTTGAAAGTAGAATGAAATTTGAATTAAAATAGGGATTGATTTGCGGACTTTCAGTATTTCAGAGAGCATTACAAATGTTTAATTCGTTTGGAAAACGTGGTGAATTTTCAAGGTATGTTGAGATACTAATTCACTAACTTTTGTTAATTCCATTCATTTCCCAACAAGCAGATGAGCACTTCAGAAGATTTATGAGCCCAATTTATTCTTATTCAAGTATCTTGGATGATTGAAATTCATCTATTCCATCATGTACAAGAATAGCAGTCAGAAAGAAAACCCCCGACTGTTGCTCAAATCTTCTCCTCTATCAATTCATAAATAAGAGTAGAATCATAGAGAAGCGATACTCTCTAGATATTCTAATATGTTCTCTGTGGTAGAATATTGTCAACTTTCTGCTGAGAAGTCACTGTATACCCTGTGCCAACCATGCAGGGTTTTGAAAACTATTTTAAAATCTCGAGCTTTAAATGAAGTAGTAGTCGGTTTCTTATTAAATTTATTCTCTAGTTTCTATTTAGATACCTGTATCTATCTTATATCTGAATAGCATTGGCTTGTATCAGATGAGTTTTATTTGTTATACCTAAAAATTAAAAATTCAATGTACTTGAAAATTCAATTGGATTTATTTGCGCAGAGAAATGGACAGATAATGCATTTCCTCCACGTTTTCCTCGACTGTTTACACTGGAGTTCTCTCCATTTCCGTGCTGGCAATTGCATCGTTCACTAGCGATTGACATGTTCATCTTTATTGATGAACGATGATACAAACAAACTTGAAGGACTCAGATGAGAGGAATGTGCCTCTGCCTCCTTTCTGAGCCTCTTCCTGCGACACCAGCTACGCCCTTCTCGGTTCACATCTTCCTCCTCTTCTTCTTTTTCTTCCTCTTCCTCCATTCTATCTTCTTCCTCTCGTGTCTTCTTCTTCTGTGGCTGCAGTGGTCGTGGTCGACTGCCTTACTCAGGCTATCTTGTTACACGAGGTCTTCAAGTTCTATGTATGCACTTGGTAAGTAAGACTTGGCTTAGACGAGGCAGAAGACTTGCTCTTCCAGTGACTCGTCTTTGAACGTGATATTTCCATCGACCTTCAAATCTGCTCGTATCAATGTCATATGTTGAGTGTTGAGCTCGATTCTTCTTCTTATATTCCAGAGATTTCAGTATCCATACTCCATTCTGATCGGTTGTGACCTCGTGGTGGGAAAGGACCAGGATATATACAGACTTTGACTTTTTCTTGACTTGACATTTATTAAAAATTATTGGACTGTATTATGAGTATTATGATTTTCAAATATTGAATAGTGTGCTAAATTTGTAGTATATTGTGCCGAAGGTAATCTTTGGATTAAGGGACCTTTTGAAGGGTCTTTTTGGAAGATACCTTCAAAGGGTATCTTAAAGAGTATAAAGACAATTGGTCTTCTTACCAAATTAAACATTAGAAGCGGTTAGAATAAGAAGTATTCCATTCTGTTAAATTCCATTATTAGATTATTATGATGATAAGCTGAATGGCAGATAGCCATTAATTAATAATTCTCTAATATTAAATTAAAAATATTATCAGAAATGCAAAGAAAACTTCTATCTCTATTGAAAAGCTCTATTTGAGCTGTAAAAAACTGTCTATTCAACTCCAAATAAAAACTTTATTTGAAAAATCTATTGAACTCTATTGAAAATTCTATCTTGTTGAAAGAAATCTATTGATTGTTTGGCTGCCAGGAAGCCAAATCGCTCATCAAAATCTATTTTTATGAATATCTAAGGTGGAAAGAGGTGTTAGAACTTACGAAAGGTTCTAATTTCTAACGTAATTGTTTTATTTTTCTCAAAATTAGCAATTGCATTCTTACCTGATTTCAACTGAAGATGAAATACTACCTCATATTATTCTTTTTGTTTGGGTTTACTTCCGTGGAAGAACATGAAACAAATAATAAGAGTTGGGCCTACATAGAGCCATAGACTAACTCTATATAGCTAGCTCTGTTAGTTAACTCTGTATAGTTAGTCTATGATGGAGCTTTTAAGACACCGGCAATTACAGAAGAGATTAGTAAAAATATTTTAATAGAAGAAGAACTTATAAAATATTTAATATTAATATGTAGTTAAGTATTTCATACATTTGAATAGAAATTTCAATAATGATCTATATTTTTATTTCTGAATCCATAATGAAAAGTTGCATGTACTTCTTGCAAGTTATCAGTGATCATTAGTAGTTAGCAAACCATTATCAATCTCTCGTAAAGTGAAACTAAAATACAATGTAGCAGAATTTATACTCGTGACCGAGCGCTATGATTGGGTGTTGAACGGCCTATCAAGGTGAACTCCAGCCATTGGCCTACATTTAAGCACCTCCCACAATGGGCGGTTTCTACTAACGTCATATAATAGCAATGGCGGTTCAAACCAGATCTATGGCCTTTATTTGCTATTCAAAACAAAGAAAGGCAATAGATATTTACAAGACACAAATTAAGTAAAATTAAAATAAAAAGAAATCAAATTTCATTCGTGTCTTGTAAATTTCTATTGCCTTTCTTTGCTTTGTTACTTGATTGAACTACCATTGCTTTTAGCCCATTATAGGCTGTCCAAGTCCCAATCACAGCGCTCGGTCACGAGTATAAATTGTGCTTACCGTTTGACAACTTCAAGTCTTTTTATTCAGTTTATACAACTACCACAATGTCACCTTCACTACTACACAGGAAAAAAAGAGAAAAAATCTTCTAGTATTGCTTGGAAATAATTTGGTTTATTATGAATTACATTTCTGAAATCCTCAAAATAAAAATGTAATTTCATATTCCTATTCATAAAGTTGAATCCATTTGAAATCAAACCCAAATCTAAATCAATGCCGTAGAAATGTTGTTAATTCCTATGTTGTTAAATATATTCTATATTTATAACTTCTTTATTATAACTTCTTTATAAATATAACTTCTTTATTCCTTAGCATTGAACCACAGTTGTTTATCCGCCATTCCGTGCAATCACGTATCCGCCATTTTGTCTCTTCAAACTGACGACTCTAGCCAATCAGGTGCTACCATTACTCAACCAATCACGGAATGGCAGTTTCTACTAAGCACTCCCAAAATTGTATGGCCAATCTGATAAATTGGTCTGATATGGTCTTCTCATTGCAGCGTACATTATTAGATGTTTCGATGAATGTATGACTGTAAAACAGTTATCCTAACTCCTGATACAGTATCACTTGAAGGAGAATTCGAATCCGTCATTGGTTGCTTTGACCGAGATTTCATTAATGAATAATCTGGCTCTCGTGAATTTTAGGAAACGTTACTAAGATTTCAAATAATAAGTGAGGTAGATTTTTGTAAATGGGAGAACATCTAGCATCGAATAATACGAATTAATAACTGCAGGTAATGTCTCAAATTAAATTGATTCCACGTTTACGTGAATTCTAAACAATTTGATTTGATTAATATGATGACGTATCAGGTTCAACTAATTTCACGTTGATATTGTATTTCCAAATGCTGAACAAGCAAGTTCTAGCTGACATGGGGTTGACAGTGGCATAGTAGCCTACTACTGTCCTGCCCAACTGAAGTAACCATTATCATTCTGGGTGAGCCCCTTGGCCAATGTCCCTTCTCCCAATCATCTTCATTATCATTATCGGATATTCAATACTACAAGCAACTGATCAACATAATAATCATCATCACTATTATTGTCATGTCAGCCTCTGTGGAATTGACCTCTGCGAGCTTCCCTTCTCCATCCCTCAACTGCACTGTAATCAATTATATTGATATGGGTTATACATATACGATGAGATTGATTGATAACATTATTCATGCTAATACAAAACACAATTATCTCAATACAGCCTACAGCGACCGTGAACTACAAATTTGGTTCGACGCAATCATGATTCCGTTTATCAATCAATGCACAGAAGTTGAAAAGTAATTAGAGTTGAAAGAATTTTATGATGCGAGATAATTATTCTAGAATGAAGGTGAATCCAGGTTACACATTTCCAAAAAACAAGGCACATTGTCAGCTTCAGGCTACTCATATCAATTCAATAATGATTGAACAGTTTTTTAGGAGACGGCAAATCAATATTATTATGACAACCTCATACAGTAGTTACTTTCAACATACTCTCTCTAGATTTCTCCAACATGACAAACCTACTGACAGATAATGAAGAGTTGAAATCATAATTTCCATGCTACTTACTGATTATGAGAACAGCAAAATCTAAAAAATTAATTCATTACTTATCGGAGGATGTCAGTTAATAATGATGTCGTATACAGTATTTTATTTTCTATAATCCATTTCATTTTTTTCGTGGCGTACTGTTTACCTCAGTAGAATTCAACTAAGAAGAGGTTCAACGTTCAAGAGCAAATAAATTTGAACAACTACAAAGTGACTGAAACGGAATGATGTTTTCAACTTAGAACTTACATTGTAGTGTATTTTGCATGGCATAGGCCTAGGCTAGGCTAATTTGAGAAATTCTTTCCCCTATAAAACAGATTAAACATATTACAGAGACGACAGCTTGAACAGGAAATGTGATTTGAGACTACTCTACGATCGTTTTTACCTTTTCAATTCATTAGAGATTTGAATGCATCGTGTATTTTGCATCAAGACGACACAAAGTTTATGCAACCAAGGTGATAATTTTTCAATATAATTTATGCTGATGTTTACATTTTATCAAATTCTAACTGTGGAAAGCTTATTTGGCCTCAACAGAGACACTTACAATAACGGTAAATAGAAAGAAGGGGTAATGAAAACAAGAGTGAACTGAAGATAAGTAGAGATGGACTGAATAGGAGAAGAACAGAACGAAAAAATAAAAAATAAGTGAACGAACAAAATGAAGAGGAAATCAAAAGTACAAAACGAGAAATAAGTGAATGAAAACAAGTGTTCAAACTAAAGAGGAAATTGAAAAGAAATGAGGACGTGAGTGAGCGAACAAACTAAAGAGAAGAGCCAAAGAGCCGAACGTGAAAAAACTAGATGAAAACAAGAGTAGATGAAGAAATCTTAAATCGAGACATGAGTGAACGAACAAATTACAGAGGAGAGTAAAAGGACCGAACGCGAATGAAAAGAAAGTGAAATAAGAATGGGTGAACTAAAATGAAGAACGAAAAGAAACGGAGACAAAAGAGAACAAACAAAATGAAGGGAAGAGCAGAAGGAACGAACGAAAATGAAAAAAAGATTACAACAAGAATGGATAAACTAGAGAGCAGAACAAAGGAAATGAAGAAACGAATGAACAAATAAAATGAAGATAAGAGCAGAAGAAACGAATGAACAAATAAAATGAAGATAAGAGCAGAAGAAACGAATGAACAAATAAAATGAAGATAAGAGCAGAAGAAACGAATGAACAAATAAAATGAAGATAAGAACAGAAGAAATGAATGAACAAATAAAATGAAGATAAGAGCAGAAGAAACGAACAAGAAAGAAAATGAATTGGGGTTGATGAACTGAATGAACAAATAAAATGAAGATAAGAGCAGAAGAAACGAACAAGAAAGAAAATGAAATGGAAAAAGAATGGTTGATGAACTGGTTGAAAGCAATGATGACATGAGTGAATGAAGAAAATAAAGAAAAGAACAGTAGAACTGAACGAGAAAGAAAAAGGTTATTTTGGTTGGAATTTGATGAGAACTCCAATAATTGAAAACAAGAGTGGATGAACTTTCAAGAAAAAGGTTATTTTGGTTGGAATTTGATGAGAACTACAAGAGTGGATGAACTTTGAAATGTATAGAAGAACGAAAAGAAATGAAGAGATGAGTGGACGAACAAAATTAAGAGAAAAAACGAAAAAATGAGTGGATGAAGAGTGGAAAAGAGAGAGTAGCAGTAGAGTACACGTGTCTGCAGAATTTGAGGCAGAGCAGTCATATCAGCCCTCTGCGGCTCCTGCCACCGCCTACGAAGGGCACACGCTGGCAGCTGGCAGCCTGGCAGACCGAAATAGCAGAGCTGGAGCAGCCTGCACTTATCGATCCTTCCTGCTGCTCATGGAGCAGAGTCATCGTCCTCGTCCAACAACCCTCACCCCCCTCCCTCACCGCCTACCAACCCCCTCTCTCACTCGCACCAATCAATCGCACGCGTGTTCTTCGGGGCTCCAGACTTCTTCGGCCAGACTTTTGGCTACAAGTCACCGATACTGTCTGTCCTACTAAAGACTAGGACCGATTGCTCGAAAGACAATTAAATTCAACCGCCGTACGATGACGTCATTTTACGGATCCCAATAGTAATTTCTTTACATTTCTTCCGTTAGATGACAACATTTTACCGAGTTCAATAGGGTACTAGTTTCAAGACTTGAGAGAACGAACAGAATGAACAGAATAGTCAAAGAGCCGAACGTGAAGAAACTAGTTGAAAACAAGTAAAGAATAGACGAAGAAATTTAGACTTGAGTGAACGAACAAAATACAGAGAAGAAAAAATAGTTTCCCAATTTTGCGTTGCTTCCCTTGGATGACGTCACTTTAAGGCGGTTGAATCCAATTGGCTTTTCTTGAAACTGACCGTTAGTTTTTGTTGTGAAACTGTCCTAACAGAAACAGTAATGTCAGGGAAATATGTTGAAGGTTGATGTTTTAATCCTGTTATCATCTACCAAATTTTCAGAGATTGAAAAGTTTCATTTTCTCAATAACGGAATGATTAATTTCAACCGTAGAATCAACATCTATCAATATCTCTTGACTATTTTTAGACTCTTCATCTAAAACTCTAGTTACATCATAAATGTAATTTAAATGAGATTGTATTTGTGTCACAAGGTACAAGGATTCAGACGAGGAATATCAATACGCCACATGTACACGATCAAGTTTTTTATCTACTGATCCAATTGCATCCAATAAAATAAACTTGAATGGAACGTTTGATTGAGTAAGGTACGCACACACTAGATCATGATTTAATGCGTCGATATCTAGTGTATGGTTGTCTCACCAAGTCAGCTGTCTTATCAAAAGTCATTTTATTGGTTGAAATTTGATGAACCATTTGATTGTGTACATGTGGTATATTGATACTCCCCATCTGAATCCTTGTAACTCAAATACAATATCATTGAAATTACATTTTTTTGTAGCTAAGGTTTCTGACATAGCTGTTCAGTTTACTCTAAAATCGATGGCATGGTAGCGTGGAATTGACCCTGTTGACCCTATTACACGATGACACTGGGTGAAGAGTGAGCGCAAATTACAGTAAAAGTAATTAATAATTCACAGAATTGAACAGCTTTTCCTCTCTATAGGTCTATTCCACCCTCCCTCGTCCTATTCTAGCTATCCTTTTTACTTTCTCACAGAAAAAGGTCTCGTTTGCTTTTCCTTTGACTTGTGTTGTTATTTTCCGTTAAATTCTTGTCAACCTCCGATGTTTACATTATCTTCTCACATTATAATGCTTCTTTTTCTTTTATCTCCTTTTCCAATCTCCTCACTTGCTTCTACTCCCTAGATATGAGTTTACACGTACGTGTGTTCCTCACCTATATTCTCTCACTCTCTCATAATCCACTCTATGTTTCCACTCACACAACCCCCTTCCAGTTTCTAATCCCTCCTGACATCCTGCAATTATTCCATGTACCTCCTACTCACATTCAGTACAGTAGCACACCCGTTCAGTTCATAACTCGTTGACTTTCAATTCAAGAATTCACTCAACATGTCAACTTATCAAACTTGTTAACTGATTGACTATAGTGGCGACCAAGAAATACGGCGAATTAGAGAATTAAAAATGTTGTCAAATCTTACCAGCTGACTACTCAAAGCTCACCGTTGCCAATTTGTGATTGGAAGCAAGCAATTTCCCTCGCTTTACCGATTCCATTCTGACAACAGCGTAAAATTTCTCAGCCACCTAATTTCGTGGCCGCTTCTTTAAGCGACTCATACACTACTCGTGCATTGCACGTCGTGCCATTTCTTTCATATATCGCTTTATATAGACTTTTATATCTATTAAGCACCTATATATAGATATAAAAGACAATATGAAAAAATGGAACGACAAGCAATGCACGAGTATGGGCCGCTTTAGAGTAGTGTTTCAATTTTTGTCCCATTATTATCACACGAAATCATGGAAAACCATGACTAATTTAATTATTTATTTATATTTTAATTATCTCTCTCAATCCATGTTGTTCTATCTTTTTAAGAAGGAACTTAAGTGGTAGATTTCATCCATGATTTATTTCACATAATCCAATACAGTTATTTTATAAAACATAATTATTTTGCTGCATTCTTCTCATCAAATACAATTCCTAGATTGAACGAATTCTTATTCCAGTCTCGATAAGGTCATTGAACAGTTTCAACGTTGCTGTTAATCCTTTTCTCGTATGGATCTGTGCTCGTAGAGCATGTGGCTGCAGGCGTGTTGAAGAGAAAAAAGAATTGGAGTGATAAAAAAAGAAGAGAAAAGAGAGGAGCTGGCAGTGGGTCCGCCAGCTCTCTTGGAGGTCGGTTGGCATTGGATCAATACGGTCCCTGTTGAAGAAGATCCATCCACTGAGCAGTCTACTCTTATCCTCAGACTTCTTCAAGATTCTACTACACTGGACGTCAGAACTTATTTTCGAAAAGACAGCACATTTTGTTTTTGAGATCTACACAACAAAACTGAGTGGAAATAAAATGAGTTGCGACGGGAATTTCGTACTTGAAATTACTACTTTTTTGACAAAAACTTGTAATCCAGTGTGAACAGAAATTGATGTTTTCATATTATGAAGAAAGAAATGGGAGGAAGAATTTCAATTGAGCTAGTTTGATATTTTTCGACTGTTGATTAAGAATTGATTCCTCTACTTTCTCCAATTCTAGGCTACACAAAAGAACAATGATTAATTTTTAAGTTTTTAATTAATAAAAAAATAAAGTTTTTTCAATATAAAATGGATAAGTAATAAGAGAAAACGCTGTAATAGATTAACTGTTGGGTGCTGCATACAACTTAGAATCTTATCTTATCTTATTCACACAAGTTTTCGATCTCGCAGTTTTATTTTTCAAGATTGACTAGATAATTTGTTTTTTCAAGAATGTTTGATTTAAGAGATTTTAAGAATTTGTTTTGTCTAGAATGTGTTTCATGTCCTAGTATTATTAATTTTAACTTTCCTGTGCTTTGCTAAAACATGTAGATTTTCCTTCTAAAGTTTCTTCGAGTTTTCGAACGTTACCAGACATTGGTTAGAGAGCTGAAAACTCAAATTATACATTGAAGAAAAAACAAATACTCAGACCACAATAAAATGATTGGCCTTCATTTTTTTTTATCGTATGGCTTTTTATCGGTGGGGAGACCCTTACGGGTAGGTTCCACCTCGTCTAATTGGCCTTCATTGACTGAACTTATTATTCCATGGAAGTAAAATGAGTAGTTGTGAATTGTAAAATAGTTGTGTAATTAAAGTAATGTGATAAAGTAATTGTAATAGTTGTGGAAGTAAAGTAGTTGTGAATTGGTGAGAATCATTTGACACGTTGATGATAATATAATATATGATGAATATTCCAAGCTATTTGTACAACTCAACAAATAAGATAGATTGTATACAAGCACATGTGAGTACAATATCAAGAATATCACTTGAGGTGTTGTGGAGGAAAAGAAGTGTGAACTATAATAAAATATGGACTATTGAACGTGAGTTATCTACTGTTCAGCACTCTTCAAAAGTAGTACAGAGTTGAACTATTAAAAAATGGAGATAAGCGGCTGAGCTGGAGCACGTGATAAGAGAAGAAAGACTCGAAAAAACCTTGAAGACAATACGTTACGAAGAAACTAGAAGAGTTGCTGATAAGCATAAATTCTAAACGGCACTTCCTGCCTTTCCTGTGTGGCGTGTCATTTCAAAGGCAAACGTTCCCAATACGGTCGAGAGTTGAACAGTGCTAGACTCTTGACTTGACTGTGAGTGTGTGATAAATATTCGATTCGCTAATATTGAATTAATCGGTCTTTTGAAAGCTCCGAACAATGGCACGGGTCCAATGCACTAAACGTTATGCTGTTCCACAATGAGCTTGGTCGTCGTCTATTATTTGATTGCGGTGTGTGTACGGTTCAAATTAATAGTGCGGCAACCCCGCTACATTTTCCGCTACATTCTTCTCCTATTTGATTACTTATTGGCTTAATAACTAGCCCTTACAACTGGAAAATACTGGAAATCCTCCTATAACTTTGTAATCTCAATCGTAAATGCGAATAGTTTACACCGTTACTATTTTATTTTAAATAGCATGTATTGTGTTTATTAAAAAATTTACACAATGACTATCAATCATGATTATGTAGGCCTACTTACCAGGGCCACATTTATGGACCGCCAGACCAGGCGGTGCGGGGGATCTAGACCTCGAAATGACCACGAATAATATTGGTGTTGCAGAAAAAATAGCTGCACTCTTATTTCAAAGCAGTTCGAAATTTAGTCCAGTCATTGGATACAAAAAAGGCTCATCCCGGGAAATAATTCCCAATCAAGCGAATTTTTCATGTAAGGTTCAAGTTGGTTGCATAGAATTCCTTCCAGTACACAAGTATACTTCAATTTTTTGAGGAGTTCCAAGCAATTCTTCCTTATTTCCTTTGTCTTCATTTATTCGAGAGATATTCTGTCTTTTCTTATTACTCGACAAAAAATAATTTAGATACATGGAATTAAATACTATTTTGATAGACATAATTCATAGACCTAAAATCATAGATACAATTTATAATTAAATTATTTTTCTCCCTATTACAATATAACTTTTTACATTAAATTATCGAACTTTGTATTAGATTTAGATAACTTTCATTAAAATCATTAAATTCATCACATTCTGATTCGTATAATCAATGCTCAACAAAATAATATCAATTGTCGAATGAATAAATAATATCATGATGAAAAATACTAAGAAAAGCTTGAACTATCATCGAACTCTAACGAAAGAGGAGGCATTGACGATGCTGTTGTAGTAAGACACGCCTCCAAATTCAACGAGCCATCTGATTGGCCATTGGGTTGAATAGTAGCCATTTTACGATTTTAACCAATAAGGAGCCAGCTGTATGAAACCGTTACATGTCACCTGACAGTAGGCTACATCTGACGTTTAAGAGCTGCCAGGTTCTCATAGGTCGAAATCGTGAAATGGCGTCTGTTCAGCTCATTGGCCAATCAAACGGCTCTGAATTTTTGTAGGCGTTCTACGTCATCGGCATTGCTACTCCCACTTTTATTAGTGCTTGGTGATAGTTTCAGATTTCTCTGAAACTCTTACAAATTCCGATTACAGAATCTGATTCGCAATCTATAAATTTAGCTATTTTTCGTTTTATCCCTTCATTTATAATAATGATAGTCCATAATGATATCCTCAGAAATAGAATTTCCATATTTTGACCTGATTTAGCACAATTATAATAAATACAAATTTAGACCGCATTCATGAGCTGAGGGTCATTGTTTGATAGTTAAGATTAGTTCACTTTTACAAAATCACAATAGATAGAGGCGTTCTAAAGGTAAGGCGTAATAAGGATTTTATGATCCTTTTTAAAGGCTCATTTTGCCTCCCTCTTTAAAAACAACCTGAATTCAGGTCGGCAAAGTAAGTATTCTGAATTTTGATAGAGAATAGGATGATCTCAGAAACGCAATATTCCTGTAGCAAACATCAATACAAGTACGTACACATTTTTTTGGAGGTCGTTACCAAAAGTAGGGGCTTTTTGGTAAAGCGAGGTAATTTGCGTTTTCAGTTACTCTCATTCCGCTTCTTAATAAGGAGTCAAGAAGAAGAACTGCTGTAAAGTTGTAAGACATTTCTTACCCAGGATCTTCATTGAATTCTGCATTGACAAATTACTTAGTTTGTGGATGAGCGCTGGGCTTCATTAATGGCCAAACATGATGCTGCTGACAAATAATCAATCACACATCACCTGACCTGCAATTAGCGGCTTCAAGGTGTCCCGTCTATCACCAACATTGACCAGTGTCGCGTTGCTCAATTGCATGTGACAAGTCAGCATAACACACCAATCAACGTGCTACTGTATTTTGATAGGGTTACAAATCTATCCAAGACACTGTATTATTATTATTAGAGAGACTCAATACACAATAGAATTTATATTTTATTTCCACTTTTTTCATAATTATTATTGAAATCATAAAAAACTATTGAAAGCACCAAAGCTTTCCTATGCTATGTAATAGATATTACAGAGATTCAACACGCAATAGAAACTATATTCCATTTCCACGTTTTTCATAATAATTGAGTAATTCATGGATTATAACAAAAATATGAATAATGAATTATTCATACTAATAATTATTATTGAAAGCATCGAAGATTATGCTTTTTAGTTATGTTTTACTATACACAGGCACTTTGTATGTATACCTTGTCCGTGTGTGTACAAGATTCGTATAATTTTCATGTTACGAGAGTTTAAAATTGTTGAAATAGACTATCATTGAAGTATTGAAAACCTGTGAAGTACTGGTTCGTAGTCTGCCATTGATAGGAGTTGAACTCGTTCATTGACAATGAATGAATAGTGCTATATCCGAGATGGTACATGGTAGACTACTCAAGTTGATTGTAAATGTTTCATGTACTTTTAGCACTCCACTACAATACTATACCGGACTACTGTTCTTTAGTAATTGTTTTATAATAACATAATAAGTGTTCTACTATTGTATATTACCTCTAATCTTCATTATCCTGTTATTTTATATTATTTTCAATCCAATAATTCAATAACATAATTTTCAATAGTAAATTATTATTTCAACAATAATTCAAAAATAATATTATTTTCAATAGTATCCACCGGGCGCGCAAACTGCATTTCATGCTATGATTGAAAGTATGCTATATTGATCATTGAAAGTTGCAATGGTTAAACGATTTGAATATTATAATTAAATAAACTCTTTTCCCGCCTCTCACCAGTGATCTTTTCAACAATTTATCACGGAAATAATCTCTAAACCTATTTCCATTTCTTTTCAAACGTAACATACAATTTTTAAATAAAATAAATCTGTAGTGATAATATTATCAGATTAGTATTGGTTTACTAATAACGAATAACGGCCCATCCCATGTAGCAAGTAGCTATTGCGAGAGACTCAACAACCACTCAACTTTCAATAAGTGATAATAAAGTCAAACTGAAGAATTGAAAGCTTGAAAGTGTTTGATTGGTGGCCTTGATAAAGCCGAGCACAAGAATTATTGTTCTATGCAAACGATTCGCGTTTAGGAGCTTCAGCCAGCCTACATGTGTGCTCTTTGCTCCGTGGCACAGGTGAAGCCTCTTCACTGTTTTAATTCGATGCTCGTATGTGTGAATAAAAGCTGCAAGAGACAATGAGTTCACCTGGATTGCGATTATCAGAAGATCATCGCGCATAGCACACATCATTTACCTCGACAATGAATCTCATCAGACAGATTCAGCTTCCAAAACCTATAGTGTGATTCATCTTTTAATCAAAGTTGCGATGGATACCATTAATTTAAGAATTCTATCGCTAGAATTACCAAAGAAATTGGTACGCTTTATAAATAGTGGAATACTAGGAATGCAAGATTTGTTAAAAACCTTAAATCCCTTAAATTTATTTCTAGTGCGAATCTCTCCGCATTATAGGCTATCACCGCAAATGAAAATCATAAGACCATTTCTATTTTTTATTATTCTATTGTACTTTTTCTTCTTTGATCAACTCAATTTCTAGTAGACTTCTATTTCTTTTTTTGTAGATATATTAGAAACAAACTAGAACTGAAGAACTCTTTGGAACATTTCATTAATCTGAAGTAATTGGAACTATAAAGTTTTGTGGCGGTCGCATCTCACAAAAGGCAATTCAATTCAAAGATTCAAGCGTTGTAGAGTGACGTCATCTAACGTAGCTCAATAAGGAAATCGTTTTATTGGTGTATTCAGATAACGTCATTTTAAGGCAGTTGTGTTCAATTAGATTTTATTAAACCGGTCATAGATAAAACAACAAAAACTAGAACTCTAGAATTCCAGTACCTAATCTAGACTTAACTCTGGAGAATTTTGAAACTATAATTTACATATTGATGTTACTGGAATAATAATTTACAAAGAGAAATAATTTTTCTCTTGTAGAGAGATGAAGGGAGAAGGAGGAGCCCACATGAACTTCAGGCTTGTGCGTGGGTAATGAATTATGACTTTTATAATTCATTTAATTATTCTTATGGAATTATTCAGAAATCCAGAATTATTCATAGAATAATTCACTTTTGAAAAATTCATTTAATATTAATTATGATTACCAAACGTAGTTATGATTCACTCTATATTCTATCGAACTATAATTAATAATAAGGCTTTTTGAGAAGGTAGAAGCACAGAGTCAGAGAACAGACTCAGTAATTAGTTACTATAGTGCGATTCACGTCAAGAAGTCAGCATTGCTTAGATGGGAGTTTGCTATCCTTGTTCAGCACAAGGCAGTTGCTGATGTCTCTATCCTATTAGTGTGCATAGTTGCATTGTGTATGTGCATTTTTCACATAACAAACGTTTGGTGCAGTTTTCTCTTTCTCTCTCAATGAAAGTTGGCATTAATGCTCCTCATATAAACAATGCTGACTTCTTGACGTGAATCGCACTATAGAGAGTATTGCTTCTCTATGATAGAAGTATTAGTGGAAATATTTTAAAAGTATATTGTGAAACTCCTCATGCGTCTACGACTAGGACGATGATAGGAGGAGGATGCAAAGGAGGTGGGGTGGAGGTAGTAATTCCGCGGCTGAAACAGCAAACCAAACTTCAACTGAACGGTTAGGTAGGCTTTCGGCTTTGCAAAGTGTGATCTGTAGCTATTCATTCGTTTGCTCATTGCTGACGCCGTAGCTCCCATTATATACGTCTTTTGCCAGCTGGCAAACTAGAGACTAGAGGAAGATGAAGACTACGAGGATGTCAACAAGTGAGATAACAATAATTGTAATGCATGCTTCTCGATACAATCACGCGATGGCTTCCATTCAAAGCAAGAACTCATTGTTCCTCTCGCTACAATCTTTGTTTTCAATTTGAAAAAATTATCTCTGTTTGGACAAGGAACTCTGTGTGCGGTACACAATAACAAAATCAGGAGTAGATAAAAAATCATCATTCATGAATTCAGCTGTGCTCCAGATTTTAAAGTCTGCGTTGCACAAGAACACACTGAGGTGTTGTATGGCTGATAATTTTCTACTGAGAATAGTTTCAAGTAATGAAGAAGAAAATATTTTTGAAGTTGTATTATTTTTTTGATAATTTCAGTGAATATCCAATTAAAAAATAACTGGAGATATTTTATCAATTTAGGATTAAAAAAGCAATGCAATTTATACCAATCGATGTTTCATCAATCAATTGGTTACATGTTTTGATTAACCTGGTATACATACCGACTGATTCTCAAACTTTTTTGTGTTCAAGGACCCTCAACATATCCTTCATCATCCTCATTCTCATTACCCAAGCACTCGCAAAGAGGTAATGTGGGCATCACCCTTAGCTTGGCAAGAAAAAAATGACATGAATCATTAAATTAGTTTGAGAGTGGAATTAACAGTTGAAAGTGATAATATACATTAAAATCCGATAAGTTGATAACTGTTCAAAACAATTCAAAATAATATTAAAATTTAGTCATATGTTTATTTTCTTCTTTATAGAATTCCGGCCTCAGCCCTTCACCCTTTCCAAAAATCAAATTTAATAAGTTATCAAAAAAATAAAATCATACTGGAGAACGATACCTCTTCTACTAACAATCATTAACAGGCTATGGCTAGCAAACATTCAACTAATAAAATGAGTGTCAAATTATCAAGTTACAAGAAAGAATTGAATAGAAGCGTTGTCATTGAGATAGTGACATCTAATTATGTTTGTGAATCGGCTAAGATAGGTGTGATCTTGGCGCTAGAGTGATAGTTTTCTGAAAGTGTGAGATACTCGAAAGTCATCCTACCAGCAGAAATTGACACTTGTTGACAAAAATGACTTCAATTCTTATTGTACTTGAAGAGAAAGTTCTTACACTTTTGCAATCGGTGTGGCCCCTATCATTAAAACAGTTGTAAAATGTAGATGTACTCCATATCATGGCCAAGATTCAAAATGAGTTGAGAATGCTCTTATCGTTTCAGTTTTACGATTGTAGTTATTCTCGCAATAATCATGCAAACTTCATGACTGTCTCCCAGCCTTTCAACTAGAAATTTTCTTGCCTTATGAAATGGAAAACTATTTTGACAAATGCAAATACGTATCAATTCACTGTTCCACATTGTTGGAAAACTTGTCAACTTTAACTTTTTCTGTATTTCATAATCTCTTTAGCCTCCTCATCACAAAATTCTAATAATTTCCTCTGATCTCTTTTCCGACTCTAGACTCTTCTATCCGTTTTAGTCATCGCAATCACTTTAATTTATTTTACTCTTTCAAATGTCTCTGATGAAGGAAATAAAATAATTATACATAGAGATAATCATATAAAAAACAGACAAGCTACAGAGAAGAAGATGTTATAATCAAATATATATACAGTATAACTATATAAAACGGGATTTTTCAAGTACCATGCGTAATAAATCGCTATCAATGTACAATTTATTCAATAAAAATTCAGCAAAATTTGTCACCGACACAAAATATACACAAAAAATTGTGCAATGAGGCGAGGTGGAACCTACCATCGTAATTAATCGCTATTAATGTAAAATTATTCAATAAAAATTCAGCAAATGAGTCGATAAGGGTAATTTTGATTATTTTCACAAGGCAGTAATTTTTAAAATAAATCTTTCGAGTAATTTACCATTAAGAAACTAATTTCTCGAACATTACAGTACAAGAAAGTAAGTACAACCCACAAAGAAGAAACTATGGAAGTCGAATTGGATTACTGTTTTCAATCTTGATAACACATTTCCGCTCAAAAACCACTTCTACTCGTTCAGCTCCTAGGAAATATTCATAACCCCAGTCCCTCGAAGACAGAAATACTTTCCAGTCAGACACTTTTCTGAAGAGGTTGACAAGTTGGCTGTCTGGCCTGGAATAGGAGTGATGCAATGCAACCGCAAGGGGCAGGAAGTGACAGATTTTCTTCGTAGATAGAGGAGCGTTTTTCAACGATTGCTTTCTGTCGCCAGTTTATTCAAATGAGAACGAACGTCTTCCATCTCCTGGCTGGTTCTGTTTTTAGTCATCGAGCGCGGAGAGGTTATCGAAAGGTTAGGCCCGTGGGGTCGAGTGCAGTGTGCTGACGACACTATCGATTGCTCGCTCATGTTACGGCTCTGTTATGAGAACGTTACAGGCCGCAGCGGACTGCAGTGCACTGCATTGTCAGAGTGACAGGCTGACCCTCTGTCGATCCCTCTGACCCTGCCGCTCCCGCTCCTTCCCAATCCGCAGCTCACAGATTCTCTGGCCTCTTCTGAACTTGGCAGCCGGACGATGCGTCAAAATAGTACCGCGGACATCGTGCGCTGACTGCTGTCCGCTCAACCAAGGCCAAATCCGTTTTCACGTTGCGGTCGACCCCTTCACACTCATCTGTATTCTATTCCCAGGCAGGAAATTGCATTTGAAAGCCTTATGTGGATATTTATTTTTGAAATAAATACTACTGTACTAGTAGTCGGTTCTGGTGAAAATTATAAGCAGGAGATAATTGCCGTGATAATGGTATTTATGACTAAAGATTACTGACAATACATTTTAATAATAAAAAAAAAGATTTATTTTCCAATAAAACCTATAACTATTACGAATACAAATTCAAAAATATTTACAGTTAATAATACAAAGATTTGTTAGTAAAAAAATCATAAGCAAAAATGTTACTGTACATGATTGTGTTTGTTTGGAAAATTGACCTACTCCGCTATGGCAAGCCATGTCCTGGAGTAGGTACTATAATGATATAGTATTCTATATGGAATACATGGATGTATGAATGTGGCAATAGATAATTACCCTGATGATGACTGAAACGATTCCTGGCGATAAAGTTTTGTAATTATTAAATTCCATGTAGAATTCCTTAATGTATGAATGTGTGGAGTACATTAGGATGAATAATTTGCTAAGAGTGGATGTAATGATGAATAATGTCTGAGTATGGAGTTCTTAGAGTGGAATATTTTTGTAAATGCAAAAAATTGAGTATTGAGAGTACTGTTCTTGATTTTATTTCAGAGAAGTTTCTATCAGAAAAATTGATTGCTGTTTTTATTTCCACTTTCAAGACTATTTTCATACGAATCCATGAATCTCCCGATAGCTGGCACCCACGAAGATCGACTTATCAGAGGCTTGAATATTCTCAGGGTGTCTTCGTCTAGTATCCTATTCAAAAATGCCTGGATTTTGAATTTATTATGATTGATAATGGGTTCTATTGAAAATAGTTCTATTCAATCAAAATGGCCAAGTATTGCTACACTGTATGCTCTTCACCGAGGTAGCTTGAATTCGAGGTGCGATCTCAAATTTGAATTTTGACTGTAATTATTATTCCAAGCAAATCAATAACATTCTTTCTTTATCAAGCTCACATGAGAATACAATTTCAAGGATAAGCAATCAATCGGGTGAAAACCAAATATTTTAGTTATGATTGCAGAACAAAATTCGATTTCTGACTCAAGGTTGGAGAGAAGTATTTTATTCGAATTCGTGTGAAAATAGAGAGGAATCGAATGCTGGAAAAATACCACCAACGAACAAACCAATGGATCTGGAAAAAACATATCCGTAATGCAGCCTGATAACGCAGGTAAAATCGATAAAAAAATGTTGATCTTGTTTGCAGACGATATCTAATAGACCTGGAGCATAATCATGCAAGGCAATCGAGAAATTCTACCAGGTTATTAACTCTTCTTCTAGTTTCTCTATGGGAAGAATATTGCTATCAATCAGCATTAATTCCTTTGCGGAGTTGTGGGGAAGAGGAGAAAAAGAGTTTTTTGCTCATATAGATTCCTATTTTCAATCACTGCTGACAATAATTGTATAATTTTTTTTAGATTACATTAAAAATGAAATAATATTTTGCAGATTCTTATGTATATTATTGCTAATCATACCACTGTGCTTCGATGGTGTATTCGATAGGTACATTCCGATAAACTGAGGATATTATTTTATCATTGAATGTGATTCCAAAGACCAGTTTTTATTGTCAATTTAGTATCAGGACACGATCAGCTGTCATTCAAGGTCATTTCATTTTCGGTCCTAGGGCCGTAAATGTTTACAGACCTCGTCGGTAACAAAACGCTTTCGGCCTCCGTTTGAGGTATGAAAAATAGTTCATTACGTCCAAGTGTGGCGAAAAATATTTTATTTATTTATTTATGCAGCAATGAAAATACTTGAACAATGCTTGAACTCTGTCTAAAACTCTTCCATGAATCGTAGCTTAATTTGTAAATCATGAAGCCACCAAACTCCGCCTACTATCTCATGATTGGCCAGCAATGAATGACTCAGGTAGTTCCGAATTCGACCGGTAGATGGCTGCAGTTACTGGGTGATGTACAGCTTCAAATTTTACAGACACGCCTCTAAGCTCCGCCTGTCTCCCCTGATTGGTCGGCAATGCACAACGCAGCTAGTTCTGAATTCTGTCGTAAGATGGCAGCAGTTACTGGGTCATTCAAGTTACAACTTCATTATTCCGCCGTCTAGATGTCAAAGGTGTTCTACACTCATTCTTATCCAATGGAAAAGAACATATTATCCATCCTATTGAACGTGGACATTCGATATTCATAACAAATAAAATAGTGTATTATATTGTGAAATATTTATTTCAATAGTAGAGTAGAGACTCAAATGTGATTATACTCTGTAATCTGAACGATGGTGTATGGGGTTCACCAATAAAATCATCTAGTAGTCTAATGGGCGTGTCAAACCGCATATTTGATTGTTGTAATTTAGGGCCAGATGTGATGAAAATCCGAGTAATATGAAGTTTCCGATTAAGAGATAAATTTAATCTAGGAATTGCTCCTCTCTCACAGACATGTGTTCAAGTGAGAAAAATCCTTTTATAATGTTTATTATATCCTTCCACTAAAATGGTTTCAATTTAATGAACTTATATGAGATCATCAATTCCATAATTATTATTTATTCTCAAGTGAGGAACCTCTTTTTATATGTTTACAATATTCATTATATTCTACCATTAAAAAACTTTTTTCAATTCAATTTAATAAACTTATTAGTTCATGAGTTTATGAGTTCATCAATTTATTATGTGGAATATTACTACAAAGAAGTATTACTACATTATTACTCCTCCATAATTTCTGTTCAATTAAAATCTATTTTTCAGTGATTGCGATTCACCTATCAAAAGCGTACCTGTAGCATATTTATCAAAACCCAGACAGTACAAACAATATTACATTTTACAACATGATTATTTCTTGATGATATCCTATCCATTTCAATCGAACAATGAGTTATACTTCAAGGAAATCGTGAATACACTATTCTTTGTCAGCAACCTTGAGAATCATATTGCACGTGGAGCTGGAGGATCATGTTGCTCCTCAGCCTCAGCGTTTGCCTCTTTTCTTTCGTGATTTATTGACAGCTAGCTGACTGGTGTCAGTCGATCATCAACTAGGCTTCAGCAGGGCGGTCCCCTTATCTGTTTACTCGATTTGCTGTTTCGTGTCCTGTCCGCAGGCCGAGTAGTCGCTCGATTTCCCATGCACAGAGGAAGGCCTCTCTTCCCGTCAGCCCGGCCCAACATCCCGAAGGTCATCCTCATCCTCCTACTGCCTATCCCACTTCTCCCCCTCCTCCTCCTCTTCTTCCCATTCTTTGCAATCTTCTGTCCTCCCACAGGCTACAATTAGTCTATTTCCTTGCCTCGCAATTTCATGAAGAGTTGAGTCATTCTCTCTCCTTGAACCAAGTCTCTGTGCGCCTTCTGAATACGCGATCTTGGACCTGGCGAAGTTTCAACGAGATTGATCTACATGATTGAATTCAAATTATGAACTCGAATTACAATTGTGCTGATAATAATAAAGAAAATCATACCAATACAGTTTTCACAATATAAATCTCTCGATATGAATTTTAATTATGTTTAGTGTTGGAATCAATAGGTTGTTATGTGAGAACAATCTTCGCTCCTATATACAGAGGAGAGAAAAAATTGGTATACATCAGTATGTTGATAGTAAAGGCAAATATAGTTTGAACACAAATAAAAAGGAAGTAGGAGGATTGAGTTGTCAAGTACAATAAAGTGTTCATATCTGTCTCTTAACATTCTTAAAAGCGGTTTTTAAAAGTATAGTTCTTGTATAAATAAACCTACTTTTTCTATAAAATATTTCATTATTGCATAACTACTTTTCCACCATCAACTTCAGGGATTCAACTCTGAATTCATGGAGTCATTCATGTAAAAAAGCCTAATGAGCTGTTAAAGTGGCTATGATTCCAATCATCGGAATCAAGAAAAGTCACTTTGATGATATATTCACTCATAAAGTGGCTGGATGTCGATAAAAAATGCACTAAATGAGAGAATGTGCTGTTCTTCTTGAATTTATTGAATAAATTTTTGTTCCAACTATTTTTATATTATAGAATATTCCCTATAACTCAATTTTTTTATGAATCCTTGAATTCTATTATTTTAATGAAAGTTTTATAATTTGATATACAATTTTATTTTTCTCATAAATCCTGCTATGTTAATAAGAGTATTATAATTATATCAAAGATTATTATATTATCAAAGATTAATTTCATTCTACGAAGATATCTCCTTGTCTGAATCCTCATGAATTCTCAACACGTGAGGAATAATTTTCATTCAGTAGTACATAATAGAATACGAAAGTAGCAAGTAGAATATTTCGCCCTATTTTCTAGCATGGAAAAAACTACAACGCAGCCTAATCGACTCGAGGCTGGTGAACGAACGCTTCATTTCTTGACGCAAGAAGGAAGGAATTAGGGCACAGGCCACCGTCGAAGCCCCGAGCTTGCACTGGCCTGGCTTCCGAATAGAAGACGAGGCAAGGGATAACTCAACTCTGCTAAACAGGCCAAACCCTTCGAGCGGCGGAGGCTTCAATAGTCGATGACGTAATTGTAGGAGAAATAGAGTGCCAGTACACTGCGGAAGTATAATATAGAGAAGCAGCTCTAGTCACTACTGCTGCTTGCTGTCGCCAAGCTATTTTCTCTCTTGATAAGAGATAAAGAGCAAAGAGCGATAACAGAGCCAGCGTCGCTCTTCTGCAGTACTACCAACAGCCTTGACATGAATGTGCCCCCTCGACTCCCTCCGGCCCCCTTCCCCCCGAGCCCACCAGTCCACAACAGCGAGTGCCATCATATCACCAACTGCAACGCCCATCTTTCAACGGATACCAGCAAACTGTGGAAATTGTGTGGCTTCCAGAGAAAAATGTAAAGACCGAGAGCTGAAACAAACTATAAACGATTTTTCGAAAAATACTATGATTAATGACCTCTTCACTCTTGACTAGTGTATTTCTATTTGAGAGTGAAGTGTCAAGTCATATAACAAGATTTAAAGCACTTTAAACGTTTATGCTACATGTGTGCAAGTACATGACTGCTGCCAAGTTATTTTGAAATGTTTTGAAAATATTGAATGCGAATTTACGAGTGTATAACAATAATTGGTACAAATTATATAGGTCACTTTACTTAAAGTGAACTTTGTATTAGGTAAATTCCAGTATCTCAATTCTTGTATGATATAGGTGTAGTATCTACAAGTTTATACCTTCACATCCTATCCTATTTCATCATCCAGAATTTTATATCAGAGTTGAGGCTTTAATTAATCCTATGAATCAGAATCAGTACTGTATGATGATTGGTGATGATGATCAATTTACTATGGCACATGGATTGACAAAGAATCTCCTCATTAGGCTACTTATTACCTACTTGAGGATAAATTCGTATGCACTTTGGCATTTTTCATCATACTAAAGGAGATTGAAAAATCAATTATTTCCTTTTTAACTCGAGCCAATGTGCTAGATTGCGGTCAAACTTCATTATAAAAAACTTTGACATTTAATTATTATAATAAGTAGGCTACCAATGAGTAAATTCCAGTAAGACGCTGTGTTATTCTTGTGGTAATCGTTCAATTTGTCATGACAAAATGAAGAACACTGTAAATTGCATGCTTGTACAAGTGTTCTTCGCGGAGAGCGATATGAGTCCGAAATATTTGCCCTTGATTAATAAGAGAGATTCAATCATGGTGATGGAATCTGGAATGCGAATAAACTTCAGGTTAAAGGTGGGCTCCGAACCACTGGAAAGCACATAAATGGGAGTTAGTGGCTAGCCAATAATGGTAACCCGTCCAACGGGAGTACCGAGCTCTCGTTCTCAACTAATCTAAAATAACATTTACTTGAAGTTATCATTCTAACTGCTGTGCTAACCACTTCCCACGGTCAATCTTTACTTGCACAATGTTCAAAACATCTTCATTCGCAGACTTCTACTTAGACATTATGTCATGTCAAATAATAAACATGAGAAAAGATTGCAACCCACATGACAATAGAAACTCGTCCGATTTTTCTGAATTGTGTTTAATTTTATTCCTTTCTTCAATTTATTCTTCTCCATTCATATTATTCTACTCTACTCTATTTCAATTGGCATACACTTATACTCGATGAATATTGCTGTTTAAAATAAATTCCAAGGAATGTGATTGAATCGAACAATCCTGTACTAATCAGAAAATAGGGTCTATACAATGTTTTATGAATGAGATAAATAACCCTGTAACCAATAGAAGGCAATAGAACGTGCCCCTCAAAGGATAAAAAAGCGTATATTTCTGTTGATTAGGCCTATTCATTTATTCAATACAGCAATTCCTGTTATAATATAAATTGAATGTAAATCAAAATAATGCTGTAACTAATAATGAGAATTATAATCCTAAGATTTTTTTGTCAAATATTGAAATTGAAATTAAAATTTGAAATATATAAAATACAAGCTGTCCCGGCGAACTTCGTATCGGCCTCTTCCCCCCCCCCCCCAAATGTCCCCCCTCTTCTCCCCACAAATGTCCCCCCCTTCATGCCACCCCCTAAAAATGTCATCCCCCAAATGCCCCCCTTCCTTCCCCCCACAAATACCCCTTCATGTCACCCCCCTCTTCCCCCCCAAATGACCCCATCATATCACCCCACGAAAAAAGTCACGAAGTAAAAATATCTATATCCAATCGCTTTATTGATGGAAATTAAAAGAAATCTGCAATATACTAAGTATTAAAGCGAGTGGATAAATATTAATCAATGCTGATAGTTGTCAAAAAAAATCACCCGTCTCGGGATCGAACACGAAATTCTGCGTGGAAGGCAGAGTCGCCTTAACCAATACACCACGGAGCTCGTCTCTGGGAAGACCGATATTGTAGCATCTTCAACTACACATCGATTTCATAGGAGCATTATTGTTTGGACTGGATCAAAATGGATGTCATGTTCGATAGGTTAGGTCATTAATTTACTAATTATTTATTAATTATAAAGAGATTTTCTTATATTTTAATACATATTATGTTAACCAGTGCTTTAAAAATTGAAACGAATCCAAAATCATCTAAATCGGTTCACCCGTTCTCGAGTTATAAGCGAGCGTACAGACACCAACTCTCTTTTATTAATATAGATTTCTTTTTAATTTTTTTTATTTTAATTTATTTTATTGTTTTTTTAATTTATTATTTTTAATTTATATTTTTTCAATTTTATTTCCGTTCTTCAATTTTTTATCAGTCCTATTCTAATTAAAAGAATTTTTTTTCCATATTTATTACTTTCTTTTTAATTTTTTATTTAAATTTATTTTATTTATTTATTTTTATTCCCGTTGTTCAATTTTATTATTAGAAACAATAAAAATGCATAATACGAACGATAACTCATTCTTAATAATAATTGATGATTGTAGCGTAGCGTAAAAAATAATTAGAGTGAAAACCTAGAGCAAAAGAAACGGTCCAGAGCAGGATTTGAACCCGCAACCTCTGAGTTATCACCCAGAGACTCTTGCACTGAGCCACGGAGACTTAGGATATACTTGCTAATATATCTGATCTTAAATTGCGATCATCTTTCCGTTGTAGGTACACGTTCGTGCCGGCAGAATTTGAACGTAAGCGCTGTGAAATATTTGATAGGTTATGTCATTAATGTAATAACTATTTATTAATTATAAAAGGATTTTCTTATATTTTAATACATATTATGTTAACCAGTGCTTTAAAAATTCCAACGAATCCAAAATCATCTAAATCGGTTCAGCCGTTCTCGAGTTATAAGCGAGCGTACAGACACCAACTCTCTTTTATTAATATAAGATTAAAATTGGAATGAAAAATTTTTATTTCTGAAGAAGGATGACATAATCTTGCTCTGTGGAACCGAATAGTCTCATTCTCCGAATGAATACTCAATAGACTGCAAAGAAGAGCTCTTCTAATTGGTACCAAACAACACAAACACGGACAGTGTATTTATTATCATATTCAAACAGTCCACAATATACAGACATCATTGTCAAACAACAGACGTCGTCATTAAAATGGAAATGCTGGATGGCCAGCCACTTAACGAGATTTACAACTGGAGTAAGAGACCCTGAATCACTAAACGATAAGCAATAACAGTCTGGAGGGTGACTGAAACGTGAACTTTGACCGTAGAAGAGCACTGCGTTTGCGTTATCTCTTCCGTTTTAATTAACTAGGAGTTTGGGAATGTCAATATCAGAAGAGAGTTCAAGATAGTCAGAACATGCTAACCGACGTGTCTCAACTTGATTTTTTATATTCATCAGAACTAAACTCTTGTCAGTTATGCAAGAGGACAAAGTAGATCGACCAAATCCTTCTAAAAAAGCACAGATGACACATAATAGTGGTCTATGGTATGAGGCATTCCGTGGCGAAGCGTGGTATGCTTATTTGGTCATCGCCGGGTATATTTACTATACGAAATATACCACGCTTCGCCACTAGAGGCATTACAATAGATGTAATGATACAGTAGTGATACAGAATGAAGAAAACTTTCCTGGAGAGAAACAATAATTATTGCAAAGCTATGGAATACTGAAGTAGAATTAAACATTTTAGTGGAAAATACACCTAGAAAACTATTTCATCATATTTAAGTTATAGTGAGAAATACTATATCGATCAAATTAATATATTCTTTAGCACTTGAACTGATGAATTTGATGATGCATGCTTGTTGAATTTGATGTTTTAGATCAAGATTTAAACAGTGTTTTTATTTGATGGAGGGTGAGGAACAGTATAAAAATGTAGTGTTGTAGAATACGTTTTATTAGCGTGTTTAAATCAAATTACTTCTTAAGAAATGGTCTTGGCAATTAAAAAGAAATTTGCTAAGTAGGATTTATTATAACAACTAATCTTTCTAATTGCTTGCTTCATTCAAGTGTTGTTGTTCTTCTCTTTCTCTATCCCAATGTTTCTTTCTCCGGTTAGTTCAGCTTCTCATCACTCCCTCGCTCATTCTCACAATGATACCATTTCTCTCATTAGCCATCTCCCTTCCGTCTCTTATAAGTATTTCTTCTCTTTTTCTCAATCTCCACACACACATGCACAACACACTCTGGCTCACGTCCACTCTTTTCATCCAAAATTATTTACTATCTCACACAATCACGGTCTCTCCTCTCACACACATTTCTCACACACTACTCGAACGAGTAGATTATTTTCAAGTGGGTTTTTTGAAATTGCTGTTTTTTATTCTTTCCCTCTACAGTTCCATGCATTTTATCCTATCTTACAGATAAATTGCTCATTGATAAATCGTGGGAGGGGGGTTTCCTACGCTAGAAATCTGCTAAGTTTTATTCTCTCCCTCTATATTCCATGCAATGTTTTATGCATTTTATTCTCTCCTGAAGATGAACTTGCTCTCCAATAAATATTCCTTGATACCTATTGAAAATAGCACTCAACTTAGTACTGTATTATTAATGTTATACAATTTGTAGTCCAGACCTAAGTTGAAGAGAGAATCAAATTAAATTTCACATAATTATGAACTTGTGATATGCTTTCAATTCAAGCTAAAAGAGCGTGCGCGACCTAGTAACCTAATGATTGTCATAATGCCGCTATTTAGATGATTCTCAACAAATATTTCAATAATCAATGTATACAAAACTCTATTCTGGATCAAAAATCTCACAAACTAGTGGCTCACTGAACAGTGATACTGTAGATTTGTCGTCATAATATTCAATTATGATTGTGACTATTAATACAGTATTAATAAATAAATATTAGATACTCAAATGAAAAGCTGGTACTGCATTTGAATGGCGGTATGTTTTGGATAAAAAATGTTACAAATCTAGTGGCTCATAGTGATAGATTTGTCTCCACAATATTCATTTGATGTGCGTATTCCCACAAAAAGCTGGTATTCGAATGTCTGTATGGTATTTGGAAAAGAATTTCGGTGAATTCTTCCGCCTAGTTAGTATAACTAGAGCTGAATGTTTTCACTTTTCAAACTGAAAGAACGTAGCTTAGGAAGCGTCATAGTGGTACGTCACCGGTTACAACTTGTTATGTCCACAATAGCAGTCTCAGAAAGGAAGGTGTTGCGCGGACAAGGTCAAGGGAAGGCAAAGAAAAATATTCAAATGGCGCTTATTGTCTTTGAATGGAAAGCGACAGTCGCAGTTCTTCTTCGGCATAGAATATTATTTGAAGAATAATTTTGTGCACAGTCGAGGAACGTCCTTCGCATTCATCATTTCAACTGAACAGCTGTTTCAAGGTCATCGCAGATTCTACGTGGTAAAAATAAACTACATATCGACAGAAACTGAGATTTTTCATCTTTTCTCTGCAATTTTCTGCGCTCGATTTGAATAATTCGCTTTACAACTCTCTGTCATCGTACAATTCATCAACCTACGATGAATCAGAATCATTATTGTACAAATAAACTGGAAAACTGGAAATGATGATTGATTGATGTATTTCTTAGTTCGTGATCCTCCTCTTCTATGTAGGACTAACGTAGTTGATATCATTTCACGGAGGTTTCTGATTTCAAATCAAAGTGAGATACGATCTTTTACTTAATTTTTATTTCTGAAGCTTGATGTTTTATTTCTGGAGGTGGTACTAGCCTGGATATATTTAGGCACCAAGTATATTATTAAAGAATTATCAGGTAGTATCAATTACTATATATTTATTCAAAATGGAGCATATACTAGGCTAAATAGTCGCGTAATTTATTATCAATTCGAATCATACTTGAGGAGAGTGGTACGGTGGAGTTTTCAGGAAATAACTCCTTACTTAATTACCATTGAATTATTACATGGAAGTATAAAATTTCTATATTTGTTGGAAGAACATTATTGAAAATATTAGGAAGAGAAGAAACTTCAAAAATTATATATTTCAATTCAAGCTAGATGATATGAAAGCATATGATGATAGAGCTAGTCATGGATACTAGAATACACGGTCGGGTCAAGCGTATATTCCACCC
This sequence comes from Laodelphax striatellus, assembly GCA_017141395.1. Classification (NCBI taxonomy): domain Eukaryota; kingdom Metazoa; phylum Arthropoda; class Insecta; order Hemiptera; family Delphacidae; genus Laodelphax; species Laodelphax striatellus. Next base: position 10,077,100 of record CM029531.1, on the reverse strand, counting down.
TAGGTTTTAAGTGTGAATTTACACGGAACCGAAATAGACAAGTGCAATTTAACGTTTTCATGGTAACCAGTTCATAGCCACGACATAGTAGCAGCAGACTTCTGCGCATTCTACTAATTCTAGCGTATTCTAGTATCCGTGGATCTATTCATTTTGAAATGTTTAAGAAAATTGTAGTTTATTGGCTTGTTCTAGTGATAACTCAATACAAGCAAACATTCTGAAGTTGAGGCAAGGTCTATTGAGCTCGTACATCCTCAATTCAAACAATTCTAGAATGTCTGCTGTGGTGGCTGGTGGCTTATCAGCCCGCAGTTATCTAGATACTCTTCAGCATCCTGTTCTTCTCTATTCCAATTCTTCACAAAAAATACTGCAGCCCACATTACTGACACGAACCATCCCGATAAATGTTGACCTTGCCCTCTCACAGATATTTCCAGTGGACCCGCATGTCCCATAGCCAGACTCCCAGCCAATATCAGAATAAGTTATTTTTTGCATAGTCCACCACAGCTTGCCATTCAACAAACATAAAATAGAGGTTTCACTATTTACTCCAGTTTTATGTACTGAATCTAAACAGGAAGGATCGGATTTATTAATACAATAAATTATTCGAATCTCTTCCTCCTGCTCTCAATGTTCCTTCAGTGTCAGATTCAGAGCTAATATTATAAAATGTTTGAAAAAAATGAAGTTGAAAATGACAGATTTTCTTATTCAACCATGTATGCTGATTTTAATTTTTTCAAAACAAAGCTTGATTTTTCATTGAAATGATTTTTATGAAATTTATGATTAATTTTTCATGAAGCATAATAATCACTCACTTTATTTATATGTTATAGAAGATTTGCAAGTTATCAATAAACTATTTAAGGCTCTATTCAAACGATATATATATCACTCACTTACTTATAAATAAAATACTTTTTTCCTTATAAGAGAAGTCACACATAGGAGACATAACCCAAAATATCCGAAAAATTAAGATGTTCCCTTCTGTCTGAATATGTGAATAAAAAGAATGGACTATGTGATCTCCAAAATAAAATTGAAAAATAATATTAGAGTAAAAATAAATTATTATAAAAATTATTAAAATCATTTGATAAAAATAATTATTATCAAGTAGATAAAGTGGAAATCAGCTTGCTGGTTCAAACACAAAGCGGTCACCCTTCTCAGGACAGCCTCGGAAGCTCGTTTCTTTCTAACAAACAAAATATCACGTTGATGAATATTAAATGTATAGCGTGTTCACTTTGCTATGGCATCTGGACTGGAAACGAATTATTGTTATTTAAACTCATGTGGGCATCATCCGCAGCAAAAAAAGTTATTACACTTTTTATCATGTTCTAAGTGTATAAGATTTCGTGATTTCATCCACTAAACAATATTAATCATGGATGAAACTCATTGTCAGTCCAGGCGCTTTGGAGATGTGAATGTTCTTTACTGAATGGTAATAAAGTTCACTGATAATTTACAAAAATCTCATTGAGGAAGGTGACATCATGAATAGACACGTGACATCAGTTATTATACAGTGTTTTACCAACAACATCATGCTTTCCAGTTCTGGATCGCTGCATTCATAAGCAAGTTGTTCGCGAAATTAATTGGGCGAATACGGTAGATGTCTACTACGGTATTTCTGAGAAGTAATAATAAGCGAGTGAAGGAAAGAGTTTTCAGTTGCTGGAAGCGGCGGCGGCGGCAGCGACGGTAGTGGGCGAGGCAGTAGTTGACGTCGGCTGTGCGTTATCAGTGGAGAGAACTCTGCGACGCTGATAAGGCGAGTCCATTTGGGGAGGGGAGGGGAGGTGCGCGCCGCGACGGCTGAGGGTCGCAGGAGAGCGTCGGATGCGCGAAAGAGGAAGAGGAGGAGGGCAAGAGCCACTCTGTGGGTGCGCACTGGTTGTTGGGGGGTAAGGGGTGCCCGGGAGGGTGGGGGGACCGTGGTGGCACCGCCGCAGCCAGGAGGCCATCCTAGTCTCTGTCAGCCAGCCAAGGGTGGCGGTTGCCGTAGTAGTTGCTACTGCACAACGCTGCTAGTTGGGGCTCGTCAGCCCCGGAGCCCCAGTCGATGGATGGTGTCTTCTTTCTCTTGTGTGCACTAGTGAGTGAGCCCCTCTTGTGAGTGACTGTGTCTCATTGTCGGTTCGTGTCCCAGACCATCCAGTGAATAAGCGATCTATATAGCTGTCGCATACACACCTCCGCCCCTCGACCACCATCTTCCGGTGAGTAGTTTAATCCAATAACGTAATAATGATTGTTTGCTGTTGTTGTTTTTCTTATTCATGAACCGGTAGGCTACATCAAGTAATCCTTGAATATGTCTTCAATTCATCCATCACTGTATGACGTACATCTCATCTCTCTGATAACATTATCAACTTCCACGTGATTATATGAGTAAATGATATCAATCAATCAATTCTAATCACAAAATATTTATTGAACATATTAATGAAATGTGGAATAACCTAAAAGTAAATATTTACTACCGGCTCATTCTGACATATTTTTTGTATAACAAACAGTAGGCTATTCCGTACTGGGTCATCGCTTTGATGACACTATCTATTTTCATTCGCACGTGATACAATGAATCGCAATGAATGCACTCAACGAATTGGATCGTCGAAAAGTACTGTAAAACTGTTCCTCAACTATAAAAGCTCTCGGTGAGGTTTCTTTGTGTACACTACAACAATAATGTAATTCAGCTTTTTGAAATGTTCTACTTCTTATGCTGTTATATGACACTTATCTGATAAGTGCATCATTTGCACATCATGATAACATAACTTCGATATTTGTCGGTCACGTAATATGTGGACCAAAGATGTCACATTGGTTACCACATATGACATTGATTTTTTAGGTGATGCTCTCATCAGTCTGACGCATTTGCGTGGGTAATCAGGGTTGCATGAAAATGATGATGATGCTTTTAAATACTTTCTATTTGGTAAGAGTATCATAATATTTATATGATACTGATATTACTCACTCGATAATTGACAAACGTTCATTTATGAATGAATATCCAAAGTCTAGGGATGAACAAGTAGAATGGTGACTATCGAAAACTTTTGTCCATTGTAATATAATCAAAGAATGCCATCGTTCATTAAACTTCTGTTTGAATGCTAATTGAAATTGTCGTTCCACCATGGCAATCCTGAAAAAAATAATTAAGTCTTCATCTCGTTATTACAATTACCACAGAGAAGAAAAGACCTCTCCTCTTTACTTCTCTGTGTTATTACTCAGCTTCTGATATCAGAAAAAAACTATTTGAAGTTCCAGATTCGTTTAGCAACATTACAAATAAAGTCACTTCCGATGTTCCGATAAAATTTTTGACCAACAAAATTAATAACGCAGCTATTACAATACTGAATCATAAAATAAATAGATAAACGATCAAACCGTGGATTACTCCCCACTCCCCACAAGACATTACTACATCACTTCCTAGACTGATTATATTGTTATACTCCACTGACATATATTATTCTATATTTGATGAAAATTCAATTTCAATTTTCTCAAAATACCTCATAATACTTGTGATTCAATTCAATACAATCCAATCCAATCTAATAAAATACAAGTACATTTGAAACTAGCAATACAATTGGGTAATTTAAAATTGAAAATTTTCTTCAGTTTTAATAAAATATTGTAAATGAAAGAATCAAGGATTTAGAATAATCATAGTATTCTATTATCAATTACAACTTACAAAGTTAGATATGGAATCATGCATGGGTCAATGAACTCACACTACAATATCCTAACTTTTAAAATTGTCTGATATAAGGAATGGAGAAGCTGGATGGACACGATATTTTACGATCAACCTTTATAGCATGATATTCCTTTGATATTGACTCAATTTAATCCCCATCAGGTTCTCATTTATTCTTTGTATCATTAGCGACTTCACGTCAGGAAATATTCCTCGGAACCTTCTTGATAATAATGAGTGATATAATATTATTGGTTGTATTACTCAATAGTGAACATTTCATTAGATTTATTAATTTATTTGTCTCCTTATTAATATGTAAAGCATGAAATGAATTTGTAATCATCGGGAAATTGATTCAGCAACAGGACTGAAAAACACAAATCTTGTATTGTCGAACTAATGTGTTGATTTAAGGACCTTTAAAACAGGGTCATTTCTTTTTAGAAGCTTATGAAGAAAAGTTTGATTGTTGCAATAGTAATCGTTACACTTGTTTTCCATCCTTGTGTTCTTCGAGCTGGCAGTCGGTATGTGGAAACCGCTGCTTCTTATTATCTTATCTGTTTGGTTTAACCGTAAAACGAGAGAGAAAGACGCAATGAAAGAGAGTGATAGTATTGGGTTTGAAGTCGATTTCACAAACTAATCAACTCTGTGAAATTGGTCTTCTGATAAGAGCGCGATGTGGGCCCACTTCCCTATAGATATTCTGTGAGCTCTTTGGTCCGCAAAGTGAAGAAGTTTTCGTTGAATTGTACAAGTGGATTTTGCCGGCGTTTTGGAGCAAGATGACTGTAAAACTGATAAGAGGCTGTCTGAGAAGACTGAAGTGATCGATTAGAGACAAATTAGTACTGGGTTGTGTTATCACCGTCAGCTTATTTCTTTGTAGTATTGGATTGTTGCACAATGCATGGAGTACCTTGTCATTGGCTCTGTGCTCAGTTGCTGCTCTCCGTTCTTTTTACCATTGCAGCGTTGTTTTTCGAACACTGAGTGCTCTACATTATCTAGTTTATCGCTTCTGCGCCGACGTCATTCCAAGAGAAAGAATAGAACAAATGAGAGCGAGCTTCAACCGAACAGTAGTCGAAGCATCCAAACTACCATATACAGATCGACTGTTTGCTCTATAACCATTTGAAGGAATGAAATAGTATGCAAAACAGGTTTCATGATTCCATCCATCTGTTTATGGGATGCGTTGACGCTCTTTTTGTCATCATTGAACGCAATGATATATTTCTTTGATGTGAATTGCAAGATAAGAATGATTTCGTTCATCTATCACTGATATAGATCTTGAGGTTTACTGATACAGTACCGGTATATGATTTAAAACAAGAAAATCGATCCCCCACGGAATTGAAGTTATCTGAGTTATTAGACTTCATTCATGAATATTGCGTTGTTGAATCTGGATCATTTAATCGATCATTTATGTCTACATACAGATAAGATTCCAAGTATTCGAATCAGGTCTTGAAGACTTGAGATTTGTAGCTGATAAAAATGATCAGCAACTTTTTAAGGAATCTCAAATTTGAAAACGTGTACACACTATACAGTATGAAACGTAGCTATTGAAACATCATGATCATAATGGTATCCTACTCTGTCTAGTCCTTGTTGAACAACATTATCACTAGGTCGAGCGAAATACTCTAGCTCTGTAATTGGTTCATCCGCACAATAGCTCTCCGAGTAATTGGAATAGGCTCAGTAGGAGAACTGTGTTCTGATCACATTCCTCTCATCTCTATCAAATTAGTTGTATATCATTACAAACACAAAATCCTAGATAGCAATTTAAATTTTCGTCTAAATTGTATCAATTCACGGAATTATCAAACTTTTCACTGTGTTTGAACTGCCCAGTTCGATTTAATTTGGGACGACATAACGTTACTGCTTTTTAGATAATGTAGCATTTCATAAATATCTGTTACTATTCACAACTCTCAACAGTCTCAACCCTTATGACATCGGTGATGTTCTACAAACTATTACTTTTACTATAGAAATAAAATAGAATTCTTTTACTAGTAGCATAGACTAACTACACATATTGTTGATACATATAGACTAACTATAATTATATTGTTGTCTATGCTAGTAGCCTATAATAATTATACTGTACAAAAGAATACACAAAATAAGACTACACAATATCATAAATGCATTGTATTTTGAACTCTCTATTATAAAGTGATCTTGACAAATCTGGAAGACATCCCAAACACAGATAAATAGTTAAAGCCGATTATTATTGACAGGAAATGTGTCTTTGACGTATTCAGATTCTGGCTACATCACTATACCAATAAATTTCAGGACTGAAATATTTCTAATCTGGCTTCATCACTATATCTGTAAAATTCAGGAATGAAATATTTCTACTTTGACTCCATCAATATACTCCTAAAATTCAATACTTATGTCTGGTTTTTCAGTTGTTCAATAAACTGAAACTTATATTAATAACTTGATAACTTTTTTTTGCATTTGAAAACACACGGTTATTGATTCAATAGTGCTATTGGATCCATAAACTGGCTATTGAGCGACTGAAAAACCGGGCATAAGTCTAAATTGTTTCAAAACTCGAGGTGATATCGAGCGCTTTAAAACAGTTTGAATAAGGGATCCAATGTGAGTGTCTAGGAGTTTTCCTCGAGTTGGTGGATGCGTTCAGTGTTCTCGGAAGACATCCGCATTGAGCTTACAGTGGATATCTCTCTAGAGAAGAGGCTCTGGCACACATGGTGCAACGTGAGACAGAAACGAGAAAGATGGGTTTGTCTGGTACAGTACATGGGGTGAGGCCCCTGCAATAGTGGATCTGTGGGCCTGAAGAATAGCTGCGGGGTGTTGGCGGATGGGGAGGGGAGGGGGCAGTCGCCAGCATCATCAGCCGTTCTGTTCTTGGCTTTACCAAGAGGGGATCGATGCCAGCGACAGTGTCGTTCGTTCCATTTGCCTCCTCCTGCTCCCCCTCCTCCTCCTCTCATCCTCTTTCTATCCTCCTTCTGTCTATTTAACCTTCAGCTGACGTATGATGCAAGTCTCACTTGCGTACTGCGGAAAAGGTAGGGCACCACACTTCTATCGAGATGAACAATCTGGGCTGGGACTGGGCTGCATGATCAAATTCTGTCTTCTCAAGTGTTGATCAATCTGAAGAAGATGGAAATCCCACTTTTAACTTTCTAAATACATTATATTCATAAAACTATAATCATCCGATAGCAAGAAAGCCAATTGAATCTAACCGCCATAGAATAATGAAATCCAACAGAACTTAATACAGAAATAATTTTTTTGGCACCATTAAATGACGTGTATTTCTGAAGCGAATGAATTCAATTGGCTTTCGTACAATCGGCTTCATGACTAATATAATTTTGATGAACTGATTAGCACCCGTCAGGGCTTTCAGTTCCCAATCCACGTAATACTTCCATCAGTTTCCACTTCAACCCTTTTTGTGAATTTGAATTCCGGTGCAATATTGTGTCTCTTTTAATTGTTTTAAAACTGATCGGATGACATTCTATTTCAGCATTATGATATAACAACTTCAAATACTCTTTGTAAAAAATACTGATATGATTGTTTTAATAATATTTATAAATGATTTTGAATAAATTTAAAATGATGATTTTAATAATTCATTAGCTCATATTTCATTAAATAATTATGATTTTAATTTTGATTATTTTATAAAATAATTAATTCAAATAAAACTTAAGTGATATACACATAGACTACATAATTTTAAATACACTGTTCTCCATGTCTAATTCAATTTTTGATGTTTGTGATGTGTTACTGTTTTATAAACATTTAGAATTCCATATATATCAAAAAGAACGTTTTTCAAAATTAGTGAACATTTTGCACAGTGAAATGGAACTTCAACCTAATGGAATTAGGTTATAAACGGCGAGGTGGAACTACCTTCGGGTCTCCCCACCAACCAAAGCCATACGCTAGATAGATAGATTTGATCAGTGTCACTTGAATACTGTAGGAAGAATTTTTTTCGTGTATGGAGAGGCGATAATAAATCCATGAACGTTTGCTGATAAAGATGATAAATTTCAGTATAGAGTGATTACGTGTATTTTAAGTTTCATCGCTTCTTCTGAGCCATAGTTGCATTTGGATCTCACAATATTCTCGCAATGAACTGACGATACAGATTGTTTGAAAGAAAGCAGGTGACGCAGAATTTGTATAGGGTAGGAGAACGCCCCTTGAAGAGGCATCTTGTCCTTTCGGTGCCAGAACCAGCAGCGTCCTCTCTGTCTTTTCCCCAGAATAAACTTGTCCGGTTTCTCGGATGGCGAGCAGCCGCAGCCCAGTATAGAATAGCGACACCTGCAGCCGTGCCAGAGAAGCCTCGAAAAAATCTACTCGCCCGATCTCTGGTGCTGGCGCTGGCTGCCTCTCAGTGTTCTGCTGCTGCCTTCTTCGAGCTATTACTGGCTCCGTGGACGTCGCGGCTATTTTCAGAATCAGCTCCCGAAAGAATACCAAGCCTGTCTCGTCCTCCATGCGGTGGGCGTTAATCGCATCGCATGGACTCCAAGGAGCGCAGAGATCGTTTACAGAATAAGCTAAAAGTGGTCTCGCAGCTAACTGACCGAATTTGAGATTTGTGTTTCCTTGTTGGTTCGCTTGTATCAGAGTCTAGTCTGGTACAATCTTTCAACAATGAGTTTCCTTCAGAAATAAGGTAGACAGAAAATGCCTTTATTCAATATAAATCAAAATAATAAAACTACAATCATGTTGTAAAATAAACAAATCAAATATGATATACAAACAAAATAAAATGATTGAAATAATATTTATTATGATAAAATTGATCTATTAGGGCCGCTTTCCCCAACGCTGCTTAAGTAATAACAGCTGACGCTCAATTTTTTCTATACTTTTCCTATTCTCCGAATGAGGCTTAAGCCAGATGTATTGCTCAAGCAGCGTTGGGGAAAGCGGCCCTTATTAACACAATTTTCCTTCAAAAATTACTCGATTCCAGTATAAATTGTATATAGTCCGATTCACGTCAAGAAGTCAGTATTGTTTATATGAGGAGCATTGATGCCAAGTTTCATTGAGAGAGAAAGAGAAAACTGCACCAAACGTGTTTGTTGGGACTGTGTGCGACAACAATGCACAGTGCGGCAACTATGCACAGTGCGAATAGGATAGAGACATCAGCAACTGCCTTGTGCTGAACAAGGATAGCAAACTCCCATCTAAGCAATGCTGACTTCTTGACGTGAATCGCACTATAGTACGTTTAATTAAATCAACTAAAAAATTAACAATGAACGCATGAAATATCTAGTTAATGATGGATATAATATGATATTTGTTATACAGAAAGGTTTGAAACTATAATATCCCCATTTATTCATAATTATTTTTCTTTCCATAATTTATTTACACTGACTCCAGTTCATATTATTCGGAGTTGATTCAATTTAAGAAATTGAAATTTTTGAAAATGAACGTATTAATAGATTAACAGATTAATGATGAAAATTATAATATAAATCATACAGGAATGTTTCAGATTAAATTACTCCCATTATTTTTATCGTCCATTTACTTATTCGTTTTAGTTTGGTGGTGATCATTTATTTGATTTATTTTCTCTTGTTTCATTGAATAGTATAAAGTATTTTTATTACCGTGTGTTTCATAACAAAAAGGATCAAAGCATACAAGTATAATGATCGATTTATAAGATAAACCTAGTATTACTCAATTCATGAATCAATCTAATTCATTACACTCTACTGAAGGAGCTTATTTGGCAAACTCCCAACAGACGAGAATCCAGTCTGACAGCTTACTGTGGAAATGATAAGAGATGACTCTCATTTTTAGTTTTTGTTAACATAATCACTAATTTATAATTGTGTTGTACACTCCTTCTGGCTCCTCCTATAAGTTGTCGATAATGGGATAATTAAGAGATCCTCATGAAAAAGATAAGACGGAACTGATGAAGAAAAATGCTAATTCGCTGGGTTTATCCTGATGTTTCTGATTCATGTCTGAATAGCATCTAATAGTAGTAAAGTATCAAAATTTTCAACTTTCATTTCAAAAATATTCTACGTTTCGTGTCCTTTTCCTGAGCACTTACCATTAAACTCTTCCTCCAATTCATTGTTGGGGAAATTTTCTTCGATAATCAATTTAATTGTTAATTGAGAAAAAGTTTTATTGAGTACTAAACGCCACTAATGAAAGTCACTAAGTTCCCTTGCATTAGCAAGTAGTCCATTTCACAATTGCATAACGATATTGTTTGAAGAACCCTTCTCTTGTTATTGTTATGCAGTAATTGATGTTGTTACCATGATAATATCAGACACCATTCCCTTTGGTGCCTGATATAGAACTAATAAGTATTTTATTCGACTTCGAATAGTCAGCGGCGAGCAAGAAACCTTACTCGTGGGCTAACAATATTTTGAAGTTAACTGTCTTCTATTTTACCTGGGGAGGGATAAGACCGAAGTCTTCTGGAGTGAATAGACAATGGTGAGTGCACACCAGTTAGTCAACGGGAGCTCTGAAAACCGGTATGAATTCGCTAGGGATACTCACCATTTGCAACCCTTCTCTCCAGAGAGACCATCGACCATCCCTTGCATCTTGGTCTGTGACGTTTCTTGCGTTCAACAACTAAATTATTGTTCAGTAAGTGTTCAGCGTCTCTATCATGCTGAAGATCTGTTATTATTTCGGGCTCTGTGAAGTTTGATAGGTCTAGTTGGAATTTGTTATCAGTGTAGTGCAACTTGGTTCTTGGATTCCAGTTCGTTGAATAAGTAAGATTCTACTATAATCTTATTCATTTAGTGATATTTCATTATCAAATTCAATGTGAATATTTTTATTGGTTCTTTCCAGTATGCTAGTCGCTCGTCCTAGAATATTTGAATTATGTTTTAGGGTGGTGCCATAGAGAAGCGATACTCTCTATAGTCCGATTCACGTCAAGAAGTCAGCATTGTTTATATGAGGAGCATTGATGCCAAGTTTCATTGAGAGAGAAAGAGAAAACTGCACCAAACGTGTTTGTTGGGACTGTATGCGACAACAATGCACAGTGCGGCAACTATGCACAGTGCGAATAGGATAGAGACATCAGCAACTGCCTTGTGCTGAACAAGGATAGCAAACTCCCATCTAAGCAATGCTGACTTCTTGACGTGAATCGTACTATAGTTCTTCTAATCTGTTCTCTGTGGTGGTGCTTACTTGATCTCTAGGCTTGTTCGTGAGTAGTGGGAGGGGTAATAATGAGTGATGGCGACTGAAATAAAACACTAAAATGAACACTGGAAATGACAATATCTTTCAGTGTTTTATTTCATCATGGAGTTCCACAACATCAATAAGATTTCTACAAATAAGATGACGACTGCTTTATAGGCAGACAGAACCGACGGCTGAAGTCAAAGTCTCCTCCGGATGACGGGAACTTCAGTGATGAGCAATCAAGAAGTTTCGTAATCAGAAATCATAATCATGATTTACGTAGTGTCCCACTTGTTACGTTGTTATTAGATTTTTTTATTACACTTGGATACTTTTTACTTCATTCACATCATTATACATAGTAATCTTTCCAAAGCAACTTATCGTTGATCATGGTTACGCCTAACATTGTTTTTCCATGTGTCTGAAGTGTTTTCAACAATGAATTTCATTTTTGTTGAGAGATTTTATATTGGCAAAACTCCCTTCGTATAATAGTCAGGTCACCAAAGTATAGTCTGAGTAAGAGCTTACAGAGAAGTAGAAGCTATTGTTTGATAGAAAAACTAGTCATCATTCAATGAAGAATTATCTATTTTGGTGACCTACTTTCAACAATAATTGATGAAAGCAATGGGCTTTGAAATGTTTCCATTTCATCCAATTCTGAAATTATCGTGGTGAATCTGCACTAATAACCATATCCGGTTACGTGGTGTATGAACAGCATGCTAGAACCTGACCAGAGTGGATTGTGCACAAAGGATCTTCTGATTTCAAGAGCAAACCGTTCCCCCTCCTATCGCAATAATGCTCGACCCCATCTTGAAGGAACCGACCCTACTGCGTTTCTCATTGTATTCAATCACTGTTACCCTCTACCTTGATGAATCCATCTTTAACTGTTACTCCAGTTTCTATACATCCGTGAATTCATAACATGATACGAAGTTATATTAAAGTGAACTGAGATGTACATCATAATGTAAATCTCCTATATTTTGATTTCTTTGTAATATTTATTAATAAATGGGTTTGTAGAAACTTATTTCCAGTAAACGTCTACTCAACTCATTTTGCATAATTCACCTCATTCTCATTTTGAATGAACCTCAACTCTACACAATTCATAATTAGTTGTCATTATTCTATTTGCTCCAATCTAGTGAAACTAGTAATTAGTAAAATCCACTACATGATCTTACTTCATCTAGCGATCCAGTAAAGTAGTGCAGTACCTACTTATATTTTTTCTGCTTCATCCGCGGTAAATTTATTCTAATTCTAAAAAGTCTTCGTGCTTCTGAGCGACAAGTACGATTTCTTCTATGACCGTTTCCAACTCCTCGTCACGTTGCAGAGATTGGAAATAACTCAACATGAAATTGGAACACGGTTCCTCAATAAATTTTCAAATACCTTATCTCTAAAAAGGAGCTTTCCTTTTGAATGCAATTTGAAATTCGTTTAAAATGCATCTCATTTGAGATCTTGAAATGAGAAAACTGGGGAAAAATAAATTTCAACATGCGAGTGGAAGTATTGGTACATGCCATACTCTATTTTTAGGATGACATAATTTTAGTCATGTAATATTTGGTTTTAAAATATTATTATTAATATCGAATATCACAGAATCTCAGACAGTAATTATTGTATTTTTTGTGAATGAAACTATCGTTCGATTGAGTTTAATCGAAAAATTCATTCCCATTCTGTTATAGAAACAAAAATAAATAATTGGGTGAAGCATAATGACTTGATAACATTTTATTTGGTATTGCATGTTGATGCACTGCATTTTTGTTATCAGGTCAAGGTCACTGAATACAATAGATTATTTTAATTATCCAACAATGTACAATTTTTTTGCAGATAGTACAGAATTTCCCATTGATACAAATGAAACGAATCAATGATGATTTTTTATTAATACAAAATACAAACAACATTGTGAATCGTGTGTAGAAAGTTTCAGTGTGTTAGCATAAAAAACACCAGTACTGTATAAAGCAATTTTTGTTCCAAGCAAAATATCAAACGTGTCAGTCGAATGAAACAAATACCGCACAGCAATGACTTTTAAATGTATTATTGACTAAAATCCTTGCTGGGAACGACCTCGAAGAATTTTGAGAAATGGTTACTGTTTCAAATAGATCGACTTCTTCATTTTGGCAATGCTGTGCCCCATATTCTAAGCCATTCATACAATAAATTTACACAATACGAGAGATGAATAGAGTTTTTTGATCTTAAAAACCAAAGCTCGAAAAATTAGTTTTTGAGTGTCACAAAAATACATTAAGAACTGAAATGAAATCGCAACAAATTCCATAAAACATAATAACGATGAGATGAAACTTTTCATATTTTTACACAGGAAATCTAGACTAGAGGTATATGCTACTGAAAGAAGAGTAAATGCTTTAATAATCGACCTAAGTTCAAAATTTCTAGTGTACATTTTTTGGATTATGAATTTCTGCTTTGAAGTGAAAACATAACCCAATTTCAGACAACATCATTATTATTAACAAAATTCGGAAAATATTCGGTCAAGCAAGTTGTTTTCTCCCATTGTCATGATTTGTTTATTATTAAACGAATAAAAGATCTTTCAATCAATAATGTCAGTACTGATGGAGAAGTACAGAAGAGTCAACTGTGAATTGGGTCATTCGCAAAGGACGAGTTGGCTTTATCGCATTGAAGACAGACAGTTGGCAGAAGTTGTTCTGACATGAAGCGGCCGCCCTTCAAGCCCTTTCTGAAGACTCGTACAAAGAGCGCCCTCGTAGGGCTTTGTGCAAAGGGCGAGCTGTGTGTTGTGAGCGAGGAAGGCCTGTCGGTTCCATGGTGACCCGGTTAGGGACCAGAGACGGCCTTCGGCGACCGAGCAGGCAGCAGCTATTGATCTGCAGAGCGGTGGTGAGTGTACAGGTAGGGAGTATAACTGCCAGGGAGAAGAGAGAGACCTGGCCAGGAAGGGAAGCTTCAGCCGCCACTGCTTGCCTGCTGGAGTGGAGCAACCCCCACCCGGCGGGGTACATGCCACTCCCTGGCTGTTTCTGCTCTCTCAGCCACGGCACCGAGTTCATCCGGCAACGCGCTTTTGCTCTTTTCCGATTCTCTTCGTCCTTTCGGCCACACCTGGCCAGTCCTATTTTTGTCGCTTGTCGGCTGTCTGACTGGCCCAGCTGTTCCTCCATCTCTCATCATGTTGTATCGACTGCTCCGCCAGTGACGTAGCCACACATGCGTACACATTACATATCTGTTTCACCTACATGCGTACTTCAATTTGATGATAATAATTTACTCGCTCGTTACAAACCTCACCTCTAACTATCGTAACAATAATTTGTTTTTAATAAACCTTCAAACGGTTCTAACTAACCTCCAACGTTTCCCCTGACTATGGCAACAATAATTTGTTTCTATAATAAACCTTCAAACGTTTCCAACTATCAGATATTCCGTAAAATATGGATTTGTAGCTTGTGAATTGAAGTAGAATAATGAGAAATGTATGTAGGTGAATAATAGTGGCGAAGCGTGGTATGCTTATTTGATCATCCTATAGGAAATAATATACCCGGCGATGACCAAATAAGCATACCACGCTTCGCCACGGGTAAATAACTAAAATAGTACACTACACTTGACATCATAGCAGTTACATGTTGCTAAGGTATTTGTTTATGAGTTCTTACATTGTGAACTTGATCTTCCAGCGATCGAAACCAATAATTTTCAAGAGAACTTGTTGAATAGATCTACGTACTTTTAATAAGCATATTTGGACACACTTTTTTTGCTGAGGATGTTGCCCACATGAGCGTGGTTCTTGTGCGTGGGTAATTAAGTGGTGATGTATGAAAGATGAAGACTACTTTTTAGGCATCCAGGACCGACGGCTTAACGTCTCCTCCAAAAGACGGCTTATTATGATATGATATTGTGAAAAGAACACATGAGACTACAGTTTCAGAAGTTAACTTGCTCAGCTTAATCCGATTATTACAATAACCCAGAGTGATAGTGAATAATTCAAATGAAGAATCTGAGGTGTGCCTGGAATTGAAATCAAAATGAGTATTATTCATTGCGATGATAGAAATAGCATCTCATAAAAATTCAAACATTTTCTATAGAAATCTACCACGAACTACTGCAATGTAGCCTGGATCCTTTCATTCAGATAAGATATCTTTGTTTGACTAGGATCAGTTGCACCTGAAGGTTCCAGATAGCTCAATCGATGCCAGGAAATGACCTGATTTCCTTTGATTTCCCAACATATTTGTGTCCTAAGAGATTACAAAAATGTAATAGTCAGATAGTGTACTCTTATCATATTCAGTACGTGGCGACCAATGAATATGCTCTTATCAATATCAATTCAACTTCACCAGCTCCATTTCCTGTATGCTTATAGTGTCATTCACCTCTGCTGAATCTTTTATTTGATGATCTGGCAGCCAGCTGGTAGGTCTATGTACCTCAAATTGTTGAATCAAAATCAGAAAATAATTTCTTTCAATTACAAATTCAAAGGAAAGAGTGCTTACTTGATGTTTGAGTCTTATCTTTAGTCTTAACTGACAATTGAAAATTTAAAAGGTTACTCGAAATATTTATAAGAATTCAGTTATTCATGACGATTTAGGTTATTCAGTTTGAACGCCATTTGAAGCCCAAACACCTCGACTAGCCTGATTAGGACTCTATTGGCAACGCAAGGGAGATGGCAAGTTGATGGCCTCTCTCTATAGAGCCACCACATGCATGAAAAATTAATTCGACTTTATGATTGAGAGTTCATTCACACCACTCACCTCTCAGTCTGTCTCGTCAGAGCTATCTCACTCTCAATAATTTCGATCTTTCCTAATCTATAAATTTGTTTGAGAATGTCGATGTTAAAATTACAACTCAGCTACAACTCATGGGAAGGTTTGGAGAGCATGTTCAATTCGTTATCAGTAATTACTATTTCAGAGGAAACAATATTTGACGAATTAAAAAGTGGAGTTATCAAAATGATTTAAGAAAATGACTTTCCCACACTTCCTGAAATAGACAGAGAGATTTAAAAACTGTATGATTTATAAATACAGACATATCCTAGAACGCGAAAAACAACTAGTGGTTGAGTATGCAATAATGAAGATGGAGGTACATAGCTCTGAAATGAAAATAATTAATCAAAATAATAATGACAATTAAATTAATTATAATGATAAATAACATTAATCATAATAATCATATTTGTTTAATAAAACAATCATCTGCAAATTGCATTTTCAACAAAACATTCCCATCAATAGTTTCCTTCCATGTAAACTATTTTCACTATATAATTATTCTTTCAATCGATTTTACTGCATAGATAAGCATATTGAATAAATTGATGTTTGAGCTGCTTCTTGAATCCATTTACTTTGTTCTTTGAATGAATGAGTACTACTGATATACAATTATATTTATTACCAATAAAAATTCTTACAACAATATTATTCCAATGATTCTTTTTAAAAATTAAGAAGTTCATTCAATTTGTTCATTCCAATTGCAACCACTGTAGCCTACAGCTTATATTGCAGACATTATGATTACTCCACAGGGATTAGAAAATTCCCAATAATTTCCGTCCAACCTGTACTTCTATCAATCATTCTTCTTGCAAGAAAGTAATTGAAAATGCAAATTTTCATGAACTATATTTTCTGAGATATTCGTTCCAGAAAATCTAGAAAACAATGTGAATTTCTTAGTTTTGTTTGGTGTGAACTCAACTTCTCGTTTAAATCCAGTTTTTATTGAAGATATGTTCAATAGGTCAATGCCAATTTGTTAAACTTTCTTTTGTTTACAAACTAAAATTCACTCGCATTTCAATGAGTTGAACATACACAGTTTTTACTTTCGCTCGGGCGTGTACTGCGACGAAGGAAATAGGCTACACGAAGACGACGACGATCTGATTTTCATAGCCGGTGTTTTACGACCAGCAAATGAACGTTGACGCAAAACAAGAAGAGCGTGGCGTGCCTTTTCCGTACGTGTCAAACAAGCGACAGGTACAGTGTCGGCGTGTGTGTTGGTAGGACTGATTACGTTCGTCTGTGAGTGTGTTACACATTGAACAGTTGATGCGACGATGACGAAGAACATGGAGAGACACGAGGAGGAATGACTGTATGTGTTCTGTGTGCTTTATATCTAGCCGCGCGTCCTTGGCCTAGAATTTATTGGTTTGTGCAAGGAGCATTGGAGCGACAGCGGCTTCGCCTACGTCTATATTCTACGGTCGCTGTTGCTTCTTTTCTTTTGCACTTAAATGCGCAAACTATCAAGGAAAGGACGTTTCGTAACATTGTAGAACAAGTTTCCGACCGATTATGTCGTTTTGTCTTCTTCACGGCGAGCTTATTTCCTGGACAGCGAGGTCGGTCCAATCAGCTGACATATTCATGTGGGCACACTACGAGAGATGCACCTCACTCATCCTATCAATTATCGATTTGATGCTACATACATTCGTTTCTGCGCAATGTGGAAAGGGTTCATTCTATCCTTTCGTGTTTCTGTGATACAGTTTGAAGAACATTTTTTGTTATCGATTGAGATTGCCCTTAGATGTTACAGTTGAAGTTTGACAAAATTTTAGAATGTTACCAAGATAACGAGACAGAACTTGCTGTTTTTCGTTACAGCGTGTTGTAGCTGATTTCGATTCAAAATTAGGACACAGTTTTGCTCCGAAATAATATAAGGAATCAATGGATTTCACCTTTCAATTTAGCACATGAATGGCTAATGCCATTGATAATATTGCCAAAAACATGATGTACCTCAGATATCAATGGATGAATATTTCTGTTTATCCATCGACCTTATTACTCATCTCATTCACAAAATACATTATGTTAACGGATGAACGATATAAATAATTGAGGCTATCGATGAGCTATTAACATGGTTCAATGCAATTGAAATACTGTATTTCAATTGGAAATTATCAGCGTCCATAAACCATCCATAAAATATTATTGTAGAACGAGTATTTCTACTATTCAGAATATTTTTTAAATCGTCAACTCCACTATTCTGTGTTACTAGCTGAACGAGCGTAGCGAGTTCTTCCTTTTGACTGGAGGCTCGAGTCGTTGTGTGTTTGTTTGTATATTTATGTATTTGTATTTTGTGGTCGCTGGCTTGCATATTGAAAGCTCTTTGACTTGTCTGACAATTCCTAGTAGGGCAAACTAGACTAGATAAAAAATCAGCTGCTACCGACTGCACTGAGAGGCATCGCTGCGGCACCGCAACTGCACCGCAGCAAATTGTAATTTCGTAAGCGAGTTTTCCAGCCCACGGGGCTTACGAGTATTCATTCAAGTTACTGTTCAAGTTTAAAAAATCAGTAATATACTATTTATTACTTTCCCAAATGATACAACGCATTTTTGATCATTATGATGATTACTATAGTCACTACTTCACTTCTCGAGTTTATGCGGGACTATTACATCTTTACTTCAGATGGATGGGAAAGTTATTGAAATTTGATCACTTAAGCACCTTATTACTTATCCATATACTTCATAATTCGTTGTCATATACTTCAAGAAATAATTCGGAAACACAGAGAAAGTCTCAGTATTCTTCCAGCTACAGACTGAAGATCATTGCAGGCTTCAACTTCCAAATTTGTAGCAGGTAATTTACGGAAACTCATTATAGATATTTCTCTTCCAATTCGATACATGGTTACTTTAGAGTACATACTTCAGTTCAGAATGTTGTTATATTTTTTAGTACTGAATTAATTCTCGAGAATGTCATAGGTAATTCGAGTTCTTTAGAGAGAAGCTGCTCTCAAGTTTTTCAAGGAACAATATTTATCTAAGGCTAGGCGTACACCGGCTAGTCAAGACAAGACAAGACGAGATTAGTCACGTTTAGTCACAGTACTTCACATAGTTGCTTATGAAGCAACACACACCGATTAGTCATTGCATCAGTGTGTGCTGCTTCATAAGCAACTATGTGAATTACCGTGACTAATCTTGTCTTGTCTTGTCTTGACTAACCGGTGTAAGCATAGCCTAATGCTTATCTTGGTGTAGAGTCTAGAAGATGTTAAGCTGAGAAATGTTGATGGTGTCATTTTCAGCATTTCATGAGCAAACAAAAATCCAGTGTTTTGCGCGGAACCCATTTAAAGCGGATATTGATAACAGCGACAGTGGGCCTAATTAATACCCATGAGGGCCCAATGAAAGTTTGTGACTGATGATCCAAGGATCTGCCCGATGACCATGAAGTCACTTCTACTCATTGGCCATGACGGCAACTGCTGAGTGAAACGAAAGAATTGTTATCGATTCAATGCAGTAGTTCCTCTTCAACTTTAAATCTGTTGACACTCGTTCAAATGATATTCCGCTCTAATTGGCATAGTTTAATATCATTTATTCCAGAAGTTCTAATCTAGTAGGGCTAGTCAGGGAATTGGAAACGGCGAAACGGATATCATTTTCATCCTGTGATATTCATATCACACTTTTTCAAAGTCATTTGATTTTTTCTCACAGGAAAGATGACTCATTGCCATTGGTGACACATCAAGACGAATGATTTGTTTTGCTTTTTGATAGATGTATCTCGCTCACCTTGTAAGAGCTTTGGAGATGGAATAATTCAATTTTCTCCTGGTAAAAAGGTACAAAGAGAGATTAATAGGGCTAGAATTCAAAATATTCTTTGAAAAACACTATTATTTTTGCTCTTTGAAAAATATAAATAATTCTGTTTTCAAGTATTCATTGTAATACACTATCATTTGCTTTTTCAAAAATAAAATATGTTAACGCTAACTTGTCAATCTCTTGTTGGCGAAAAGTAATATTTTTGTTGTGGGCTCAAGTAAGGTGGGTTATCTACCTTCTGGTAAAATAATTCTGTTTTCAAATAAATGCACACATAGATTCAATTCCAATTTTATTTCTCAATTATAGCCTACTATGTGATATTAATAATTGAGTTCTGTGTTACAAACTTCACAGCAGTTTTAAATATTACTGTACTTTTCGGGTACTTTGAATTTTTCATATAAAGAATAGTAGTTGATACATTTATTGTATACAATTTCACACAATCTATGTATTTTTTTGAAAACAAAACAATTTTCTCAAGTGGAATAGGCTACATTCCACTTCGGTTGATGAGACAGGATATATGGTCAGATTCAGTCCAGTCCAATCCAGATACAGTCCTATTCCTATATAGTCCTTCTTGTAACCTATATAGATAATAGTCCTCCAGACTCTAAGAAAGACTAGGAATAAGTCTTTTAAGTCTAGACATTTGGTTGACCAACTCGTAATAAAGAGTTGTTGTCCCATCAGTCCATCAGATACATTCGCTGAGTACTGACGAGAGATACGGCCCACTTGAACGCCATGACAAATAACAGACTCTCTTCTTAGTCTTTTCGTCTCTTTCAGTCTATTAATCGTTCCTTCTGATCTGCCTGTAATTCATCGGCGGTGTTTATGATTGAGCACGAATCTCGAACGTGTTCTAAAAGAGCGAAGAGAGAAGGCAAATAGGATGCCATACTAGAGCACCACGTGCATCAACCAAAGAGATCTGTGCATCGCACTTCATAAAATCGCGCTTTATACAAATGGATGCCGTATTTGCAAGTGGGTTCCATAGAGAGTGTTTTCATTAATTTCATTACTTTGATCCTTCATCTTGCAGACACATATCAAGGTCAGACTTGACATGCTTAAGATATTCAATCTTCGTAATAAACACTTTTCACACTTATGGCATCCCGAGATGGATGTGAAGTCATCGTACATCGTGCTAAGCTGATTTCTCCAAGAATAAAAAAATAAAAAAGTAGCGCGTATAGATTGTTCACTTAGTTAAGGCATTTGGATGTTCAAAGTGTACAAGATGTAATCCATTATACAGTATAATATAGTATTAGGCTAATATGGCTGGATCATAGTGGATACAGTGATGATATACACTTTCATAATTATAAAACGCTCTAATAAGGTAATTCATTGTCGGTTCAGGTGCCTTAGGAAAATGATCGAACTATATGTTTCACTGTGAGGGAAAAATTTAATTTTAGACAAGGTAAGCAGATTCAAGAGCATTGTGAGCGGAAAGTGGTCAATGTATAACTTCATCTCATAGTAGCAAAGAAAAGTAAGAATAGTTAGGAAAGTTAATAAATCGTAAATTCTTTATTAAAAGAATAACGAATTTAAAAAAATTCACAAGTAGAAAATTTGTGAGGCTCGGATTATTATAGAGATATAGAGTATAGATTATATAGAGTATATCAGAGATATTTAGACCAATTAGAAGAACATTGGTTTTGTGAGCTTTATATTTTCTGATACCATCTTCTTATTAAGATAAAATTAAAATCTATGGAGTATATTTCTACTTTAACATAAACTTAACGAAATAGGATAAACGTTGTTTTCAACGGAAGCAATTGCCATTGATAAGCCATTGATTGAATTGACTCTGCCTATGTAAGCAATATTTAAATGTTCAAGAAATATAAAGATATCTGCATTCCTAACAGAATCATCATTCATTGGTCTGAGTAAAAAATACTTGTGAGAATGACAATTTAATTTATAAATCTGCTCTTATTTCCAACTTGAAAAGTTTCATGAATTTTTCTTTCAATTCAAAAACTGAATATAATACAGTACGTTGAGCTCTTACCTATTCCCAGGTCTTGGAAAACCATACAATTAATAAACCGATTCTTATTGCTTGAAATAGTATGAGTTGAAATTCAGAACAGCTCATTCTGTTCTACCGGGAAGAATATTCCTTCGAATTTCTTATCACCAGTTTCATTTTCAAGAAACAGCTTGAAGACTAATTGCCAGAATAGGTAAATATACTGGCACCGCTGTAATTAACTTTAATGTGTATTGCTTTTGTTTGGAAGAGTAGCAACTTAATTGTCAAACCTTCCAAAAGTAGTGGCCTTCTTTTTTAAAGGTTCATCAGCTAGAATAGAAATGAAAGTTCAGCTTGTAACTTGAGGAAAAGCCAAATTATTTTTTAAACGATACTCAACAACCTAATAACGATGTGTCTCTTTCAAAACGAAGGCTGCTCATGGCTCAATCACTGTTGAAATGGGTAATGAGGATTTTCTTTGTTTCATTGGAAAGTCTTTCTTTGTTCCGTGTTGATACAGTTTCAGAGCTTATTCTTTTCATTTCTCCGAGTTTCTTCTCTTTCTTTTTCTGGGAATAAATTAATGATTCAGTAAAAACTGACCGAGTAAAAATTCAAATCAATATGCAATTTAAAAGATGAATGATCAGCGGAAGTTGGTGTTGTCACTTGTGAGCACTCATCTACTATTTATTTTTATCGTGCTCTATTGTATTTTTTGGATAAAGTTATCTACTCAAATGATTTTGTTGGCTCCCATGTTGTGTTTAATTATTTTTTAAATGTTTGCGAAATGAATATGATGGTCTATAAAGTTGTGAAACCCTACTATTATGTCAATCTCCAAACTTTTTGTAAAAATGTAATGATTTTTTCCGTTTGTTGCAGGTGAGTGTTATCGAACAAATAAATCTACAGAAATTTGGTGCAAATATATGGTGAGACAATAATTTTAATTGAATAGTACATTTTTTAATTTATCAATAACTACTGAAAGGTATTATGTTTTAAAAGTTTTAAGTTAGGTAAGAAACTCCAAAAAGATATACTGCAGTTGATATGACCAAAAATTATTATTATTATTCAACGTGAAGACTGTATTCAATACAGTAAGCTACATAATTTCTATACATCAGTTTACCACAATATAATTTTAGATTCATTAGATAATGATCCACTCATTTGATAATGGGGAGGCGTTTATTTAATAGATTGCTCTTTGTGCTGGGGAACTAGATCTCAAAGAGTTTAAACGTTTAATATATAAGTGGCTCAGCAGGAATCCAAACTATTTTCACGTGATCGTACTCGCCCATATCATATGCCCATGGATCAGGAAATATCTATCCCTATGAGGAGTAGAATGATTCAAATTCTATTCTGGAAATAGTACACACTATACAGCTTCTCCCCAGTGTCTGTGTAATATGGTGAATATTGAGTGGGTTATATTGTAGTTTTTTTGTGTTCTTCTTTTCAGGTTATTGAACTGTTCTTTTTTCTAAATTCATTGAAATGAACTCAAGTGAACTTTGATTTTGATTTTTGATATATTGTGAGAGAGTTAATTCTTTTTCAAGGATTAACTGCCTCACAATTGCGTTTTTTAATGGATTTTGCTAACTTGCTGCTAGCGTTGTAGAAAAATTGCAGTTTTCTGGCATTTCCACAGTATTGGTTTAGAGTTTGTGATTAAATTGCAACCGTACTTGGGAAGTGTTTGATACGAGCAATGACCTCTCTTGGGAATTTGGCGATTCCACTGAAAATTAGGCTCAGCGCTCCACGTGAAGCGGCGGGGTTGTCCGCTGGAGGGGGGATAATTTTTAGTGGAAAAGCGAGAGTTCGAAGCGAGACACGGCCGCGGCAACAAGTGAAATTGAACAGCCTCGGCCGCTAAATGTGGGTTCGGCCCATGTAGAGGACAACTGTCAAGTTTTTGATAAAATTTATTTTTGATTAATCGGTTAGAATTGTGGAAGAGTTTAAATTTCTCAGATAGTTAGTTCTAAATTTGTAGTAAAAGTTCAAGTGTGAGTCATGAGTTTTGAGGGAGTGATATTTTGAAATGTTTATTGCGAGTGTAGTTGTGTCGAATTAGTGGTTTAATTTTTGAATGGTGAGTGCCAAACTTTTGTTTTTGAATAGCTCAAAATGAGACCCATAGATTGACCGAGGCCCTAAATATCGAAGTAAAGAAATGCAGTAGTTAGCAAAATCCTATCTAAATTGAACTGTAAATTAAACCTGAATTTGAGTAATATTGATGAATAGATGAATTTATTGAGTATGTTAGTGTAAATTGAAAATTGAAAAAAAAACTGATTGAAAGTGAAATTTAAAAACGTAATCTTGAATACAGCTTAATAAACCTAAATTTAAATGTTTCAAAATCTTTTATTGAAGTTCCTGGCTCGTCATAGTTTAGTTGCTAAGACAGATGGAAATTTAGTAGTTTTAGAATCTGGGCATTTGAATGAACGAATCCATGAAGCTCTCAACCGACCAGATGAGGATTCAAACATTTTAACAGCAAGATGTTTATTAACCGTGTGATTTCCAATTCATTGCCAATTGGAAGTGAAAATTTAGAGTAAAACTCGTCACTTCTGATTGACATTGATAAAAAGGGAATCACTGGTTAAATGGATGGTATCATTACTGTGGGGAGAAGAAGATCGGCCCTTCTATCTCTCCCCCGGTTACATCTGTATCCTTCCAACATAGAGCACCTTCTAAAGAAACAACAGCTTCTCGTGGACAAATGAAAGTATCGGTCCAGGTGGCCTTGTTCAAGCCTTGTCTAGCGTTTTGGCACAAGAACGAGATCTAACGACAGATCAGCCAGCATCTACAAGCAGCCGTTGGTCCAACAGGTGCAGCAGATGTGTCTTGTGCCTCAGCCGCTCCTCGCGCCAGATTAGGTAGGACTCCAGCTAGCAGCCTCCTGGACATAAATAGCCGGTAGTCAGCACGGACCTCTTTCTCGTCTCGTACGAGGCTAACCTCCGGCCTCTCAGTCTTGCATCATGAGATGGCGTGATACTGGTGGGTAGTTTGACTTCTCCGATGTCGTTTGGTCCTTTCAATTTTAGGTGCTGGTGTTCTTGGTACTAGATTATCCATTAAAATTACAATGTTGATCACTCTGTTACAGTATTCAAACACTTTATTAACTTGATAGATTTTTAGGGTGATGCCTACATGAGCGGTTCTCTATTTAAATTACAATTGGTCACTCTGATACAGTATTCAAACACTTGATTCTCTTCATAGATATGATGGTTTTTTTAGGGAAATGCCACTAACATGAGCAGCTGGTTTGTGCATGGGTAATGATGAGGGATGCATTTTAAAGACTACAATATTTCGAGTAGTATTGTAGGTTGATAAAGTTTTAACGTCGTAACTATGGGTTGAGCTGGATTTTGTAAAATACTATTGATTCCTTAAAATAGATTCTAAACATAACAAGAAATACTGAATGTGGAAGAAAGACGTGGTATAGATTCATAATTTTGTGAAAAATAATTTGAAGGATGCATTTTGTGAGCTAGAATTTGGGAGATTTGTTGTAATACCTCCTGAAGAATTTATTTAATTTATTATAATATTATTATATAGTTATAAATAATTATTATAATATAATAATTTATTCAAATTATTAAATATTTTTTGACTTGGAACGAGCAGATGGGTACACAACTAAATCACCATAGAATTAAATAAAATCGGAATCGAACTGAAATGTTAGTGTAAAACCACTTAGAAGTAATCAGGGAACTCCTTATTCTAATGAACAATATAAAATGAAAAGTTGTACTGTTCCCACGACGATTTTACAGTAAAGTAGTGCTGCGATTTGAAAATTGTCTCTCCAACACATAATTGAAGACAATAAAGTCAGATTCAACTACATATCCAACACTCAAAAGTATTGTAAAGGAATGTCTCCATTTCATAGACGTTTTCAAATGTTTCTTATTAACTTAAAGTGACTTTTCCCGGTTAAATTTGTTGGCGAGCTTATGAATTTTGTTATCACAAAATCTATTTCAGAATAAACAAAACGTAACTTAATTTATTAATTTCCTCACTTTCGTTCAATTCAACAGTTAATTAAAAATGACACTCCAACATAATATTGAAATAATAAAGGATTTTCCATACGACCATCGAAAACCTGGAAGTGTGAAAACATAATTGAGATTCAATAAAATCAAGTTTTAAACGTACTCTACTTCAATTTTACAGACCTCATACTGAGAAGACCTCTCTTGTGAAGACGCTCATTGATAGCTGAGTACGAAGATTATTTCAAAAAAATCCAACAGCTGATAAATTACAATATCACCATCCACGGAATATCATGTCTTTTTGGACGGCCGCAGAACTTACACATCAACGACCCTAGCGGTAGACTATTGAAGCTGTAGGAGTTCCATCTTGAAGTGAATTTTGACCATCGAGGCTGGGTAAAAATTTAAAAGCTTATTTAAAATAGTTTATTCGTCAACTAAACTCCTGAAAGAATTGATTTTGAGCATTTATCTAATAATAGACTCATAAGAATCCTGATCTAGCATGACGCTTTTTTACAAAAAAAGTTTCATAATTTTTCCTTTGAGACTCAGCTGTTCTTGCAAGAAGACTTGCTTGCCTGTTCTTCCGGTCTGCCTCAGTCAACAGAATCAGTTGTAGGCCTATGCAATACGCGTGTTAGGTATTTTGTTTCATTTCTAGAACAAAATGGTCTTCTTTTCTTTGTGATCTTTGGACTGATATTCCGATTCATCCAATAGCTTCAATATTAATTCTGGTGAGTGACACTTTTTTATTCCGTTATCCATTGAATGAAGGAACTTCAAAATTCAATTGGCTTTATAGAACGGCTACCTTCAATTTGTGATTCATTCTTTCCCAATCTAGGCTTCAACAAAACTCATCTTTCGAGTTGTTTATTTGTCCCTCTGTTTGGAGGATTTGTAACTGGAACTGGGAAATCAGGATGAATCTTTCAAGTTGAAAAAATATATATTTTTTCAATTGGGATTCAGGAACTCTTCATCAATTCATCTGTTACAGTAATTTGTCAATTCGATATCATTAATCAACAATGTCTTCTTTCAAACATCACTTTTCTGGAGGGTTTTCTTGTACAATCAATACAAGAGACAAGTCTCACACTAATATAAAACAAATAATTTAGAATAATTGTAGAATATTTAAGGAAATATAGAATCAATTATTGAAAATAAACACATAGAATTCGGTACAACATTTTTAAAAATACTTTCTATAAATATGTCATGACCTTATATCGATGTAAAAATTTCCAACATTCAGAGTACACTTTTAGATTAAAACTTTACAAATAAATCTTATTTATCCAAATATATTTGTATTGTCAGATATCTTTGCAATATGCATAACTTAGATAAGAATCATTATGACTCACTGAGAACTGTAATTGCAGAGAAAAGTTTTGCTACGTTATTTTGTACTTTATTTGTCATGCCTGTTTTCTATAATATGGCTCGTGCCAGTTTCTGTATTATAATATTTACTTCGATTCAAGAGCATTGAATCGACTCACAGCACACATCGACTCACAGAACAATATTATCCACATGTTTTGTTTCCTTCCGTGTCCGAAGTATTTTATCAGTATTGTTGAGCTGGTTGGTTGAATGAAATCGAGTCTGGAGGAAGTGGCGAGAAGATAGTCGCACTGTGAGAGGAAACTCTTTGGCCGATACCCCGGAGGAAGTGAAGTTGGGAATGTTTTCTTTTTATAGACCTGACGCCCTGGCAAGCTTGGAGCTCTGGTTTCCTCTATTCTCTTGTGGTCGAATGCTTATCGCCATTGGATTTGACCCAGCGATCATTAGACTACTGTGGATTTACTGAGTTGACAGTGACGACTGATACCGACTAACTTCTGCGAAAATATCTTTTGACAAGGACAATTTTTTAAGTACGTGCTCTTGAGTTCTTCCTTTCAAATGGCTGATTCATCAACTGCTTCTCATTTGAAGAAAGGGTTGCTATTTAGTGAGTTTAAATTTTATACTTTCTCATTTTGGTTATACTCCTTTTTATGTAGCCTAACCACGCCTATTTTCCTTCATGCGTGTGTAAAGACCACTTCAATTTATAAATATGTATCTCACCTATTGTAGTTAACTTGAACTACAATAAATATAGAGAATAAATTGATGATAATGTTTATTATTGAAAGAATGATCAGCTTGAATGTTGAGCTAACAATAAAAAAAATTACGTGACTCCAGTTTTCATAGTGAAATTTATAGTTTATGCCTGATGATTCTAAAATTATTCCCCATTATGAGTGAGCAATAGTAGTCGGCCATATTGGATTTAAGATCAATGTAATATCTTGGAACATAGAGCGCCGTTATTTTCGGACAAAAAATTACGTTCGAAGTGTCATTGGAAAGAGAATAAAATTCTTCAGGGATTCTTCTTTTTACTTTTTTAATTAGAAAATTACTGAAATAATTACAGCAAAAATAAAAGTTTTTAAGTTTAAACATTTTTGGAGCTTTTTGGAAGAATAGAATTTTGAAAGTAGTAGCCTAAATAATAATATTGTAAGAATCTCCAAAATAATAAATGCTTTTTCGTCACAGATAAGTAATGTCCCTATCTTTTAATATTACAGTCTATTTTTCATAGAAAATATTATATTTGTAGGGGAGTCTAGATTTTGGCATTAACTGTGATGAGTCATATAAGTATATGACCCAATCAATCAACTCATTCACCAAACAAGAAGCTAGAACAAATTTTACTTAACGTATATTCCAAATGAATGTATCATTTTATCCGTATCTCGTAATATGAGAGATGATATCAATAGGAGTATGAGTGAAATAAATGGAGAAGACGTTAAAAATCGTCATTATTAAATTGTATGTTCGAATGTGTATTGTTAATACACACCATTACCCTCCCTCCTTACTTTGAAAAAATCAAATCCAAAAGTATCAATACTACTTTTGTCTATAACTTCCCCCTCAGTTTTTCTATTCTATATCAAGCAAACTCATTCTATTTTTTGATCTCACCAATACTTGAATGCTTTTCCTCGAAAATGTAAAATGTAATAAGTGCAATTATAATTCTAGTTGGCTTGTTGTATGCAGTGCAGTCAGTCTGGCTGTAGCTAATGTGAGGCTGGTCTGTTCTTGAAGATTATTTCAAGCGGTTTTCCTCAGCGCTCAGTCGCTCGCCCGTTGACCTATTTTCGTTCGCAGCATTTGATGCTTCGCAGCGCTTCATCCTTGCTCCAAAGGCTTGACGTTACGCAATGTTTTCTTTACTCCACGTGTACCGAATCAGACGTTTACGCAGAAGAATCACTTTCGAAAGAAAAATGTCAATAGATTCTATCATAGCTCCTATACCTTCATACGTCCTCTTTGAACTTAGTTGTGAGTTCACCTTGAAGTTCAAGTTTTCTTCATTGAAGTGAAGAAGCATTTTTTAAGGTGATTGGTGAACTGTTCATTGTTCATGATGAAAATTCAAGGAATGAAACTAGAAATGATAAACCTCGACACTTACAGGATGAATAATAAGTAATTAGTATGGTTACAATATCAATAATATTATAGTCTATCTTTACTATTGCAGTCAGTATCCATAGTAAGTAGAATAGTTACTAGTTTCTAGTTACTATAACTACTACTTGTAGTGATTATCTCATAAATCTTGGAAAAATGATTATCTAGAAATATTGTTTATATGTTTTAAAAAATGTAAGTCGTTTACATCATATTTTTCATTCATTGTAATAAACTAAACTACAAAGAACATTAAGAAATCTTTATTAGAAATTCAATTACTCAAGAACAAGTCCGTATTTTTAATAGTCTAAAATTCATGGCAACAAATTTGTTGCGTCGTCTTGGAATAGATCGATAAAGTAGACTGATTGTCGATCTCTTCGGTTGACGACAGTAGATTGACGAATTTACACAATTTTTAGAAGTTTTATAACTTTCTCTATTCCTTCTTCAAGTGAATCATGGATTTATATTAAGGAAATGTCAATTTAAACAATTCTAACTTACTTCCATTCACAATTATTGTGCTTAGTTTAAAAAATTAGTTACATAAAAAATAAATTAGAATAAAAAATAAGCAATGATTAAGCAAAAGAAGGAAATAAAATTCACAAACCCTACTGTTGTGTGTACTACATATTTATGGATTTCCTGAATGCTAAATAGGTACTTGTTTGAAAATCGTAATGAGTAGCAGGATTATGATTAGTTCATTGAACTCTATCACGTATAAAAAATTCTTAGAGCCATTTTTAGGCTCAATATTTTCGGAACTCATTATTGATTTAGAAGTGACGGTTTGTTTGGCGTATTGATGACAATGATGATGATGCTCGTGTGATGGCGTTGACCCGTTGCAGCCTACTGGGCGAAGAAGGACGTTGGCCTTGTAACAATTTAGTCTTGACTGACAAGGACGCGGCATCAACTTTTTGTACCGACCGTGCTATCACGATACTTTCGATTTTTAAATCTTGTTTGCTTTTGCTAAGTTTCTTCCAGAGGGGGTT
The DNA here is from genome assembly GCA_017141395.1 of Laodelphax striatellus. Taxonomy (NCBI): domain Eukaryota; kingdom Metazoa; phylum Arthropoda; class Insecta; order Hemiptera; family Delphacidae; genus Laodelphax; species Laodelphax striatellus. Next base: position 10,046,693 of record CM029531.1, on the reverse strand, counting down.
TCTTTCGTGATTCATCAAGTGATGAAAAAGAAAGAAAACCAATTCTCCAAGTTCATCCAGACTAATCTAAAACCAATTGAAGTCTTTATATTTCTCTTCCTGCTTCCTCATTTGCGTTTGGTTGTTATCTGAGAACTATCCCTCATTCCAAATCGATGAAAAATTAGCGGTCACGAATTTGTGAAAATTGATTTCAGTCAATTCAGAAAATTGAATCACCAGTCCTCATCCATGGCTTGTGATTCATCAATGTTTTATTTTATCAGTAATTCAACTCATCTCTTCTCTGTGGACTGGAATCATCTTTCATTCATCGAATGTAGAAAACTCTGTGTCGTTTCTTCTTCTTATTTATGAAAAAAATATGAGAAGCCTGCGAACCTATAATACCGTTATATTAATACAGTGCAACCTCGATATAACGGACCCCGATATAACGAATAACCCGGTATAACGTATTTTTTTCCGGTCCCTTGAAAACCCCATAAACCTTAATAGAAAATTAACCCCTATGTAGCGTACAAAATACGTATTAGAACCTCTATATAACGAATTTTGGTGTTTTTAGTAATATTTTGACCTGTATAACGTATATAAAAATTAAGAAACCTACATAACGTAGATAACCTCTATATAACGTATTCCACGGTTCAGTGTATAAAGTATTTTATTCTTATCTAGAGAGCATGTTTGAACATGAAAGTTTTCATATCTGTAATGTTCTATGTATTATAGCATTTTACTCAATTGCTATTTTTAATACATTTATTATTTAATAGCAATTGAATAATTGTTTCCTTCCACCTTTATAGATTAGTTAACAAATCTGCATTCATTTTACAAATATTAAATAATAGCATTATATTGAATAATTTCAATATCCTATTTTCTTCCACCTTCTGTAGCAGTTGTATTGCCAGACTTCAACCTCGATTTATCGAACTCGTTTTAGTAAACTACGTTAAATCAGTCCCACTGTAATACCTACAATATTAAACATATTGGAATAACAATGGAACAAATGAACATCTAGAATATTCTAGATAAATATTCTACTTCAGATTCAATTCTACTTATTTATGAAACATTGCCTTGCCTGATGCCTCTCAGGAAACATGACTAATTTCAGGTTTCTTGTTTCTTCTACTGCGGTCCCGTCAATAGAGACTGTAGAAAAGACAGTATAATATTATTCTTTCTACCATAAAAAATGGAATGGTTCCTCCCTGCAGAGAAAACGGAATGATGGTTGGTAATGAATGAAGGTGAATGGTGAATCAGAAACGAAAATGGGATGAGTCACCTCACTTGCTAGGAAAAGTGAAGGCGATTTTGGGAAACCAGAGAAGGATGATGAGTAAGAGGAGCAGACAGAATTTCCAGATGAGAATGGTCGAAGAGGGTTGGATGAGATGACGTCTGACATGAGGACTGAAAAAAGGGAAGCAGCAATGCGAGGGAGAAAGCTCGGACTTGGAGTTCTGGATACAGCAGGCACATCCTCGTTCTAAACTCGAGCTGTACTTTGGCAGAGAATTTGTAGAAAGAAAAGTACAATGTGGGGAGAGAGATAGTGATAAGGGTTGATGACGCACAAATACGGGTTTCCTGGGCAGTAAAGCCTATCCTAGCAACGAGACGATTTTGTTGGTCTCTCCTCTCTTCTGTCTTTCAACTTTTTCTAGAGGATGACATGGTCGTCACACCCCAAATAAAACTGCGTATTCTTTTCCCACCGTAACAATTTCCGGAAAATGAGAAATGGCTTTGATAAAACTACTTTACAACCCTGCAAGTACTTGAGGCCAGTTTGCTCAGTAAAGTTTTGAGATACTCTACAACTTTTTTTTAACTTCTAATATTTAATTCGCAAGATATTGTTCAGGCCCATAATAATTATGTAAGAAAATCAGAGCTTCTTGCATATTATTTGACTTGAGTGATTCAAATCTCTCTGCATTAAAAATATGCATGTTTTCAAGTCTTCGTATGAATTCTGGTCTTGGTCGTGATCTGATTAGAACTAGATTTTCGGCTACATATTTATTTCATATTTAGCTACTCATTGACATCACATTATATACATGTTTATTCTTTAAATTCTCCCATAAATAACCTATTGACTGGCATGAAGGAGGCTGGCTGCAAGCTGAAAAGCAATGAGATCCTCCACAATATTCTTGGTTCTCCCTCTGGGATTCTTCAGGTGCTCTCTCTCTCTCTCTCTTAATTAGAATTCTATCTCATTCCAGATTGTTTTGAAGATTCGGCTGTAAGAAAGAGAATTATGAATTATAGAATTAGCTTTTGTTTTAACTTAATAATCATTAAAGCAATCACTCACACTCTTACTCCTCACATCCTCTGATGATTGTATTAAAATTATTCAAGTCTATTTGTATTTTGTATTTATCTATTTATTTTCAGAGAAAAATTAAATGGGGATCAAAGGGTATCATACGATATGTTAATGCAACATTCTAATGGCTTAAAAATGGACTATTCAATGTAAAATGTTCAAGTCAAACCATAGATTTTTGCCTATAAACTCTGTTAATCAAGAGCTATAAACTCTGGTTAGTCAAGTTGCCTATAACCTGGTTAATCAAGAGTTTAAACGGTCTTAAAATGCGTAATTTATTAAAGTATCTCTTGAAGAAAATATAAAAAAAATATCTACCATCTTGTAGTAAACAATCATAAAAAACTTGTTTTGAAAGAAGATCAAAATCAATGAATTATTGAGTTCTACTGAGCACTTACTACTCAGTAACTCAGATTACTGAGTTCTTACTACACTGGGCCTATATCTCTTCTCTAATCAGTTCATAAATATAAGGAAAGTATTTTTGCTTCCTCTATACTGAACAAGTCCTGAAATCGCTTTGCTGAGGTTTTCTGATAAGGTGATAGGTTACTGATTTGGGGTTTTGTGTTCGAAAGTTTCAGGATTTTTTATTTGTCATATTGGGGTAAAACGATTATTATACTCGAGAAGGAATACTAGCTGGAGGATTGTATTGTTGAAATAAATAAGGTACGGTAGTAGATGAATCTTGGCACCTCTTAGTAACATCTTCATATTATCAAATGTCAGGGTCGGGCGAAGAAGAAGCTGAAGGTACATGCGATGAAGTTGGATAAATCATGCGTCGGCCATCGGGGTCAATCCTGATAGTTGCTACGTGAAGAAAGCAGAAACAAGAATTTCAGCAAGGACACACTGCTGCCGTATTTTTCTCTCTTTCCGATCTATGCCATTCTTTGCTTTACCGGAGAAGAGAACGTTCTTGAAAAAGAAGTAACTAGTCCATAGGATGTGCAGTGCACCTAGAATACCAGTTCTGCTCAAGTGCAGTGAAAACAATTACATTTGCTGATAACCTTCAAACCTACCTCCTATTCGAGGAAGAACTGGTTGCCTTCGTTACCACGATTATTGTTCTTCTCCAAAATTAGATAGGATTCAATATAACTGTAACGACAGGTTTGAATGGGAATTGAAGAGCTTCAAGTCTCCTCGTAGGAAGTAGGTCAAGATGTGACAGTACTTATCACTGATAGATAACCTAATCTACAAGAATAAGTTGAGTTGTTGAGAATGCTAGTCTTGAAGACAGGATAGGGATAGGTAATTTTTGTTCCATTACTTGAAAAGTAACACATTTTCTTCATTTTTAACGAACATCAATTAGCTCTATTGGCCAGTTAAACAAAAAACCAATTGAATAAAATCGCCGTTAAATGACGTCATCTAACGGAACTGATCAACCAATGATGAACGAGTCTGATGTCAATGCAATGACGTCATTTTACGGTGTTTTAATCCAATTGAATTTTCGTGCAACTGGCCGTTAGTGTTTATTGTTGGATAGAAGAAGAAGGTGAAATAATTTCCTTTAATGAAAAATTTGAATGCACTGCCGTGAGATTCATCTTTGTTCAGTTCAATTGAATGTCATTGTCGGTACAGTAGGCACTGCAACCAATCTAAATCTAATCTGAAGAACTCGAACCCACTCTGGTTGATAGCTTCTGCCAATAATTGATTGCTTTCAATAATAGTTGGCTCACAACGTAGAGTCGCTGGGAATTTGGCACTTGTTTACCATATAGGAAAATGGCTTGTCAATTAAAAAATGGTGGGCTATTGCAAGAAACGAAGAAACCCAATATTTTTTTGGTAGTGAATAAGATCAGGAGAAAGTATGTGATCGTTGAAAAAAATGCAGTTTAAATAAAGGGTGTTTCTAACGTAGGTGCAGTCCAATTACGTTGAAGTTTGATGTAGATAATAGGCTATAACGGTTGGTAAAATTTAGGTTCCGTATGGTTTTTCTGAAGTGTTCAACAATTGGTTCGGAACGATAAAAGGCTCATCATTGCTCTTCACAAAGAAAAACACGTTGGCGCTACTTTTCATGTAGCTGACTCATGCCATACGTTGTTGCTGTTTTCCAGGCGAGGCGAGTGAAGTGAAATAATAAAACGTGAATCAATGTTGTTTGACGTTGCCGAGTTGTATAACAGATCGCCGGAAACTACCGCATCCTCTAGCGGGTAATCATACAACTACCGCCACTCCGCGTAGCCTGTTGAGGATATAAACAGTACCGGTACTGTGACATTTTAGATGAAGAGACGGCACAATTCCTACAGTACTGAAGCCTTCCAATTACTTATATTCTTTGTTCATCTCATTTTTCTCATGATTTATAATGCGATATGAATATTTATCTACATGTCATTTGTATATTATCTGATTATTATTGTCAATACATTATCCGCAGCTCTCAGAAAACTTAAATTTTTCTCAAAGACTTTAATTTCGGAAAATGATGAGTAGGCCTATTATCATATCTGTGCTTTAATCTTCAAATAATATACGAAATACTCCCCACACTATCTCTTCCACCCTGTTCTCGTCTCTTTTTTTGCTTTCCACAAATTCTGCCACACACAATAGAATAATTATTATAACTAGTCTGTGGTTTTGTCTACCAATACGTTACTACCAATCCACAATCAACTTGCTTTTCAATTATCCCAGCTTCTCTAGGTCGTTCAGTTATTGAATAATTATTTTTGTGATTGAATCACTTTAATAACATAATAGGTAATTAATGTTGTTATACTTCAAGAATATATAGCAGGAGATTCCGCATGAACCTTTACGGGAAGAGTAAGGAAGTGTCAAACCTTCAAAACAAGTACATATTTATTTAGTACATAACTGCTTTCAATAAATTTTTAACAATGATGCATCTCTGTTTCTTTGGATAACAACTATAGCAGAGAGTCGATCAACAAGCGTAGTATACATATTTGGTCATTGTGGAGTTTACTAGAAGCAAGAACAAGACTATGTTATACCACACAATATAATTATAATATTGTACCTATTGCCTTTGTTAGAAGGTTTTGAGTTCTGTGTGAAACTACGGTTGCTGTCTTGCAGAGGGCGCAACAGCGAAGTATTTTTGGTCACTGCCAGCGACAGCCGTAGCAAGCGAGAGGGTAAATTGCGACCGAGGGTTGTTTGAGTGAGAGGGTGGATGGTCAGTGACAAAGAGAGCGGTCGCTCGATCGATCCTCGGTCGGTCGCCATTACACAGAGGCGGTCAATGACGCCGCTTTGTCCTCTCTCTGTTCCTCAGCCGCCCCCGGAGGAACGAAGCCGTGTAGGGTGTGAGGCTACAATCATTACTATTAGGTCACAGGGCAACTGGACACCGGCTACTGTCAGGCTTCTATGTCCGCTGTGCCAAAGGTAAGCACACCTCAACATGACGCGAGGGTTGGAAATTCTGCCAGCAAGGTAGTGTCCCAATCAAAGCAATCATTCTATCAATAACCAAACATCTTGGGAAATCGAAGCATATAAGATTCATATTTTCCTCTTTGGCTTATCTTGATGGAAAACCCATTCATATGGAGGGGTTTAAAGGGCATTATGATTTTGATAGTTCTATATATTTTTATAGGAGATTTTTCCTCATACAAAAAGATAGCCTAGGGCATTAGAAGTTTAGAACTATAATACGATAAAACGTTTTTCTTGTAGAGGAAATGACCTTGACCTCATTAAAGAAGTTTCCTTTAACATTTCCCTTAAGAAATATGATGTTTCTTGTCAAAAGAATTGATTCATTCTTAAACAATTGTTAAATTTTGAATTTGATATGGGATTACAGGCAAACATTAACCCATTCACTCATTTTGTGAACTTATTTCAAGAGAAACAACATTGAAAATAACTTTTCTAACATTAAAATTGTCTGTCTACTCTTGTTATTGTGTTGAAGTTGAAAGCTCAAAATGATGAAAACTACCAAAAACACTGCCAAAGAAAACTTGTAGGTAAGAAGTGAATTACTCAACATATGATTTGGGTTTCATTTCAATGCAAATCTTATGGGAATAGGAATTAGCAAAGTATGGTGGATTTGTCTGAGCTAACTAATCAAAAGTGTGACATGTAATGTTTACACTATTATTATAGTCTCTGTAGTGTTGACTAACTGGAAACCTAATTATTATGAATCCTATGGGAGAAACTGAGAAAGTGAAATCGTTTAATATCCTCCACATTTATCAATGGAGAATAATACAGATAGAATAGGATATACTGTAGATAGGAAGAATAATACTTCGACTAAAGGGAAAATAAGGGGTACTAGAGCGAAAAATGTGTTGGAAATATACGGTTTGATGATAAATAATGATGATGATATTTCAATAGTAGAAATTTGGTCGAGAAGCAACAAGTGAGACTTGAGCCTGTTGCACCAAGAAAGAATTTTCCACGTTGATAAACAATTGATTCGATGATTTGCAGAGTCAGTGAGCGTGAGAAGAATTTCTCACCGAGACGCGACGTAGTCAGGAATCGATAATATTGATCCTCGTCATGAATAATGACAAACAATGGAAGGAAATATAACTGACACATACTACTTCACATTTCTTCTTCAAATAATCATTCCGATATTTTTCAAGAAGACTTCTTGTTCGAAAACTCAAATCCCAGGTGCTTCCAATTTTTTCTTTGTACTGTAAAAAAATGGTAATGCTCCTTGAACTCTCTGTTCGAGGTGATAATTGGTCGTATCTCATGGGTTTAAAAAAATCTCGATTACGGTACTATTTTGTTGTGTTCGACTGTACTAATTATTAGAGTACAAAATTCGACTTCAAAATTAGAGGCAGTCTTGGAGGCAATGGATCCTCTATAATAACTTTCTGTTGCAAACCATTTGAAACAAATTATTCTCAATTCTCATGGTGCTAGCGTGAAAATCCTCCTCCACCACCTGGGAATTGTTTCATGAAAATTTAGAAGTCCTGCATTAAAAAAATTGACACATGCATTAAATTTATGCATTTACGTATAATGTGAGTTCGCCTTTTTCCTTCTCTTACAATAATGATATGAAACAGTCCCCAGGTTATAATCCAATAAATATATAATTACGAACATAATTATGCAATTATTATTCATGAATAAATAAACCATGTTTAGGAGTAAAAAATCTTTACACTCAGCTTTAGAAGAACAACAGGGAATTGTATTTCAATTCTTATTCTACTTGGAAGGGTCAAAATCGAAGCTTAGAAAGTTCTCTCTCACCTTTCTACCGTTGGCCCCCAACTCTTCAAATGTTGCTTAGCTGAAGAAGCAAGTTTATTTTGGAACAGGGAAAGCAGGAAGAAGCGTCTAGAGCGTGGCTGGAATCGGTTTGAAAGAGCTGCACAGTCCGAAAATAACGATGACAGTACTCGAGGCTAAGCAGAGGAAGAAAATTCTTTCGAAGAGGCTATTTCATTGCTTAATCGGTCCACTTGCTCCGAAAAGGTGCCCAAACCCGGAGATGGGAAAATGACTATTCTGATCCCATAGTAGAATAGAATTTTGATAATATTGCAACTATGGATATAATATAATAACTCTGGAATTTTTAAATATTATATTTCGATGAATTATGTATCAGCACATAATGTGAACTGATAAGGCTCATAATTTCTTCCAGGAGGGTAAAAATTGTCGAGATATATCAAAGAATTGAGCATTCTTACATCATATACTGTATTAACGAATTGAAAAATCGACTAAATTATTGTATCAGATTGTAAATTATTTACTATTATAATTGTCAATTATTGTATTATATTATTAAATTATAGAGTCAATTATTGTTTTGGACCTAGTCTGTAGGAAGTTCAGTTATTCAGGATTGAGCTTGAAAGACAAAATTCTTTAACGTTTTGACGCTTGTAATAATATTGAGAATAATTTACGGCGAGAAAAAACTTACTCTCACTATACTTACTAGCACTAACTTTATAACTTCATCTACAACCTGAATCTGCTTTACTAGACTTGATCTCTGTGTTGAATAGAGAATAATAATGACATTTTTATGGAATTATTATCGACATAGGTGAGACAAAAAACCTAGAGATTAGTTGTAATACACAGAGGTGCAACTCTATAGAACTTATTTGATTTTAGTAACAGCATCCAAGCAACGATTATGAGAAAATTAAAAGATGTGTAGCCGAATTTCGTAGTTGTTGCTTTGAAAACATGTAATCTGGTTTGAAAATATCCAATTGGTTTTCCTCCGATGTTTCAATTCTCTTAGCATCAGTGATTTGGAAAGAGCTGTCCCCTTTGACCCCATGAACGCGAGTACAGTAGTTTCCGATTCAAGATATCGTATTCTAATTTCCTTAAACGCTTCTTAACTGTAGTAGACATAATCTTTACTCGATGCTCTCGAGCCACTATCAGCTCGACCTTATCATATATCCTTCTTGGTATTGTCTCTGTCTTTTTCTATCTTCGTCATTCAAGAGCCGTTCTCCTCTTGTAACGAGTGATAAGCTCTTCTGTCTCTCCCGGCGTTTCGTAAGTTTCTTAAACGATAATAATTATTCTTTCTGTCACAAGGACAAGGCGTTTTCGATAACAAGCAAACAAGTCATTCTTCAAGATTGCTTGAACAGTGTTGATAACTCTCTTAGTTTCATTATTGAAAGTCACCTCTACACGCATGAAAACTCATTTCAACTATATAACTAATGAACGATGTAGGAGTAAAAAAATCTGTCAACTCTTATGAGTCTCCATCGCTGTTGAGATTGTTTATGAAGAGGTTGCTATGAATGTGTGTTGAGTATAATTATTGATGATATAGTTTGATTTTCGATGTGAGTTCAAATTTTTTGTATTATTATTTTTGGAAGAAATGAATTCTGAATTAACTGGGAGTAGCCATATTTTTCAAGTGTCGCCTTCAAGGTTTCCCGATGGAATCGCATGGAGAAGAATAAAATTATGCCTTATCCCCGTCATAGTGCAATATTTAATAGGACGTCCCTGATGCTTCATCTCAAGTACCATAATTGCAAATGAATTTCGATGCTGTCAAATCTGTCTACATGTCAACAATCAGCTTACTTCATCTCCAGCCACCCTCGCAACTTTCATTCCTGTTGAACCAATTTTCTGCTTTAGAAATAGCTATTTCGCTATGTAAATTTGTCATGTATGAGAGGGCTGTAGTTTCCCTAAATTCGTCAACTTTTGCTGAAATTTTGGTAAATCGGTGTTGTGAATAATATATTTTTGCCGTCAATGTTTTATTTCTTATGTTTTGAAATTATTCAGTTGATAATGATTGCATAATGTCAAAATATTGCACCAGTTGATTAGCTCTGATTACAAGAGCATTTGAAATTGTTTTTATCAATTTGTTTGTGATTGATGTGTTGCAGGGATGGCATTGGCGGCGCCGTCAATGGTGCACCGATCAGGCGACTCGCTGGTGGTTCGCAGCGTGGTGAGTGGCGACGCCCTGTTCGGCACCAACGACCAGCTGCATCTCGACATCGACAAGAGTGGTGACACCCCCGCCCCCGCCCCCGCCGCCTCCAGTCCCGACGAGGACGGCGAGCTGCCCCAGTGCAAGATCAAGCGCAACTACGCCTGCGCCAAGTGCACCTACTACACACAGAATCCGCGCTTCTATCTCTATCATCTGAAAAATGTGCACAAGGAAAAGATCAAGATCTACGAGTGCCCCAGCTGTCTGTACGCGTCCAAGCACAGTCAAAAGCTGCAGCGACACGTTCACATGGTGCATGTGATGGGAGCTGGTCGCCGCAAGGTCTCGCCCAAACCAACCAAACAACCAATCCCAATCGCACCCAAGGGACCCGGGCGGCCTGCCAAACGAAAACCAGTCGAATCTGATCCCGAGGAGTTGGATCAGGAATCGGAATCCGAAAAACTGCCCGATTCAGAAGAGAACAACGAAGAAGGCGAGTCTGATTCAGTGATGGATGGAGACGCGGACAGCGACGCCAAACACACGAAATGCTCGCTGTGTCCGTTCACCAGTCGCAGTCAGACGCTGGTCAGTCGCCACGAGCGTGTCGTTCACCTGAAGAAAAAATTCTTCCGCTGCATGAAGTGCAACTATGTCACCCACATGAAAGCGCGCTACACCAAACACGTGAAGTATCACTCGATGCCGATGATCAAGTGTGAGATGTGCGATTTCCGGACGCCGTACAAGTGGAACCTGGACCGACACAACAAGAACCACACGGGTGACGGCGCGTTCAAGTGCAGCCTGTGCAACTTCACCGCCGACATCAAGCAGAGCCTGACCGTGCACGAGATGAATCACCACGTGCCGCCCGTCGGCCAGTCGGCGCCCACCGCCAAGCGACGCAACCGCGTCGGCGCCTCCGACTCGCTCCTGCCCAATGGACATCAGGTTAGTAGGCAAACATTCACCCCTTTAAATATATATTTTTCTTGTACCTACAGACTTTGTGCTAATAAGTCTGATAAAATGAGCTGAATATTATGAATGAATGAATAGAATATTCTATTTGCCATTCAACAAACATTACTTTGAATAACAATTGACAGTACAATGGTAATAACTATGGTAAAAGATAATGATCAAGAACGGAAAGATAAGGAAGTGGAGTCGCTCTATACGCTTTTGAGGTACTAACCGCATTGGCGACAGCTGATACTGTTTCAGGTGAATCATTGCACGTGTAAACGCTCCTTTATTCTTCATTTTTGTGGCTGAAGTAAGCCCCACATTGTGAAGTCATGATTTCTAATTTCGATCTCGCTTGCAGCGATAGGACCAAGCGCTCCTGATTCATTTCTTCAGTTAACCAGATAGATACAGTACCCAGAATGAAAGCTTGAATATGAATATAATTGCTAATATTTTTATAGATAAAAATCATAATAAGCCTGTAACCTTCTTCCTTTATAAATATAATTTTTCAACTCTTCAACCCGTAATGGGTTATAATTAAATAAAGATATAGATAATTAAATGAATATAATATTAATTTGAAAATGTCATGTTTGGGAAAGAAACAGAAAGCAAGTAACTCCACAAATTAAAACCATCATTGAATAGAGAAGTTTTGAATTGGAGTATATTTAAGTGATGAGAGTTGATATTGGAGAGGAATAAAACTTTTGAGTTTATTGAACTAGGATTACCCAAACTCAGGCGCAAGTCTTCAAATATCAATTTGAAAATCCACCTCAGTAAAAATACTTCTTGTATTAATAGAAGTATTATAATAAATGAATCGAAACTTTGTAATCTGCAATACAGTATCAATTTCATTACAACTTGACATTTCAAATTCTTATCATTATTATCTACTTCAATTTAAAAATGTTCTCCATTTTATGTCGTAAATAATCTGTGAATTTAATTGTTTTCTGTTCCTCTCACAAATATGATTATTGTCCTCATGCATATTTATTTAATTACCTTTCATCTTTCATTGTCTACCTTCAACCAAACTCCAATTTACAAAAGGAGTAGGCGAGTAGCCTATCGAACACCCACGATGTCTGCTGTTTTGCTAACCTCATGTCTCGCACGAAATTTCTCAGTAGAAGTTTGTTTGTGAACAGACACGCAGACATATACTTTCAAAAAAATATGAGAAAATTGTTTGAACGCATGAAGTATACTGATACACTTGCAAGAAAGCTTGCATATTTCAGTATACAATATAGTAAACTAAATTATTACTCAGAGATCAAAGAAAAAAGAGATAAACTTTTACCTAACGTTTACAAGAAATAGTAAACTTTACAATTTCAATAAGAATGAGAGCTGGAGATGGAGAGACTACAGTATAGAATATACAGAACGTCGTAGTATAGAGAAAGCATGCGCCTTTGCTCTCTCTTTGGTCGTAGATTTGAAATGAGAAAATTTAAAATTATTAAATTTTTCAAGTTTATAATATGATTAACAAATCTTTGGTTCAATCTGAATCTATCCTTCAGAGAATTCGAAACTAAAACATTTCCAATCCAATCTTATGCCTGGCTATCTGGATATAATAAATTTGATTTCAAACTAAAACTCCAACTAACTTAAATGAATCTTTTCCCCTTACACAACGCTCTTATGATAGTACACAGATTAATCTTATCTAAGTCGTTACAGCTATACAGTATACAGTGTTTGGGATTGATAAGGAGCAATATTTGGTTTACTCATACCATAATGAATATAGATTCCTACTATCATGATTGATAATGGAACTGATAACTGATTTGTTGTTACTGGAATGAATCATTAACTTTTTTACCAAAGACGTTGATGTAATAAAAAGATAATATTGAAATATGAATGATCTAATATTTGAGAGATCTTTCTGGCTCCCTAAATGCCTTTTTCTCCATTTCAATTACGTAAGAATAGAATACTGATAATGAAATTTGTTCGAACTGCATTAATTGTTGAAATGAGAGTACATTGTTACTATTCCAGTCTATTATTGGTGATTTGGCGTATTGAACTTATTACTTTAAAATGGATGTGTCTAATTTTCACTCTTTTCTTTTAAAAATATCAATTCTATTGAAGTGGACACTAACAGGGAAAATTTCACCTAACGTACAAAATAAACGTCCAAATATTGTTGAGTCCAGGAAGGAAAGATCAATTATTATTGGCAGTGCCTAATTTATTTTTGTTTGTAAATATCGTAAATGAGATTTTTTAAACTTATAAAACAAACAACATTCTTTTCGTTGGATAAAGATCTGTTTGTACATAACTATTGACGTAGCATCCAATTAATTGTATCTGAATCGGCAATAAAATAACGTTTCCTTGAGCAATGATTTTGATGAAGAGTTATTTTTCTTGCGATATGCGATTGGAAGTGGGTGAAGTCACAGGGTCAATCAGTAAGTTGGAAGAACTCTGGCACTGTACTGTTATTATTAGAAGAAAAAACCGCACAGATCGAAGGCCGAATATGGAATTTGAGATAAGATTATTCAGAGTGCTCTGAATGAGGAAATTACAGGCTCTCGTGAAAGAAAATTTGACCGAACAAAGAACGATCTAAGACAGTTTCAACATTACGTGTGTGTTGAATGTTGAAAGTGTCGTCTTCAGCCAGAAGATAAGATTTTTTATTTCTCTCGCGTTCAAAGATGCTCAAATGTTTGATTTAGCTTGTCTCAGTCCTCATTACTACTTCAATGATTGATTGCTCTCATCATTTTATGACCTATGTAGGCCTTGTAACTCAAATTAAGAATTTAAAGTGAACTCAAACCAATTCTTCGTTAGAAATTATCATTGTGATGAATGGAAAATTCAGCATTGTTTTTGGTCCTACATTTTCCATGGAAAGTTCAAATGTCACGATCAGGAATAAAGTGAGAAAAAGTTCACTAACCGGTTGGAAGCATAATTTCTTATCGAAATGAGTATGGGATGGATTCATATTTTCATGAAGTCTCAAGACCCTTATAATTATAATATATAGTATCTTCTGTCTCTGTAGTTGGGACAGATCTAAAGCTCTACTATATAGTGTACGGTCATTTCAAGATGAATCTGAATAACAATATTCACCACATAACGCAATTTAAAAGAAATTGGAATTGTCTCATGGTTTTATCAACTCAATACTTGAATCAATATTATTGTGAGCAATATTTTGAAAAAATAATAATATTGTTACTCTCGTGATCTGTTCTTGCCCTTGTATCTTGTACCTGTATGTTGAAGATATACGGTTCGGTCCGATACGGTACAAGAAAACGATTTACCCAGTACAGTTTTGTTTAAAAATGATCAGTTACTACCAATTTGAACTCCTATCTCCTAATACCCACTTTTGATAAGGAAATATCGGGTAGGTCTATGCGATCACAGAAGAGGCGAGATAACTCTGAATCATCCCTGGCGTGACGTGATGCAAAACACGTGTCTATGTCTATAGCTATAGGAAAAAAAGAGCGGCCACTCTCACACAGAGGTCATAAAGAGATGGGTGGCGGTCTATGACGATGCTATTTGATTGTTATCTTGGAAAATGTGTGTTTTGCTTATTCTTCTCATAATCTTCGGTAGGTCTCTGTCTACTCATATTTCGTTTTCCAGTGAATAGTGGAGATTGATTCTCATAAAGCTGAGTCTTGTTTGGAAGTTGGAAGTGATTTTGCTTACTTCTTCCAACTAGTTGGCTCTATTTACCTTTAGTAGGCAATACGTTAATAGCGTCTATTCTTTGTGAGCTTCGAAGGCTATAATTGAGGTCAATCACCAAGATACATCAACATACGTGCTTTCAAAGTAAAGCACATTCTTGAATCCCGCATGCAGCGAATTCAATGTATATCAAGGTATATTAATTAAGAAATTAGGAGTCACACAATATCTATTGTCATTTTACTAGACGACTTTACTGGTACTGTATAATCGTTATTACAGTACTACAGTATTGAATGTATATATTTATTACTGATTGATTCCATATCAGGTGGGTCTGTAATAAATTACATTTATTATAGGAGGTGAAAGAGTTTATCATGCAGTATGTGATGTTGCCCCCATTTAATAATTGTATCACAGAAAAAAATACATAAAAATAGTATTCCAATTATTATAAGTATAATAACAATAATAAGTTAATCTTTACGATTTTTTCATTAATTTGTTTTTTACAGAATTTTTTATTAGCCTACCATAATTATTTTAATTATTTTTCTGCCTATCAACAACTGTTCCCTGATTTTTGATAGACAGCTCAAAAGATAGCCCAAAATAATGTTATCCATAATCCCATTAAAATATGATTAATTTAAAAACATCTTTGAATCCAGAAGACTCCAGTTGCAGTAGGAAGGTTAAAGTGTAGATAATTATGTATCAATTAATGACTAAAAATGATTATACTCTATTATAGAGAATGGAGATGATATCACCATGATCTTTATTAATAAATAGTCTGCAGCTGAAAGCATTATTTTTCTCGTGTTTTCTTGTTTTTCAATATCGATCTAATAATCAGAATTTATCATTATATTGTATGAGCTCAGGCCGCCTGCCTTCGGATGCTTGGTAGCGTGGGAACGCTGTGTAAGCGATTTAAATCACAGTAAAATGTGATTTAAATGTGTTTCCATTCTGGATAACCCATCTCTAGCTCTAGACTGACTCGAAGAATTTTTGAAGAATATTAATCTTCAAATAATAATATTAGGCCTATAATATTTTACTGATGCCGCTATAGTGATAAAATTATTACCATTAGCCATATTTTTCATTAGGCTTTTTATAAAATCTGTAAATATATTATTATATTATGTATATTATCTTTAAATATATACATTTTTATAATAATAAATAATCAATAATTCAATTTTGAACTATCATCAAGTATAGGAGAGAAAAAAACGCGGGTAAAGTTATTCTACAGATTTATTCAAAGTTTTCACTGCCGATTTGCAGACATGATCTATGCTTCTATGCATCTATCATCGTGGAATCAAAACTTTCTTTGATAACAGATAATTTGAGAATAAAGTATAATGATGATGAATCATAAGGGAAACAAACTAATTAAGGTCTAGATTAACTCTCTAATTATCGAGGGTTAAGTGTAAGAGAGGGCCGGCTGCGCCCTAAAACTTCGCCCTCCCATGTAACAAATAATCAGCTTTACTAATAAAATCACAAATCGACCACAAAATTGATTTGAGATAATATTTCAAATATCATCCAAAAATAAATTCCATGTTCTATGTTTTTATCGATATGAGAAGTTGCCATCGAATAGCATTGAGAATTCTCTTGTATTATTAGAGTTATGATTATTTTGAAGATGCAATTTGACCGATGAAATATGGCGAGTTCTCCTAAAACTAAAATACTGCTCATGTTCAATGTTGAGTGTCAATTTGGGCAATATATTTTATTGCTGGACACTATCATGTAGGAGATATCCTGAAAATGTTATCCAATTAATTCAAAATATTGAATCTATTTATTCAAAATTACTATTGTTTCCCTTGAAAACAAGATTGAAGATCGGGGTAATAAATAAATTTATTCACATTTATTATTGTTCCCTTGAAATTTCCCCATGAAGTGAAGACTAATAATATTCTTCTTGTAAATCTGAGTGAGGTATAGAGTTGATGTGCATAATGTACATTCCATTACTTTATTCTACAGGTATACTTCGATTTAATTTTTATTCTATTTTTACTGTTATTGAACTATCGCACCGATAGTGATGAACTATCTGCAGTTTCACTCCAGAAATCTATGTTGAATCCCCTCTTCTACTGTACCTTGCCTTATCATTTCCAATGATAAAAAGAAGAGATAAATGGGAATGATAAAATAAATTAAAAGATGAACAAATCATTTCCAATGATAGGGAATAATGAGAAGATAAACAATATTGTTTATAGAATTTTGGATAAACCAGATTTGTGTTTTGGGTGAGCGAGTGGTGCGGGTGCGTGAAAGTAGTGATAGTGTATATGAGGCGTAGTGCATCCCCAGTGTCAGTTGAAGGTTATGACAGTAGTAGTAGTGGTCGGTCGATATGATTTGCGCGGTGCCTTATAAACGAATGACTGATATGACGGCCGTTTTCTAATCTTGTTGACTGCGAGAGGTCACAAAGGGCTCACTTCTAATTCTTCGGCGAGCGGCTCCAGTCGAGTGGACAGGGGGGGCAAGGGAAGGATGGGATAGAATTGAAGCGCTGGCAGCAGCAGGGACTTTGAACTCGTAGAGGGCTGCGTGCGCTAGAGCCAGAGAATAGATGTGTGTTGTGCGCTGCAGTGCAGAAGAGCTCAGCCTGCTCTTGGATATTTGCTTGCTCAGTGTTTGTCCGGCGTGGTATGGTGAGGCTCCCACTCTTTTCTCTAGCACTAGCAGTGTCAGTACGATAAGCAGAGCGATACGACCACGATGCTCTCGTTTATTATTTTGTTCAGCTACTGTGTTCGGAAAGCTGAGCTCGGAAATTTGAACAACATTGCGTTCCTCTAGTTTGTGATCAACCACCTGCGGGCCCTTTATACCGTATTTGATTTTCGAAAGTTTTTCTATTATTCGTGGTGTTGAATTATGTTCAGTGTGTTGACAACGTGAAGTGGGAGTAGATCGGTGTGTATTGAGTTTCTCTCCATGCTTTCTTCGCTTCATGTAGTGTTGCAAATCCTCTTCTTCAGTTTGCACATGTGAGTTTTTCATTTTTCAATATTTGTTGAGATGGTGTAGTAAAAGAAAGAGGTTGATGCATTTTTTATTAATAAACAAATTTGTGAGTTTCCTGTTGCAAGTTTTTCTGAAGTAGATACAGTAATATACTCTGATTAAAACTGCTTTAGGATTGAGACCCGCTCGGCCACCACGCAGGTCTCAATCCTAGAGCAGTTTTAATCAGAGTATAAATAGAGGAATAGGGGATGCTGCTAGCCAAGTGAGAGCTCCTATTCGAATTCTGCAACAACTGCCCCAATTATGTTGTCTACCCCAGTTGGAATATTATTAATTATTAGTTCTCCGTTCTTGCGGAGGATGATAACTTACCACGTGCTCATCAATTCCTAAATATTTGTAGTCACATGGAAGTTTTTGTTTGTTCTATAAACTAGATAAAATTAACAAGTATATTTCCCAGTTACCCACCTTCTCCGCAGATGATAATATAATTATAATGAATTTTTATAATAATATTTAATAGGTATCATGGAAAATTAGGAATTATTGTTAATATGTGAAGGAAATAGGGAACTTATTCGTTGATATGTGGGACTATTTTTAATATTTTAGTGTTGGCTTCTCATTTTTTCATTATTATTTTATTGGGTAGGCCTAATTTAAAAATGATTTCAAGTTTTTAATTTCAGATTATTAGCAGTGGCGTAACATTTGCCAACTGGGCCCCCCGCAAAAAATAATTCCGGGCCCCTCCTTCTAAAATCTCACGCCCCTCTCTTAGCCCCTTTTCCCTGAACCGCAACCATTAAACTCATTAATGAGAGCATACCTCATGAGTGAATAACATATACATGTAATAAAATAAAACATGCTCTTGATTGGATTCTACAATAATTGTAATAATTATTAGTGATTTATAATAATTCATAAAAAACTGGTTACTAGATTAAAGTAGCCTGGTGTGACACAGGCTTTACTAACATATTACGAACAGGCACACAGACAACACTCATTTTGAAAGCTAGCAAAATATTTTTGTTCACTTGAAGGGAAGAAAGATAGTAAAGACGGAATAATTGAAAATCGAACATCATAATACTGAAAATACGCGTAGGAATGCAATATGAATCAATTTTTTGTACCGTAATAAAGAATTAAAACCCACTTTCACAAACTCACTGCTTACAGCTCATTTCACAAATTTCTAAAAATGAAATTTTAGAAATTTTTTTGAAAATGAAATAATGAATTGACTGAGTAAGCTATAGGCTATTCTTCGACAACTCTTGCAGTCTATTTCTATTATGATCAGGAATTCCATGGGCGAAACAATATATTTGTGTAAACAGTCTGGGTCTGGGGACCGGATGTCTGTCTCCATTCAATGATTTGTAAACAAAATTCATTATTTCCCGATAAGCTACTTTCCAGCAGACCTTTTGTTAATTGTGCAACTATTTACGTTCTTCCGTCATGACAACTCTCTTAATGGCAATTTTTAACCAACTGACATTCTAATTTTTGATGCATAATTTTTTTTTACAATGGACAATTATGAATTATTGAAATTTGTGTTCATGGTTGTTAATTGCCCAAAATAAAACTTTTGATTTTCTTGTTCAATCATTACTTCAATTTTATTTCTTAAAAACATGATATTATTTCAGGCCCCCCCGCGCCGCGGGGTTTGCGGGGGTGTAAGTTACGCCACTGATTATTAGTCTATAATCAAACATATTTAGAAATTCTTTATTATAGACTATAATTTTTTATCTATTATATATGATCTATAGTCTATTATAGACTATAATCATTATCAATACCAAGACCTGTGGATTTCTATGTTAGGATCTTTTTCGTATAATTTGCCTTTCAATTTCTGAGATTTTCTAAAAAAATTTCAAGTTTATTATTTTACCATCTTGCGGTACTGTACTGTGTTCTGGCTTGAAAGTTCGGGCTTACACGGTTTCTTCTCAATAAAAAAAAAAACATTTATTGTGCTTCAGTTTCACAATTGGAAATTAATGAAAATTCTTCATTTATCACAACTATTCATTAATTTACAATACGGTATCGCGGCTTCGTCCCCTGGGGCCTGCTTCATAATAGTTTAAAAGTCCTGTAAAACAGGAAAAGGTGGGCACACACTAGCCTTGAAAGTTTACTACTTTATTAACTGTGCTATCAATGTCTAGAGTGTATCAGCCTTTTACCTGTTTAACAGGATTTGTAAAACTATGGAACAGGCCCCTGGATTGTTGAAGCATTCAATGAAATTTACTGAATTCAACATCACGTGTCACGTTTTTTAATTCTTATGATAGTCTGAAATATTCCATTAATAATCTACTAAAAGTAATATTATTATAGAACTTATTATAGATCACCAATATATACATAGCACACAGGCCTATTGCAAGTTTATGAACAGTAGTTACTTATATTTTTCAGAATCTTTGTCCAATAGTTTTATGAAAAATGCATAAATCAAGGAGAAGGAGAAGTGCAATAATAAATCTAATGTTAATAAATTATTTTTTCACCTATTTGAAAAATACACGTGTATTAAATGTGCAAGTCTGTTTAAACACTATATCCTTACATTTTTAAGCTAACAAAAAATTACAAAGACAGAAACACTTCAACAATTCAAATACTTTTTTAAATGAATACTTTAAGTAGTGTTCTGTTATATTCCTTTGTACAATAGGTTTAGAAACTTCTTGCAAACAGTAAAAGAGTTCTATTATCATCTTTCGGTTGTGAATGAAACAATGAGAGATCTGAAAGAGATATTAGTTTATTTGAATGAGCCTCAAATCATATAACCAACTTTTGTGTTCCTATCATTATAAATGTTCCTAGTCCTTAAATTTTTGTGAAATTTGAGCTATCCGTCTGAATTGTGATACTTCTGGTTGGTCTGGATTTTTCTTATTGATTTTCCTTGAATGTGACCCGATTTTTGCAATTGACGACAATGTGTATTGAATATATATTAACAGCACCAAAAATAATAAAAGGCTGTATAATATCATTTGCGCTGATGTGTTTCTGAGAAAAGGGTCAAAGTACAGGAAATGTTAGCCTATGTCTTCTATAAAAGCTATTCAGTTGTATTTTGTATTGTTTATCTTGAGCTATTCCTCCTGATAGGAGTGATGAAAGAATGAAATATTGCAATAGTCTCATTTCAAAGTTCACGATAATCAACGATTATTTTGTTGAATTATTTCAATGTAGTTATGGATACATAAAATATGAAAAAAAAGAATTTTCTATAACGATGACATTTTTAGGCAGGACACAGATTCTTAGTTGGTTATTATCGTATTTCTGATTCATTTTTTAATCATTGATTTCAAGTTATAACTTGAACAGACATTTTCGTTTCATGTAGTGTAATTTTTTTAGTTACGCCTGCATAGTTCAGATGCCTTCCTGATTTCAATTCCTATAAATGAAAATTTCATGTCTAATATTATTAGGAATTATCATACAATATTATTAGATGTCAGTGATGATTCTCTCTTCTATGATGAAAATACCAATCAATATCTTCTACGAATTTGATAAATTCAGTTATTATACAACTGTGCTTGTCATTCATTAATAAGTAATATTACTGTATGAATAATATTTCATAAATTGTGATGATTTCAATGTATGACTTTCAAAATGTGGATTTCTTATTTAATATTTCTAATCATGGATGGTGTTCTCTGTGTTTCAGGAATCGAATACAAAAGAGACTGGTTGTCAAGACTTGAATACTGACGATTTAGAGCATCCATTGTTACCAAAAAGCCAAATAATGATTAAGAAACCAAAACCATTTACAAACTTCAGTCCAAAGGACATCCAAGGCAATCTTGTTGAAAATGCTGTGAATTCCAAAGATATGTTACAAAATAGTAACGGAAATATGTTCGTCAAGAGACTAAAGTGCAGGATTTGTGATTTTAGATCATCTTGGGAGAACGAAATGTCAAGACATGAATCTATGCTTCATGGACTTCCTGAGAAGAAGAAGTCTCCACGACCAATACCTAATCTCATCCCTATTCAAAATAAGATCCCACAACCTAATAATATGAATGTGAAAAATGTGAAAGTGTTTGATAAGATAATATCTTCTAAGAATGAAAACCCAATGAGCGAAAAAGATTTGAATGATATCTATGCCAAGTCGTGTTCCAATAGTGCGTTGAAAGACTTTGCATCATTGATAGGTGACTCTGACGCGTTTAAAACGTACGAAAGTGAAACTTTCAATTCAACTATCAACAGTACAAGTTCGCTCCTATCTTTAGAAAAGAAGGATAATGTTCGTGAATCGTGTTCCTCTCCGATTGACTTTAGCAAAACACCAGAAGCGTTCAAGAAAAAGAATGCCTCATTTTTCGACAAGCTTAAGGAAAAACTAATGAATGGAGCTAGTGAGAGCAGTAACATGGTTTGTAATGTTTGCGGCTACGAATCAAAATGTCTCTCAGAATCGGTACGCCACCAAAAATTGCATTTAGGCAAAGGAAACTGTGGCAATCAGTTGAGCAACGGATCCTCACAATTCTCAGGAGCAGAGCTTTCTTCCACCAGGTGCCAACACTGCAGACAACGATGCAAGACCAGTTCGGATCTTCTCGTCCATCTGCAGTCGTGTTCTGAGGCAAATCGTAGAGGCGGCGATCACTTGACTGAAGAGACAGAAGACAGCCAGGCCAGTGAAGACAGACGCGAATTCAATGGTGAATTTTTTCGTCAAGATGAATCCGTCAGCTCCTTCGATGATGCCAAATCTGAGCCACATCCCATGGAGAACAAAGTTTTCGTTTGGAACAGCCTTCCCGAAAGAGCTGATAATGAAAGAATCAAAGATGACGAGCACGTGATGAGGAAGTCTCCTGGTAGAGATGCTCCGCTAGTTGGAGTTGAAACTGCACCAGGATACGGAGCTGTTACTAGCAAAAATAAATCTGGATCTCAAGGACACAACATTCCAAACCCGAAAGAGAAGAACAAGTCTGAACATTCTTTGAAAAAAGTAAGTGGAAAACTAATATCATGAACTACTCTAGTTTAATTCCTTCTATAGAAAAGTTGAAGAAGATATTTCAAACTGACTTTAGTTAAAACATCACTATGAGTTAGTCCTCTATAAATTGAAAAAATATTTTATAATAATTATATAAGTTGAATTTTCATACGAGTCACAGTGCATTTTGTAAAATAATGAGTGATGGTTTATTAGAAATTTGTGAATAAGCAATTAAAATAACAAATGTTCTATAGAAAACATCAAAATACCAACATTCAGTAGAGGGATTGATGTTTCCAGTATAATTTTCATTTGTAAATTCTACTCCAATTTTCTTTATTTTCTCTTTTTCTCACTAGTGATTCAATTTTTTGAGTGGACACAGTGATGGGATAAAAGTGATGTGATGCTGCCTGTGATGTTTTTAGCAGGATATCATAATTATATTATTATTATTGTGTCTCCAGATGAAGTTTGAAACATGTGAATGAATATGTAACTTACCACTTTAATATTATTGAAGCTTAAAATTTTGTTATCGAAGAACAAGTTAGTTATTTTATAGTTGAAGGTTGGAAAATAATTTCATGCTCATGACATAATAATAGGTTGCTTTATTATCCTTATGGAAAATTATACCAATAACATTTAGGTCAATGATTGATTGATTAGGTAATTGAAAATATATTTAGAAGAAAAATAAAACAATCCTGCTCCCACTCAAAAATTATTTCTATTGGGCAGAAATGATTTAATTTAAGCTTATTTATTGAATCAAAATAAAATTGGATTCAATGAATGTTATTAGTTGGATCGTTTTAGCTTTCAGAATTTTTGTTACATTGAAAAAAGGCCTCTCGTCTTAACCATACTAACTATTTTCCTCTTTTCCATGCGACTAGCCAATTTTTGTAAGTTGAAACTAATCTTCAAGCTTTAATTATTGGTATAATGGAATTAACAGATTAATTTCAAAATGATATAAAAAGCAGGAAGAAGAAATTCAACTTCAAGCTCGAGACAAAGCTGCTCTTATCACCAAAGCCCAATTTTCAAGTTGTCAAATGAAACGTTTTACTGTATTATTCATATCTATACAGGATACACAATAATAATTCTTTAAAAAGGATAAACAAGATCTCTGAATAGAATATTGCAAATCTCTATTATACTTTTCAAATTTGAATGGTTGACATTCATTGAAATGATAACTTGAATGAAGTAAGTTTAAATAGGGAGCCATTTCCCTCCATTATTTTTCATTGGTCCGCTAGAGGACCAGGTGGCAGACGACCAATAGGATGCATGCTTACCGTTCTGTCTGTTGTTCAGTCAGATATTTTGACGTTGACACGTTGCAGTGCAGATAGCAGTGGGTTATCAACATTAGCATTATTATTATTAGCATTTATTTAACATTAAATATTAGGTAGTTATAGGCTTGTCTTGGATCTTGTTGTTGATTGTAATAGGCCAGGTCTAATTTAGACTCATACGGTACGGTAGTTGCATAGACGAGGTTAGGTTTTCACCTCACGCTTCATAGGCCTATGACTCAGAATAATAGATTCTGATTCATTATGGGCCGGGTCTTTATTAAACGTTACTATATTATTTATAAAAAGGTCATTTCAACACTACAAGCTCTTCTATCTTCATGATAGTTGTTATGAAAAATCTTTTTGAAACCTCTAGAATTTTGGGGCTTTTCAATTTTATTCTTGACCCATTCATTAGGCTAACACTATCAATTCGACTCTGGATGGTTATTAAATGAATCTATGTACCATTACTTAATATCATGTATTTAGATTAGAAATTAGTAAGCTAGGAACTACATCAGTCAAAATTTCCTTTGATTGCCTAACCTTACCTAAAGTAGTGCCGGTAGGTTTTTTCAAAGGCATAATCATTGATACAATGGTATTTAGCTAGCTAGTCCTAGCTCACTCCAACATCGTGAATACTCCTAATGCTGTTTGAGTGATTACTAAAAACATAGATGAATGTAAATTTGAAGATGAATGTTAGCATAATGATGTAGGCCTAGTTCATAGTTCAAATTTCTTATTCGTTCTTTGTCGTATGCTAACTAGGTAAAACACCTGTTAGTTGGTAAACTTAATACTGATGAAGAAATCTGCCTAGATTTAGAAACTTTGAATGTACGACAGGTAGGATGAATTGCTTAGTTATACTTGTTAAAGTCGGATTAAACATGGTTTAACCATAGAGAAGAGATAGTTTAATCTGTTAGATATTTCTTATCTGTTATCTTTGGTTTAACTTACATTAGCGACTGCAGTTTAGGACCTATTCGAGAGAGCACATATGCTTGAATGGAAGAACCATGTTGAATGAAAAGCCTCATTTATTCAAATCAACTATTTTGTCTCATACTATTTGAGATGTAGCCAATTAAAATGAATTCTAATACGTATTAAATTGATGATTGTGTGTTGCAGGTGTACAAATGTCCCCATTGCTCGTTCTGGGCATCGACAGCCTCTCGGTTCCACGTGCATATAGTGGGCCATCTGAACAAGAAGCCATACGGCTGAAGCCTACGTGGGACGTCAGCCATGAGAGAGCCAGAGTCTTGATGACGGATGAGACCGGCCGCAGAAACTATTCAAAGTACAACAAATACCTGACTTTGATGCGCGTCCAGGAGCCGTCTGCCGAGAGCAGTGGATCCGGTCGCCGGACCAAGTCGCAGACGGACTCTCCCGAGCACTCGTCTTGCTCCACTCCCCCGCCGCCCCTCTCCCCGGCCCAGTTTCCGGCTCCTCCAAGACTCACTCCGGCTCCGCCGCCTCTCCGGTCAATCGATGACCTTCCCTCCCCTCAGCTGTCACCGAAGGCTTCGTGTCACATGCAGCCCATCTATCCAAAGCCTCCGCCGCTGCAGCCCTACCAGTCTACTGTCAAGAGATCTCAAGATGATAAAAATGCAGCCGATGAACCGCCAAAGAAGAAGTCAAACCCTGACAACAAGAAGACCATGTGGAAATGCAAGAAATGCTTTTTCAGGTTAGCGTTTTTCCACATATTTTTCCTTGAAGTTGATATCTGATAGTGTGATCTATTTTTTCATTCTATTTCTCCACCTACATCACAATGATGAGAGGAACGTCAAAAAAACATCAATAATTACACTCTCCACTGGAAATTCATCCAGTGAATAGAGTGGATTGTCTGAAAGATATTTTATAGAGCCTGCTCAAATAATTTAGGCGGTTCAATAGTTTTATGTCCTATGGCAGGCAATTATGAAATCGAAGATCTTGACCTTTGTGGCTGCCGCTGTGTCTTTTAAAGAGGTCTAGATATCTAGTTGATTTATTGAAATTCTTGTAGCCTAATAGTTTTCTTTAAATTTCACTTTTCCTCCTCCAATCCACAGAAGTAAATCAATGAAGTGAATCTATTATAAATAATTATTGATTTAGATACCAATAGTTACTTGTGAAGTTATAAGTTCAGATGTGGGCTTCAGAATGGTTATTTTGTTGACCACAAGAAAACAAAAGTGAAATTAAGACGGCAATACCTTTTAAATGCAGAATTCCAATATCACACTATCTAAAAATAGAGAAACAAATTTAGCAGGAAGTTCTTTATCCATTGACTATGAACGCCGTATACTTCTGTAATCTGTCACTTTCCAAAATTGAGAAAAATGCTGATATGGATTTCAATAGATCTGAATGCGATTTTTAAACATGTTTCTATGATTATTATATTTTGTCACTTTCCTGATTTGGGTCATCTTTCCACGTATTAATGTTACAATAATATTATAAAAGATCTAAAGATATCTCAGGTGGAATAATAAGACAAAGGAAAGCAGTAACCCTTATAGATTTGAATTCGTATTTCTTATAAACAGTAAATTGTAATAATTATTTCAATAATTCATTTTACAGGGATGGTGACAGGTCTGTAGTGTTGGCGCATGTGAAGGAGCACTACAGAAACCAACACAATCAAGCAAAGGTGGATGGGCAAAAGGAAGTCAAGGGAGCTGAGAATGACACAGTGAGTTCTCCTTATATTGTCGATTTTTAATATATTTGAATTGTAATTGATAGAAACTCTCTCTACCAACCTACATATTTAGCTCAATTCTGTTCCGTCTTTGAAGCCTGTACAACACATACTTGATAGCCGCTACTCATCTACATTGTGCTGCTATAACTATTATTATTGGTAGGCCCTAGCTGGCGTAGCTGCTACGACCTAACTTATGTCAAATGTGCTAATTAGTAGAAAATTCGCTAGCAGTTGCGTGTGTGGCAGAGGCTTAAGAGACAAGACAGACAGGTGTCTAAGCATTCACTGAATGCATATATTTAATTGCTCCAACTTATTTTTTCTGTGTTATTCTTTAGTTATTTTATAAATTACTATTATTTTCTCTATTTACTGAGGGCTAGTAAAAATTAAAGTTGATATACTCTATAAGCCTACTGATAAATATAGTACGGCAATGGTAATTGAACACATTTTTATTTGTCAAGATCGAATATGTAAATCATATTTCAGTTCATGAATAGCAATTTGTCTAAATTTCAATTTCCAGTTTTTCTTGTCCACCATGATTTAGCAAGACTTGGTTTACTAGACTCCTTGTAGTCCCACTCATGAAACCAAATGGTTTTCTGCTTTAATTGAAATGATTTCTCCAACATGATGGATGATAGATTTTTCTAAGTTACTTGTTTCACCATTCAAATACTTACATGCTTTCCTAAACATGGCTTTCGTTGATTATCATTGATAAGAACTGTTTTTTTGCAGATCAATAACAATCAGTTCAACAGTGGCAATATGAACTCTATTATGAAACGTAGAGAATCTGGCGGCAGTGAAAGTAACTACGGCAAGTCTGAAACAGGTATTGTGCTGATTTGAAAGATTTTCAAATTATTTGTAAATATGGCCATAGTTTTTGAGGAAACTACAGCGTGGGTTGTTAGCATATGTTTAATGTTGAGCGAAATCATCTTTGTTCCTAACAAAAACAAGTGTAAATGATTGACAATGTAAATAATTGATGTTCTAATACCGACCTTCAATTATTGTTTTCGACTGGAATTTTCTGGAAACCTGGGATAGTACTTTTTAATTTAGCCACATTACACAGTCCGAAGGTTATTGTTTTGGCCGGTCATACACGTTTTGGTGTATGGAAGAGGTTTAGCTGTGGGCATGGAACCACTTTATGTTCGTCAACTCGATTCAAGCAAGTGGGCCAATATTAAAAGATTGGTGGGATTGATCTATTTGTTTATATAGGTGGAGTAGACGATCATACGAGTGTGTTCAATGTCCACAGGTAATCCTCTTTGGTATTCCGTGAAGTGTATATTTAGCCTTACAGACTGAGCTTCGTCTGAGCGTGAAGCTGTTGCTCACTCCAAGGTGGGAAGAAGCGTTAGGAATTTCTAACGCGCAAGTTTTGGGCGCTGAATTCGCTGGTATATTTCTTGGCTCATTTGACTCGTAAAACTGAATTTGAATAGTTATAAAATATAGTTAATCAATCGTTCTTTGTTACAGGAAATTCTCTCAAGTGTCCATCCTGTCCTTTCTATGCTGATTCTCATGCTACGTTGTCTGAACACATATTCAATCATGACTCCGTTGATGATGTGTTGAGGTGTCTCTTCTGTGCATTCCAAGTAGACGATAAACAGTGAGTATTATGTAGATTGTAAGTGTTTATTACTTATTACTACATACTGAAAAATAATCCGGTACTATTCTTTTAGTATATTTTTGGGCTTGAAGGAATATCACTTGTGTAGTCATGGGTTTCTTATCAGTTGATAGGATGGCTGGTCCCTTATGAGGTTTTATCACTTACGAGGTCATGGATTTGGTATGAGTCGCTCTTCAATCCTCTCAAACATTCTCTGATATTAGAAACCTATTGCTATGTTCAAACCTACCCAATAACTTGGTTCATCCATTGTTTGAGAGAATTGTTCTGATCTTAAGAGTCAACGTATATTTTTTCCTCACGAATAACGAGTTTTCTCATTTTTATTGAGCAGCAAAAAGAAATTAAATATTTGATCTTGAAGGGAAGAAAGGATATTAAGGATAATGTTACATTTATGTTAATGAACTTTTATGATGATCTTATTAATGACACCATTGAAATAATTTTTTTAAAATTCTAGATAAAATAGCTCAACGACTGATATTATCTACTGTATTAAGAAGTTTTTTCTTACCAGTACGGCCGCACAAAATCAATTCAGTTTTTGGCATTCAACCGACCTATTTGTGGTCCATTTCACCATTATCAACAACTCCCAGATACATTCCTAGCTTTGTGTCTTGACTACTTGAAGGGTTATCTATAAATCACTCCAACCTATGAAGTTTCTTCGAAATAGAGCAACTCCTAGTCCAAAATAAATTGAGTATGGTATAGAATTGTATATAATTTACTGTATATTGTATATAAATACTCAACACAGAATCGATTATGGATGTCTCACTTTCAATTTCTGTAGTAGAATTGAAAAAATGTATTATAGTTTTATATAATGAAAAAAATATGTAGGCTATGTAGTATTTTGAAAAAAATATAATGTACTGTATATTGTGCGCCTTAACTAAACTTGTATATATTATCTATCTAATCGATTACAGGTCTAATTTGAAATTGTAACTAGATACACCAATTTTCCTCAATTTATAAGGCTTATTTACATTTAATATTATTCAACAGGAAACTCATGGAGCATATGGCAGAGCATAACTGTCCATCGCAGGGCTTGGACAAGACTGATGCCAAGTCAATTGCTTCGGCCAGAAAGCAGCCCGAGGTCAGATATTCTTCCATTTTTAGGAGTTACTTTCAAAATAACCTTTTTTAAATGTAATGGTTCATAGAAGTGGCTTGGTAATAAAGTCTTCGACACATTTCTTTAGGATAAGGCTTTCCTATTAACCTAAAAATAAATAATTATTATTGTATTAGCAGGTAAGATTTTGAGTACATTAATCAAATTGAGGTGATGTTATCGGAATGTTGATAGATTTGCATTTATATTGTCCATTGATCTTTATATTTTCCCGCATGAGATCATTCATCAGGAATTTACTATAATTATAAAATAAAAAATTTACTTTATATTAGTCAATCATTGTCAGAAAATTAGAATATTTTTGCATTCACATGTACTTAATCTTAAATTTGCTGAAATGAAAGCTTGCAATTTTTTTGTGTACGTTCGAAATTGAAATCTCTACTAGGCATGCTAAACATTTGAGTGGCTCGCATGTATACATGTAATCTAGCAGTATTAATTAATAAGTATCAGTAGGTAAAACCTTATTGAGGCATGGATATTTATTCATTTCCTGTACTGAGTATGAATTTAGTTTTTCGAGTATGAATCCACTTACTTTTTTGTTATTATTTCATTTGTATTTCTCATATTTGAAAGCATCAAAGAATTGTGATAAGTTGTGAATATATTGTTATATCTTCAAATAGGTAACAATTATCAGTTACCACGTATCTTTATAATCAAGAACTGTATCGAAAATAGTACTTAATTCAAATAATTGAATTTTATAAGTAAATCAGCTATATTGATGAGAAAAATACATTCATATTGGTTGAATTGTGAATTTTCCATTCTTACTTGAATTTATTTGAAGATAAACGATTCGTTCATTAATCAATATTATCTATTGAACTGTTTTGAAATAGAATATTGCTTGGCTATTTATACAGTATATTATTTTCGAAGATTGTATCTCACATATACATTTGTATTTTTACTTTTCAAATTTAGAATAAGCTATCATATCAATGTAGACAATTTGAAAAGTGTTGAGAGGATGATTTATTTCCAGCGATTTTATTTCAGTTTCCTCCGATTGTAAAAGAATGTGTATCATTCAAAATTATTATTTTTTAGAAACGGAGGATTATATTATTTGTTTTTAATAAATCTCATTCAGTTTTTATTTTCAAGATTCCTTTTTTCTATCCCCCTTCAATATTGGAAAAAAGTTTTAATTTTCTTGAGTCTTTTCTTATGTTTTCTTTCACAGGCTTGATGTTGACTACCGCCTGAAGGTCAAGTTTGACGTTTTCTTCTGATTTATCTTTAGTTTTGAACTAAACAAGGTTTCTTATTGAGAATAATTCCGGTCAAGCTTTAAAGGTTTGTTGACCAAATTTTAAGTTTTATGTAAGTTTGTATCCATATCCCTGTGACAACCTTGTGCCTCTAGATTTGTGCTCAAGTACAGTTTTAGTACTCCTGACCTTGATTATGTGTTTTGCATTCAAATGCATTGTTGGACCGATGAAAGTTCCTCTCCATCATCACCCAATATCCAGTGTGGGGAAAACTCATATAGCCTACATGATTTACAATATTCTGATTCTACTATTTGGATAGAATTTCCCAATATCTTCAAATTCAATTTTCTTACCTCTTTACAATCAAGGCAAATTTCATTCTCCAATTTTTATTTGTGTCAAATTTTTATAAGTTTTTCATTTAAAGCTTCAAAGTTTTTTTACTATCGTGCATTCCCTATTGGTCCCCTTAAAACTAAATTTTGATGCTTTTTAGTGTCATTACCGTATTGTAAAAATATTTTTCTCTTAATTATTTAAGATATCTAAGTATTTAGGGGATCTTAATTATTATTTTCAAGTCGATATCTTGGACACTCCTCAGCACAGCTACTAAATATTCATAGTTGTAATCCCTCGTAATGTCAGGTTTTAAATCTGATAAATATACTACATTATTAATGAATCTCTGTTATTTTTGTCTTTCCATTTATTGAATTTCAACTCTAGGTATGAAATACTGTAATAATAACTGCAAGTACAAATACAGTTAGTGAGGCATTTTACATTGGAACATTCAAGTCTAATGCAAAATGTGCTATTTCCTATTATTATCTCACTAAGGTATATCTGTTTCGGTTGGAATGATAATGATTTTATTTTCAATCCTATTGTGATAAGAACTGTGAATTGCAAGTGCAGTACAGTAAGTGAGGCATGGTATTTATAAATCTTGGAACTCTATTAGCAATTTCACCATAGCATGAGTATTATAGTACGAATATTTTCCGCATTGCAAAAAGATTATGTTTAGGATGAGTTTGAAGTATGAATTCAGAAATGTTGATTGCTTGTATCTTAGTAGCTTTTGATTATTTTATTAGTCGTTTCTATTAGTACGTAGTGAGATTTTCTTCTTGCCGAATTTTAATGCTGTTCAAATAATGACAAAACTATAAGCTTGTAGTTTTTCTCATATCCTCCATAAAATTCATGATCTATTTCCATATACTGCTCTATACAGGGTGGGTGAAAAGTTTGGAAACGGCTTAATATTTCTCGTAGAAAGATGATTTGATGATAAGTCTTTCATCAAATTATCTTTGTTCGAGAAATATTAAGCCGTTTCTAAACTTTTCACCCACCCTGTATATCTATTATAATACTGTATTGTATTGGAATGACACTTGCTGTAAAACCTACAGGTGTAGCATGACCTCAAAGTGTAATTATTTATCAATAAAGACTGATTGATTCAAGAAAATGAGTAAATTGAAACAATTAGTAGAATTGTAGAAAATATTCTACAAAGAATGTCATTTAAACTGCACATTGAGGTGCTTTTTGAATGGCGAATTTACAAATAAAAATTAACGGAACAGAACTGCTCATAAAATTTTGCAGCAGCCAAAAACTCAGATGTTGGTAGTACTGGTTCAAAAGTGCCTCTGGACAGTGGAGTACTGTCAATGGAACCAGTGTAACAGTTGCTCCAAGGCGCAAGGTTTAGAGGGGCTCAGACAGCACAATTTATTCTTGAGACAAAATGGCAAAATTGCCGTCCAATTTAAAAAGGGGTGCTATAATGTGCTGAATGTTGAATTTCGTTTGCATTACTTACATAGCTATAGTACGTTAAATTACATAGCTATAGTACTGTATTATATATTTTTTCAGTTGGGCGGATGACGAATGATTGTTATTCAATAAACAGCTGATTTAATGCTCAGCTTTGTCAGTAAAGTCTGTAGAGCGATTTTAACTTGTCAGAAAACAGCTGATTTAACGTTAGTAAACGAGCATACATAAATCAGCTGTTTTCTGACAATTTAAAAGAATCCTGCTGTAAGTGCGTCTATGCGCGTACTCAACGAATGTGTGTCTGTTTCCTCATTTGTTAACAGCTGATTCATCCGCTAAATTAGAAATACATAATTACAGCAGGATTATTTTAACTTGTCAGAAAACAGCTGATTTAACGTCAGTAAACGAGCGTACATCAATCAGCTGTTTTCTGACAATTTAAAATAACCCTGCTATAACTAAAGCATTGTATCTCTGAAAGTCATACAAACTCAGTTTTTTGAGTCGTCTTTCAAATCCGGGGCAGAACCCCGCCCATCCAACGGAAGCCCTGAAATGTAATTCAGTTTGAACTAGTAAATCTTAGTTTCAGTTACCGAGTGTGATATTTTCCTATCTTTTGTTCAAATTATCACAAAATACATAATATCCGTAATTCAAGTTTCAGAGCGCGTAATTGTTGAAAAATATGCTCACATAAATCATTGAATCAAATATTAGATACTTATAACAGGTTACTTTGATTACTTGCTAGACCTGAACTCCAGATTCAAAACAATTTCTCGATGAGCTATATTTGATTTTGAAGTTGATTTATAATAGCAAAATTGTTCCATAACAAATTACTCACAAGATTATAGTCGAAGATAGTGATATTAGTTGCAACATAGAAGAAAAATTGTTGGTAGTGGGAAATTGTTTTTGAAAATCTGTAAATATCTGATGACTTTATCTTGAGATATAACTTATTCAACTGTAATGAAAATTGAAATTTTTAATTTTTATTGCGCCTTGTCCATTGAAACTGTTTTCGACCGTAAACGTCCGAAATGCTAACATTGAATCAAATGGCAAGCTGATCGCATGTTTTCAGATGAAAACGGTCTCAGTGGACGAAGAAATTGCGGCTCACTGGCGTTTCCTTATACTTCAAGATTTGCTATCAATTTTTAATTCGTGAAGCATAATTAATAATAATCAAGTTTATAGAATTCCAATGAACTTGTAAATATTTTAAATGGATGAATAGCCTATATTATTCAAACATAAATCCAATGCATTGGAAACAGCATTCATTATTAATAATTATTGTTCCACTAAGCCAAGTTCATTCAACTTATTCTTTTAGGTCAGCATCATGTATAACAACTTGTCTTTGTTTCAGAATGGAGAAATCAGCAAACGATACCAATGCAGTGGTTGTCCGTATGTATCCAACAGCAAAAGCCAGTTCCTGTACCACAAACAGTTCCATCGGCCTCGTGGCGCTCCGTTCAAGTGTACCATGTGCTCCTATAATGTGACTCGCAGACATTTACTACACCAACATTTGCGCGTGCACGGCGTCAATGTGCCCACTCAACAAATCATAAAAGAAAAAGACGACTTGGAGAACGGTTCAAATCCAATAACAGAAATCAAACAAATTGATACTTCTCATCTAAGACAGATTCCATTGGTTTGGGTTTCGAAACTCGGCAACCTCACCAAGATGTTCAAGTGTCGTTTCTGTCCCCATGTGAACATTCGCAAATCCAACATACAAGAACATGAGAAGATGCACGGACAACGTAGCAAATCAACAACAGCTGGTAGTGAAGGGGGGACACAGGGGGGCGATGGTGCGAGTGCAGTTCACCAACTGCAGCATCGTTGTCCCGACTGTAACTACGTGTGTAACAACGCCGGTGTTCTCTCTTCTCACTCGAAAGTACACCAGGGACTTTTTGGACAGGTGTGCAGTCTCGTTGATAAGACTCGAAGTGATGAGGTTCAGATCAAAGAACTCAATGCCCTCCTTGGAAGAGATGAAGAGGGACCTCCCACTATTACTCCTGAAGAAATGAAAAGGGATCAAAATAAAAATGCTGAATTCAGTCCATCATTCTATGAAAATTCTGAGGAGCAGCCAAGTGCTGAAGGCGATAAAGTGCTACGATTCTGTGCTATTTGTCCTGCTCGATTCTTATTCCAGAAAGAACTCGACATACATTCGAGATTTCATAACATCTGTTTGCCTCATCGTTGTGAGTCGTGCTCTTACACAGCAAAACAGCGCCCTCATCTCCTAGCTCATTACAAAGTGCATACCGATGACTATCAGGACAGAACCAGTACTCTTGTTAAAATGTACAGTATTTCGCCGAATCACCCCAAGCCCAAGGTAGCAGTGATTGTCGATGGTCCAGCAGATGTGGGCCCAGCCTGGGTGGTTGTTCCACCGCCCGATTACTCGAAATCTTCTGAGGATATAGATTATGATGACGGCTTGCCTGATTCAGAACAAGAAGATGTGTCACAACCTGATACATACCAGCATGGCAACAGGACTGTTCATAAGCAGTTTGCTTGTCAAAAGTGTCCGGCTCGATTTTTCAAGGGCGTGGCTCTGCAGTATCATACCACTCTTCATGGTGGAAGTGGTCGTTTCAAGTGTCGCAGTTGTGATTACTCCGTCAAAACGTATGGAAATCTAATAAAACACGAGAGTGTCCACAATCAACTTGAACCTAGATTCAAAGCAAAGCCAAAATTCAAAAAACCTGATAACACAGTGCCGACTTCCGGAACGGAACTTTTCAAACACAAAACAGAAGCTCAGAGAGTCGCTGCTTCTCCACAAGCACCCGCTCCACCACCTCCTCTTCACATTGACCCTGAGTTTGGCATTCTCATGCACGGCAGTCCTGAGTTCATCTATCCAACGTACTTGAAGAACGGCCGCATGAAAGAGAAACGTTATAAATGCCATAAATGTCCCTCAGCCTTTGAAAAGCGAGAACAGTACAAAGTTCATCTATCGCTCCACGGCTCCAAACAAAAATACAACTGTGAAAGATGTGATTACTCAGTGAAATATTTTGCAAACTACATTCAGCACTCACGAAAGCATACAGTAAATGACATGACGAAAGCAGAACGAAAACTTTCAACCGACAAGAGCAGTGATGATCACATGAGTGAAGACTTGGGAGAGAATACTGATGTGCCCACAGATGATTTGCAAGGGCCACCAGTTGTCTTCTCTCAACGTTCTGCGAAGTCAATGCAGATGTCGCTGGCCGATCAACAAATCGTTATGCTGCTTCAACAACGAGTCGTTAGCAGTTCAGTGTCGCCACCAGAGGCAACCAACAGATGCACTCACTGTCCTTACAGCAATGTTAGGCGCGACGGAGTCGGCAGCCATGCCAGGTGTCATTCGGATGGAAATACGGGCGCATTCACGTGCAAACATTGCAGCTACACCGTGCCGCAACAGCACTTCCTACGTGAACACAACAAACTGCACTTCACGCCCATCAAGAGCATGCGACCAGAAGCTTATATGAAGTGCGATCGCCTGGAATTGTGGTCGGAACCAATCAATTCAACCGATGGAGAAAAAGATAAAATTATGATATTCAAAGACAAGGGAAGTAGCTTTCGAAGTGAGCGCTTTTTGCCCAAGCTGTCCGCCCCTATTGGTGAAAGCGATGAAGAAGGAGACAAAGTCT
Organism: Laodelphax striatellus; assembly: GCA_017141395.1. NCBI lineage: Eukaryota > Metazoa > Arthropoda > Insecta > Hemiptera > Delphacidae > Laodelphax > Laodelphax striatellus. The sequence goes on along the minus strand of CM029531.1, from coordinate 10,010,459 downwards.
TAGTGAACATGAAGACAGGCGAAATTGAAAACGATCAAGGATCGAACGATGACGATTCGAAGGAGGATAATAAAGAGAATCTAGTTGACAGGGTGAAGCAAGAAATAGAATCACCCAAAACTGGAGATGTGTGTGCAGTTGACGACAAAGAAGAAGAAAAGTCTTGTTTGGCTGTGTCAGATAGAGAATTAAAATTCACACCCAAAGAAGAATTGGTGTCTGCAACTGATGAATGTGGAGAGAACGAGGAAATCGATGAGAGTAAAGGTGTTCTAGTTGAAGAGAACGATACCGGTGGTTGCATCGAAGACCAAACGACTGGGTTACAAACCTTGTCATGTGATAACGAAGAAACTACCTCAGGCTTGTCTTCTTCCAGTAACGATAATGAAGATGAGTCTATCTCTCCCAATTCTTGTTCTTCTACAGAAGACTGAATGTTACCTTAGCAACTAGGTAATTAAATTTATTGTATTTTCAGTACATTATTGTGTATGTTACCTTAGAATAATATCCAAGAAACATTTCTTGAGTCAACGATATTGAGTTTATAATGAATTTCCAAAGTATTTTATTTGTTTTCAAAGATTATTGTATAATAGTAAGTTCATTTTTTATTTTGTTAGAAATTTATTCAGAGTTTCTTCTTAGAATTGGTGTGACGCCTTCTCTACTCTTCTAAAGAATATATTCCTGTTTTGAATGAATATTGAAGGATTGCGTGTGTATTAATAAACAATAATAGTGTTTAGCATTATTAATTTCATTATTAAGATTAAGGAATATATTAACTTCCAGTGTGTTACTATGTTTATATCTTCTACAGATGGGATTAAATTATCCCATTTAAATTAGTTTTAATTCATACTTTTTCTTTGAATCAACACAATTCTTTCCATGAGTGATTGTTTATTATCAAAAGACAATTATTAACGGAGATAAAAAATATACGTGTTTGTAAAAATATTCGTGTATCTATTTTCCTATTTTCATTGACGAAACTATATTAATTTCATGATTATCATGCTAAATCATGCTTTTAATGACTCCAAAATCATAATTTATGGTGAATATGGTTTTAAAATCACGGTAGGTCTAATTATTATCAATCACCGCCAGGGTGGCTCCTATTTTCAATTTCCTCCAAGGTCTTCATCCTACTTGACCTGTTGAAAAAATGTAGCTAGATGTACTTATGGGCTTGAACTTCCACATTTACAACAGTACCTAGCTACTACGTGTTTGTTATTGTCGGACGCGTTTCGAGGCACTGCGCCCCATCCTTAGCGTACTTGATACTGAGTCTTAACAATAAAAAATAGTGTCAGAAAGAACAAACACGTGAGTATAATCAGATTCATTCAATTTGGCGCTTGGCATTAGATATATATTATTAATTGACTTTGATGATGACCTTAGAGTAGGATGTCAAAGAAATAATATCTCTTTATCTATCTATCTAATGCCAAACTCGAAATTGAATGAATCTGACATTACTGTTGTTAATGTGATAGTTCAAACACATTTATTTTATCTCAGTTTGAGCCTGTTTAGAATACGATACTTGAATTTAGAAGATACATGATTACCGTACTGAGCTGTTTGCAGAGTACTGAATACTTTGATAGCAAGAACTTCTCGTTTCCAGTACATGATGTTTACTCAATTATCTCACCTGCAATTTAATGAAATAAGAATATTCTAAAACGGTATGCTATGTATTCTCTAACTTGGAGTAGCGTACATATTCTTCTTACGGAGGTCCATGAAGAATATTGATAGCAGTTTATTTGATAGTTTTCTCTAAAGCTGCCGTATATTTAATAGTTTTGGCATCGATTGAATGCCAGGATGGTTCGAATTTACCGTATGGAAACATTGTGAACTGGCAACTACAGGGGCCTCCAAAGCAGCAAGTTGTATCTTATACAATATTTCTCAATCAAGTTCCAATACGGTATCTATTGACTTATTTGAAGCAATTCATCCTGAGTGTGTTTTTTTTATTCTTCAAGGAGAATTTACAAAGTAATGCCCTTAGTACCTTTAGAAATGTTTGTTAAATAATACAGGAACGGATAGAATGATCAGAAAAAAATATTCCATTCAAACTAAAAAAATGTTATGTCAGCCGAACATATATTTGCAACAATGCAACATATTTACTTCCTGGTTGAAATAAAACTTTTATATGATCTTTCTAATACGAGCATGTGTTACTTAACAAACATTTTTGTTGCATATTATCAAGAATGCTATCTTTATTGAGAAGCATACTTTGCCTTGATGTCTTCATTCTACTTATCTAATGTTGAGGGTTTGCAGCCATTTAATGTATCGTTGCATTAGCATCATTTGGTCATGAAAATTGTTGTAGTAGTATGAATTTACTACATTTACTTATTTATTTAGCGTATGGCTTTTAATAGTGGGGAGACCCGAGTAGGGTTGTTCCACTTCACCAACATAACCAATTATCCCTTGATAGGGAACATGGTGAAAGTTTGTTTACTACATTGAGCTAGTGAGACGAAATGCAAAATTTTTATCAGCGACTATCACATTATTGCACACATTGTTCCTTCAATCGCTTGATTATAGCAATCTTATTGTTTCTGGTTTTTATTGTAACAATAAAATTTTGTAAATCTGATCACCTCTGAAATCCAATAAATGCTGTGGACCTGTTTCTTGAATATGTAGAAGTCCTATAATACAAGTTAAAGGCGTGAAAAGTTACACGACGTACCATGAAATAAAATCCAAGTGTTAGCCTTTTCCCTATTTTACAGGACTTTGAGATTTTATGAAACATGCCCCTGGCATCGTATTGATGGATGAGAATGAATAGTCAAAATTGTTGAAATTTGAAAGTTTCTTCACTATTAATTATAAGACTACTTTTTTGTGGACGGGAGCCTCCCATAACGAAGCTGAGGTTTTATGTTTGAGAGAAAATTCAATCAAGATTTGAAATGCTACCTATTCTGTATGGTAAACTTGAGTTACCGTATCAGCACAGCCAATTCTATCAATAGAATAAGTTATTCTACTGAGAAGTAGAATTGTTTCTGGTACCAGAAAACTAAAAAATAGTAAAGTAGGACCTGCCATATAATTGTGTACCGAGATTAATAATAATCGATAGTAAAATAATCAATGTATCTGATATTGAATATAAATACAACACTGGATAAAGATTTATTTCTGTATCTTCATATTTACAATTTTCAAGGATAGTTACATCATTTAGTTACAAATTACGAGTGCAAAAGTCATTGTAAATTATTATATGCCTGCGGTTTCATTACAATTGTAAGGGCAAAGTATATTTTATAATTTATAATAATTCATTCCAGATAAACTTATAAATTGTAACAGATTTCAAATTAAAATTTAAAAAATAATGAATACAACATTCTCAATTTGTTTTACTGAAGAGATAAGATAATAAAATATTATTAAAAACGGATCAAATCGGCTTTTAAATAAAGCGTTTGAATATGACAAAATGGTGTCAATTAGAACCATAATACTATAAGATAGATGGCTAATAATTCATAACAAACAGCATTAAGGCCAAGGTATGGTATAAGTTTTTATTTTGATTTCATGTTTAGACTCATTAGAGTAGATAATTATTATTTTTCAAGCGTACTGTAGATGTTTTTACAAGTATATACAATACAGTGTTAACTATTATGATAGAATAGTCATTTTATTTCTAACTATGTGCATTGAAGAAAGCATTAAACTATTCGTTTACTTAGGTATGAATTTCGATTACTGTATTCATCTACTTATCAGTTAATTACCTATTATCTAATTTATTTCTCCCCTATAGGTAATATAGTAAGTTTCATTGGTGGTGACATTTTGTTTAGGTAATTCATTCGTGCTTCATCTTTTCTTTTGAATAGAAGTAAAGCAGCAATGTTCCCGGTTAGCAGCTGAATATTATCGTAATTACTAAAATGACAAAGAATGGTCCCTTACCAATGGCTAAACTTAGATGCTAGCTAATATTTAATTTATTCTGGTGGATCGGAGGCTTGGTTGGAGACGTACATCAACGTTAAACATAATTTTTCATTCAGACAGTTCAAGAAAGTATCATTGATATGATACTGTGACAACTATGAGAAGTTGATACAGGGTGATGTATAATAAAGTAAGATTTTCTCATTGAAATTTGAATAGCTTTTATTTATTATGTTGGATGAATGAAATTCGTACAGTTACCTGTACACACGATCAAAGAAAGAAGGATATAAAAGGTCAACACTACTTGAGTAATGTTATTAAGTTTGTCTTCACAGGTGAACCATATCAATATTTTAGGATTATTTTATACCAATACAAGAGCAGTCAGTAATTACCTTTACTTGTGTTGATTTTGATAATTTTTATCTGGGTTTCACAGAAATTCCAGATTTTGAAGCTTTAAATAATATTTTTCTATAGAAATTTTACTCTTGAACTATTGATAGATCGTGGTGAAGGTAAAACTGGATAACATAAGAAAAATGAAGTAGTTGATTATTCTCTTGGTTTCGAAACACTGAAATTAATAACAAGAACAGTTACCAATCAATAAAAAAGATATATGACCATATAGTGTCATAGCAGAGAATGAGTTGTCTAAATTCTACCAAAAATGGCTTTCCATTTATATCTGCGATTTATAGAATAGAATGGAACATTATATAGAACTTTCTATAAATTGAAAACTCACACATTGTAAGGAAGTACAATATTTTTTCTAGTACAAAAAATGATTAAAGAAATTTCAATACTAGTAGTCTACCTATTTCATTGATTTTATAATTGATTCATTTGAGTCATCTAGTGCCACCCTGTATCAAGATGTACAATATTAATAATAATCATAATGTCTCCTTCAACAGTTGCTGTTACATTTGAGGGCAATCACTTCACATTTTAGGATATTTATTTTCTCACACATTGTACGCATATACACTATTATAGTTATAGCCACATGAAAGATAATGATCATAATGGTTATTATAATCTTATCACCTATAAATATTAACCCGCTACGCTCCAACTTATGAGGAATCTATTGCCTTGAAATCATAAAATGATAACGATTCAAATCACATTGATTACTTACATATTATACAGTAGAAAAATAATCACAACATTATAACAGTTCTATTATCATTAGAAATACAAAACACTGATAAAATAGCTGCAGCTATAAATAGTAACAATCATAGGTTTCAATTTGATATTTAGCTTTGGGAAGGAGGCGATGTGATGTATCGTGGTAAGTTTTCTCTCTCATTAAAAAAATCATGCAATAGTTTGATACTCTTTAAAATTAAATTGAAATAATACTGGAAAAACTGTATCCATTCTGAATAACGTGGAGAAATGAAGAATGATAATGTTAATGGATATAATATCATTATTATTAACAAATTTTCATTCAGGAATATCAAGATGTACAATAAATTTTATTCATACTGTGAATGGTCACCTCTAATTTATTTATTATGTTATGATATCACTGAATATAGCTCAATCACTATCAGAATTGCTCAATTTTATTGTAAATTACTGTTTGCAAACAGTTCACTTTTGAACATATCAATTTTTCAGAAGTTAAGTAGGCCTACTGTATTATAATAATCATACTTATACATACCGTATACAGTATAGAATATTCTATAGTATGATGTTTCAGCAAGAATAATCAGCACAGTACAGTATAAGGTATATAATTAGTATAATTAACTATTGATGTTCGATAAGATAATTTTATATGGGAATATAACTGCATTGATAGGAAAATATTCGGAAGATTTTCGACGATAACCAATTATATCTTTAGAATGTAAAATTGTTTCATGTAAACTCTGTTGTTAAAATCTGTTGTCCATTTATAACTTTTAAAAACTTTCGTTGACAGATAGGCCTAAATATTACTGTATCAGATAATATTGTGAAGAGTATTTGAAACTTCCGAGAATAATTTGAAGTACCTAACTAATGATGGAGCCTTTTATCCTATATATTTTTGCGATTTCTCCATGAATAGTATCATTTATGAACATACATATCCAACTGAATTAATATTCTTGAACTATAGGATTTGGTTTTAACACTTGTGTAATAAATTGGAGAGCATCTTGCTATCAGTTGATAGAGGTATTATAAACTACGGTAGTTTTTCTAATGAAGAGATTTTTTCAAAAAAATAATATTCGATTCATAGACTATACTCACTATAGTAAAATTTTATGGTTTTCATGTGAGGAAAAGGAGGCCTAATTAATATTGTTTTATTGTACAATCTTATTTAAAATTACAAATGGCCAGCCTTCAAGTGATCACACAGACATCTTGAAGACTCGTTCACTAATTTGTTGCACAAATTATATTTTATTACCTTTTCTTAAAACCTACAGAGAATGATGATGTGAAAATTTATACTATATAGGCCTATCAATTTATACTTATAGTATAATAGGCATATTATTTGGGAAGTTAGTTTTATCAAGAAAATATCTAATTATTTATTATTGGTGCATCCTAAAACCCTGATGAAGGAAAAGCTTCACTTCGAGTGATGAAGAGTAGGACCAAAGACGGCCACAGTGTGCTTGCTTAAAAAAGAGCAAGTTACATTTTTTTAAATTCATAACAATTTAAATAGTACGTAATACACCTTATTGCGACGCCACACATTCATTACCGCATTCACCAAATGATTGTACTTAACAGTCTAAAATAAAAACTCAGCTATTAAAAACTCATGAAAAGATAATGATTGAAAAGAAAGACTATACGGATAAAAGTAAATATATTCGACATTATAATTATTAAAATTATACAGTAGGTAATTTAAAATTTTGTGGAATTTCTCTTTCAAAATCAGGACATTCTTTCTACTTCTATCATTAAAGTATTGTCTCTGGAAAATCCATTAAGAAAGATAAATAAACAAAAGACATTTATTGAAATTATATCATTCCACTAAAATCATTTCTTAATTTTCTTATCATTATCAACTATGAACAAACAACATTTGACATTGCATCTAACATTAATCTATGAACATTCAACATGATAAAAACAACATTGAGAAGATCACAGCAAACACCAGACCAGCTGAATTTTGCAATGACTAAAATTATTGTACTAGTTTTGTAGGTGCAGTAAATAGCCAGCTATCAACTCCATAATAAAAAAATAAATCAATTGATGGTATTCAATGACGATTATTGCACGTTCCTCCTATTTCTGTGTGATGAATAGAGGAATCTAATTGTTATCATGCGATGCCTCCATCATGAATTCTAGTACAGTAGTTGCATGAAATTTTTAAATAAATATCGCACTGGGAGTGCTGAATTCTGTACAGATCCATTGAACAATATTATTAATTTAATAGGAAATTCATCTGCTTTGGGATTTGGAGAGGAATAACATATCCAATAACATATTATGATTGATTTACAATTTAAGAATAAAATATCCACATTGAATGAATGTGCATGTCATGATTTCATGAAAAAACATATATTATTTCACATAGTGAATATTACATTAAACAGGAAATATATTAGGCCTTTTGGAATTTCAAATTCATGTTTATCTTGGAACTGGAATAAATACATCATAAATCATGCATTGTACCTAGATTTTGATTGTTTTAGAGCATTATAATATGTTGAATATTAATATATGGTGGGCTACACTAAAAATTCCAGTTTTGGTTTCTATCGCTTATAGGAATAGAATCAGCAATAATCATGAAATAGGCCTAGTGATAAATTTCATTTGGTTGCAAGATAATTTCTCAATAATTTCAATTGCAACTTGAAAATCGTATCGAAGCCATTGAATAATATAATGTAGGTAGTAAATTTTAAAAATCTCTAAATATCACTTCAATACAAGTATTGAATTTTATATTAATGTCGAATATTGCACTCCAAAAATTATAATATAATTCGTTATGGTAGCAGAAACTCGGTGCTATTTCTGGATGTGAATGTCCCTGCAATTTTGGTGATGGTTTAGAATCATTCATTCACTACACTAACGTAAACTAATCTCACTCGCTCACTCATCAAACGCACTCTAGCCTATGCTTACGAGTTAGCCTAACAATGGTTTGAACAAGATTCAATTATTATCAACAAGGATGAAAAATATCATTTCTGGAACTTATTAAGTATTGCTGGCAAAATACGCATTTTCTAGATAAGGTACTCAGCATGCATATTATCCGATAGTTAGTCATTTGAACTAATAATATTAATAATGTCAGCCTATTCTTATGTTAATTTATTAAACTTTATTCGTAAATAAAACACAGCCTTCAATTTGGTGCTTGGCCTTATTCTGAGCCCCCATACGCGGCGATCGCTTTTGTGGGCCCATTATTCAGCATTATCGGTTCACTCTTCTTTTTCGCTTTTCTCTTTGTCAGCTTCTTCGGATGCTGCCGCTGCTGCTCTCGCTTCTGCATCTGAAACACAAAAATAGGAAATAATTTATTGCCATGCTGATGATACTCACATTAGTTCAACTCTAATATCCAACCGATAATAGCTAAACTCTAAACATGGACCAAGCAATAGTGTAACATATTTTTCAAGCTAATTGAAAAGCGAGTTTTTGACAATGATTACTGCTTTGATTTTGATCTAATTATATTGTAAAACTACAATCCTATACACCAGGTGAGAACAATGTGAAAAGACTCAAAGCCTCCAAATTTAATTGTAGTATTTCAAGATAAAAATGTAATTAGCAAGTTGTGGCGTGAACTGTAATTTAAAAGACAATAAAAATAATAATGTAATTGGTTATATGCTAACCATTTAAGTGGTAGACTAATATTTGATTTCTTGAATCAGTGATGTGTATAATATACAGTATAGGAGATCATTCAAATTGATGAAAACAAAAAATGGTCATCAACATTTCAATATCTTACAGTTTGATACTGCTGTAGCGTCTGCTCAATCTTTTAAATTTATTCAATTATTATGAATGAATTGTTGGATTCTATAGGATGTATAAAAAATACAGCTTCGCTCCAAAATGATATTATTGTCAATAGTATAGAGTTGCATACAAAAAGCAACATAGAAGACCAAGTATTTTTTAAATTATTCTTTATTTGAAATATAAGTTCATGAGAAAAATAATACCTTGTGCTGCTTTCTCCTTCCAAATCCTCTTGTTTTCGGCAAGACATGCAATCCACGGCTTTTTCAGTACAAAAGTACCTGGAGCATCACATGGTGTTTCACCTGAAAGTGAGGTCAAAATTAAATTTATTAGAAAGTAGGCCAATAGTAGATTTTTTTTAATTTGGCGAATGGCAAGTGAGTGTTGTACTAGCGTTTCCATGGTGACGGGTGATGTTATGATTTTTTCGTATATAATATTTATATAATTTTATATTTATGTATACTGTATATGTATATAACATTTTTTTAGATAATTTTTTATATTATATTCATTTGTTATTTTTATATTATAAAAAATTATGTAAAAAATCAACAGAACATGACCCGTTACCATAGAAACATTAAATGACAGTCATTCGCCATCCGCCAGATTAAAAAAATTCTACTGTAAATAGTTGTGATTTTCTACTCTGTTGTTACTGAATTTCAAATATTCCTCATTCAAAGTTGAACGGAGCAAATCAAAGTCTATTTCTACTTTCAAACTTTTCAATTGTTGAAGTAGCCTATGACCTGAAAACAGTTATCTTTTATGATATGAACAGCTTTTTGTAATAGGGAACCCAATTTAACTTCTCTTGCTTTTTTTTTAATATTCAAGGAGGGAGGGACTGGAGGTTTCTGATTCACCAAAAGTTTCTGTTGATTAAGAGTTAGTTACAGTAACTATTACATCCAAATTGAATAATCAGTAACAAAGTCCTTCGATAGGCTAGCCCTTGACTTTTTTGAGGAACAGTTTCTGTCCTTTTTTGAAATGGATGATTCAATTTACTTACCATTATTACTTTTCTGGTCCTCTGCCCGTTGACTATCTTGTTGCCCAAGAATTGGCGTTAGGATCACCTCAAGCATATCACTACACACTGACATACTGGGGTCTACAATAAAGTCTATGAAACCTGGAAAAATATGAAACAGTGTGAGAAGCATCCAGTTTTCCAACTGCGATTGGAACATTTGTTAAATTCTCTATCTTTGAATTTAAAATATTTTATATTATGAGTTATGGTCTTTATATATGAGTTCATTATAGAGTTATGGTCATAAAAAGATTCATAGTCCATACATACGTATACATAGTCACATAATAGAGTTATAGCCCTATTACTTATATATGATAAATTATATAAAGTCGATTAATGCTTAGAATAAACATTTAATAATTAGGCCTAAATTTAAAACGCGCCAACAATGCTCAAATTGTTAAAAAGTATGGTAAAGCAAAATTGTATCTTACAATGTAATTTTAAAATCTATAGAAAAAGCATCCATGCTTACTTTAAATATGTGGCTCATCAAATGTAATATTTATCAAGTTCAATTATATTGAATATAAATAAGTAATAATGAATGATCTTCTCAAGCGAGATAATATACATTATAGGATAAAACTGGTGAAACTTCTGATGAAAATGAACTTGAATGGATTTAAAAGAAAGTATGTAGGGTTTACAACTTTTACTTTTTCGTAAATTCTATTCTACATGTCAGTGGATGCTTAGGCTGATTAATTTGTAGTGTAGGCTATAGGAATTTTTAGATGCTATGGGCGTAACTGATGAAAATATTGAACTATTTCATTCATGGTTTATTATTTTTGAACAGGTACAGTACTCCAAATCACACACAATGATCTTTTTAAAATTATAAAATTTCATTTCTCTCCAACAAACTAAGCCTAAAGGACATCTAAAGGATGTCATCCCAGTTAGAAATTGATTATAAATACACAATATACCATGTAGAGCGGTAGTGTATTGCTATGTTTAGTGTTAGTTATTGTTTATGTAGTTATATAGTTTATAGTTATAAAGAATTGAATTGAATTAGTTTATTCAGAAAAAATAACACTTCACAAAATCCAGAGTTTATATTTATATAGTTTATATAGTTACCACAGCGGTAGTGGTAGTGTATGTAATGTAGAGGTCTTACCAATTTGTGACTCAGCCACTAGCGTATTTTTTCTATCACAGAGAGGACTGAAAGGAAGGCCTAATTCGTTTTCTTTGTCTCCTTGTCTGAAGAACTCTTCAAGCAAAAGCGACGTCCACTGGTGGTGAAGGTCCCATCTTTTCGAAGGATGGGAAATATCACAACAATGTAAAACTAACGATAACGCTTTCGATTTGTCAACACTGGAAAAAAACAAAAAAGAAAATTTCTCAATTAAGTTGTCACTTTGATAATATAATGAAGTTATCACTTTACAAGAATGAATTAGTGTCCCCAAAACTATAATTTCAGAAATTAAGCACTGGAAATAACTTGTCGACTGGACACGTGGACAGACACCCACTGGCCACGTGTAAGCGCAGCACATTATATCACATATATGTTATTATATATTTGCCATATCGAGACTCAAATTTGGAAGGCGTCATCCGCCATAGAGAACATTGGGTTCTTCCTCTCCCTTAATAACAGCTCCCTGCACAACGAAAGAATGTTGGATGAGTCCACATAAAAGGGAGTATCTGTATATTATTGTTTCGAATAGGTTTGTAACCAGAACGCAATATGCTACCACAAGTTGCTGCAGAGAGACTTTTTGCACTCTGTGTAATATTAAAAATATTTTTTCTTGATAAAGAAAAACTATTGTTGAGTAATGTATAATGTCATCATAGCTCAATCTATTGAATAAGAATAGTGTGCAGGTAGATATGAGAAAAGATATGAAATTTGTATACGGTACTGCAATGTTATCAGCTAGGGTTGATTCTGGCATCTGTAAAACTATAATCATAGACTAACCAAATAATGGATGATTATCTTTGCTATAATTAGATTATTTCACAGAAATGATCATTATTAGTTTATGTTTGGTTGATCAAACCAGGATTACCTGGGCTCAGCAAGAGATAATAAATTCTTCATGTTCTTTATTTGCTGAAAATGAGAACTCATGTCTGTAGCCAGAACCATGTCTATGACGAGTGACCTGAACTCTCTGAATTCTGTCCTCGAAAGCGCGTGCAGAATATTGTTCTCATCTTCTCTTAGTATCCTGTGAAAAAATAAAATTGAAATCAAATTCAAATAGAATCAATGACAATATCTAGGCTTTTCTCTCAGATTTGATGATAACAGAGTGGAATTTAATTTAATTTTGTATTCCATTATGAATCTATTGTCACTAAGTTGAAATTGTTTTTGTGCAGATTGAAAAATTATTCAATTTGAAAACCTATAATATACTCAGTTTCCTAAAAAAGATTTAATCCTCAATACTCAATACAATATTTAATAATAAATAACTGATGACCCATTTATTTTGTGACTCCAAAAATCATGTTTTAATTCTACTTTGGTTCCAAAGCGATTCAATTAGCTAATTGAATTAGCTAATTACTATTTAATGATAATCAAGATGCATTGATATTCAAAGATAAAGCCTCTTTGAGTTACTTGACTCTTGAATATAATTTCTTCCATTCTTCAAGCATTCCATTATTAAAATTCAATAAATAGGCTGCACGGTATAGGCTATTCAACTAAAAATATCACACAAGTCAAAATAATTTATTGAATACATTGTAGAAGGAACCATTTTTAAAACATACGATTGCGGTTGATAAGTGATTGAACGTATTAAAATTAATGACACTCAAAACTTTACAAGTACCTAGTTAAGGAGACCAAAAGCGTCAATGAGAGTGCCTTTTTGTCATCATTTATGAGTGTGAATAATATAATAAATTCTTTCAGATATAAAAACAATAGCTATCAGATCAGTATTGTAGCAGTGAGCTGCAATAAACTCCAACATAAAAAAGTCCAAACACCCACACAATGAATATTTGATACTGTTATTTTTAAAATAACACCACGAATACTGGAATACACGAGCAAACTCCATCCTGGATTTGAGAAGTGTGACGTTATTATACTTATCCTGAACCAAAATAGACGAGTGTTACCGGTAGCTCACATCGTGAGCTACAATCAATTTCAACTTCAAACAGCTAACTGGAGCACTACATCATTTTCAAAAATCTAATCTATGTACACTTTCACACTCCAGGTATAAACTCCAATCAATTCGTGATTATTGCCAAAAAATCCATACAATTTTAATTAAGAAACAAACTAAGTGATGAGAAACCAATCAATAAAATAATTGAATGAGTGTGGAGACTCGATCAAAATGTTGCTATTGTCTATATAACTTTACCTAAACGTTGAACTGATGTGATGATTCTCTAGTACGGCCCTGTCGTTATAAACTAGTGCGGTCTCTGTTCCTGACATGACATGAAAATTGTTTGTTGTCCCCGTGTGCTCATAGTCGTGAATGAGCGCTGCTATCAACGTCGCGTAAATCTCCAAATCCGTCAACCAATTCTGTAATCATTGAAAGACAAACAGATATAGCCTACCATCAGTCACGTATACTTTCAAAGCAGTTCAACACTATCAATATTTCCTATCAAGCCTATCATACAGTTCAAGCCAATCAGTATTAATATACTGAATTTCATAAACTCCAGGAAATCATTGCATGAGAGTATTCTAAACTTCCTGTATTAATTGAAGAGAGTATTCAGTAACCAGATTATTCAGTTCAGAGCATTTATATAAACAAACCAAGATACTGTATCAAAAGTTTGAAATATGATATGAGAGCTGATTAGAAGTGAAGAAAACGAGGTGTTGAGCTAATGAATTGGATAAACTCCCATAACACAGAAAAATCTTCATTGACCCAAAAATGAAGGGAATTAGAAGTAAAATTGAGGGTTCAAGAAAAGAAAATCACCAAACCTTTATAAAGAGGAAATTAATTGATACCAATACATAAGTGAATTGATAAATAATTTGAGCAAAGAAATGAAGCAAAGATGAAATAAAAATTGATAAAGAAAAATTATCGATTGATATTTATGAGCTCAACAATGGAGTTATTCAGCAAAATTTCAATAATATTACTCAGTAATTAAATTCCACTATCTAAAATACAGTTAGATTCAATGCATTTATTTTGAAAACTGTTTTTTGAATTGTAATTATTCCAGCACAAATTGAATGCAATGAATTGTGAAACTTGTTTATAATTTCGATTCTTCATTAGTACTTTGTACGTTTTTGGAAAACCTTATTTTATAATTTTTGTACTGGACAATTTCCTCAATATGAATGAAATCACCTTGCCTCTTCATTACGATACTTTCCAGATATACTGTATAACAATATTCAATAATTATTGCATAATAATTGATTCATATTTATATTCATATTGAATATTAACAATATTTCATACATCTATTATCTATATCTATTTCAAAAAGATTTCAATCTCTTTCTCTCATAGAAGACTATAGACATCTTTCTCAATAAAATATTCTCATTCATTAATAATTTTACATAAATTGATTGCGACAATGATATTAATTGAGATGATTCTAACTGAGTTGTTAATGTATTAATATGTACTGAACTATAAGATTTTAAGTACTGCTATTAGTTACAAAATATAGTAGACTACAGCTTCTTTATGGCAAAGAAAAAAAAGAGAGAAATATGAAAGTTTTCTGTCACTTACCATAAGGCCAGTTTGACAAAGCATGTAGTGTATACTTTGAGCAACATCAGCCGCATGGAGGTTATTGTGGTAGGGATTTTTGTACTTGCAATATCCTTCTTCTATTTTATTTAGAAAATTTTCCATTGTTTGTGGATTCACCTAAAAAACAAACAAACTCGTTCATTATCAAAGATAAATACAAAACATAGAGTAATTTATAACATAGATACTAGAAATATTTATATTATCTGCTCATGTAAATAAATACTGTATGCAACAATTACGATTTGTTTCATGTTGCAAATAAATCAAAACGCATGATGTTTTTATAAAGATTTATTGGCTATGATTCTTGTAACCATTTATATTATTTTTCAATAATGTTAAGCTTCCTAGCAGAGGAATGATTCATGAATAAAATTTTATATTGTAATTATAATTCAATGAAAAGTTCTTTCAATAAATAAATAATCCATCAGTAGTACGGTAGCTAGATTGTATAGTAGCCTCATGTGAGAACTGAACCTCGCTCTTGAAAGGTTTACGTCATAGGCAAAAATGTCCTGTCTACTTTCTGCCCGTTCATAGCTCGATTAAAATCGGGTACACTACACTACAATCCCAAATACTTTACTGTGGTACTGTAATATTCCAATTCAAATTTCCGACAGTGTATTGACATAATTGATGACTCTGCTGTCATTATCAATCTCAATCATCTACTCTTCCTCCCCCAAAAGTCCTCTCATATCAATGGATGTGTTTGATGACCAAGCATAGACAAACCAAATATCAAATGACTGATAGATGAAATTGTTCCATAAGCTAGATGAAATTGTTCCATAAGCTTCAACCGCCGCTGTTTGTACCGTATTCAATGTTGTGCGAATTTTGCAGGGTTGCGTTTGCAAATGTCAACCAAATGTGGTATATACGATTCCATCAATTGAAACTCAGTATTGTGATGGCTTTTGCATTGACGCTCTCAATATTTCAGACATCAACTCGGAGCAATGCTGTGATTCTATTTTCAACCTACTGTCACTGATGAGGTCTGACAGTGACTGGAAAAGTCAAAGGTGAATCGTCGTGTGAGTTCTGTCATCAAACCACTGCTGAATGTTGGGAGTTATTGATCTTTGGTGTTGTAAAATAGCATAGTAAACTACAAAAGACAACAGAGATTCGTTATAATTGAATATCTACAACTATAATAGATATACCTGATATAAGATGATACAAGTTATAAGTATAGATGATACAAGTTATTGATCTGAATTTATGATCCACGCGAACGTTTAATTTATATGGAATTTGGAATAATAGTCTAATAATATAAATTAGGTACCAGAAAGACTACACTACACAGAAAAGTTAAGATAAGCTGAATTTTCAATTTACCAACATTACCATCTAGAATTGTCTATGAAAGAGTTTAGGCTACTAGTACTGTCTGGTCTGGTTAATATAAAGAACGTGAAGTAGCTTGATGATCTAAAAGAAGCTTAATGATCAAGATTAATCTTATATCTTAATAAAAAAGATGAGAATTTTCAGTGATTTCAAGTATTATACTTTCACTCAATAAGCATGTACTTGAATTGAAAGAATTCTACTTGCTTTTGTATCAATATTATTGGTTCTACTTACTTTGAATTTGTGTAGAATTCCGTATCTATTAAGTAAATCGTATCCTAAATATTTCACGGGTTGTCCGTTGGCAGCTTCGTTGAGTTGAAAAACGTCGAATGACCACTCGTCGAGTAACTGAAAAAATGAAATGAATTTTATATAGTCTACTTGATACAAAATGTCCAATATTTTGTAATATTGATACAAAATTATTCGTATTAGAATTAACCTTAGACACACACAATATTATTGCCAAACACAGGTAAGTAATCAGTAGGCTACCGTGATTATTATTTCACCACACTAATACATTTCATACATATGATCTATCCCTTCATTAAACCCAATAATCAATAATGAATAACGTTTTATGTGGGTAACTTTAAATGCCTGATAATTTGTCTTGGGAGAAGAAATTGAAATTCATTGCCAAAGAAATTCTTATAAATAGCACGAGAAGTTTACTGTATATTGTCTATACAAGCAGTAAAACTTTATATAAGTTTGTTTAACAATAAAAAGTTCATAGAAACAGTATAAACAAGACGACCAGAAGATACCAGGTGGATGATAAAATATGAAAAATACTCCAAAAAATACAAAATTTGTATAATTATTGTTGGGATAGTACAGAGTGATCATGCAGACCCTCTCCGCAGAAGGTGCAAGTTGGTCGGTCTATATTGTGTTCTGGTTAGAAGCCTTACACGAATTGAATTGTGTACGGTACCTGTATGTGTAATAGCAGAGGTAACCGAATCTTATTCGGTTAGTCTATGGTAATAGTCAACAAAATTAAAGGATTTTCAATATTTACTGTAATTCTAATAACGTGTAACTTGGTTTCGAGTGAATGAGAGTTTATTGTATGTTCCACTGCGGAGGGGGGTTTCATCACTCTGTATAAATTAATATAATCAATTGTATTGAGAGTGAGTATAGGCCCCTGTCACATTGTGATAACTTCAATAGGGCAATAACATTATAATGCTAATCATTATGAACTAACATTAATGATAAATTTTGAAATTATATAAAAGCATGATGATAATGATAATTCACTTCGGTAATTGTTAGTAGAGTACTTCTCATCCAATCACATATTGAAAATATTATTATGTTGAGGATACTCCTTATACTTTGTTGGAACTTCTAAAGGCCAATATACTCATATACCATTAAATGATGATTATTATGAAGCCCTTTCGTGTAAAAATCCTATATATTTTCTGATTTGAAAGCACCCACTTCTATGAATACCGTACCTACAATACTATATATTACCATGTCTCATATGAATTCTGTTACAATATAATACCGTATGTGAATTCTGATAGCTAATATTATAGCGTAGCCTACATAGAAATCAAACCAAACTGGAGTGAGGTAATAGGGTATCTCAATACGATGCACCAAGATAGAATGAAACACGTCATTCGCATACTCAATGCGTTGATTGGAATATCAATTGCAGAACCTACTACTGTATCTTCAAGCTCCTGCTTTTGACATTGTAGATTCAACTTGCTAGTCGAAATGGCAAAATAGTAGTTTGCGTAGGGATTTGCTTCATTTCTTAATCATGCGAATTCAGACCTATATTTGATCAGTTGCGGATCTACAAATTTTGAGGCCCCGGAAAAAATATGTTGCCCCCTCCCTATATAATATAATATGCTCCTCCATCAAAAAATATGAAATCCAATTCAAATTAATGAGAATTTAAACTAATATAGAGCCGAAAATATGCCTAAATCCCTGTTGAAGATGAGATTCGATAAAAATCTTCCATCTAATTCAAAAATTAAAATAGCGATAATCATATTAGTTCAGTCATTGTATATTGTATACCTAAGCAATGTTCATATCTTGTGTAGTTTTTAGTAGAGCTGTTAGCAAATTACTTTGCATTCAAAAATAGTCGTTGATAGAATGAGAAACATCTAAATAATTTTAGAATTAAATTATTTAAATAAACTAAGAATTATTTATAGATTGTGAATCAGATTGAGTAATTTGAATTTGTGGTAATTGCGAAGAAAGCTGTAATCAACACCAAGCACTAAGAAAAGTGGGAGTGGCAATGCTGATGACGTAGAACGCCTACAAAAAAGAGCCGCCTGATTGGCCAATGAACTGAGCAGACGCCATTTTACGATTTTGACTAATCAGAAGCTAGCAGCTAGTGAATGGCAGACGTGCTGTCAGGTGTCATACGACGTTTCGAACAGCTAGATCCTGATTGGTTAAAATTGTGAAATGGCGTCTGTTCATCCCATTGGCCAATCAGAAGGCTCGTTAAATTTGAAGGAGTAGCCCCTCCCTCTTTGATATTTATTCCAGCTTTCTCGGCATATCTCATGATGTTATTATTTTATTCTTTCGACATTAACTTTATTGAGCATTAATTCAGAATGTATCGAATTTAATTTCATGTACCTATAATTTTAAATTAAAAAAATTTAAAATCTAATGTAAAAAGTGTAATTTTTTTATGGAGGAGAGATTTTGTTCTACAATTATTTAAGACTAAATACAAATACTTCTTTTCAAAATTAGAATTAAATTCGCATTGCATTTATACTCTGTTTTTGAACTTCTTGTATTACACGAAAGTATTTTATCATTTAGAAGAGGATTGTTCGATATAACAGGAACCATTAGAAAAAGAGATGATGCTGTAATTATTACTATTATTGTATTAGGCCTACTACATTGAGAAAAAGGCCAAAGTTCTAAAGCGCGGAATTATATAACCTGTAAAAGAGCTTTTGGCAAATGTTTTGCAAATAGATAGCCTACTCTTTCTTCTTTGGAACAATATGAACGCTTGTAATGGAAATAATTCTGTTATAGAGAAGATTTTGATTTGTTGAGAAGAATTTGGATACTCCTTATTGCAGA
Organism: Laodelphax striatellus; assembly: GCA_017141395.1. NCBI lineage: Eukaryota > Metazoa > Arthropoda > Insecta > Hemiptera > Delphacidae > Laodelphax > Laodelphax striatellus. The sequence continues at coordinate 9,991,160 of CM029531.1, read as the reverse complement.
AAGTTTTCACAATTCGTGCAATACTGAAAAAAGGGCAAATTTGGGGGGAAATTTGTAAAAAGGAGAGATTCATTGTAGTTTGGAAGAAGCTTTAGAGTTTAGTCATATTTCCCAAAGGACTCCCCTCTCAATAGCGGGTAACGAACAGGGAATGGGGTCCTCTTGGAATCGGCAATCCTTTCGAATTGTTAAAAAAGGAATCCCATGAAAAATGTTGCCCTGAAAGTCGATTACAAGTGTTGCCAGCATCGAAAAGGCTGTCAGTACGAGGGCACTTATCAGTTCTTTCACACACATCTAGTCAGCGGACTGAAACGTGACATGCCTAATCGATTGGATAAGTGCAGGATGTTTTTCGAATTTGAAGACAAATCGAGTCCAATAGAACGTGGCTCAATCCTGGACAGATGATATGAAGAATTCGAAAGAAGACAGAAATCGGAAAAAGTTGTGGAAGTCCTATATAAAAATCACAAATATCAAAGGAAAGGAACTTTGATTGGAACCGTGAAATTATACGTCTCAACATAATTAGATTGATATTATTTTGTTATCAGCCCATTACAATAGTTTTCGCATATCTATTTCGTTCAGAGAAAGATCTTGAGCTGAGAAAAGCCTAATAGCCTACTATTTCAAACTGTTTCAATTATGTTTGAATGTTTTCCTCACCCTCCCTCGAATTCGTGTTAATAGTAAGGTATTTGCGGATGCAATTGGAGTAATGTGTTTTAGCTCAGTACAGAGCAAAGTTATTTTATTTCTCAGGATAGAAATATTCTACTTCTATAAGGATCGAATTGATTCTGCAATATTAGTATAATACTAGATTTGACAATTATTCTACCTCGTCCTTTTGTGGATCATAGTAAGTCTAGTATGTTTATGGCACTTCAAGTGATTTTACTTTATTTTTGCGAAAAAATGCAAATACGGTTTTAGAAGGAGAGATTCTCAATAATAAGAGTATGTTTTCAAATCATCAACATTTGACATTTATCATGAATGTTTCCCTCATAGGCCTACATTCATTTATCAGAGAATAATAATTGATGAAATTTCTGTAGCTCTGTAATCAAAATTGAACAAACTCGTTGGAAATACTTTCAATTTCCTTCAAAATCGAATTGGGGAATACCATTGAGACGATTTTCTCAAACGAATAGAATAGTTTCGTTCAGACTGATATTAGTTGGGAACTTTGTGATTCCTCAGCCTTACTTCTGTCACAGTGACATCAACTTCCCAATAAGTCTCTGTAACATCAGGCCCACTTGGAACCCGATGAAAGTCTTTGTTTGAACTTGGATGTAACTGAATATAAAGTTTGAAGGACTCTTCGAATTCCTATTACTACTTCTGTCAATGATTCGGTTCAGTTACGCGATAAAACGTGCTCCACCAACTGATTTATTTAACAAAGGAATCCTATTAGGCTGCAGCACTTGGAAACTGTTTGAATTTGAAACTGGATTTCATTCCCTTTAATTATTCTCATAGTAAGTACGAAACTCAGTAATCGAATATGTGAATGGGAATCAGGAACTGTGTGCTTTATTTCTAGACGTGGAGAGGGGGAGTAGTCTAAACAGCTTGATGAAGGTGAATAGGCTATACATACATCAACCTCCATTTTACAACATTTGATTTCTTTTTCAACTAGTAAACTGTCGAAATTCGTTCTTGAATTTCTTTAATCGTACAACGTAGAGAGACGTTCTGAGAATTTTTTTAAAAGATGAATTTTGATGGAAAGACGGAATACATCAAGCTAGAAGAGTTCTTAGATGAGTATATCAGTTATACTTCTCGTACTAGATGTCTGATTTTCCTCTCAGAATTTTCCGACATCATTGCATGTGACGTCGCTCGAGAAAAATCACGTTCTCGAAAACGTATTTATGAATGTTGGAGCTGTAGTGGTCTTGGATAGAGCTAGGGATGGGAGCTAGAATCTACGTAAATCGAATCTTCACTTGGAAATAAATTAAATTTAGTGTTGCGTGAAATAAGTTGATGGGAACGTTAGTGGCTTTCCTACCTTCGACCAGCACACTCACTACCGTACACAGACAGCAACTAAAAATTTCAAATCTCTGGATTTTCCAATTGGAATAGAAATAATTGGAATCGTGATATGGAATCGTTACATATTATTGAATTACCAAATAGAAGTAAATTGGTTTTTTTAGTGATCGAACCCCAATTTTTAAACTTTGAGATAGAATTACAGTATTATAATGGGACAGGAAATTATTGTTGTATTCGCATTAAATGTGAATGAGATTTTAGAATAAATCATTCTTAAACTCAATAAAGTTTTTGGTTATGAGCGTGATTCTTAATAATCTATTGTTTCAAAACAATATCAATTCAATGAATTCTTACAAGTTCGATCAATTTGATCTCCTAATATTTACTCCATCCAAAACATTACTTGCAATCCTTTATAATTATATGCAAATGTATGCTAACCTATTCCACCTCAATAAAACTTTATAGATCTATATATTATTACCAAGGGAATAACTATACTCGATGCACTCCACTTGTCTGTTTCATCAAACTAAAATGCTCATGCTCTTAAAACTTCACATGAATTATTCAAGTAATCAAGTTTCAAGTTCAGTAGCCAACTACCACTGAATCAGAACTCAAGTTAATAATTGTATTTGTCTTGAAAGTTTGGATAAATCAAATCAACTGGAATTACACTTTTATCATACCAACTCCATGAAATTTGTCTTCAACGGAGTTCAATTTTGATAATTGTATCGCTTTGTTTCAAATGTCTTTTGATCCTTATTTTAGAAATCTATTGATCTTTAATTTTTCATCAAACAAGAAACTGAAATCTTTAAGAATGCAGAGGCTATGTTTTCCAAGGGACCAATAAGTTTCCCTATAATATAGGCCTCTATTAGAAAATTCATAGTGAATTTGTTAATAAACATGTTCATTTGTGAGTTCACTCCAATTTCAAATATCTGGATTTTCCTATGGGGATATAGAAATAATTGGAATCGTGATATATCGTTGTAGTGATTACATCTGAAATAACGAAATAGATTACATTCAAAGTTATTAAGGTTTTTTTAGTAATTCAATCCTAATAAAATTTTGAAATCTAAATCTTCTAATGGGACAGGAAATAATTGTTGTATATTTGAATTAGAATGAATCTCGAGTTTTTAAATACAATAGGGCCCACTAGGCTCATTGAAAATCCTATGTCGAGTCTGTTGAACATTGTTTTCAATCTGCATAGGGGAACAGGATTTCAGAGCAGATTGAGATTCTCTATTAAAGTGAATATTGTTCATTTCCTGCAACCCGGCTTCTGTTGAGGGTGGCCGATCAAAAGAGAACTTTTGATGGGTTGTTTTCAAACTCTATGTAGCTGCTTTCCATAATGCAGCATTGTACTGTACCTGACGTTTGCCAAGAGATGTCATAACGTAACACTTATAAACAAGCTTTTCCCATTTAAAAGTTAGAGTGTTCATCCACAACGATGTGAACTGTGGATGTCACTGAACGTTCAGATAACATGAAAGGAAAGGATTTCACTCACGACAGTTTCTCAACCACATACCTCTTTGTTCTTTGAAATTTTGGACTGAACTGAACTTTCGAGACAGATTTCGACGATAATTTTCCATTATTCTAGTTTGTAAGAAGGAATTATTTCTAGGAATGGGCCCCCCTATTTTTGTGATGAATTTTGGGAAATCACTAAAAACATGTAGGCCTTCAAAAGAATAAACAACGTATGGAGAATCGATAGAGATCAAGTGAGCTACGATTCAGTTTGTAATTTTTGTAGAAAAAAACCGAACCTAGTGAGCTACGATTTACTTTTTAATTTTTGTAGAAAAAATTGCCAAAGAATTTTCTTTGTTGAAAAAATTTTGAAGATTTTTCTTTGGCAAATAATTTTGAAGTAATTTCTTTGACAAATAAATTCCAATCTCATTACATATTATTTATATCATTAATATATTCCTTTGAAATATCACTGTCATCAGGATAAGCTCATCCCAAATATGTGAGAATTTCGTCCAATTGTTTTTGCATACTTTTAAGGTTCGTTAATGAGTTCAAACGTGTTATACGTAGCCTAAGTAGTGTGGATGTGGTATAATACGGTTGTTTTCAAAGTCATGGCTAGATAAAAAAAAATTTATCTGATAAATTTATCTAAATTAGATTATGTTATACTGTATAAGTTAATACTGCAATTCATTAAGGGCCGGTTTCCCCAACGAATTTTTAGTTTAAACTTAGGTTTTACCAGTCACTAGAAACTGTTCAAACATCGGACTTTCTGACAAAAAAGTTTCTAGTGAGTGGTAAAACGTAAGTTTAAACTAAAAATTCTGGTTAATGATCATTCACCTCGGCTGATTCAGTCAAGAGGATGTGAAACTGGCAACCAGCTGGTAGGCCTAAGCCCACATAGGGCTGTTGAGCCATTGACAAACAAAAAAAAAAAACTAAAAATTGGTTTAACTGTCGTTGGAGAAACCGGCCCTAAATGTGATTAATTATGAATAGATTATTATAATAATTATAATTAATTAGCTGGATAATTAACCAATGAAATGAAAAAAAAATTTAGAAATTTATCTAAATCTTCTAACAAATTGGAAAGATTTAGATGATAACTACTTGATGTGTACTCCATCTATCAATGAAATGTTTTAATAAACAAAATGATAAATGAACCCACCTTGAGTATTTTGACGACCTCCATGGGAAACTCGACGGCAGTGGTGTTGACGACGCGCCGGTAGATGCGATCGACGAAGATGCCGGCGCGAATCGCGTGCGCCACCGACTTGAACTTGGGCTTCTCGTCGTTTTTGCGTCGCGTCGTCGCCAGCTGCCGTGTGAACGTCGATGCCAGCCACTCGCGCACCTCCTGCGGCACGGCGTCCGGCTGCACCTCGGACAGCTCGTCGTCCTCGTCCGCCAATCGTCTGCAACCACCCCCCCACAACACACACACAAACATGTTAGCTAATTGGTCACAACTATCACATACACACGTTAGCGAAATCAACTAATTGGCCACAACAGCAACACATTCAGGTGGTTGCATAAACGTCGATCAGAATTTCATCTCCAATCGAATAAGAAAAGTATGCCATATAATATGTGTATTAATATTATATATGTATAATATTATATTATGTATAATGTATGTATAATATATATGTATAATATTATGTATTCCTATGGATATTCGATTGTATATTCTCATTCAGATTGATTTTGTTTTGTTTATTATTTTGTACAATAGTGTATGGTTGTTTTTTTTCTGACATGTTTGTATATATGTATATATTTGTATTTGTATATCTGGTATTGAGAATAAAATTCAATTCAATTCAATTCAATTCAATATATTCCATGGAAATTATTTGAAAAATAATAAGATTGAGCCATTCCATTGCACATTAAACCCACCTACTCAGACCCTTGGCGCCATTTAGTGAAAAGAGTTGGCTATAAAGCCCGTGGCGAAGCGTGGTATACTTATTTGGTCATCGCCGGGTATATTTCCTATAGAAAATATCAATTCTGCTGAAAGAAATCAAGGTGGTATATTTCCTATAGGAAATATACCCGGCGATGACCAAATAAGTATACCACACAAGTATACCACGCTTCGCCACTATATAAAGCTGAGGCCGCTCTGCTGGTTGGTTACGTAGTGGGTAGATGGAATATATCTACATAACACGGTTACAAGAATACAAGTAACCGTGAAGTTTAGAAAATTTACAGTAATAGAGCATAATAATGTGCAGGACAGATGTTCTATTACTATGGATATTCTGTGTCCTATTCCTTCTATACACTAGGTAACCATCCAACAGTGCGGCCTTAGCTAAGGATTATGTGGAGGCCAACTATTACTATAATGAAAACCACCTTTCTTGACTTAGGGTAACTTGAAACGTACAAAAATCTTAAAATTGGTGTAATTTTTTCAAAAGCAATGCTGGATGCTTTGCAAGGCCAAAACCAACAGTGCAGAGTTTATTACTCCAAACGAACTGTTTGTAGGTTTTACTGAATTACTTCAAACTGTGTGAAGGTCTGTTTTCATGCGAATATTCAATCTTCCTTGATCTCTGGTTTAGAATATTCCCTTGATCTCTGGTTCGAGTATCGGTGCGGTTATGTGGAATGACCCAATTGTTTTCCCTCTTTTCCAGCTTTGAGAAGCTCGGTTTGCAAATAGGTCTCGGAACTTGATTTCACACGAAAAGTCGTATCTCTCCAATTCCTTGCTCACGCAGATTATAATGTAGTTGGATTGAATCACATTGGAACAATCATTACAGAAAAAGTATATCCTAAACACATGTAGTTCTTCATGATAAATGGGTCGTTTAGTAAAGATACGTTATCGTTTTTGGATCCATTTGAACTTTGAGTCTGTTGTGATGGAAAAGTTTCCGTCTTTGTCTCTTCTCTTCAAATCCACAATCGTTCTCTCAAAAATATAAAATCTTGGAAAGTATTGATAACTTTCAATTAAAAAAAAAACTTATCTTGTAAAGTATTGATAACTTTCAATTCAAAAAAGAGCTAACTCCAGTCTAAAAAGTATTCAGGGAATAAAACAAAATGATTATTGTGAATAGAAAAACCAAAATAATTATGAATGCGATTTACAAAAAAGTTACAGAATTGTTTAATCGAAAAACAGGAAGTAAATTAAATTCAGCAAGTCTCAAGTTTTAACAGCCGCAGGCACTTGGAAATTGAAATATTTTTCTCCCCGAATTACAAACCGCAGTAGAAAATTGAAAATTGATACGCTGTTAGGATCCGAGTTTTATTTGTTTGGATTTAGTTTTCATCATAGGAAAAAATGGAAAAGTATTTGTTTCAATTCCAATTCATTCTTGGTTTTGACATTACCTTTGACAATGTGAAATCTCAACTTACCATCTCCGTGGAACAATAGCCTACAACAATATGATTAACCTTTTTATAAGTGACCAAATGTTTTCACAAACAAAAATTATGTGAATAATTTTTATGCGCGAGTATCTTAATATTATATTATGCTGTTATCCGTAAATTTATTGTTAAGACTCGCAGCATATGGTAAGATCATAAAATGAAGAACTGTGATATGCAGAAGTACTTTGTTAGCCTAATAATATAGCATTTACATTGATACGACTTAAATCCAAGCAGTAAGCTTCCTGTGAAACTTCGGATTATGGAGCTTTAAAAATATATAAAAATATAGGGGGGCTCAGGGAATAAAGGAAACAATATTATGAAAGTCACACCATACAATAAAATAACGGCGTCATACGAGTAGGCTACTTGGTGGAGAAATTTAATCTGCTACCCGCTACAATATTATTATAGATGCTGCACTATTTGAGCTATGAACATCAGAGGTTTTCAAACTTTTCCTTAATTATGAGTCAAGTATACTTTATTTTTAGCAAGAAATTTCATATTCTTTCAGCTTGATATGTTATTCTTTTAAATCACTTCAATGAATGGAAGTTTTTCTTTCAAACTAAGTTCTATGTTCGGTTATTAATAACTCGAAATCGATTCCCTACATTGGTATGCGGTTGTTGAATTCATAACATTGAAGAAGAAAGTACATGAAAATTTGTTTTTCAATGGTTTTATCTATCGAGTCTTCATTCCGCCCGGAATGGTAAAGTAGTAAGATCTAGAGACCTACCCGCGAGAATAACCATCACAAGTACTCTCTCGATTGCAGCTTCAAATTTTCACTTGGACTTTTCACATTTAGAGGATTCAAGACGGGTTCAACGGTGTATTTTACCAGAGATACGAAAATGCATTTTTCATCCATGCCATTTAAGAGGTTTTACAAGCATTAGTGTGAGAAACAGATTTTGGAACGTGAATGATATTCATGAGATGCAGAATTGAAAAGAAATAAAAACATTGTTATGATTGGTATGATCCTATTAATACTAGTTGTGACTACAGAAGAAAAATGATCCATGCACACTTCTGAAGCATTCAATTATTTTATTTTTTGTGTTACTGAATCCTTAGAAAATAATATTATAATCGAGTCACATATTCAATACACATTCATTAATGTAAATGTAAGTTTGGAAGCACATCATCAATATTAGCAAATGACTGAAAACAGAGAAACCAAACTCAAACTACAAAATGATAAAACTAGTAATATTATTATATACAAGTTATATGTCCAATCAAATAAGAATGATCATTCTCAAATTATTGAAAAATACAATGTTTTTGTTTTCGAGTCGAATTCAGCTTCTTTTATAAACATTGCCTGAAGATCGCAGAGAGAAAACTGCAAGAGATCATATAAGAAAATCTGGTTTACAACATATTTTATATTTTATTTGCTTCACTGAACGCGATGTAGATCATAGTGAAGATATAATCATATCTATAGTGATATGATCTGGCGAAGAAAAGTGGTGTCCAATAATTATTATCATCTACTTCCGGTACGATTATTTGCACATGAAACTTGAGATTTGATTTATGTAGAGAAATGTAAATGCCAGGGCCGAATTAAAATTTTTTGCCCTTGGCTGAATGATGCCAGCGGCACAGCGCTCCCCCCTCAATATGTTTTTACTAAAAATGTTAAAGTTTTTAAGTTTGGCAGTTACTCAGTTTTGGTTCGGGAGGGTATTCATATCTCTTAACTCAAAAGAGAGTCATTCCATTATCCACCTCCTATGGACCCGCTGTTTCCCATACTGGAAACCGGCAGTTGGAAATCCTACATCGAGCGCCCCCCAAGTTTGTGCGCCCCTGGGCTGCAGCCCAGTCAGCCCGTTTACTAATGCGGCCCTGGTGAATGCTAATTATTAGAACACAATAGAATGAATATTTCTAGTAAGAATTACCCATACTACTACTAATCATACTAACTATGCTACTTTGTCACTCTACAGGTATGAAATTCTGCATAATTTTGAAATATAGCAAAATTAAGGCTCAAGATATATCGCCTGCTATCTCTTTATAATTTTTATACATATTCTCAAATGAAAAAGGCTGAAATTGTTTGCAATTATTCATTTTATTCATTTAAATCACGGTAGCTGATGTATAGGCTACAACATATTTATGATGTTGGGATACTCTGGAATATGAGTTCAATTGAACAACTTTATTGATTTTCAATTCCATTTCCCATTTCATTACTTGCTGCATTATTTCATTGATTTGATATTCTCTGGGAAAAAAATATGAATCCACAGTACCGTTCTCACTTTAAATTTCTATTTATTGCAAAATCTTCTCACGAATATCTCAAACTTGAATAAATTTATAGAAGATTTTAAGGTTCGACGTTTAAAAAGAGAGATCTTCAGCTATTTCTATAGAACTGAGGTTCAGTATTAAAATGTTCATTATCATTCAACAATGATAGTCCACTGATTTTCCATCTTATTCTAACTGCCAATGATGTAGACGTACGGTACAGATTTCAAAAAATCTGAAACCAACTAAGGTTGGATGCTGTTCATTTCAATATGTTTCTACGAGAAGGAGAAATGGTTTTAGATAAATTGAAAACTTTCGCTGATAAATACTTCATACTGATGTGAGGCAATCCAGCAGCAAGCAGTTGCCAGGGTATCTATGATACCTGCTTGCACATTATTCTGACTAGTTCGACGAGCCTCACGTTTGGGAGAGGGAATTGTCGATTGTTGCTTCAAGCTACGAGACTAGATACTCAACTTAACTTCCATGTAATTCGGCAGTGGTTGCCTTCCAGCAGTACAACGCTTTTAGATATCAACAACTAGGAGAATGACTATAGAAGAAACAATACATCGAAAACACGTAGCTCTATTCCAGTTTATGATTTGTTATAGCGATGTTTACTTGTAAAAAATTACTTTCCAACAATTGATAAAGTATTATTTGAAATTTAAATCTGTTTATTCATCCATTATTTAAATTGAGTTATAGGCTACTGAATTTCCTATTGATAGGCCAATTCAAATAGGACGCCTAGACCATAGTTAGATAATGAGAGAAAACCATCTTCAGTTGCCATGTTTTGAATAAAAATAAATAAATACAGTTTTGAACGTTAAAGTAGCCAATATTTGTAAATATAATTCAATTCAAATACAGTTTTTAACGTTAAAGCAGTCAATATTAATTTTGTGAAAATTGGATAAAAGCTGTTGCTTCAGGTGCTTCCTGTTGCTTCAGGTAGACATTGGATGTGAACCCATGAGGTAGGATACAGCCAAACTACTTACTACTCAAGTGGTAGAGCGTAGTTTCATACTTCACGTGAGTGTTGATGATAGACGTGAAGTCTAAAAGCAAAAATATTACCTACTATGTCGGTTAGAATAATTGTATTTAAAGTAAATTATTAACTAGCATATCGTCATGGAAAGTTATTTAGAAGAGAAATAAATTTAACTGAGAAATTTATAGAGATTGAGTGGAGTTGTTGTATTACGTAGGCCTACCGATGACTAACAGGGTGGTATGTGAATTTTGATGGAATACCTTGTTGTGGTGAATATTCAAAAACTCAAAACATTTTGCAATGCTCATAAAGATGGAATCTGTTCAATAGTGAAAAGATCCCAGTTCACGTTCCTGAAACATTCTTGATTCATCTGATAGATTTCTATCTGATAGACTTCTCCAAGTTCTCCGATGTTTTACTCTTCTGCAGTCAAATAGTTTTTTCTAGAATAGTAATGAGATATATTAATCTGAGTTATTACAAAGACCTCAATTTATACATTATCCAAGTTCTCCGATGTTTTACTCTTCTGCAGTCAAATAGTTTTTTCTAGAATAGTAATGAGATATATTAATCTGAGTAATTTCAAAGCTGAAATTAATAGAATAAAAAAGATACATTTATAGATCCGGCATCACCTAAGCTTCTCTTTCAAGTAACATTTTACAATGTTATTATTTACACTACATCGTATCATTTCACTATAAATCTATTTACATATCTATTATATAGTATTTAACAAAAATTGAATCTAAGATTCTAGTAGAAAATCACAAAAACACTTCAACAAACGCTATGGACATAATTTGAGGATGCAGTTTGAGGACTAACTAGCGGATAAAATGAGGATGTCTATTCTATTGTAATTTATATGAATAATAATTTTTTGTTAATAAAAAGTTTGTTTGAGAGATTTATGTACAAAAGACTATCAGAAAAGTCCAGAGGCTCGAAAGTGCAGTTGAATAATAATTGCAAGTGAATGTCGCTCCTACAGTATAAGGTAAAAAATTCATTCATTTATACAAGAGCTTTGAAAATGAGGAAAGTGTGTTCTCCACCAATGTAAAGGATATTTCTCTAAGCTAATAAAAAATAATATTTATGTAAACAATTTTCTTATCACATGAGTTCAGCGTCATTTTTCACAAAAAATTATTCGACCAAAAACGATTTCGAAACATTAAATGGGGATTTTATTCTAGGTTTAACTGAACTTATAAGAGGCTGAAGTTTTTGAAATTATTAAAAAAATTTAAACTATATACATAGGCCTAATCATGATTTCCTTATTAATGAATATCATCATACCGAAATTGAAATATTATGAAGTATAATAGTTTTATATAATAAAGAGATATTCCAAACCAATTTTTTAAATCCAAAACTTGACGATAACAATTAATAAATTGTCCTCTTTTAAAGTGAAAACAACTGGATTCCAAGCATTGAATCTATTTTGAATTTGTGAACTAAGCAATGTTTGGTAAACTGGAGTACAGTAAACTATTTAAATCTGGTATCTTCAATAATTGTTAGCCTATAATCTCAATTTATGTATAGAATCTCAATTTATACTTCAGTAACCAAAAATTAATCATCTTACTTGATCTCATTATAATTGTGGGCATTGATGGAGAATACACTTTTCCAAATAATTTAAAAATTATTTATTAAAAAGTGAGGCTATTAAAACTTTTAATATAAAAAGTGTTACTTTTATAAATCGCTTGCTAAGATTGAAAATGTTGCAGGAATGACTTATTCTAGTCTGTAGAGTCGATAATATAACGAAGCATGAAAAAAGCTTGTAACTGGATCTACTTCGGACACAAGCAGACACACTGATGCTAGATTAGTCTATCAACTGATTACACAAACGAACCTCGATCTTATCTTAGGTCGGAGAGCCTTGTCCCCTGAGTCTAGTTGATCAGTAGTGACGCTGTTTTGGCTTACCAGTGATCTAGAAACGAATAAGAAAAGTGACAAAAATATCACCAAACAAATAACAAATTTCAATCTGCTTGGACACAGAAATGTCATCGGATACTTCCCAATCTCTACTAATTCGTACTGCACTATAACACCACTATTATGTTTTACACCCGAATTTGACATTTTTCATTCCTAAAACTAGACATTTTCATGAATATTGATTAACCAGATGTAATGACGTGTGATGTTTCATAGCAACGTTCTCGAAATGTACAATATTAAATTTATAATATTTTCATAGCTTTTTTTTGGTGGAGAGACCTTGGAACATGTGTTTCCCCTCGCTGGATCACCAAGTTGTGGGGAGGCACCTTCAAGGGTGGATTCCGAATAACTGCAGGTAAGTGATAGTAAAAGGCAGCCTCATGAAGCTTTGAAGGGGCATGAAGATTCAACCCTGAATATAGAATTTATGTGTTTTATTGCTGTAATGTATTTTATGAAGAAATAAAATTCAATTTCAATTTCAATGTGGAATTTGCCAAATTCCTTCGAGATTATTCTTGAACACATTGTAAGTTGTAGTGTTATTATGGTTTGAATAAGTTCACTAATGTATTGTCTACAACTGTAGGCCTATATTTCTCTTACATGAAATATTCTATTAGTGCAGTACCTATTTCTATTAGTAAATATTCTAAAATATTAATGCAGTGCAGTAATATTGACTGCACTTCGTGAATTCTAATGATCAATCAATAGTGTTAACTTCGCAGTTCATTATGGATCAACAAATTCAAAACTTAGAATAAATCTTTAATAATCATGAATGCTAGGACGGAGAGCAATGAATGTCGCAATAGGACAATAAATGCCTGTCTTAAACGAAGATGATGACTGAATCAAGTTTTTTTGTAGAGTAAAATATTTATAGTTCCCAGTAAATATTTGATTAAAAGATTGTGATATTTTTCACACTAGTTTTGAAATTCTTTATCAATATGGACGATTATTATTATGATCCATTTGTTGTAATGGTTGGAGTTATTAGCTAGAGAGCTGATGGTCTGAGTTCTAACTGAAACACGGTTGCACATAAGGACGGAAGTATTATTCAAATCATTTAAACGCAGAAAGCTGTTGAAGGACTGAGTATGAGTCTGCCTATAATCTAAAATTGAATAAGTTTAAAATTCCTTATCAAATAAGTGAAATACGGTACCGTATTCACTTTTCCAGTGAGGAGTCAAGCCAATGTACAAATCGATCATTAATCCCTGTGGAAGAATTGATCATCAAAATGCTACATTTTTCATCAACTATGAATTATAATGGTGAGAAATAATAGATAATGAGTTTAAATTCGCATTCAGAAATGGAAAAATATTTGAACAATTTAGAAAAATAATTGAATATGAATAGAATTATAATGCTTCAATGGTAATGTGAATGAGAAGCAGTTAAAATAATTCAAACAACGATCTTATTATATAAAAAAGTTTTTACAAAAAAATTATGATCCAGGGATACTTTCAGCAAGTAAAGCATGTGAGTGTGAATTAAGAAAATAGCTGAATATGTTCAGAAAATATAAAAATTTGTTCAGAAAAAATAGATTTTTTGAAAAAGTATTTTGAAAGTGAAGAATATTGTAATAAAGCAAGAATAGGCTATTTATATAAAAACATAAAATATCCAGTAAAGTATTGAACATTAGTGATACAGCCATAATAAAATATAGGTGCGATTATGAACAAGTTTAATCAATTCATGGAAACTGATGAGATTTTATTATAGTTCAAAAGGAAGTTGGCCAACTATAAGTATTGAATAAATCATGGAAAGCACGATTTGCCCTATCTTCATCATATGAGAATAATATTTAATAAGTATTATGAAGAATAACTGTGAATGCTCTCTAAAATTAGCGTTCACTGCAAAGACAAAGGAGCCAAATCAAGAATAATTTTTGCGTGCTCCAAGAATTCTTCACCAACAAGGTCATGAATATGAATGTAGACAAATCAATCAACATTCACAAAATACATGTGAACTTGATATTTCAAATACGAACTTGAATGTACAACAGCTATGAACTTATTTGTAGGATTTGTACAGTAGGATTTGTTATATGGGAAAAGAAATATTATTCAATTCAGTAGCTTACACAGCATAGAAACATTTTTTGGGGCTTTGCTATGTTCACGATAGAACAAAGAAATTTTGTACACAAGTACTAGCAACTATTGAAAATAATTGAATGCAGTAACTATTAAAAATCATCAAATGGTTTTCGAGATTATAATTGTTTCATTATTTTTGATATTTTAATAGATATTTTGAAAAATTACAAAATATAAATTTCAACGTTTATAAAAACTTTTTATAACAGATTCTGTTATCTGTACTTTCATCCTTGACAAGGTTCGTCCGACTGAAAAGGTAGATTTTGGAGAGATGTAAAGCAGTTTTATAGATGACAGCGAGACTTACCAAAAATGTATTCGTAAAGAAAATATTTTTCATTGAACTCTGATGATAGCACAAATCATACGTTCAACATTCATGCTCTAATAATAACTAATAACCAACGCAGCCTTACATTATCATTATAATGTTGTATAGAGACGTCCAGAGACGTTGTGTAGAGTGAGAGAGGTTTATCATTTTTTTTTAGTTAACACAAATCGATTGGATTGTCCATAGACCAATCAGAGAAAAATTCTAATAAATAACGGTAACCTTATTATCTCCTGTGCTTGAACTGAATTTTACTTAGAAATTCAGGCTGTCTAATAATAATTATGGATTTTCTTGAATGGGTGATCGACTTTTCACTTCAACATCGTTTAATCTCCATCTTGGACCTTGCTCTGTCAACTCTTTTATTACCGTATCAAACAATGCCTTGAAAATTTTATTTTATTTTTCAATGCCTTAATAAAAAATTAATGTATCCTTGAAACGATCGGAAATTTCTTGCTCATGCTCCACATGGATTATAAGATTTATCCAACGATTATAACTGAACATGTCATTAATATATTTTTTAGGTTGAATATTTAATGATTCGATGCAAGCAAAAACCAATAAACTTGAGCGATTACTATTTCTCGCAACTGCTACTTAAAATGAATGAAAGGTGTCTTCTACACCTGAACCGAATTGAAACATCTATTATTGATTTTTTTTCGTTCTTTATATTCTCTAGTGATACAGTAATACTGTTGAATGATAAATATAAAGATTATTTCTCGAATTGAAGCACACTACATACAGCAAGAGATTTTCCAAATGCAATGAAATTGATTATTTGGAATAATTGTAAATTGTTTTTCAGGAAGTTATTTTCAGTCAATTTCTACTAAGAATTGATTTGATAATCGGTATGTCATTAATTGATTTTAGATAGTTAACAGCTAATAATAATGCTTCATGCCCTAAAACGAATCTATACTCAAATATCATTGTGTCTAATATTCCAGTTGTCCTAAAAAATGTTATACATTTTTCAACTGAAGGAGTTGATTACTGATATAAAGTAACGATTAACGGGGTTTTAAAACTTGAATAAGCTTCAAGTTTAAGCTAGAATAAACGTAAAACTTGATAAGAACAAAATATTACAAAAAATTGAGAATACTGAACTATAGGAAGAAAAATGTTGATGTTCTAAGAAATATGATGAATAACACTCTAAGAATCGATGAATAGCACAATAAAGTACAGAAGAAGTTAATGGGAGGAGTTCTATGAGAAAAAGGAAGAAATAGTTGGAATACAACATTAAACAACAAAGTACAGCAACCATTAACACATAGAACACATATAATGGACACATTCACAGGGTGAGGTGAAGACTGTATATAAATGCAACATTCAATTTGTGGAAAGGTTATATTGTACAAGGGTTCACACAAATAAACTTAAATTCATAACTACAAATAAAATAGAATATTCTCATCTATTTTTGATCATAGCATAGCAGAAAGAAATTGGAATTGACAAGAGAAAATTAAATATTCTTTTTATTTTTCATTTAATTGTCTAGAAGTAATATTTTGATTATAGAAAGTGAAATATATAAATTAAGAACTCATTTGAAAACTCAACTAAGCCTGTAGTGCTTGAATATATTTTTTAATAACGTTAAAATTAGTTTTCAATTTGTTGCTGGCCTAGATCAAGAGCTTCAAAAGTTTACAGTATAAATTAATAAATCCACTTTGTATTATTAAATTTTGATTAGTTTTTCCTTTTCAGTCTGATATGCTTTGCTCAAATAAGTCTAGACAATGTAACATCAAGATATACAATCAAAACATAGGGTGGATACATAAATAATTTGTATATACAGAACATGAAAGAGAAGAGAATGCATATGGGTGGGGTTTACACTCGAGCAGGGAAAATGGGTAATAATTCATGGGTAATATTGAAACGACGTTATTCGACGTGCAGATCAGGTGCAGGCACTCACCTTTCATGGTCGATCTGTGTGTGACGTCACCAATACAAAATGAAAGCTAAAGAATCAACTAGTTGGGATATAAAGATTAGTAATTATTCCCATAAAGCTAAAGAATCAACTAGTTGGGATACAGATTAGTTATGATAATTATTCCCAGAGTTTTACTAATGGTTTGGAAACTATTTGGTTGTTGAGGTTTGGCTCGCGTTTGGTCCGTTTGTAGAAAAATATTGATGGAAACAAAGAGAGGATCGTCCGTGCGGTGCTTACTACTTAAATCCACGAACAGTAGTTGTTCTGTTGGAACCTAGAGATTGCATAGCCAAGAAGTGTGTCTTGTGTTAACCTGGCCCAGACCGGGGTCCTGAGTCGCCTCATGCGGGTCGCCTGTCCAGGGGGGCCCTGAGTCGTCGACTCCTGCTGTCTGAGTCGAGGCCTGGACGTCGGCGGGCCCCCCCCTTCCGACGAGGAGGTGCCCTCTGCGCCCCCCGCTGACACCCTGCTCTCCCTGCATCGTCACCAGACAGAGGACACTGTGTTAATCATCATCACTCGCCTCGCCTCACCGCTCATGATGATGCTTCGATAACCTCCCCCCCCCCTCCCCCCGTCCATCACACACCATAATGGTTGCAAGCTTGAACGACCCTCACACAAAATGCTCACCATTCACATTTTCAATTTTTTATGTATTTTGTAGATGGTTCTCAATAATTTTGGCCATTTGATCGTAGATAATAATATTCATAAGTTATTTTACAACTTTTGAATGGTACATACAAATGTTACATTACAAATTTTACATACAAATGTTACACTATCGTGAAGTAGGCCTACATTGTGTATAAGATTTTCTGTGTTAAGAAGGTACAGTACATGTAGGCTATAATGTCCTACAATAATTCAATAATTTACAAAGGAACATAACAGACTGATGCCCAAAACTGCTGTTTCCCTTTCGATTCACATGAACAGCAGAAGATTGGATTTTTTGAAAATTTAAACAGTGTAGGTTTAAATTTGAAATTAAGATTGAAATGCAAGTAGCCCCCACTCACAAGGTTAGATCTAGAGAGCTCTTTCCACATTCCTTGCCTGACTCATAAATCTGATATTTTCGATCAGAAAAATATGTTTCAGCAATTTTCTCCAGGATCTAACATCATATTGATCTCGAATTCAATCGATCTTCAATTGTTCCATAATGCATGAAAGAGAGACATGTTTGTGTAATTCATATAATTTGATTAGCCTACATATAACTGAATTAAAGCTTGCAACCATCATTTTCTTAATACCTCCTCGTGAACAGTGAGTTCAATTAATAATTTCGTTCATAACTTACCTGTGATCCCACCATTATAACTCTACACAAAGAATATCTCAAGAATAAAAATATGGGATTTTTGGTCTCGTGGTCATTTCAGAACTGAGTAAATAGCAAAATAGATTGGATAAATATATTTAGAAGTGGGTTCAGCTGAGAACACCTGAAATGAAGAACATACTCAGGAAACATTTATTACTGAGTGAACATCAATATCAAGTTGTGGTTAAAGAAGCTGCAGATTGATAGTTTTGCATTTTTTAAAAATAGCCCTGTTCAGAATTGTTAGCATGTAACATGACTCCAGTGTGCGATGAGGTTATGAGTTATTTTCATTTTAATAATGTATTAATTTTGATAATTCATTGTCCAAAGTGAATACTTTTTTGTATAAAATTGGTCGCTATACTGTTTTGGGACCAGAATCACTTACAAATAGAGCTCAATATTGGGCCCAATGGAGAAAATTAAAAAATATACCTGTTTATAAGCCAGGTTAATAAGATATAGAATTTTGTTATTTTCTGTTCAAATTAAGTTCTTATACCAATTACCCTTGATTTAGTAATGATGTATAAATATCTGGAGACACTTAGCATGAGAAGTAACAGTTGGAAGAATTTCATCCTATTATTGAAGTTCAAAAATACATTGTGCTTTTCCACAAATTTTGGAACACTTTCTCTAACATAGGCTGACCATTATTGATGAGAGTTTTTCCATGTTTTAAACCTGAAAAGTGTAGTATCTCTTTCCAGGAAAACCGACAATACTTGCAAGAAGATAATTAGTTGTTTTTTTGAAATTAGAATAATAATTATTAGATTTAATCTGCATACTGATAATCAAGTTGATGTTTTTCAATCAGCAATCAATTTGTTACTTATTAAATGATGGATTTACTTTGTTCTATTTTATTGGCATCAAACACGATTGGCTCTTCATTCAATTATAATGGAATTCTGTGAAACTAATGGAACAGATCTCACAATGTATGTATTCTATCGTTATATATTTTCATTTCTTGATGAGCACATCAGTCTGATATCAGTATTCTACTTTTCTATTACTGGCATGGATAGCTTATTCATTATTCAGAGTTGGATGAATGTTTAATAATTAATGAATAAATTATTTGACATTGCCATCCCACATTGTATAGGATTATATGAGAGAATTAAAGCAGAGAAGCGTTTTATTCCATTGATTGAAATTCAGAGCACTTTGTGAATAAATATACCAATTTATCATTAGCGGATCATACTTTTAAGTATTTTCTACTGAACTTTTCTGTTGCAAGGACAAGTAAAAATGATAATTTGTTAATGCTTATTACCATAAACGAATACATCAGATTTATTTCATCAGTTCACAATTTTTATTTTTTGTTTTTCATAACAGAAAAATTCAAAGAATCAACATTGGTCGCCTCTAAATTATAAGAAAGCCATAAAAATTTGAAAATCGTTTTTCAATACGTTTGGTCGTAATAAGTTGGAAATCTCATCTAAGAATATTAGAGTACGTAAGTATGCTTGAAATATATGAGAGAAATTATTTTAAAAACTTGGGTTGGATTTATTGTTTCATTTTCTAATTCAGATATCTATTAACGATTTGCAGCCATTGATTCAATTGAAAATAAACGGGTTTTTAATTGGTGACTGGTGCTCATGTGAGCCTGCCATCGAAGATCATATTTAATTTCAATGAAAGTGAATAATAATTCTATTTTCAACTATCTCTGGTAGTATCTCATAGAACTCTATTAAAGCTGATGAAGAAGTAGTGTTACTGGAAGTCATTTGTATGCTCAACATTTCCAAACTAGTAAAATGCAAATCGCTATGAAAAAGGGCAATTTATGATTGAATATGTTGTCATATCCAACAGAACTATGTAGGAGGAAATGTAGAGAACAGTGTTTTTTGTGAATAAACAAATAATTCATCTTTTACATGCGAAGTGACACCAAACATTCCCAATAAAATGTATTCAGAAGCTGAGAAAGGTTACAGAGAAAGATAGGTGTCGTTCAGAAAAGTTGAGAAAGGATGTTTTTCAAGTTTTCAAGTGTAGAAGGTACATGAACATATCAGCAGGGCGACATTTATTTAAAATTATACCTCTATCATGGCTAACTACTACACAAGAAAGAATGAAAGTAAACATCGATAAACATTTTATCAAATACTAAGAAATAAATAACAGCAAATATTAGAGATATTTAGAGAGGAAGATCACTTCAAAGAACAACTTTTCTATTATAATTTTTTGAAATCTTTATTCCTGTTGATTTTATCAATTTCAAGATATAACGGATATGGTAACATACGTTTCGTTACTGAGCATTTCATGGAGTGAATGAAAATAGTTCATTAACTATTTGTGTACCGAGGCGAGGAATAAAGTTCAACAATAATTATATTCCTTGCAAAATATATAAGTCACTAGAATGAAGTTTGATTGACTCATTTGATAATAATTTCAACTGTTTTGCAGATTACTGCAGATTGAGATTACTATTTTACAGACTATAATAATATTGATAAAAATTGATATTTTCAGTCTCTAGTTTTTGCTACTGGAGAGCGAGGAAAGATTCCTTGAGAAAAGATTACTTCAATCCTGGTTTTGTAAAAAATTTAAATGCCATTGATACACTTATCAGCTACAGGAATAATCGGAAATGAAAATCAAAAATAATAATTTGCAAATTACTTGACATTTCTCTTTTACTCAATTATGAAGAATGATGATTTTTTACCAAAATTATTTTTTCACATTAGTAAGAAATATATTCTACTCCATTATTATTTCAGCAATCATAAAAACCTGATGATGATGCTGCTTGTACTTCCAAAGAATTATTAATTGATTATGAAATTTGAAAGATCTGAACAAATGACCAATTGGGCTGTTGTAATGGAGTAGATTCACCAGGGCACAAAAATATTTTTGTTTTTCAAATATCACTCCCATTCATTCGATTTGTTGAGAGATAGGGCATGGCACAGGGGTAACCATCTAAAATTAATGTTGGGAGAAGTTAATGACAAACGTTCTTATTTGAAATTCATTCCAAGTGTGAAATAGTGGTGATAAGCTTCAGACTTACTTGGTTTCATCTATGAAGACAGCTTCAAGTACTTTGGCCGCGTACTCAAGATTCTTTTGGAGAACGTCCGCGGAAATTTCTCCCCCGCGTAATTGTTTTAAGAGACATCGTAATCTGAAAAAGAGCAGAAAGTTTCAATGAAACAAATGCTGAAGGTTTGAGATAAAATTTGTAGAAGTTCCTTAACATTTTCTTCATCACTGATCACTGAAAAAGTACTCTTCACGATCCTCTATTGCTCCTCTGGAAATCTTTAGCTCCTCTAGTTGAAATCTGTAAAATTGGGGATCTGTCAATACCAAAAAACAGAGGACGACATCAAAATTGTCTTTCAAAGAGGTTTCAAAATATCAGCCTCAGTTTTGCAAACTTCAAGAATATTGATCAATTATTGAGAGATGAAAGAGATTTTTGTAGGCGTGTTAAGGACGAAAATTTATCAGAGTGGAATTTGTATTGATAAAATATAAATACTGTGCATTTAAAATTCAATGTGGCTGTTGTTGTTATCCTCTTCTTGGACTGAAGAGATGAATACACTGAAATATACTCTCGACTCAACTCGTAAGTGTTCTTTATATGCAAGTATAAAAATTTTTCACTATATAATTCAATGATTGATATCAATTATCAACAATATCATTGAGTTCCTTATATTATATTAGTTGAGACTTTGAGACTCAGATTCTAACAAACTTGTAAGCCAAAAATTAATTAATATTATCAATTCAGCATTTTTAAGAGAGCATTAAATCGAGCAGAATATTGTTACATTATTGATAGGCCTATTGATATTGTCAGAATCTTGTTGAGAAACTGATAGTCGATGAAAAGTTTATGGTGTGCAGCAGGGAAATCCGAATAAGGTCAAAAGTTCATCATACTTCAGTATACATAAAAACTTTGTAATAAAGGGACAAATTGAAGCTTTATTTGATAACAGACTCTTGATGTGATTACACACAGTACAAGAAAGCAAACATTTGGATTGCAAAACTGACAGGTGATGAATGCGTACTCAGACCACTCACAGTGTTAGCGGTCAGCCCCCTTCCCCCTCCCACAACCAACCAACCCCCTCCCTCTTACGACTCACGCTGTAGCACTGAATATTAACTGCTACCTGCTGGCTATTGTGCGGATTTTCATCAATCAAAATAGACGACATCGTTCACTCTATGAAAAATGGGGAGAATAAACAAACCTTAATCATGAAAATAAAGCTGTGATGAACGACAGCTCAACAATGCTGTTGAAAAAGAAAACAAGTTTTAACGTAACTCAAGCGATAGCCAATAGGAGCAGGATCCTCATATATGAAGTTGCAGTTACTGTGTATTCTATAACACTGTTTAGATTGTCACTGAGATCCTAAGCAGCTAAATATATTATTCAATATCTAAGTATAGATAGTTTATAATATGAACTTAGTATACCTAAATATAACTTAGGTATGAACAATATAAACTTAGATATTATCTATATCATACCTGAGTTCATTTTATTAATTATTATCTAAGTTTGATGTAAGAGTGATAATTCAGATAAGAGAAGTAAGGATGGAAAACGTTTTTATCTCAATACAGGAATTACACCCACTTCCTTCTAGTTACATAAATATATGTAAATATAGTTACGAGTTTACCCCGTGCAGCGCAAAGCGCCGCTTGCTCGCTCAGTACTGTATTGTTTGGGAATACAGTATCATTGCAACAGACTTGTATCTAGTTTCCTCTAGATTTCACATCAAATCTCGCTGTGGTGGAAGCACAGTAGAAAGGAATGCGCCAAAAGGGTTTTAATATAATGATTATGATTAGATTTTTCAACTAAATTAACCGAAACACACTCTTTAGACTCTTTCAACTTGAAAGTTACTAGTATTTTTTGTGGACTTGGAAATGGATTAGAACATTTTAAATTGAACTCAAGATCCATGCTTATGAGACTAGTCTCCCGATCCTGAAGTATAGAATAGAATGACTTCTTTATTTTACTGACGTGGCGAAGTTTGGACAATGATGTCCACTCTACCACTTAACCACGATCATCTTTTGAATTTTTGTGAAGTCGTCTTTTGAGTTCATTGAAAATCGTTAAAAAAGTCCATTTATCATGGAATGTACTAATTTACTATGGAATAGGCAACAATTCGATCTCTGCTAAAACTTCACTTGCGAATCATGACAGTAATTTTTTATTCGAGAAGTAAAACAAAAGACCGTGGAGAATACGAGCATTGAGTGGTTAAGGAAAGAGTGGGACCGATCAGTGGCCATCCATCGGCTGTTCAATTAGGTTTGACAGTTCAGTAAGAGGTCTCAACTGAATTCGATTTAGCCTATCATTTATTTTCAAAGTGCTTTTCGAATAAATGATTATCTCCGCTAGACATAACAAGGGACAAACAGCCCTGGAGTGATCAAGATAATGGATAATCGGGTAGCTTGGAAATTTGACAAATTTTACTGTAATTTATTATCATTGCATCTTTTTATCAGATTGGAGAGATGCCCTAAACCAAGCTGTCTCTTTGAAACCTCTTAATTTATCTCCATCATCTCTTCAAAATGTATCAGAAAAACAATTAAAAATGGACCATCGTATTCCGTATCTTGAAATGCATTCCACTCTACCACTTAACCATGATCATTTTTCGAAGTTTTGTGGAGTCGTATTTTGAGTTCAATGAAAATCGTTAAAAAAGTCAATTTATCATGGAATGTACTAATTTACTATGGAATAGGCAACAATTCGATACTAGTTAGTAATTTATCCTCATTGACAAGCTTCTTTGGCGCCACTGATGAATTCAGTTGTAAATGTTCTCCTACAATCTGATTTTACCCAAGTTTTATAATTTTCTCTTGACCTTCGTTCTTGTTAGGCTAGGCGTACACCGGTTAGTCAAGACAAGTTAAGACATTAGACATTCACATAGCTGCTTATGAAGCAGCACACACCGATGCAACGACATCGGTGTGTGTTGCTTTATAAGCATCTATGTGAAGTACTGTAACTAAACATGACTAATCTCGTCTTGTCTTGTCTTGACTAACCGGTGTACGCCTAGCCTTGGATTTGAAAGACGGGTCTCTCAAAAATCCTTTTTTGAGAACCAATATAATTAATCTCTAACTAGTAATCACTCTCTGATTTCTTTTTAAGTTTCAAATTTCAATCTTACGACGATCTTCGAATAATTTTAATACAAAGGTGAGGAATATATTCCTTCCCTTTATAGCAAAGGGAAAAATAGTAGCAAAAGACCTTGGTACGTTGAAACTTCTTATAATTTTATCATGGCGACACATATTTAACTACTTCTCATTGCTTTCTCCTTTTCTACAAACTTTTCTTTCACATATTAGATGCTATGATATGAAACAAGTGGAAAAAACCGGAAGTGAAAATAAAAAAAGTGCTTCATTCCCTTTACATCGATTCAACTTCATAATAGCGATATTTTTCGTATTTTTGAGTGGGAAATCATCCTTTTGTTCTCCGCATGAATCTTGAGCATACCAAAAACTTTCTAAGTGCTCAAGTCTAATAGGCGAACAGATTCAGCTTAACATTTTTTCCTTTAATATCAGTCTTGTCAAGAAACTGGATCTAGTTTACTTTGGTTGATATTGATAAAAGACGAGTATTTTTCACGAGACGTGATATGCATATGAGTGAAGAGTATTTTTTGCAATATTTGGTTTTATCAAGTTCAACTGTTCATGGAAATCATCCCCTAACATGATATTCTACAGCTTTGATGAAGCTGTAAATAATGAAGCTTTAAATTGCGAATGAATGTTATATACTTTTGACATGTATTGGATAAGTATGATTGATAGATACAATACGATTCTGTTCCAAGGACGCAGAAACGATAAGGAGAAAATGATTATGGTTATCTTCTACTTCAGATTCTCGGGAGAATAGCCCACTGAACTGAAAATCTCACTCGTGATTCTGCTAAGATCTGCCAGGAAAATCATGATTTGTTAGGATTGATATTAGAGCTTTGCGTTATCCTGAGGCCAAATACGGTCCAACGACCATCAAGCTCAATAGTCTATCTAATTCGAGAGAGGGTGAATTGCTTTCTCGACTGAAATACCCTGTATAGCAGCATCCTTTTGACAGAGTTCATGTGACCAGAGGGATGCAATTGCTTTCTGTCATGTCACTGCTTGAAATGAACATGACAATCTCGAACTTTTCCCACACTCGCTCTGTTTGTCACTCACGCTCCTTGTCTTTCACATTGCTTTCCAATTCCATCTCTGTTTTGTCCTACTTTCATGGAGCAACCAAGATATTCAAGGTCGAAATGTTCCATGTTCACATTTACATAAAATGTTACATGTTTCATGTGAAACTCAATGTTTGGATTATTTGGTTTTTTGGAATTTACTGTGTAAATCAATTCGGATGCTGTTTAGCAAGTACATACATCAAACATGATGGAGTCTACAATATTTTATAGATTCAAGATAGGAATTGGGTTGTTCTAAATTTAATCTTCTCCATCACGATTTTAAAAGATAATTTACAAAGTAAGTATTTTTATTATTATTGGTGTATGGCTTTGATCGGTAGGGAAGCCCGTAAGTTACAAAATAAGTAAATCATCATCCTTTCTATCATTCCCATAGAAATATATGTGTTCCCATGTATTATGTGTATTATAGTTCTATGACTACCCCACATATATGCGGAGATCTTAATATGTAGGAATCACCAAAACCACAGAAAACCAAATAGCTTTTTGGACTGACCTAAGCGCGGCTTTATCGCAGGCGTCGGGTGTGTCGATTGCAGGCAGATTTTCGGTTTCCAGGTCCACGTCTTTCAGTATTTCCTCGGTGACGGAGGCGGTGCGCTGCCCCTCGTCACTGGGCGACTGTTGCTGTTGTTGCTGTTGTTGCTTTTTTGTGCTGCTTCGACGAACTATCGTCAGCGATCCTTGTTCTGTGAACAACAAAAATTGTTTCTTCTTATCATACCTGAGCTACGAATCCTGCAGTTTCCATAAAAATATATCGGGAGAAGAATTGAATTGATTGAGTACTTCTTTTCTAGGTTGCACCAAGTGAGATCAATTTTAATTCAGTTTCAGCATCACGCTAAGTAGGTACTGTATAATCCAAGGTGTGTAGAATAAAAGGTGAGATCAATTTTAATTCAGATTTAGCACCACGCTAAGTAGGTATGATCCAAGGTGTATAGAATAAAAGATTGGTCGGACGGTTTGGTGAGAAAGTTGAGATAGTGACGTCACTGCAGTCCTCTAGTCACTTAAGTGAACCACACTAAAATGAAATCCTCAAGGTCACAGGTTACACTGTGCACTCTTGCCAATCTTGACAAAGTCTCCCACCCCTCACTATATAGACTAGACTATACACAATAGGCAACCCTTTTGGGAGAGAAGGGTGGCGTTGTCAAAATAAATTTTTAAATTTGAGCGTTTCATTTTCGTGTGGTCTATTTTAGCTTTGCATTCGAATTGGTACTGAAATGACGTCACTATCTCGACTTTACCACCAAGCCGTCCGACTCACCTTTTATTCTATACACCTTCGGTGAAATCAGCTAATTCAGAACAGTGTTAATCCCGGTTGGAGCAACCCAGCACCTAGAACTAAGTTCATGCGCAGCGGCCTCCTCCCTACTCAACCCTCTAAAAAGAAGGGAATATGCTATCCTTTATTGCTGTATAAACTGGGAGAAATAGTAGACACATAAAAAAGATGAGTAGATAGTCCACAGTATGGCGGTACGCTATACTATTTATTTCAGCGCCACACTAAGCTAGGCTCTGGGAGACAATGTTATGTTCTCTCTCACAAAAGTCTTGGAAGCGTCCATGAATCAACCAGTCATGTTAGTTGGCTACAGCAGGATTCTTTTAACTTGTCATAAAACACCTGATTTAACGTTAGTAAACGAGCATACATCAATCAGCTGTTTTCTGACAATTTAAAAGAATCCTGCTATACCTACAGTGTTATTTTGTGGAACAGTTTTTGTCATCCAGTTCAGTGTGTAATAGTAGGCTACTTATTATCTATCTATATTAATAAAAGAGAGTTGGTGTCTGTACGCTCGCTTATAACTCGAGAACGGCTGAACCGATTTAGATGATTTTGGATTAGTTTGAATTGTTACAGCACTGGTTAACATAATATGTATTAAAATATAAGAAAATCCCTTTATAATTAATAAATAATTAGTACATTAATGACCTAACCTATCAAACATTTCACAGACGTACGTTTTGAAATTGCCGGCTACCGAAGAACGGAAAGATGATCGTGATTCAAGACCAGAATAATTAGCAATGTTATCTCAAGCTTCCGTGGCTCAGTGGACAGCGTTTCGGCCTAGCGACCTAGAGTTTGGGAGTTCGATCCCCGCCCCGAACCATTTTTTTTTGCACTAGGTTTTCTGCTCTAATTATTTTTTACGCTAGAATCATCAATTAAGAATGAGTTATCGTTCGTATAATACATGTTCTATTGTTTCAAATAATAAAATTGAAGAATAAACGGAAAAAATAAATTAAAAAAAAATTAAAAAGAAATAAATAAATGAAAAAAAAAATACAAAATAGAAGAAATTAAAAAAAAATAATAATTGGTGGGAAGAGGGGTTTGACATGAAGAGGGATATGTTTGGGTGACATTTTTTGGGGGGGGGGAATGAAAGGGGGACATTTGTGGGGAGAAGAGGGGGGACATTTGGAGGGGGGGGGGAAGAGTGCGATACGAAGTTCGCCGGGACAGCTTGTGACATATAATTATAGGAAGAAAATGGTTGAGTTTGCAACAAGATTCTTGGTGAAAAGCGAGAAAATGGGATGTTTCACCTTGATTAAATAAGAAATAATAATGATAAATAATAAATAGTTGGATAACAAGATATACAAAATGCAGCCATGCTTAGTTGAAAAAATCAACCAACGTTCAGCACACAATCTTCTTAATGAAGCAGAAATACACTAAAATATTGATAAATAATTTAAATTGGCTACTAAGCTTAGAGCAATTCAAAGCAATTAAAAAGCAAATTCTATATTCTGAGATACTGTAGAACACTAATGCCAACCGATAATATTCAAGCATCCAAAAATTGAATAGAAAAACTTTAGACAAATCTTTTGTGAACAACTTGACAGACATTTATTGAATGTATCTTTCAAATAGCTCTTGAAATAGAAGAACAAAGCCACGTCGCGATAATGAAATATAAATATTGATTACTATTGATACATAACATGGATGCCAGCTCTTCACGCTATTTGAGAGCGATTAGATAATTATAGAATGAAAATAAAAAACAGAAACCACTAGTTCTAATGTGGCTCATCTTTTTTCATCAGTTTTCATCGGTTTTCCTACTAGCAATGTTTCATGATGTGTAGAACTTTTCAACTCTGTTCTTTGCGTAGCTTGGGATTTGAATTATTATTGGATTCTGTGTTGCATGAACTGTCCCTAGAGACGAATAAAGCATGGTGCTTTTATCCATCAAGAGTCAAGCTAAAATATTAATTCTAATTGAATCGAATCACTCATTTGAAGAGTTGCTATCAATGCAATAAACCTGATAAATTTTTTAATGAAGTACTGTTTTCTTCGTAAGAGTCTATAGTTTCAAAACATAAAAAGAATAGTCATCCAAAAATCATGCAACATTGCGGTGTTGGTGGTTGTAGAATGTTATATGAAAAGTTGCTGTACTCGCGCTGTAGCTATACTGTATCAAATAATACTGTATAATCTTGGAACCACATGAACTATTACCATAACTCCATGAACTGAGAGCGGAATTAGTGCCTGAATGCAAGCCTGACAATAGATTCTCCCTCTCGTCGAACCATATCCATTCAATTACGCAAGTGCCTCTCAATAGACTACTTGACTAACTTGAAGGCAATCAATATTATTGAACAGGATAATGCACATGTAAATTGATATGAGTACTGTCAAATGATATGATGAGCTAGTGTGTGCATTGAACCCGCTCCCAGCCATGAATCATAGCTAGTTATAATGATAGGCTCACAAGAAACAATTAATATGGTTGAAGAGTCGATATGCGAGATTGAAATTCAATGAGCAGGTATAGCCTACTCCAATGAGATGAGTTTCTGCAGGGAGACGCCAGGAATTTAATTATCCAGTGCATGTCGCCCTATGGTTATCAATATCAATATCGAAACTCAACAGTTGGGACGATAGAGTCGTAGAATTTTCATTAGTCCTACGAAATTTGAGGATGAAGTTGGTAACCAATCTCATTAATTGACATTCCATAATTTTGTTGTATGACATTGAATATATAATTATTTTCCAATCAGTTCCACATTAATGCGATTGATTGATTATTGAAGCTTTTTTCTTTCTCTCTAATAATTTCATCTTACTGTCCTATAGCAATTAAGGTATTTCTAAGTAGTGTATTAGTGTAAATTTCATCATAATGTGTAATTCTAATGCTAAAAGAACTCGGTGTCAATAATTTTGGTTCTGTGTAATTTTTTCAATAAAATTTCTGATTTCTGAAGCACATAATTATATGAGTTTCTATTGAATTTATAAGGATTGACATGGAATGATAAAGAAATTATTGTTCACTAAAGTATGGTTATCCAATTCCATTATTGGAAAAGGAATAACTTCTATTTAAAACTTTCATCAATACAAATTGAAAAATAACGATATCGCTTGTGGCGTAACTTGTGCGTCATATTATCATTGAACAGTATTCAATTGCAGCTTTATGCAGTGTGAAGATTGGGTGACGTAAACGTGATTGGTATTAATATTGACACTGTGTTGAAATTCAAGTTTTGATTGACGCATTCAGTAGAATTTTAAATGTTCCATATCGTAATTAAATTAAATAATTCATGATAGTGCCCAATTATTTTTTCAATTTTTGTGACCAATTATTATTCAGTTAAAGTAACGACTTGTATTTCACTGTAAATAATTAATGCTATTACTTACATAGAAAATGTAAGTTGCTGTAATGCTGTAAGTTGCTTAATGTTCATGTTACTTTAACTGAATGTTCTACAAGTATTTCGTCATGGAAAACAACAATTATTATTTTTGTAAAAGTAATTTTCCTTCTAAAATGAATAAGAAAAGAAAGTTCGAATATGAGGATTTTAAGAGATCTGGAAATAATGATCAGAAGTAGTCAATCAATTTACGTTTCCAGCTAAAACTATGAAAATTTTGAAGAGCTTTTTCCAGTGTTTTTTGTTTCAATGTCAAGCAAGCGTCATTCATGATCAAGCAAATAAGAGCTTCGAGAGATTTGATGCGAAAATTTGATAGCTCATCAAATCAGAAGATGGATAGAGAAGGAAGCGAGAATTCTGATTGAATATGGAAACTCACTGTTCAACTGTCCATTCTGATTGACGGATTGTTGGTTGGGGGTTGCTTGCTCATTCGAGGGACTTGATGCAATACCGTCGTCTTTACTGTGAGCTCGCTCGGGAGGGCTAGCCACTGTAACAAGCACAAATGCCACCTGTTAGCTCAATTTATTCGAAAACATCTCGCCAACTATGATATAACATGCTCAACCATGACATGCAATACTACAAGATCTGTTGATTCCCGAATACCGCACAACAAACATCTCCAATTTTCAATAACTTGATAAGACGAGTTCCACATACAATATATTATTGAGCCTCTTTAACATTCACTTGGTTATTATCAGGTGCCCTATTGGGTACCGGTACCGTGGATTCTAGGAGAAAAACTTCTGATTATCCGTAAATGCTCAACATAAACAAAGTAAGTAGCTGGAAGGATAACACAACCATCTAATCTTAAATTTGCTAGTAATAGTATGTCTATAACCTTAAATTTCATGGTAATACATGTAGTATGTCTTTTCGAATTTTAATTTAATGTGAACGTTGCCTTTACTCACTCAGTATTTTCGAACTTCCTCTGACCAACTAACAAAAAAGTTTTTTGACTGACTCATTCACCAACTCGCTCTTCTTCCCTATGGTAGCAAGGCTCGAATAGCCTCACTAGAGCCGTTTCCGTCGCGTCGTCATAGGAACGGGTTCCATTAAATTAAACACAGTATGAGTGATAGTCTCTAAGCAGTACCACCTTCAATGAATAAAATTATTTGTAACGCAAAAAATGATAATTGAAACCTTCATTAAGTATGTAATATGGCATAAAATATTTGCTATAATATAATAAAAATTAAAAAATAAACTGATAATAATTAAAAATGGCTTCTAGTAATTTTGAGGTATTGTAACGACCGTGTAGCCAGAGCCACCCAGTCGGCGCTTAGGAATTACATACCTAACGACAGTTCAAATTCTTAGTTTAAACTTGTTTTATTCACTAACTTTTTCTTTATGAATATTGAACATTTGATTCAATGTTATCATTGAATCAAATATTCAGCTGTTCTCCTTTCTGACAATTTCTAGTGTCATTTTAATTGGTTTAACTTTCGTTCTAAATAAAATATTATCTATATCTATCTATATCTATCTCTAACCTCTCTCTCTCTGATCTCTTCTCTCTCTCTCTCTCTCTCTCTCTCTCTCTCTCTCTCTCTTTATAAGTATTTCACATTTGCTCGTGTCGGGTTGAAGTAGAGTTGCGCGCGCACCAGCTCATTTGTCTTCTTGAGCACATCTTGGTGACATGTAGCAGCTTCTCCAAAACCTATGTCCAAGGTAATGTCTTTTGGTAAAGCCATTTGACTGATCACCTCTTCAAAACCAAACCAATCGATGACACTGTTAACACCCTTCGCACAGACTGTAGATTGGTCAAACTTTAACAATTCATTTTTAAAATCACCCAACAAAAATTCTTATCTTATCAAAGCTCAAGGATCATTATAGCCTAATTGACACATTTTATGAGATTTTTTCAAACTCTTAATTCAATTGAAAATAAATATTTTGAAAAAAGTAGGTTCATTTGAAATTCTATATTTATTTTCCTATGGAAATCTCCGACTCAATAATTTTACAATATTTTAACCTATTAGAATATCTTACAATATTTTCATTATAATTCAATATTTTTCCATCAGCCAAAAGTGCTTGAACTCCAAATATTGCTTATCGGTTATAAATTCTCTCAATAACAGAGCATAATGTATAACTAGCTATAATCAGATTCATTTAATTTGACGCTAGGCATTGAATAGATAGATAGAGAGATATTATTTCTTTGCCATCGTACTCTACGGTCATCACCAACGTCAAGAAATAATATCTCTCTATCAATCTATCTAATGCCAAGCGTCAAATTAATTATTGAATCTGATTATACTTCACGTGATCATTGGTAATAGAACATTTGTTTGTAAAAACAGTCGGATCGAACCATCTCGGGTAAGAGACTTGTGAAAAGAGGGAGCATCTAACCAGAAGATTTGTAGTTCATTCAAAGCGGTTCCTGGAAAGCCCTTTCCAGAGAAAATATTGCTGAAGTCTCTCTTACATTGGACTAATGGAGAGATGAGAAAGCAAGAGAGGACGACCAACGTACTTATTTATTCATGGATTGAGTTGCTATTTTGAGTGTCCTCCACAAGGAGGATTTTCTTGAATAAGCATGTCAGTCGGATAATAAGACCTCTGAGACTGATTCCCTTGTTTGGCATTCATTTATTCACAGGCTCTCATAAGGTTTATTTTCCTGTAGTTAACCTGACATGCCTCTTTTTTCGGATAGAGACTGCCGAAAGGCTTGGAGTTACTAAAGGCTAGCTAACAATTGGAACGAAAATCGTTAGAAACTGCTTGTTTTACACCTCTTTTTACTGTTTTCCACGACCCATTTTCCTTCTATTCCAGGCTCTTGTTACAGAGTTTTTTGTTTTTCTGCTCTATTAGACTCTCGCTCTCCTAGGGTGAAACTTTTCCTTTTTGCAGGGTAGCAATTTTCGTCAAAGCGGTTCGTTCACTCTGCCGGACTGTCACGATTATGAAAAGTCCATGAAAACTGTGATCAATAACCATTGTCGTCGCAGGCTGCAGTCTGTCACTAACCAATAACAGATAAATATGTCAAAGAAACGTCGGTAACAGCTCACTAGGATCGATTATACACACAATGACTCATGTCTGTGAGAAGAAATGAACATAATGTACAGAATGAAAGTTACAAATGAAAACTTTAATATTTCCCACGTAACTTCTCCTGTAACAAAATATTCTCAGATACGCCTGCTTGAGCTGATTCCGTGTCAAAATCAGATTCTAGACTATGATCTAAAATAGTAATAATTTAGGAGTTACTGTATTATTTTGATCTCTTTTGAGAAGATCTTAGATATTTCCAGTCTAGTCATCCATTGTAATTTCTGAATCTCTGTTAAAATAGCAGACAAATGAGGTTAGAAAGAGAAACAGAAATGAAACAAAAAAGCTCATGATGTTTATTCTATAAACTTACAACAACGAACAAAGAGATGGTACTCACCACGGTATTATCAGGAAATGCTACTTTTCTTCCTCCAGATACGGTGGTATTGATCTTGTATACCATTGGCACATCATATTTGTTGATAATTCAAGACTAAAATGTTTATATTCATCATATGATAAAAACGCGAGAATTCTAGATTTATCAATAATAATGTGATTTTCAACTTTAGGGAGAGTCATAACTACCTTAACACATTTGTGACATTCATTGTTTATTCATCACAACTTCGAATATCAAATAGGCCATTAGACTAAACAAATATTTGGATACGGATTATCTCTGGTAGGACTAAAGCAGATGTTTCTCAAAAATTGGTATATTCGAAAATTTGAAGGACACATGCAAGTCGAAATTGATATTTTTCTCGAAATTTAAATATTGTATAAAGACACCAAGACAGGCGCAGACAATTCAAATTGCAGATTGATACTCGTATTTCCAATTTCGCATCTCGAGAGGAAGCAGAGAACATTCTTACAGTCACAATGAGTGTAATCCGTCTTCGGTTGACTTGAAAACTAAAATACTTCCTTCAAGAGGGAAATGATCATTTCCATGCGAGAGAACAGGCTGGAAGAGCGATAGGATAAGGAAGAATGAAATGCCCTTGGACGCTCTCTCGCACCGTCGTTCCCCGAGACAGCTCCAGCTTTATGAGGACTCCATTCTCATTTCCAAGCCAGAGTCATGATGGCCTCAACCCCATAAAACTTGAAAAATTGTCTTTTCCCGTCTGCTAGCTCGCGTCATTCCCACTTTATATCATAGATACCATTGATACAGGGATTACTTCTATGGTAAAGTGTGTTTGCAAGCCACTGCTTTGAGGTTTTCCCAGCTGGGATTTCAAGAAACCATTCGTCATTCGAAGTTAGAAGGAAACAGAACTCCAATCAGGAATATGGTTTGATGCTGAACTACTAGATAACAAAATAGAGACAGACTCAATCTTTATAGTCTGCTTTTTCTTGGAAACTATAATTGATAAAGGAGTATCAATAGTTCACGAAAGACCTTCCGGAGATCAGTACAGCGATTCAAGTTAAGGATACAATCAATATCTCTCAGAAAAAATTGATGAGTTGTTTAAATCAAAGGTTAGCTGATATGGGATATCTTGGACATTTAGTAAAGGAACGAAACAGTAGGTCCAATCATGTGTAAATTCATTAAAATGTTGATGATAGAAATAGGTATTTTCACATTATTATTTTTTAAGATGGGTGAAATATTTAGTGTGTATGCGAATAAATTAGGTTGAGACTCCACGTTGGCGTACAAGTTTTACTTTTGCCGACGTGTAACACAAATTTGAAAATGTATTATTTTGTTCTTGAATGCTTGAATCAACAAAATTGCATATGATATTACAGACTATTTTATTTTTCTATGCAATAAGAGATTTATTTTGAACCTTTTTGCATTTGCCGATCTCCCATACTTTCTATTTTCAACTTGTGCTATAGATAGAGCATGGCCTAACAAAATTACACACATATGAGACTTCTATGCAAAAAGAGATTCTATTCTCAACTTGGGCTGTAGATAGAGCATGGCCTAACAAGTGTACACATATAATATGAGACTTTTTCTACTATACAAGCAGAGATGATATGAGGAGAGTACCCCTCTCCTTTCTCTCAATGGGAAGCGTTAAACATGGAGTTCGAATTTTTTTTAGAGAAATGGTAAATATTTAACATAAAGACTGTACAGTATCAACAATGTGAAAACAATGATCTGATTACAAGCAAGGGAATATTTTAGGATACAGAAACGGAAATGGCATTGTCTAAATAAAGCGCTCGAATAGCCACATATTTATTCTATCTCTTACAAAGGAGTAAACTAAACAGCTTCACTGTTTTATATTTAAAGTGGTAACGATGAAATCATGAATTTTAGTGGATTAAACGAGGGCGAAGTGAAATTCGCAGCTGAAAGTGAATACGCGCTTAAAATGTGGACATATTAGGAAAATATAGTCATCAGCACATTCACATCCAAAACTGTTATGATCAACATTGTGTATAAACAAAGAGCA
Source organism: Laodelphax striatellus (assembly GCA_017141395.1). Lineage (NCBI taxonomy): Eukaryota > Metazoa > Arthropoda > Insecta > Hemiptera > Delphacidae > Laodelphax > Laodelphax striatellus. The sequence goes on along the minus strand of CM029531.1, from coordinate 9,955,459 downwards.
GAACAGTGGAAATTTTTGTTCAGCAGTTTATACAACTGAAAAAGCCCGGAGCTCGTTTGTAGACAGAACGAACGTTTCACGTTGTGTTGACAAAAGAGTCTGCGCTGCACTGCTGATGAGCATAAACAAACTGAAGGAATAATCGTTTCGGGCGGGGCGAAACGGGGCACGCATTCTCCAATAGTCAGCCTGTTTTTCTTTTATTCTCCAAAAAAGTTTCCGTTGTTGATGAAAACCAATGTTTCACAATCAGGCAAACAGATGATGCTGATAAAGCAGACGGAACCTCCAGAAGCGAGGAGAAGAAATTCTGAACAGGTTACGAATCAATGATTCGATAGAGTGGGAAGTCACCTTTGTAACTGAAAACGTGCTTTCAAAAAATGATAAGTTTTCATTGTGTAACTTTCATTTGTTTCAAACAGAATTCCATTGTGTCAATGTCAACGCTCCACTTCACATCTTATTGCATCGAGTTGCAGTAATAGAGATACAGATACTAGTTTTTTCCCAATAAGACTCCATCGTATTGAGATGCTTAGCAATGATAAGGAAAGGAAACTATCTCTACAACTGGAATAACTCCTAATCCACTGGAATAAGACGGAAAACTTTGTCTTTGTATGAAGACTCCTTCCGTATAAGATTCCTTCCTTATTAGGCTAAGAACCTAATTATACTTAAATTGAATTGAAGCTTGATTATACTGTACTCCATTATAATTAATTTCGTCTTGTTCACAAGGGTTCTATATTTTCAAGTTCCTGACGGGAGAAATAGTGATGAGAGAAATTCACGATAATTATCTAAAATTTTGACCATTGGATACCTCCCATATCTGATTTGATCTTTATTTATCATAAAGTTCAATCCTCTGAAAAAAAAAACACTTTGCAGTGCAGTTAGATCATCAATGGAGAATGCCTTTTCCATAGACTTCTCGATATTAAGAATCCTCTGTCAAATTGGGTTTAAATTTGTTAGTATGAATATCGTATAGTATTCAATTTGATAGTATAGGTGTGTTAGTTGATACTACATGCTTTGATATTTTTAAAGGTTATACATTATACTCACTATCTAGTTATTGAATCACGAGCAATGTGAGACAGGAGAGGTGCTAGGTCTAACAATGTGTTTTGTCATCAAATGAGAAGTACGATTGTGCTACTTAGAAGGATGACAATAACGAATGTCAACTTCTGAGATTGATGATCGGAACATGCAGGTACATGCAGGTACCTCATTCGTCGTAGCTACTTGATGGAAAACTCAGTGAGAGAGCTAAGCTTTTGTTACGAGATTCCTCTTGTAAGATTGCCAAGAACTAGATTAATTCTCTAAGATCTCATGTGCTTAGATTTTCAATCTTGAGCAATCCTTTTGAATATTCTGTTTGTTCCCAATAGGATTTCCTAAGTGACACTGGAAAAATATTCACTTGTTTGTACTTTAAAGTGAGGAATTCTTGTACAGCGTCATGATTATCGAACAGATGAAATATTCAAATGAATATTATGAATTGAAGACTACTGGACGACCTTGCAATGGAAAAATCTATGGAATAGGCTACAGCTCTAAAATATAACGATAATGAGGCTTCAGGACACATGAAAAATACCACATAATAAAGAATGGGCTTAGAATATTGAAAAAGAAGAACGCAATCAACAGGAATTCGGTCGACAACATAGGGAGAAAGAAGGTTAGAAAATGAAGATAGATTTCGGGAGGAAGTCTACCATCAACAATAGAGGGGAAAATTATAGATTTTATACGAGGTGAATTGCATTTTAATTTGATGCTAACAGCATTCATTTATTGAAATTTGTGAACAGATTGTAAAATTGTCACTTTGATAGCCTATCGGTACAAAATAATGACCAAAGTTGAAGAAGGATATGCAGAAGAGCAATAGACTTTTCAAATGTAACTGACAATAAAAGCGAAGGATAAAACTGAAAAGTTGAAGTATAAAAGTTTTCTTTTCGTAAACTTGAGTTCCCTGTTGGCTCCAAATACTCTTCAAAGTTCACATAACATTATTTATGGACGATCAATTTCCTGAATAATAAAATTTAAGATGTCATCCTAAGTTGGACATTGCATACGCTTTTATACATTTTCCCAACAGTTACGGCTCGATATTTCTCTTTGAAAATTCCAATATATTTGCATGAGCCTTGCAAATTGTATTCAGAAATGAAAAAGTTTGAATATTCCCAGCCTGATGTTCTTTTCTATGTATTACATTGACCTTCAAGCAATCAAACTACAACACAGAATAACTACAAGAAATTGAATAAGTTGTTGCAATATATGCGGAATAAAACGATCATAAAACAGAACATGGATATTATAGCCAGTAAAATTTGGAAATAATGGAATTCATTCTTCAGGAGTTGAAGAATTTATTGAATCAGAATTGTCACATTTGGAGTAGTTTCTCGGAGATTTTATTTGAAGTATTGCAACAATACGGAAATTGAAAAATTTGAGTAATACTTGATTCTATTCAAAGAATAGGAGGTTTTTCGTCTATGGTAATAGCTTCTTCCCAAACAAGTCATTAACGAAAGGGGAAAACACAGTTCTTGATTGAAATACAGAATTTTCTTCACAATATTATGACCGGACTGAGGTTTTCGATTCAGGGTGAAGTATTCTTGAACGATCTTGATATTTTCAAATAATATTAACACGTCATCCAACGTCATAAGATCTTAATGAGAATGATTCACTCTAGAAAAATAAGGAGCGAAGAGATCATGTCTCGCCTCATTAAATAGGTTCATTCATTAAATACTGTAGCGCAGTGAGAAAAATTCAATTCGGTCGATGAAGCCAAACTCGGCTTTCTTCTCTGTTGCTTTTTCTTCTCTATTCCATACTGACGGTGGACAGAGAGTGACAGAAGATAGATAACTCGTCTCAAAAAACAACAAACCTAATTAGTTCGAAGAAAGATCTGCGGACCGGGTGGGATAAAGGGGAGGGGGAGCAGCAGCCAAGGGAAGGGAGGAGCAGGATTGACCTTATCTTGGAAAACGGTATTACTTCCCTCAATCTTGCTGAGAGTTATAAAAGTGCAATTACATTAGTCGTAATTCTTCAGAAGTCAGAAAAACGTAATACGTTTACATGTGACCTTTTTCCAAGGGTTGTTACTTACTCTATATCCGATTGACATTCACAGATATACAGTATATTACATTTTCATGGATGTCGGGGCGTAATGTTTACTAGTTTTACTAGTGTGTTACAAGTCTTTTGTGTGAGAACAGCACTAGAAATTGAGAAAATAAAATCAAGAATTAATTGCGTTGGAATGGAAAAATACAAGGATTATCATTTCAACCAGTATTTCGTACATTAATAGATATTTCGAATGAAAGTTAATGGATTTCATTCCAAACAGCGAAAACTTTCAAGTTGCAAGAATACAATTAGACTATTTTATATTACTTCATCAATCGTAAAAAACCATTTAGCTCCGCCTAGTGCTAAAAGTAGGCGTGACTATCCCCCTCCCACCGACCAATCACAGCACAGTATCCCATTGTCAGCTGACCGGCAGTCATTTCAAGTTTGGAACCCAGTTGGTGCCACTATCTAGCGGTGAATTCTTGAACTAAATACAGTCACCATTTAGCTCCACCTAGTGTTAAAAGAAGGCGTAACTATCCCCCTCCCACCGACCAATCACAACGCAGTATCCGAATATCAGCTGACCGGCAGCAATTTCAAGTTTAGAACCCTGTTGGTGCCACTATCTAGCGGTGAATTCTTGAACTAACTGCAGCCACCATTAACTACACTAGTGTTAAAAGTAGGCGTGACAATCCCCCTCTCACCGACCAATCACAGCTCAGTATCTCAGCAAGTCACCATTCTCTTATGTTGGCCAATAGAAATACACCTTGTAACAGTTTGCTTGAGAATTTTGAAATACTATGCATTGCTAAGACTAAACTAGTAGTTCTGTGAACAGTAGACCTCGCGCTCAGTACTATTTTCCTGTTAGGTTTTCTCAAAACCGAAAAATAAATAAGTTGAGAACAACTTTGAAGAATAATTTCATTAAATTGGCGTTTTTACTCTATATAATTTTTAAAATAATAAAAATGTCCAAGAATAAACTAATAACTCTATCATTACCGGTATACAACAAAAAGTATTCTCAATTTTCATAAGGTTTCACTATACTATTGCAGTGACAGGAAAAATCAGCAATGAAAAACATGATAACCCTAATAATGTGTGCAGAACCAAGAACTGTGGATCAAGAGTCGTAACTTTTTTATAGCAGGATCCTTTTAACTTGTCAAAAAACATATGTTTCGACGAGCAATATCACAATACTTGACCTACAAATGCTGAATCTCGCAGATTATTGAAAAGGTCTTTTAAAAAGTTATTCTTTGAAAGGTCTTCTTTAAAAAGGTCTTTTAAAGACTTTAAAGGTCTTTAAGACTTTTAAGCCTTTTGATTATTGTGTCGAAATCACTGTTTAATTATTACCGAAAGCTGATTTCTGAGTTATTTCTTCTTTCTTTATTATCACAGCTGATTTCTGACAAGTTAAAAGGATCGTGCTATACCTGCCACTGTTATAATACGCGCCCTTGTTATAATAACCTTTGAGACATTTGAGAAGGCGAATGGTGGCATAGCAAACTTTAAAAATTGGTGTGACCACAATATTATCTAATTATCGTGATGAGAAAAATGAATGACTGTTATAAAATTTCAAAATTTTGAACGCTTTGTGGGAAAAAGGCGTTACATATGGTTCAATGAAGAGGGAACTCTGCAGACACATTGGGAATCATTTCACGCCAGCATCAGACAAAGGATACGTTTTCAAGGCTGGGGTTCATTTCAAGCGTCATTTACTGCAACTCGCATTGCGGTCGTTGTACACTAGCGAAGCAAAAATCCACACTTACATAGAAGAACGCGAAAAATTTGACTGTTTTTTCTAGCTTGCGGAGAGTAGATAATTATGTATGCAAGGCCTACATTATGGAAGACCGACTTAGCTCTGTAATGTACGAGTACAGACTTGCTCAAATTTGCTCAAGACCTGAACCTAGAGCTGGATGTATGATAGCATATTCGATTTTTGAACATATCCAGCTCACCATCAACCGGCAAATACAACAACCATTTTATCTTGAACTCCGAGTGAGTTGGTTTAACATGATTCCCATGAGGATATTTGAGTAGAGGAAAATGGTGGTATGAATAAACAATGCTAACCAAATACTCGATTATAATAATACTATATAATTATAATACTATACGATTATAATAATACTGTATCAATATAGTGATCCAGATGATCACTCACTAACGAGCTCATTGAGGAGCCAATCACACTTCACGACAAGGTGTATAAATTCTTCATTTTTAAAAAGCGACTTGGCGAACGCTTGCTGAAGAAGGAAGGTGTGTGTGGTACTGTAATATAAGTGCTGTCATAATTTAAAAATAATAACTGTAATGTTGGAAAAATGTGCATCAATATACTGGAACTAAGGTACGAATGAACAAATTTTCAATTTAATTATGTTTCAATATTAATTAGAACTGTCGTACTAATCATAAACTGAAACTTAATTGCTGTATGTTCAAAATGTTAATTTCAATTTAGGATGAAACTCTAATATTAATTAGGATGTCAGAGAGAGTTTAAACAGAGCATTCTTGATAGACTTTTAATAATCATCAGTTCTTCTGCCCAGTATGTTGATGATCTCTTTTTTCATTCCTTTATTCTCGATTATTATATTTTTTCTGTCTGCATTGTTATTTCTTCTTGACTGAAGAAGTGCACGTCCATGTCTAAACTCGGGCAATTCAACCGAAAAACAAGGTAATATTTTATTTTAGCTTTTTGTATTACACTAGTTTGTACCTTTTCAGTATTTCTACTGTTAGATCTATAAAAACGCTTTGCACGTTCTATTCTATTCTACTTATAAATTGTATTCCAAATTTTTTGTACCCTTTCTGTATTTCTATTTTCAACTTATGAAAACTCCTTCTCAGTAACTTTTCAGTATTTCTATTGTTAATCTAACAAAACTCTGCACGTTCTATTCTACCGTATTGTATTCCAAATTTTTTGTACCCTTTCTGTATTTGTATTTTTATCGTATGAAAACTCTTGGCAGATTTTCGAACACTACGCTGGAACAAAATGCGACGCATGAGAATTTTCTGTCAGTTGAGGAGCGCCTCGTTGCCGGTAACAAGATATGACAGGCAACTTGACAGTGCTGTTAAGATTGAGGTGAAGAGGAAAGAGAAGAAGAGGAAAGAGAAGAAGAGGAAAAGAGAGTGACGAGGATTGTTTGGCGGCTGATGCGGTTGCCATGGAAACCGCTGATCGGCCGGTACGCGATGTATCGACCATTATGAAACTTGATACAGGTCGCGACCTGCCAGCTCTTCGCTAGCTGCTCATGGATTTGATAACTGATAACCTCAGCGGCTTGCAACAGTATCGCACCAGTCAATGATATTCAATTACGACATGAATATCTGATAATGTATTGTCATGAGTAATCACGCTTAGGTAACCAGAATCAGGACATGCGATTCCTATTCTAATTCTATAGTGAACTTATCACCGTAATCACTCATGTTCATGTTATTGTGCATTCAGATAGGGGCCTATTATACTCCTATTTTGAACATCAATTCCACCTGAATTATTGACTTGTAGACCAGGGATGCCAAAAGTTTATAACAGGAGTGAAAATTCGGATTGGAGGATAGAAGTTCAATACCTTAATTTTCTATGATATTATTTATCTATTTTCTATGATTGCAGTTGAACAAGTCATTCATAGGAGCCTTAACTACTGTAGTTTCAATTTACATAACCATTAAAGTATACAGTAATTTCAAGTTTCATGGATCTATGATAAGGGATTCAAAATGTATTGTGAATCCGCTAACCATCCCGATTGATTCGAAGACAATATAGTTTCTTTTTGTGGAGTTGAAAGAAGTATGGAATCTATGATTCAAGTGAATGAGTTATAATTTCATAGTTGAAGAATATTTGAATATTTGTACATGTTGGACTCTGTCAATAATTCATCAAAAGGATTTTCTTCATATGATTTTGATGTTGTATTCTCTTTTTATGATTTAAAACGATTTTAAACTGTAATGATTAATCTTTTGTGGAGTACTATTAAGGAAACTCAACTGTGTTCCATTTATGCCCTAGCAGAAATCATTATACTGTTTGATAAACAGAGGTGCGGTGCTCATGATTTTCAAAATCCGGACTCAGTGTACGAAATGTGATCGAAATAACATGTCAATTCACAGTTATTTTGTGAGGTAGCAAATTCATACAAGAACTTGTTGTTTATTTAGGGTTTCGACAAACTGATGATTCGGACAAAAAATGTTGCAGTGGACGACGAGGCTAGTGAAGCAAAGGTCCGTCTCAACCTGAAAATCTGTTTGAATTTCTTATTCCAGATCTGGAACATTTTTCTGCTTGTTTGTGAAAAATTTATTCGGAGCCTGCCACCTTATGTCTCCCAATTTATTTGAAAGTCCAAAGCTACCTGAAAGTAGAAATAACATCGAAACAGTCAAAGGAGAAACGTACCTTCTGATCATTTTCGTATTTATTGAGCGTCATCAAAGTAAATTCGATAGCTGCAAGTTCTATCAGAAACAAGCTTTCCTTTGAGACGAGCTCAGCTTTGAATGAATAAATAAATACACACGCCGTGCAGAAGAAGAGAACAGGAGAGCAAAGTCGGAAAAGTATGGCAGGATATTCGAATAGAGGTGATGATTGACTTTCAATCATTCCTTGAAGCCTTAGTTTGATATTAACTGTTGTAATTAAATTCAAACTCTCATGAATTTTGTTTCATCCATGGAAATAATCATTATCAAGATTAGGAATCATGATTGAGAAGATAGGAAAGGGTTAACTGTTGTCTGTTTTAACAATATGTAAAGTATACCCTTTCTAAAACTTATGGTGTGGGTACAGATAAACATACGTGAAGGTTTTTCCAAGCTCCTCCGTTGGATGATAAAATAACGAGAAGCTCTCACCATGAATCAAGCTGGAAAAATTAACACGTTATTTCGTTATTGTTATTTGCTCATCCAAGTACTGACTTCACTTTCAACTACAACCAACGGTAGTTAGATGAATATTATTTACGATTATTCTTCCTAATTATTCTGCATCGCGCACACTGTGTCAATTATTGTAACTTTACTTCAGATTCATTCATGAGATTGAAGTAATGACATATTTTGGTGGCATTGTGACTGGACTGATTGTTACAATGACAAGACTGTTGTCTATCACAGTGCACAAATTGTGTGGGGATTTTTTGAAGAACTACTAGGAATGATTGAGTAATTTTTAATTACGGTGTTTGTGAGATGAGCGGTAATCTATCAAAAAATGTGATGAGTAAGAGAGGAAGAGAAGCTTTCTTGTTACAGTACTGAGAGCACGAAACAAAAGCTGCTCCATTTGTCAGAAGTCCATCACCGGGCTTCAGAACAAAATGAGTGCGAAAAAATCTACAAGACTAGATGAAGGTGCCAAATACAAGCTTGAGTGATGTACAGTTGAGATGAGGGAAACAACAGAGAAACTAGGCGGGAAAAAGAGGAAGAGAGAAAATGAGTGAGTGAGAGAGTGTGTGTGAGAGAAATAACTTGCGTGTGAAAGGTCATTCCGGAAGCCCGACTGTAAACTGCAGAGAAACAGGTGCAACAGGCAAGAGTGGAAATTTATCTCACGACATAAACCACTACACGAATTATTTCTTGAAGATGAGCACGGCAACGTGGTTTGATTTGGTGTAATTTCCTGGCGGTGGATCGAAAGACCACCCATTGCTAGTGTTTGAAGCACTGTATCGACATGTGACAATCTCGGCGGCAGAACATCGGGGCAACATAACAGAGAGATGGGCATATCGAGCTATTCATTTTCTCCGTCCAACGCAAAAGCCTGCAACGGGAGAATTCTGTCTGTTCTCTTTGAAATAATATATTTTCAATTTGTTACGTAGCCTACCTGCTTAATTCCAAATAATGTGGCTCTGAATTTGAATAAAATTGAAAATACTTTTTGAAGTATTGAAATAATTTTTTGCATTGAAACTGAAGTATTGAAATTGAAATCATTTTTTGAATAATGTCTTGAAAAAGTTCAAAAAAGATTTAATGAAATGTGTAATACGAATAAGGATCCTTCAAATACTTAGAATGACATAATGGAAAACCCAGTAGATGGCCTTAATCACAACTTTCGTCATCGATTTCCGACTTTCGTCGATGATTTTACATCGCAGCGGTAATAAGTGAAGTGTAATGAAATACTTATATTATTATATACAGCCTAACCTAATGCTAGTCATAGTAATAGTAATAGTGCTAGTGATGGTACTAGTAATGGTCGGGGACCACATAATACAAATAGACGGAGGAGCATTCCTATTACTTCAACATTACGGGTGATGAAGCCAATTCTGGCGTCTCAACCTAAGGAAAATGGTGACGGTTTACATATTATAGGTTAATATGAGTGGGAGAGAGACAAGATTATGCCAACTGTTTTTCAATCTCTCTCCCACTCATGTAAACCACTAAGTAAACCGCTGCCATCTTCCTTAGGTTTAGGCGCCAGAATTGGCTTCAATACTGAGCCTGAATGCTCCGTCTATTTGTATTATGTGGTCGCTGGTCCGATCTGACCAGACGTGAAATCTGCGAATTAGGTGGAAACCAATATAATAAAAAACAATTCCAATACTAATATAATAGTAGTCAGAGTGTCAAAACTGTCCAAATACTTATAAAGCTTCTCGGTGTTCTTTCGACAGAGGATGGTTGAAAATGAGATGTGATGGAGGCGACAGGAGAAAGATTGTTGCGAGTAAAGAAGTAAACTAACCGGGCGGTGAGGGGTGGGGAAGATCGATAGAAGAAACAAAATGAAACAATCGTAGACTGCTCTCCGTATTGGTGAGGCGAGGCATGAAAAAGCAGCGGGTGAGACTAAAGGGGGAGCCAGGTGAACCAGCTAAATCGGAAAGATAAGGTGAGAAAGAGAGAATTAAGGATGAGCGAGAGAGACTGATGAGATCACTGGGGTATTGAGCGGTGAGAAGGTTGCAGAAGAGGGGAGTGATAACACCATTTGGAGAAAGCGGCGGTAACTGTGGATAAACCTTTTGTTTCTACGCCTGTCACAATGCGATGCACAGCATTCCAGGCAAACCCCCTACCCCTGAAACCCTTTTTTCCCTTGTTTCACGCCAGTCTTCGCTCACCTCTTATTGGATGCTGCTGGAAATTTCAACTTGAAACACTCAATACTAATTTGGCGGAATTTGGCACGCCAACTTGAGCGCAAAACCTGGTTTGAAGTTAATAAAATCCTGTGAAATCCCAGTCTTTTCACAGTCGTTTACATTTCAGCGTCTAACATACTTGACATTTTTGCCGGTTCCTACAAGGTGATTTCCCTTCCATGTGCTAGTAGCTCAGGTAGACTAGGCTAGTTACAGAGCAGACGAAAATGTCTCAGCTAGAGTGAAGACTGAGAGAAAGTAAAACAATTATTCCTATGTTATTGGATTTTATCATTTTTGCTAAAAAAACAACACCATACTGGTGTTTAATAATATTCATTGTCTCTGCTGTTACTTACTAATTTCCCCCTCTGATTTTTTTTATTTATATTTTTAAGAACATTCACGAAGATTCAACACGACTATTATACAGTACTACAATTTCAAAGCTACCAGTGAATGATTCATGCGGTTATACAGTTGATTATGACTGTACTTATTCCTATTAGAAATCTTATGATAGCATTACATTGTGTTTCATTTCAGGATTGCTTCCATAGAGCAATCGACATGGGTAAATTCACAGGAAAAGTGCTGAGAGTTATGGAGAAGATCGTTAGGCACTTTTAAATCCAGCGAAATGGACATTAAAATGAAACAAATTGTATATTTTGGAGTGATTATGATATACCTAAATAATACATAAATAATACAAGAATGATTAGAAAGTTTGTTTTGATTAACTATCTTGAAACGCTCTGTTGCTTTGATGGATTAGTTGACGCTGGAGGCTGGAATGGATCATTTTCCTTCTCTGGACAACATTCAGTCGGATTTTTTTTTTAAAAGGTGACCAAATGAAATGATGCGTGAAACTCGCATTGGTCAATTGTTTATTGGGGAGAGAGGTCGATATGCAATTCATTCAGTTGGGCATCTCATGGCACTCACCGATAAATCACTGAATCTGGGTGTGTCCGTTCAAATTCCGGGCGGAAAGCTTCCACAGCCGAGCGCATATGAAATAGGTTTGGTGTGGCGCTTGAATTGAGTGGCAAAGGACAAAAATCGCCGAGGGTTTTGACAATGATGGATACGGTCAACATACACAGAACCTTGAAAGGCTTTTGTCGGCCTCATCCTCATCTTTTCCGGGTCTGTTTCGCTGCTCTCGTCTCAAAATGTCTGCGCTGCCGTTTAGATTCTCGAATAACGTCTTGTACATTTGTATAGAATTTGTCAACCGCAGCCTCCATGATTTATTCATGAGTTCTCCTAGATGAATCTGTGCTATGATTTTTAAAATGTCTGTTAGGAAGAATTCCACTTCACAAAATAGATTAGTTCTTACTATCACTAGTGCACAGTGAATTGAATAATTCATTCATAAAAATTATTTCATACGAGTAATGAAATACCACTAACTAAATATGGATTATCCCCGGTGTAATAAAACCTTTTCTCATGCCAAACGATACTCAAACCCCCTTCTGATTTATCATATACCTAATATTGGAGCCTATCTAGTATTGGAGAGTTCGAAGAATCTGATTTTTTGAATCAATACTCAAATCGATACTAGTATGATTATTTTTAATACACATAAACGAGTGACTTAAACATCTCAATACTGAATAAGGAAGTGTTTTGCTGTAAAATAAAGAATGATATTATTAGTTTCCTGGCCTCAATAGTTGAAATAGAAATGGACCCATGAATATAGTTAAAAAGGAGATTGTATAATAATTAAATTATTATGATGCTTGAATTTTAAGCATCATTGATGTTTATGATAGATGGAAGGAACCATTAAACATGGTTCTAGCTAGACATACAAGTGCTTCAAAATACATAACAATGAATAAAAAATCTAAATAATGAACTCATTAGAACTCATAAAGAAATCATTTCTTCCTCTGTGACTGTACAAAGAACTCTTGAGAAAATCAATGATTGAATGTCGATAGCATCGACAATGTTAGTTGGAAAAATCGTTTTGAAGGAAGGTTATATTCGTGTTTCAAAAATCAATTTTTAATCCGCATTTGGAAGGGGAATATTATAAACTTAACCCATTTCAATCACTGTAATAACCTTTACGAATGGGTTTTCATTCGATTATCTAAGTTGCTAAAGACATACCTACTGACTACTAGAATACCATAGACACTCACGAATACGGCATCGATCTCCTTTCTAATAACGGTATAATGTTCCAGTCTGTGAATTCTTACCTGAAAACAGAAGGAAATAATTTTAAGTATATGAAAATTCCACTCAAGATCAGGATAACTACTTCCTATTATCATAATTCAAAACAAGAAAGGAATTCGCATAAAATTATGACTGTGGAGTCGGCTATCTTGATGATATTTGAAAGTAAATAACTGGAATAATAGCTAAGGTCACGCAATAGATAAATTTAAAGAAAGAGATTCATGCTTTTTTCTGGGCTAAAAGATAGTTTTATTGATATTTTCAGAATATCATGGATTTTTACTGAAATTCAAATTCATATGAATCAACCATGTTTACTAGAATACACGGTAGGGTACGCGCATATTCTAGCTTGGCTTGACTTCAGCAGTAACAGTCAATATGTAACAGCTGACAAAATATTCAATAAGTAGAGACAGATAATAATAATAACAGTATTAGCCACGTTATAATCGCATCAGCTTTCTGCGCATACAACTCATGAATCCTACCGTGTCTTCTAGTAACCGTGGAATCAACTAATGGGCTATAGAAAAAACGTGCATCAATTCTCTAAGTGGTGCAAAGTTTTCCATTCAACGTTGTCTATTTTCATCGTTTAAACTTTAAAGGAAACAGTTTTTAATACGTAGGTTGAATACAACAAGTATCTTGAATGTTGTAAGTACACCATGTTTCCTTTTGAAGACGACGCGTTTGAAAAGCCATTTCACGTTAATGTGAAAAATTGAGGTTAGCAAGTAGTAGCAGATCCGATGCCCTAGGCTTAGTTATTCAAAAAGGCTCTTTCGCCAACTGCGACCGAGATCAGTTGCCGTAGGCGTTCGAAAGAAATTATGCAAACTGCCAGCAAATTCTTAGCAGCAGATCCCATCCCATAAGCATGCTAACCTCCCTCTATTATAATCATATTCCGAAATAATGTGAATGGAGCAGAGAAGAAAACAGTTGGCGAAAGCTTAGATAGCGCGAGAGTTTTACATGCAGGCTCACACTCACAGTTCACTTGAGTTGGGCTGAAATGTATTATATCTATATTAAAATTTATGTAATTGCTGAAAAAATTGATCTATATTCTCAACGAGGCTCTAAAATATGTCAGAGGTTTGTGATATGAATAGTAAATCAGTTATAGTCCTACTCATAATAACATGAACATCATTACAATAGAATGGTACCTTGGAACTACATGTTTTATGAAATAATGAAAATATTTAGGGAAGGTTGAATATGTTTGGGAACAATAGATCAATACAGTGTCAGAGTCAGAGCTACCAGGAAAGTGAAGGTGAATGAAGACCAATATTTAAATCAAGAATAGAGACATTTTATCACTTGACAAAAATGCTATTCATAAAATATGAATAAATGAGTTGACGAGTTGATGAGTTTGAAAAGAAGTCTTACAATCTGATCAAATCAAGGCTTAATAAGGGTGAATCATCTTATCATTTAATTGCTACAGATTTTGAGAGCTTGTAATATCAATTATAATTTTATTCAAATTTATGAACTAATTCACTCAATGAAGGAATAAGTCTGATTGAGTTCAGGAAGATCTTGGTAAATGAATACAATGGGTAAAAAAAAAATCTATCCATACCTATCCTCACCTATCCGCACCTATACATAGTAGGCCCAGTCAAAAAGTAGTCCAACTACACCGGCATTGTAAAATATTCAATGGATATTGTTGAGAATACATTGAGCATAATGAATTATGTTGAAATTATTACAATGTATCCTGCCATTTCCTTGTAGAATTCGATTTGATTTGATTGGATTGAGTAGATGCAAATAAGCCATTTCCAGTAATCACTCACAGTAGTAGATGAATATTTGATCTGAAACGGTTTATTAGATACATACAGCTTGTAGAACTATTTAATTGCACGCTTACTCAAGCAGCCAAGTCCTCGTGCAAATAGTTGATATGAATGGTCGACTAAACACACAAACAGTCAGGACTGGATTAGTTCATCCGCCTGAAATTCACAGTGCTCTTGCCTAGGGACTACATGATCACTTCTATGTCAGAGCATGATCCTATGTAATATCATAGGCGGTGCAGCTCCGAAGGCTGAGATGAATAATGAGTGAGCAAGCTGATGCTTGTGTGGTTCGTGCGGGCACAAACTTGCAGCCAACTTATACCACAAAAACGACTGTTTACACGCGTCAAGTTGTCAACTTTGGAACGCAATAACCAGCAAATTTCTGGTTTGTTGAGGATTTCAATAACTTTCTGATTTGAAGAGAGCTGCTTGTTTGGCCTCACATAGGAGGCTTACTCAGAGCACATGAATCATGTTTCCCTATGTTTTTCAATAGTTTGAAGTGGATAGGACTACTAGGGCTTGGATTAATTAATTTGTAAGCGGGTTGGTCCCAGTGGCAGAGGCGAGGCTAATTGTTCTATTTCTACAAAGTAAAAGGGTTTATTGCTAAATTTAATCCATGATTCAAACAATAAAACTTGTTTACAATATTTTATGAACTATTTATTGAAATAATCAGAAGGAAAATGCATTAAATTACTAACATTTAATGATTGATATGAAATACGGGGTTGAATAAGAAATTTATGATCATTGGTTGTGTTAATATTTGTTAATAGAAAGTTAAGAATTCTCTGACAGGAGAATATTCAGAGATAAAGGGTGGATTTTCAGTCACTAGAGATTTCACAAACTCGATCAAAACAATAATTATAATAATAATTCCAGCATTATGAATAGCAAAGGTCGCATTTGAAAGAAAAAGTCAATATTGAAGTCAGTACCTACTCCTTCTACAATATTATGATCATTGAGCATTTGTTCGTTCTATTAATGGCGCTCCAAAAATTCATACTTGGAGTTTGCTGGAAGACATTCTTGAAAAGTATCCAAGAGAAGCGGGAGAAATAGCAGTTTCGGAGTTTTGCATTTCCCAGAGGTACTGTCATTTCCTTTTTCTTGTTCATTTGCCTCCCTGTTCCCTCCTCCCGCCGATTCCCTCATCACAAACTCTCACTGGAGAATAATTTGCTCGACTTCGGCAAGAGCTTGGAAAATCCAGCACTTTCTGGATTCAGAATGAGCCCGAAAGTCACCTTTTCAGGAAGAGATTCTTCAATGACATCATCGGTTGAATTTCTCCAAACTTTTAATGGAAATTACGAGCCTATTACATGGACGCCATAAAATTTTCCAGGAAAAGCTCAGTAGATTCTATTTGAACCTAAGTTTGAAATGAAGGGTTTTCTCAGAGGGTAGTAGATTGAGGAGGTGATGGTTCGGGAAGCTTTTTCGCATTGAAATGTTTTGAAAACATCAAATTTAGACAAAGTAGAAACTTCAAGCTTTTTATGATCTCCAGGACCTTTAATCGGAATTAATCCATCACAGTGAGATTAACCAAAAATAATTAAGCAGCTGAGCTCCAGAAACGGTCCGTTAGGATGATACAACGTGGAATAATCCTGAAGGATGAGGATAATTTTATGCGAGATGATTCTCATCCCATGATATAATAACAAAGTTGAAATTCCTTGCGCCATTCAACGCAAAAAAGTTGTAAGGGTGTTATCTCGTGTAATAGATTACGATAAAACTTCACAGCGAAAACACGAGATTTATTTATCGAATTAGGCAGCCTTCTTTCAATTTTCCAAGTTTCTGGGTTGGAATCGAACGGCTCAGGTGCATGAAACTTCTAATTGATAGTATTTGGTACCTTGGGTACCTGATTTACTGTTAGAGACTCAGATTCACCTGAGATTGAGGGACCCTTACTTCAGTGCTGATGTTACATCAGACGCAATAACGTCTTCTTAATTGAGATGATCTTCATTCATGTATGTAATAAAATGGATATCTTTTTTATTATGATCTATACAAGTGGGATTAATTTTCTTATAAGAAATTTCCTGACTGCGGAACTGAGTTTATAAAATGTATTCTCTGGAAAAATCTTTCAGCCTGACAACAGTCATCTATGAAAACAGTTGGACGGTCTCCGGGTAAAAGGGAATAAGTCAAAAATAGACTTATTACCTTTTGCCCACACAAAGTTATCTACTAAATACCTATTACAATATTCACATGGGTAATTACAGCTGTTATAGTAGAGTATGGACTTACTGCCTTTTACCCAAAGATAAAGCTGTCAAAGAAGTTGATTTTCGATAATAAAAAAAATTGGAAAAATTAACTTATTCCCTTTTACCCGGAGACCGTCCAGTTCTTTTCACTTCATATCAAATCCAAGCAGTTAATTCATCAAATTTTCATGGAGTTAATAAAGCAAAATGATCAAATAATAATTTCTCTCCACCTTTTAAATGTGATAGGAGAAAACTGGATTCAAAGAATAATAAATATTGAAAGTATGCGATAGAAACACTGGAACGCAGGGGTTAAGCTCCAGCAAAATCTGTGGCAATTAATGAGTGATGTGATTATTAATGGGATTTCAAAAATAAAATCGTTGATAATTTGAGAGATACATATAAAATTGGTAAGCAAAGGCGAACTAGGGCAATCAGTGGCAATCATTTGCAGCGTTTGTACCGTAAGCGATTCAATGCATCCCTTCAAACATAATTCCATAATCCACTTTGTGGCTCAATTGACGTGTGATTAAATTTCGGCTCGTTGGAGCGAGTCCGTGCGCCATGACAGTTTTGGCTCGATATCGCCAGCATCGCGTATGATGCGCCGTTAATGCAGATGCGCCGAATTAATTCAATAACTCGACAACACTTATTATTACAATCGAATTTTTCCACCTCTAGCCTATATCGATATCGAAAATTCAGCATCCATTCCAATAATTCTCTGGAAATAGATTGATTCTCATTTTGTGCAGCCCAAATGGATCAAATGTCGATATTACAACATAGAATATTTAAAAAAAACTATTTTAATTGAAGTTGAATAGTTGAATAGCTGCTCTTGCAATAGCTGCTCTACGTTCACTATTTTCTACCAAGCAAGTCATGCTATGCAGATATTGAGTATGAGCTAGTATAACCCTTTATAAAAGTTTGTTCATAAACATACTACTTTTTATTTTATATGGAAAAATATTTTTTAATGACCTTGAAATGAATTGTATAGAGTATTTGATAGTTTTATTGACCTATTATGTTTCAAGAATGATACAAATTTCCAAGAAAATAATCGAATGGAAAAGCTAACACTGTATTATATTATACACACCAGGTATATATATCACACCTAGACTATTATTACATAGAAAGCATTGCTATGCATGTCTTGTTGAGTCTTTGTGTGCAGGATAATGTCAACTGAACAATTCGACATTATTTTAGCCGATAAAAACTCGAAAATTTGATCAGGTCCGACGCTGATCGTTTAGTCAACAGCTTCTCAAAAAATATTTATACGACTAGGTATTTTTTGTGTGTATGTATATATTTGTATGTAACTTTTTTGGAAGTTTTCCGAAATATTATAAATGAGAGTTCTTTTTGATAATTTAAATGAACTGAGAATCTGACTTTTATTATTTTTTTCTGAATTTTTGTAGTCTGATGATTAAATTCCGATTCACCAGTAGCTGATGGTACTTTTAAAGGAGGTTCTCTCGAATGTGCGTCATCGCACACAATAACGAGCTTATGAAGTAGCACGTTCAATGAACGAAATGAAGCAACGAATAATCTAACAGAATAATTCAATCATGATGATGTACAAATGTTTCAAATTTAATTTTAATCGCATTCGGCTCGACATAGCATAATTCAATTAAAATGTACGAAGATTAGCTTTCCATGCTTCTCTATCTTATACCTCTAACAATGATAATGTGAAAAGAAAAATATTCAAGACTCTGCAAGATATTATATTGTAATGTTTTCGGCTATGGGATTGAAGGAAAATTATAAAATGAAGTGAATCAGATTTCAAGAGCAGTTATATACGGTATAAAGGTTTCCAATTAACTGTACGATTATTTTGTTACACCATAACAGAGTTAGAGGCAATAATTTTAGAATTGGATCTCTGGTTTTCAACTGGGATACTTTAATCTCAACTAGGTAAATATTGTAATACATAAGTATCAATTATATATAATTATATATAAGTTGTAATTTATATATACATCCATAATCTATGACTACTATAAATAAATCATTTATTTGCCATAAAAAATTGAAATCACAAAATAGAAATAAAATGAAATACATAACTTTATAATAAATCAATAATAATGAAATAAAATAAAATAATAGACATAAAGTAAAGAATAAAACATACAACAATATAAATAAATTTATATGTAAAATCAAATTCAAATTTATGTACGTATATTCCTTATGAAATCATATAATGTAATAATAATTACTATCTTATAATGGCATCACCAGCAAAAAGAAAACTTTGCCCGCTGGTGATCGTTAAAGTGATAGTTTGATAGTTTTCGAGGCCGAAAATGCAACATTTGGATATTATTTGAATTTAAAGCTTTGAAATATATGTGTTCAATTGTGTTATAAATATATTAATGTGTTCAGTTGTTAAAATCTTAGAAATGGACGTATGATCCACCAAAATCACCAGTTATAGTGAACTCCAATTTACTATAATTTCATAATGACGTAAATTCAACCACAAATCAATCCACTCCTTCTCCTTCAGTAAATTTATTTTCTTGTGATAGAATAGCGCTCTCGTAATCCCCGAAGTTCCAATGTCGGCCAGATTAATAGTTTGTTGGAGCCATGTTGTCAGTTATCATCGTGAGTGCTGTTGTGTGCTTACGACATGCTCGATAGAAAAGGGATTTGGTGAGACAAAGGGGTGATTTGCAACACATCGATAATAAGTGAACGGAACAAGCACAATAACCCCAAAAGCTATTTTGCAGCCGTCAAGTGATCGAAGCCTGGTGGCTAAGGATTGGCAAGCTCCAATAATTTTCTCGTTAAGTTCAAGTGGTAAGCAAGAGGGACTCAACTTGATTAATTTCTACTAGAGAAGGCTAGACAGCAAATGGGATCCAAACTTTGCTGGGCGAACTGTATAATTCGGGCCTGGAGTGGTTTGTACAGAATGGTTTTGATGGAGTTTCTGGCGACCCTGATGATGTTCAAAACACGTAGCGACCAGTTGTCTCGAAATTCACGCCTTAGACACATCGAGTCTCAACTATAAGTTCTCAGTAACTCTCGTTTCTAGTTTTCTAGTTTCATAATCACTTCAGCTTCTCAACTATCAGCTAAGTTAATGATAAAAATTTTACTGTTAATCATTTCGTTAAAAAATTAAGATTTGTTAAGTTTTTTAATATTTCATTATTCATAATTATTTGGTTAAAAAATGTTGAAGATTCATAATGATGGAGGTAATAAGATAATTGGGATTAAGGTGATAGAATATGAATTTTCAATCAATAGTAGTCCAATCAATATCTGAAGATTAACAAGAGATAAGGGAGGTTCCTTTTTCTTCACTTATTTATTTATATTAAAATACTGTAAAAATATAATGAGTATTGATGTGGATGAATTGAATATTGTGAAATCGTTGAAAAGTACAATGCAACTAGATTAGATTGTTAGTAGATTTAGATAGATAGATATTAGATAGTAGATTTTTTCAACTGGCAATGCTAAGATAAAACTCTTGTTCTCTTTATAGAAAATTCCTTCATTTTCTACACAACATTCCAAACATTCTTGTTGCAGAAATTTTACAGTCAATAGTTGTCGTGAGTGTGTTTGTCATGAGAAATAATTGATTACGACATTTTCTGATGAACAACAGAACAATGGTTACATTTTAATAATTCAAGACGTCAATACAAGATGACCTCGTATTATCGACCTATGTGAAGTTCGATCGAGAAATACAGATTCTAGAGATGGATTGAAATAATATTATAATGATAATGTTGTAATCATTCACCTCTGCTGATTCAGTCAAGTGGATGTGAAACTGGCAACCAGCTGGTAGGCCTAAGCCCACATAGGGCTGTTGAGCCATTGACAAACAAAAAAATGTTGTAATAGATTATGCAGATTTCTCTATATTTTTCCGATAATACTTGATAAATATGAATATTTCAACTTGATATTACGAAGTGTCTGGTCAAAATACAGTGGCGTATAAATTCACATCTTGGGAACTTAACAACAGCAGAGACATTAAAATTTTGGGCTAGAACGAAAAATTATTGCAAGAATTTTTTAAAGATTCTCTATACTGGAAGCTTTTCAACTAAGTTTGAATAATAAACCAATCTTTCACCAGTTTTAGAAACATTTAAAAACAACAAATCAAGAGCATTAAACCAACACATGAACACAGCTTGGTTGCTTAGGCAACAACACCTCAAAGCTTGTGGTGTCACAAATATTTAACCATTACAAAGTTGTTGGTAATACAACAACTGCTTGACTAAAAGTTTCAATCTGATAATTATTAATCATATGATATCATTTGAAAATATATTATGTCTTTGAATATGAAGTTCAATTTTATTTAATCAATTATAATACTGCTTCAAATTGGCATCCCTAACGAACCTACGAAAATAATGAAGCAAGGAATGAGAATTGATGGATACAACTGATGCAGAAAAGACAGATAAAATTCTTATTCAAAGGATGGATAATAAAGAGAGAGAAGAAACAACTCAAAGAGTTGAAGGATAAAGAAGAAAAGGAAATGCGAAAACAGGCGGTCAAAGACGGAAAGAAACCATTCTACTGTAAAAATCTGAGAAACGTTTATTGGAGTTGCTGGTTGACAATTATGATGACTAAAAGTTTCAATCTGATAATTATTAATCATATGATATCATTTTACTTAATTCATATTTATTTTGTTATTTCAAGTTTAGTTCCTATTCGAGCATTGTACTGGTGATTTGGAAGCTTAACCACAGGCTCTGGCGTGCCGTTGTTGTGTTTCTCACAAGCGGTTAATGCAAGCCAGGTCTAATATAACTCACGTCTCACCAAGTTGGAGGATCTGTCTGGAGCGAAACTTACATAAGTTAATAATCAGATGCCTTTCCCAAAGGAAAAGTTAGCTCACATCCTTACCTGGCTATCGCTTCTACAGTAGGCTGTAGATAATTGAAAATTCGCATTCTATATGGTGCTCTTACGAGATTAAATTTGTTATGAAATAATAAAGTATAATTCATTGAATTATATTACGTTACATTGTATTACATTAACTGAAATTACAATAAATTACGTTACATTATGTAATAATGTCACGTTATTATCATTATTCTCTACTCTCAAATGAAGAAAACTGTTCTAGAGAACAGAATAATAAATTGTGGAAAAATATGAAAATTTAAAAAGAAAATTAATATGAGAAGTATGAAGAGATTGAATAATCCTGTTGATGATATCCAAGGAGAACTAAGATAATTTTATTTAAAATTATTTCAAGATAACCAGATTATTTGAATCATAATTCTTCCTTGCAGGACACAAGTTTGAGCCTATTGTTTGATTTTCTCCACTATTATAAAGCTTGAATAGATAGAAAATATATGAATGAATTCTGGAATTTAATAATCCGTGAATGCATCAAATTAAGTGAGTATTTTGTACAATGATAGGGATCATTTGCAAGAAGAATCACGTGTAAAATTAATAAGTGAGGTACACTAGTGGCATGGAACAACGTTTTATGAATGGTTTATGAAATGAACAGATGGAAATAATTGAATGATAATAATACGTTTATACAGTTGGATGAATGGAACACTACAGTACCCTTTGTCACAAATAACTGTGCTTTGTAGTGCAGGAATTCACAGGAGTAAGCAAGATCATTGCGACTAAAATACTCCAAACTGATTGTGTTTGATACTATATTTTTCATGAATTGCCCATGATAAAAGGATCTTACCACTCATGGCTCGTTGATTGTCATCAAGCGACTCATTTCTGCACCCACCTAAACAAAAAGAATTAGGAATTAGGAATGACAATACTAAATAATCAATTATTTCTTTTATAATAAGCATACACCCATATAATTAATTGTTTGATAAGGCTCCTGACATATTACAGCAAAAATTTTAATTTGTATCACTTGAAAATATTATCAATAATTAGATTATTCTTGAATTATAAGTGACCATAAATACTTTTCAATCATAAATAATATTCTCGTGAGTAACATACTCAGCGGTTGATTGAATTCGGAATTATTTGTTAAAATCTAGAAAACTTATTTCATATTATTGAATCAGTCCAAATTCTTACCCCATACAATGGGATGGCTGAAATTAGAATTACAAGAAATGACCCAGGGCTAACCAATCTAATGGGAATTTTCCTGGTCCTGGCACTCCAATTTATCTTGCAACAAACCGAATCAAGCTCAAATTATATAAAACCCATTCCATCATCCAATTCATTTCATTTATGTTGTCATTTTTCTGGCTTTCAGGATAATTGAGGTTTAAGGATGAACGAGTTCCTGAATATCATGCAATGTTACCAGCCCTATTCTCTGCTTTTATCTAGCCGAGCCTTTTAAGATGCTCTTGCACACCTCAGCTGCCATCAATCATAATTTTGTTGGGCTAATGCTCGCAGGAATAACACATCACAACGTGAATATGATGTATGATGCTGACAGTTTCTTCAGTTCCAGCATTCAGCAGTGGCTGCTGACTATTCAGCATTTTGCTACGACCTCCTTCTTTGAAAGTCAACCGGTCCTCTGTTTAGAGGTGAAACAACGAAAATCGATTTATCCTCGTATAAAACTCTCAATAATCCCGCATCTTGTCTCTGTACACCTGTATCATTGTGTATGAATGGATGATTGATGGGAATGAGAATGAGGAAAAAATTGATGTGAACACCACGTACCAAATCTAGTTCTCTTTTTTTAAAAAAACGACGACAAAAATTTCAGGTCACTGGAGACACTTCTAACTAATAGAATAAATCTTATCACTTACAGAAAGATTATTGGTAAAACATTTAGTAGTGAAAGTTTCTTGTGAAAGATATATTTAGATTAAGAATGAATCTATCTGTTCCATATCTTTTCGACAATAAAATAGACGTTACCAGCCAATATAGAGTATAGTTAACAATCTTGTTTCATCCAATTATACCGGACTAAAACGTTTATGATTTACGATTTAAGATAATGAGTAGGGAGTTGCGTAATGTGGGTCGGCTTCTATTCAAATATACTCATATAATAATACTTTATTCAATCCAACAAGAAAAATATTGAGCTCCATTTCTTGGATCTTGAAAACAGGAGCTTATTGAATCAGTACGATAATGACTAAAGTTAAAATAAAAGTATTAGGCTATAAGTTTCCACCTGAGTGTTTGGATTCCACAACGAACTAATCCGAAATCAAATGTTCTTTGGCGTTATATTTGTACTGATCTCGATAGCTCCAAGCCCAAATTCATAAGCTTGGAGTGTAGTAGTTTGGGTAATGGAGAATCATATTTCTCTACTTCACCATGCATATATTATATCTAAGGAATTATATTTCTCTTGCTCATGCATATTCATATGTAGGCTATCTGAGGATACACTGCTATTAATTCTCTTTGAGTGCTCGTCGGTGTAAAAATGAACGTTGAGGTGTAAATGAATACATTATACATGAAATATATTTTCAAATTCTTTGATTTGTTTAGTGTATGTTTAGGAGGTAAACATACTAAAATAAATATGGAATATTCGACAATTTTTCAATTATTGGGTTCCTTAATGCTACCAATAATGTAGAAATAGAGGTTGAAATCATAATGCAGAACTAAAAATTACTTTCGCACCGCTTGTTTTCTAATATACAAGGAGAAACGAATATTCTAGTGAATTCATACACATCCTTTCATGTGAATTGTATGTTTCTATCGCATAGAAATTCGATTTCAGGATAGCGGAAAAGCACAGAAAATCCGCATGTTTGTGAGAATGGTGCAGAGAGAATTTCCGACCATTCGTAGGTTCTTCTGAGGAGAGACATGAAAAGGGAAGCTCTCAGCCAACAATACTGGGAATGAGATTTGCCTCTCTATGAATAGAGGATGCGGATTGTGAGAGTTCGCCCGCCGATGCATTCAAAGGAATTGGCATCAAAACGTGTATCAACGTTTCCAGTTTGAGATAGTGAAGCGAGTACCAGAGTGCAGTGATACTGATAATAGATTAATAGTTGATCTTATTGGATTTGGGTAGATACTCTTTGTAGTAGTTTTCACAATCAGACTATTAATCAGTTTAATCGTATTTCAAGGTACCCAATAGGCCTAACTAGAATAAAATAACTATTCAATAACTAGAATCTAAATGTAGTCTGAAAAATGAAAGAGTAATTAATCATGCCGAAATAATTAGAATCTCAAAAATGGATGAATTAGTCCGATTCTCACATTTCTGTCCTTCTGATGTTATCATTAATTAACACGCGCCTCGCAGCCTTTTTTCATTTCTGATGTTGATATAACATTATCAATTAATGAGAATCCAAACAAAATTAAGATAGAAAAAGACCTCATGTGGAAACATGATTGGTGATTCAAAATCTAAAGTCTTTCGGATGTTTCGCAATCATTGTGAATCTTTATTAAATATCAATGTGGTTGCAAATTCAGTAATGCTCTGAGCTTCTTCATGACTTGGGTATGATTCTCTAAAATTAATATGTGAATTTTTTTATCATATCAGTGTTTTTGAAATTTTCAAACTACGAGAGAGCCAAAAATGCTGTGAACATAATAGACTGAAGAAATATTTGGTGAGTAATGCAAGTCATGAAAATATTCAAATTTTCGAGAAAAAAGTTTTTAGTTTTTTTTATTGTATGGCTTTTTATCGGTGGGGAGACCCTTACGGGTAGGTTCCACCTCGCCTTATTTTTTGTATCGGTCACCCATACATGGTTTTTAGTATCCTTCTCGCTTCTCTGACTTCTTTGCAAAATAGACAAATAGACCTAGAGAAGGTTAATAATGTGAATGATATTTGTATTGTGACTTGATGAGATCGTAAAATACATGCTTCGTTACTCTGTGAAGCCTATTTATTTTGCACTGTGTAGAACACTCGATACACTCCTCGTTTATTAGTGCACAGTGCATTTATCATACATTGCAAACACGGGCTGCACTGTTGGTACTATAGCCCAGTCAATGAAGGGAAATTATAGGCCTTTATGGGAACTAATTAGAAAAAAGCTGAATTTTTGCCTGATGTTACATTGGTATAAGATACGTTTGTACACAAAAGTCCCCGACCCTACCCCTCTTGCTTCCCCTATGCCCCCATAGTTTCGGTTTGCAAGGGTCTCGTATATCGGGTATATCTCAGCCCTCGATGAAGATATTGAATAAAACTTGATCTCATATTTTCCAGGACATTATTACCTAGAATTATGTCAAAGGAAACTCAAACGTATCTCGTTCCTTTCAAAAGTTATTACCAGACAATGTGAAGGAAAAACGAAATTTCTGCCTCATAAATTTACATTTTGTCAAATAAAAGTTTATACAAGCATATTTTACGGAAGGTTTACATGTAAAACTTGTAGATCTTTTCAAGATCTTTAAAATGATGTATAATAAACCGTATTTAATCACCATCCTATAATCTTAATCCATCCATTAATGTGCGCTGAACACGATCTCGCTGCGCTTGATGGACTGATCCAGGCATAATATTATGTGGTTAACAAAAACTATCTATGATGTTTCTAATCCGACAATTTCTTATACCACTCTGGACTATTAATCTGTATTTGGAGTTGGATTTTTCAGAAAAGTTATAATTCAACAGATATTTCCAAATTGACGACCATTTTTTTTTCTTATTCTCATACATAAGGTATAGGCCTAGCCTACAGAAATATAAAACATAATATCATTGTATAGTATTACGAATCCCTATTCCACAATAATAGATTTAAGAACATTTCTATTGAATTTTGAATAGATGGGTCTACTATTTTAATGTTTGCTGGGGAAATTATGGCTTTAAATAGAGCAATATAGCCACCGCCGCACCATTGTAACTTGCTGCTGAAGGGCACCGCTGAAACTGTTAACAGATAATTTCTACGTAATTAAAAATTTCTACTAACGAAGTCGTATTCTCTCAGGAAACTTCTAGAATACGATTATTTTTGACAAATAATGGTCCATTGATAGTATTTCTTTATATCTTATTAATATTGATGTTGTTAACTAATGTTGGTGTAAGTCTTGCTACATAACATATCAGTAGACTTCACTGACATATTTACGGTTAATTGCTTACATTTAAAAAGTTCCTTTCTTACCAGAGATTTCATTGAGCATGACTCTGATAAGTTGTACATGCTCAGGATAAAATTTCTTCTACTACAAGAATATTTGGATAATACTGTATTTTCTAGTACTAAAATATTCACTTGTGTATTTTCCACATCCATAATTCATCATAAATGAATGTCTTATTTAATAATTCCTGCTATCTTTTAAATAAAATTATTCAATAATCGCCCGTATCGTTTATTTATCTATTTTTCGAACCACAAACTTACTAATACCTTGTGACTAGTATGTAAAATGCGTACTTTTCATCCAAGATGAATATTATATACTCATACAACTAGCCGATCTTGAAAGGAATCTGAAATTCTTGACTTCAAAATAATCAAAGACTTGAAAGTCTGTAACAAAACCATGCAATTATTTCTTCGAATGAATACCGGCACTTATTGTCGTCCTCAATGAAATGAGTAATCGGATTCAGTTGATGATGAACATCCGATAATTTTTTTCATTAAGTTCAGTTTTACAAAACCTCTTATAACATTGTCCAAAATAGTAAACTTCCGCCGCAACTAAATCAATTAAATCTAATAGCCTATGCTTCAGAAAGGGTAGCCTATGATTGCCTATGCTTATTTCAAAAATGGCGTCTTGTCTGCCATTTTGGAAATGAATGATGTATTATAACTTCTCTGAAAAATCCAACTCCCAATACAGATTAATGGTCCAGAAAAATATAAAAAACTGTCTAATAGAAACATTATTTAGATAGTTTTCGTTAACCACATAACCTGTGCAAGGATAGTATATTATGTCTCTTTCAAGTAGCCTACTATAGACTTCTGCCTTCAACAATGTGATGATAGGCAAGACATAACAGGAAATATTGCCTTCTCTCCTTCAACTCTAACGATTGCAGGCTCCTTTTAAAAGACATGATGCGGTCATCTCTCCTTGCATCAAAAATGAACACAACAGCATAGTTTAAGCACGCTGCAAATTCCACATTTACATTATTCTATAATTATATCCACTTTATATTAGTGTTTGAAGAGTGGAGAATTCTCAACATTTTGATCAGCATTCGAGATTTTTAACTACATTATTTTTCGTATAAGAAGAGTTTCAATTGAAAAGTTGTGTTTAGTTCTAGAAATGCACGGTAATAGTTGAATTCTTCTTGTAAGGAAGATACTGGCGTTGAAAATCACAAATGGTGATCAAGTTGTAGAGAATATATATTTTTCTTCAAAATCTAATATATATTGTTTCACTCTTAAACAAGAAAGTAACACCTAATTAAAGAATTGGAAAAATTCATTCATTAACGTTTTCACTATTTGACAGTTTAGTAAATAGCCTCTAGCTAGATGTAGATTTAAGCAAGATATTATCATGTATTTGGGCTTAAATTGTAGAAAATTTCATCTTCTACAGGCCTAGAATCTAATAAACAAACTCTCTGTATAATTAAAAGAAATACCGAAGATGTAAAATAACGGAACCTGTTGTAAACTTTTGGACTTCAATCGTTTCTGTCTTGTCAAATGAATATTTAAAAAATTTTCAATTGGAAATGAAAGAAGAAATCGCGATCTACAATTTGAAACTAATCATAATTTTCTATTATCAAGGACTTCCAAGATACAGTATTAGCATTTGTAAGAAACAATTTCACCTTCAATGACTGGACTATTTTCAAGAAACCACCTGTTTAATATGTGCATTGGCTGAGGCGCCGTGCTATTCGAGATCGTGCAGATTGCACTTTGATGGACTTTTTCTCACGTTCATGTGAAGTAAAATATAGATTGTGATTATTCAAATTAAAGATACTGAAATGCTCTACAACGTTTAAATTCAACATTTTTCTGTAATACAATCATGTAAACTTTTATTTGCAAAAGTATAAAATTTAGAAGCAAAAAATCTGAATTTTTCTTCATTTTTTCTCAAATAACTCCGGAACTACTAGAGTTAGAGTAGAATAATAATAGAACAAATGATAGAAAAATTAATTTTCTGAAGAATGAAAAAAAGATTGAATCGATATCTCTATTGGAAGCCGAGATACGTTCGATATACGAAACCCTTGCAAACTGAAACTTTGAGGGGGTGCTGGGGGGGAAGCAAGAGGGGTAGGGTCGGGGACTTTGTGTACAAACTTATCTTATACCAATGTAACATCAGGCAAAAATTCAGCTTTTTTCTAATTAGTTCCCATAAAAAACCTTTATTGACTGGGCTACTAGGAGTTTGAACCGCCAGCTGTATGCCTTACTATGTGCCGTATTTGTATGTATATTTCAGAAATGTGTGAGTGTTGAGAAGGGGTGGTAAAAAGGCTACAAGAGAACGCCAGACGCCTGAGTAACACATTCAACTCGAAAGACTCGTAAAACTGGCACAACACGGCTTCACAGAAATAGTAGTCAATAAACGATGACTTTTACTAGCCATCCAAACGGCACCTCTGCTTGGAGGGTCTGATTAAGTTGTTAGCATTTCTGTTCACGTTGTGAACCCCCCTTACCTATACCCCTCTTATTCGTACCCCCCACACATTCATCCTAGAAAGCTATTTCATCACTCCGCATGAACGCCGTACGTAATTAGGTGGAGTTTACCTGAGACTGATGTCGTAAAACATGGCACCCTTTTTGTAGCATCAACCCCATTCGCTTGCTCCTCTGATGAG
This sequence comes from Laodelphax striatellus, assembly GCA_017141395.1. NCBI lineage: Eukaryota > Metazoa > Arthropoda > Insecta > Hemiptera > Delphacidae > Laodelphax > Laodelphax striatellus. The sequence goes on along the minus strand of CM029531.1, from coordinate 9,925,908 downwards.
TTTGCTTTGACGAGTGAACTTTCCATTCAGGATAGTTTTGGAATACTTGTACAAGTGAAGGTTCCAACGTGAAGACTGTGGTAGGTTGTCTGACAGTTAGTGCCTCTAATGAAATTTTGATGTTTACCCACCATTAAATACGATGTATTTTCCAGATGGCTGCACCATGCCTGAATATCTATGAGGATGAGTGAGATATTAGAAAATAATCTCGATCTCCGGTAAAGAGAGTAGAGAGACTCTCATCCTCCATAAAATATGTTTTTTTCTCCACAGATGTTCAGGATGGAATCAAATCTATCTATTTCTCATAATAATAGCATAAATAATTTTGAAAAAGACTAAACAAATCACTATATACAGTATATGTTCATCAATATTAGAAAGAGAAGAATGACGTCTATTGTGAAACCATGTTTTTATTGTAAACTGCGTTCATCGGATGAACTTATTCTCATCATTATTATCAAAGAAATGTCGATATTTTACTTCAGTCTATCCCACTCATATGAATAGTCCATCATCAAATGAATAGCGTTCAAATAAATAGAATAAGAATTTATCAAATATCAGTTTCAATTGGGAAACTGTTTGGTTAGAATCAAAAAACAATTCTGAAAGGGACTTATTACAAGAAAATACTTTATCTCTTACATTGATGACCCAGAAGTGATAACTAAAGACTTGAAAGAGAAAAGTAAGTAGTGAGCGACTATAGTGGACTACAATGGAAACGGCGCTCGATACAACTTCCCCAGACGTCACTGCAGCAGGCAACTCACACACAAACCCAAATGGTGCGCGAGATAAAACTCGGGTAGTTTCTCCTCCCCCGGAACAGAATTGTGCCAAATCTTCCTACTCACTGAATAAGATGGAACCGTGAGATAATTCTGATTAAAAATTTGCATAAATTATGGATGTGTGACTAGATCACAATCATTGAAAAGATGAAACTCAATTGAGTAGGCTAACAAGAATAGTGCAATCTTGACACAACGTTCAACCTTTCCTAACCTGAAACTGCATTCAAGATTCATTTTCTAATTAAGTTTTTGAGCTTCTTTAATTAGGTATTAGAGATTACTCTTGAAACTTTGTGCAACAACAAACTTTGAATCACCCTTAAAGAGGAGAAGAAAATAAAACCAGTGGCTACCCTCTCTTATTAGAATTTAGCTTTTTATGAAACTCAGCTAAATCCAAGAGCTCTTATTCGTTGAATGAATTTTTGAATTATTCATGAGCCAATTAGTAGTTAAGTCTGCCAAGAAGATTAATATTTCCCTCTTTTTCAAAAGTCGTGGATGCAGCTACCTCCAGCTTGGCAAAGAAGTTACTGGCATTTATTTGCGACTCAAACCCGGGAGAGACTTTCATGTTTATTTGGAAGAAAGCATTTTCAAGGTACAATTTTTGAAACGTACCAAGTAAGAGAGTGTGAATTCTGCATGGATGAAGATGAAAACAAGACCGTTTCTATGAAAGGATGTGATTGAAGTATTCTTCTGCTTTGTCTGTATTACGATGAACCAGATCTCAGTATTTGCCTTAAAGGTAGACACAATTGGCTAATTTCAAGTTTTCTACTTGGAAAGTAGCGTGAGTTCGTCAGCGTGATTCTATCAGAAGAACGTCTACCAATGTGAGTTGATGGGAAAAATTCAAAATCATTCAAAATACAAGAATAATTATACTAATTGCTCATAATAAAATGATCTACCTACACTTATTTGATGTGCAGTACCTTGAGTACTATTCTTTACGCAAGGTTGCACAATTGTCGATCAAGAATAAAGGTACTCTCATGTGTTTGAAGTTTCATAAAAATGATGGAAGAAGGGGTCAAGCAACTTAATGAATTTACTTCAATTACAAACATTATCAGACAATAATCAAAAATAATTACACAATCACAATTTTTCCATCTATGTTGAAGATTTTCGGAGTCATCATTTCAAACACCGAGTTCAAACCCCGCTAATAGTCTCAATTAGTTCAGGTTCTCTCAGTCTTCAATTTTCTTAGCTCATATAAACAAACGAAGGAGATAGGAGAAGACAGGAGAAGGTTTGCTCTCACCCTCATCTTTTATCAAGGAAGATTGACCTTGGTGAGGAAATTTGCGATATGGTTGCTAGACTGCGGGGTTAGAGCTGTGAATTGAGTTCGTGCGGTTGCTATGGGCCAAAACTCTCTCCTACTCAATTTCTCTTCACTTGCTCTTTGTTGGTTCTGTCTCTTTCTCTCTCAGTGAAGCAGTTTCAAAGTTCTTTGCGGCTGTCCAACTGGAAGAACAGCCAGTCATTAAATTCATATTAGCTGGACTTACAAGAGAACGCAAACTGCAGGGACAATAATAGTGTTTTGTGTACAGAGTTTTTATTAAAGAGCACTTTGCTCTTTGTGTCTCTTGTCTCCCTTATCTAAGACTCCACCTGAAGACCTTGCTCATCAAGCAAGTTGGATGAAAACAATTCCGTTCAACAGAATAAAATGAGAGGAGTTGAAATTTTTAATTGCATGTCCTAATGACTCTCTAATTGGTCAGAAGAGACTCAATTAAAAGAAGTCTTATCATAACACTACTCGAAATAAAAACAAATTCAAATTATCACTTAGGTAGAAAAAATCTTATATTTCTCATGAATCCTGTATTTTCTTCTCGCCACATTATGATTCTTGCTATCATATTATATGAAACAATTATTATTTTAGGATTTTGCTGCTTTTGATCTGATATTAATGTTTGCAGGTGATGTTTTCCTGAAGCAGAATTAGAACTACGGTGGCTTCCCTATAATAACTGTTGATTCAACTGTTTAAAGTATAAACTTCAACTTAGCGAATTTGGACGGAGAATAATGTCAACTGACAATCCAGTAATGTTGAACTATTCAACCTCCTTATAATCAAAATTTATTATAACAATAGATGATAAATGAGAGGGTGATTATCGAGAGCTATAAAAATCTTAATTGGAATCAACCAATTGAATGGCGGTGTCAGCCAATCTTGTAATTCTATTCAATCAATTTACAAAGTAAATAAGTTACAAATAAGTTGCAAATCAACTGCAAATCAGCTGCAAATAAGTAACTTCACTTGAGTTAGAAACACTCCTTCAAACATAGCTAATTCTACTTCTCCATTGACAGTGGAAGTCGTTTTTTTCCTGTCCTAAATGCGAGCTTTCCAAGTTGGTTTTTGCAACTATGGCTGCTTCATGTGATCAACGATGGAAATACAGTACCGAAGCGATGGGAAGTTCTTGTTAGAGAACTCAAGTAATCTCTTCACGTTCTTATGTCCGTTCACCCATGAATGAAATGGTGGAAGGGCCAATTACAGAGGCTAAACAGGTAGCTTACGTCCCTTCAACTTGAGATCAAATTAACTACCTCAGTGCAAGCGGCTTATGATAGAGAAGGTCCCGTGTTTTGGATTTTCCACCGATTAGCCATGTGAGGAGGATCTACAGGATAAACTAAGTTGTATTTACTAAGCTTTTTTTGAGAAGATTATAAGTTCACGAGAGGAAAATGTTTCGCTTTTCATCTTCACACACTTTTTCAGAAATACTGTAATTCTGTTGACACGAATTTATTCAAGGTGGAAACTCTTCTTTCGTGATTCTTAAAGTTGCGAATAAGCTTAAGCCGTATAAAATTAAGAAATGTCCCTTATTGTGGCAACAACATTCAAACTCATGGATACTCTTCTCCAGTTTACTTCTAATATCACTCCTGAAAATAGCATGATTCATGGGCAAAGAGGAAAAGGTGTCTAAAATGTTATCCAATCGTCTCCATGGTGTGGATTGAGTTTCATGTGAAGCATTCATATTTGAATATTTGGAACAAAGAGTATTTATTTTTCAATTCATATTTGAATTTATTCCAAAATACGTCTCTCTTCCTATCCATATTCGTTGTTGTACTGTATACTAATAGTAGTAAAGTTGATAATTGTGGTAGATATATATAATTAATAGAAATATTAAAAGTATCTCTCATCATCATCATCATCCTTCCCATTACCCATGCACAAGCTAAGAGCGTATGGGGGCATACCACAAAAAAAGTTTTGAAGTTTTCACTACCATGGTTTTATAAATAATCAAAACTCAAATTCAGAATCCACTAAAAGAGAACAACAATTGAGAGAAGTAACTGTTCAAAACTGCAAATTCTCAGGGGGTTGATTGAAACATTAATTCCATCACAACTATCACAATCTGAAGCAGTTTCCAAAATGAGAATAAATCGAAGCTTTTGAGACTACTGCACTTTGACTCCACTCTGGTAGATGTTCTGGAACGATGGTGCATGTTACAGTTCCATGTAATCAGTCGAAAAGCTCGGATGCTGTTTCCCAGTCTAATCAAGATTTCCTCTATCAAAACTTAGCCTTTCCTTTCTTGCGACTGTAGGCCACGTTAATCCTGTTCTCCTGCAGCTCTCTAATTGGTAACGTCATCTGTCTTAAAGCTCACCTTGATCGAAACTTCAACGCTCGCAACACTTCTACTCTTTCTGAAAAAAGAAACGAAAAGAAAAACTTGGACGGAACAGTTTGGAGAAAACTCATTAACGTTTCTCTCAACTAGAACTGATTTTCTTGGATGAATAGATCCTGTATTTCTCCTGTATAGCTTCATAAAGTTTAAGGCTTATGCAAACTAGTCTCATTCGCATCACGTATCCATTGCATCACGTATAAATGCATGAAGTAAGCTCAACAGACTTTCAAGTATCATTGAGATAGATAATTAGATAATTTATATAAAGCTCTCACTAGAGTGAATATGAATAGTATGCCCATTTCAACAGTATCGGTTCATTCTTAAAGTAATAATAATATTAAAAAATAAAAACAGAAATGATGATCAAGTCTCACAACAGAAACATAACAACAGTGTTCTGGGAAATATGGCATATGGTCAATGCGGTCTGGTCTTTATGGGATACTGATCTTCTTATAAAGACTTGGAAGAGAGTCCAATGGCCAATGTGGCACAATATTTTGCAGAGGAACGATTTCCCATCGACTGCTCTGGTAATCTAGCTGCTTCAAAAAAGAGCTTAGTGAGGAAAATTGAAGAGGAAACGGCATTCGAATGGATACATTTAATTTGAGAAAACAGATGGATGGTGTTGTGAAGATGGGCGCAAACAAAAACTCTATCTCTACACTATAATCTTTGCACAATTTGGTATGTAGATATAGAGGCATTAACGTGATGCAAATATATTAACCCATGCATATTGTGAGTAATTAGAAGGAATGTCAAAATTTTAAGGTGAACTAGAATCATTATTCTTCACGAACACATTGTAATTGACCGTTGAAAAAATAACAAGTTCTTATGGCACTCAAGCAAGATATTCTAGTTTAAAATCCCTGAATCATATAGGAATGACTTATATGAGAAAATCCAGATTATTTCCTGAAATGCACTAGTCACTTTCATAATTTAGATCTCAACAGCTGCACCTTCCTTCAGGGGCTGAAGGTGATTAATTATCTAAATGCAATTAGTAGCTTTACAATGCATAACGGATAATTTATCCGCTATAAGGATCCAATTAACTTTTTATAGAGCTGAGACTTGAGAGAATTGCACTGGCAAAAAGCTGCTGATGCTGGCGTATTACAGATTTTTCGAATGCTGGAGAAGCTATGCGATGAGTTGAGAGAGACAAAATAAAGACAGGAAGAAGGAATGAACGATAAAAAAGGATACCGAGAGATAAACGGCACGCTTACAGTGAAAAATTCCTGGCGCTATCAGTTTCTTCTTTTTTCTACACTAATTCACGGAGCAGAGAGTGAAATATGGCTAGATTTCAACAGACTGGAAGGGAACGCCAGTATCCGGGTGAACACTGTGTTTCTCTCTTATTTTTCCTATATATTGTCATCCTTCAGGCTGAATATAGAAATATACTTCCTCGATAAAAAACGTGATAAACAATCTCTGACATTCTACCTCTATTGAATAAACATGGATTTCAAAGCCGTCTCTGCCAGGTGTGAACATGAACAACAGTGTCACCGTTGCTACTTGGAGAGATAAAAATTTGTTCAATCATTTGAAATACGGGTGATTCTCGATAATTCATCTCGCGAAAGATCACAATTTCCCATAGATGAAGCATTATTGTAAAGCAAATTCATTGTGCTAAAAATCAATAGAACGTTCTTTTACATTGAATGTAATAATTATGAAAAGGAATCAGATGGGAATTAAATTAACTTCAAATTGTGAACTTGCGAATCGTCCGCCCTCATAACTAGAATCTAGCAGATTAGGTACAAAACATGCTCGAGATTCTAAATGCCAATAACAGACGGTTACAGTGGAAATATCCTTTACATACAAACAAGCACGATACTGGAGTCTTCAAATTTAATTTGTCTCTCTAGGGCTGAAGAGATAGAACTGTTACCTTGTAAGAGGACTTTTATTCACAAGAGACTAGAAAATTTTACACTAAGTTTTTTGAAGATGTACTCGAAACTTTCATTGCTAAAGGTACTTCAGTGTCAAACAAGAATAACATTTTGAACATCAACGTTCATAATTTACCCTCCTTTAATCTCTAGCGATCTACTAAGAAGAAGCTGGGTCCTGATGAGTTTCGCCCTTTCAATGCTGGATGCTTTTAAAATTACGATAGATTGGAAGGCAATGGAAAAGTTATTGGAAACTTTGCTTTGAGTTTGATTACCTAGAGATGAAAGACTTGGTAAAGTTGATGATTATAAATCAGCCAACGATGTTCCGAAAAGCTGCCAGATATTTTCCTTTCCGTCTGGCTTCATCATCATCAGACCTCAAAATGATTCTCGCTCAACAGCCCAAAGATACCAAAAGTTTTCAGGAAATCTCTCAAGTGAACCACATCAAATATAATTGAGTTCGACAAAATCATCCATCTTAACACTGAAAGCGAATCTGTTTCAAAGTTTCTCCTTCAACAAAACTCCACATTTATTGTTGCTGAAGAATTATCTGAGCTCTTCAAGACCATAATTAATGTGAGATCATGCTTCACTTTAAATTATTCGAGATTGTTAATTGTAATACGAAATAAAATATAGAATAATGATTGGCAGCTAATTCTATCAATACTAGAATGTAAAAAATTATATTTCAAGTTTCCAACTTGGTACTTGTTTTAAAAAGTATTGTCTCGCCCTCATGACATCCATTACTGTGGAAGGCAGCCCAATAACCGTGGTATACTTATTTGGTCATCGCCGGGTATATTTCCTATAGCAAATATACCCGGCGATTCGCCACTACCCAATAATTAAGTTATTCAATGAAAATATGATGGAAAGGTAACATTCAGAAATATAATATCTAGTCCTGCATTTTACCAGCTGAAAAAAAATAGAAATCAAAGATTGTTATTAATCGTTTATAATATATAAGGATGAATTCAAATCCTAATGTTTTATTATTTGAAATTATCCATAAGTACAGTGATATTAATTTAATTTGACGCGTGGCATTAGATATGTAGATAGAGAGATATTATCTCTTTGCTATCGTACTCTACGGTTATCAGCAACTTCGAGAAATGATGATATCTCTCTATCTATCTATCTAATGCCAAGTGTCAAATTAAATGAATGTACTGTATATGACTAGACATGTGCATTAAAATGGAGAAGTATACAATTACAAGGGATTACAGATGCTGTGATAGCATCCAATTTCACTGTTTTGTTATTGTTCGAATACTATTAAGCTCTTCTGTCGGATAATTCGGGGATGATTTGTGCTTTGTTATCAAATAAATTCAATACATGTATTATAATAATTGTACTAGTAGATTGTGCATTGATTTTGTTAATAATGAAAAAAGAGCTCTGGAAGGCGTGGAAAGGAAGAGAGAGGAAAAGAGAGAGAGAGATATATCTTGTATATGAGAGAGAGAGAAAGCGTGAGTGAAAGAGTGAGGAGAAGAGAGTGCATTAAGGAAGAGAGTTATCCTGACGCAACGAGCACTGATTGAAGGCTGCTGGAGGTTGCATATGCATACATCTGGCTGTGCGAGAGCGCTTGAATTATTCACAAACTACTATTACTATGCCTTTTGTACGCAATCTGCTCACTTACGATGTCGAAGCTATTAAATATGTATGATTTGAAATGTACTTTGTTTATTGATGCTTTCCTCCATTGCATAATAACAATGAGAAGAGAATAAGAATCATGCTTTCAAAGTATTCTTTCTTTGTTAGATAATTTTCCCAGTGGTAACTGACTTAGTAATTCAGTGATAAGGATTTCTATCAAATAAAAATGCACGATGTAATTATATGATAAAACATAGTACTCTTCCAGCCGTATTCTATTCTGGCCCTTCGATCCAACAGAAAATTCAACCTCAAAAAATGTGAGTGACTTCAAAACCAAGATAATTCAAGTTAAGGGTTCAAATCTATTAATCGTATTTATGAAAAAGTAGTGTCTGTATAATTTTATTTTTAATTTTGACAACCATAATCTAGTTTCATTGTATATAATAATATTTTGTAATTAACTTGAATGAAGTAAATTATCTCTTCTGATCTGATCTAACCCAATAGGAATGCTTGAGATTCTTTACGAACATTAAAAGTCCAATACATTTCTGCAATCATTCGCAAAATCTGAGACAATGAAAGTGATATCTCGCATTTCTCATTTTGATTCTGAGAGCTCAGATGAATCTTCCCAGTGCCTCTGAGAGGAAACAGTTATTGCTTGAAAGAAGAAGCATATACCTCTGTGAAGTACGCCGAAAAAATACAGATTCACAATGTCAGACAGCAAAAGGAGACACAAAGACTATAACGCTGCCAAAATTCAACCCCATCTACAGACACAAGGACATTGGAACCGTTCTTTCCTTCAGAGCAGAAGTCCTGGCCCACCTCCAAAACCTTGAGACATGAGAAAGTATCATTGCTCTATATCTTAAATTTGGAAATTATAAATATATATTACAGCGAAAGAGGTTTTTCACTCAGACAGAGAAAGCTGTACGCCGTCTTTTCTCGATTGTTGGATTGGGCTCAAAAATCTTCTGCTATCTCAATATCACCAAAGTCGCTCCAAACATAGTTTTCAAAGTCAGCTGATTTCAAACGGGTGTGGTTAAGATTTTGTTAATTTATTGTTGGTTCAAAGAACCAACTTTCGATAAAACCTGGTTTTACTTGTAATTTTTCTCTATCGACTTCTATCTTCCTAGTAATAATTCTCAAGGGATGAAAATAAAATTCTTTATCAGGATCAATAAGTGACAATGCTCGCTCACTTTACTATGTCATCTGGAATAAAAATTAATTATTATTGTCATTAAGTTATAACAGCTTTTTAGAATTTCCAGAGTGTATAAGATTTCATCCAGAATACAATATTAATATGGCAGCATAATAGTGGATGAATTATTGTACACCTTCTTCATTGTAGAGAGCAGCATTAGGTGATTGTCAGTCCAAGTTAATAAGCAAAGTGATCGAACTATATATTATTGAAATGAGTGTTTCGAAGTAGCTTTAGAATCCATTCTACTTCAAAATAAATACATTGAAAGTTCTCAGAGTGAATAAATTGATAACGGTGCCAGATAATGTTATTAATGTTTAATGAAGTTATTAACTTAATCTTCATTAAGTAATGAAGTTGATGTTGGATCAATAAATTCACAAGCGTTATATTGTAAAATGAAACTCCAATGAATGAAAATGGAGAATTTCAACTGGGAACTGCTTCAATCCTGAAATAATTTACTCTGCTAACATACATTTTCATAACATCTGAAGTCTGCTGGTTGATTACTCACCAGCCTGAGAAATTCAGAATTTTGTCAATTCTTATACAACACGGTTGGAATCATTTAACTTGACGAATTGTCAAAAATTTAAGTTCTCCAAAGCATAGTAAGGATCTATTGTTGCAGAGATATCAATTAACAGAGAAAGATTTCGACAATTGAAAAGAGAACAAAACGCTGAAACCCTTCGTTCTCTTGTTAATAACAGCAAAATGAAGGCAAAGAGAGACGTAGCTGACTAATTACGTTGATTCCCACGAATTTCACTATTGAACGTTCGCATCAGCATTTCTCGTTCGTTTGATGAATATTCATAAAGCCCTGATTACAAATCCGTCCTGTCAGTGGCAAAACTCATGTGTGACAGTGACAGCTCGTCACCATTGATTTTTCAAATAATATCATGTTCTGCCTTGAAAAAACCGACACAAGAATGAAATATCTAGAAATACATAAGCAGGAATTGTTTACAAAGAACGATAACTCAGAGATTTTATAATAAATCATACAATATTATTGGTGTTGGATATTTACTGAACATTTATTATTCAAGAAAGCTTGAATTGAATCTATATAATTAATTTAACAGGCAAGAGTGATCTATTTCACAATATTCGAAACAAGTACTGTATTGCAATCCATCAGTTTACTTTCTGATATGACTACTCTCAATTAGAGTTTACTCCACAGAATAACTATTTGATTACTGTATTAGTATTTTTAAACTACTGATTAGTATTTTTTGAATGCTCTTGAAATGTATTTGAATGCTTCTGAAAATGAAAAAAGATGCTCTGAAAATTATCTCACCAAAAGATGTTATAAGAGAACGTTATTGATCAGGAGTGATCTGAAAACTCTGACACCAGACCTGAGCCAGCCAGGTTACAAGGAATTATTATTATTATTGCATGGATTAAAAATTATTCTTTAAAACATTTTTCTTATAAAAAATTGTATAGAATACTGAATAGTCTTTGGATACTTGAAATATTAATATGTTATGTTATAATATTCTCTCTCTGTGTTTCAGACTAGCCTTAGTGGGTTTGACGTCTTCATGGACTTTCCACTTTGGCTCAATGCCAACAGGAGAGCTAATAAAATCAGTTTTAATAACTGACCATAACAATAAAGTGATGTTATAGTGGAAAATCAATAAATGAATAATTCAGCAATCCAGCTCATATCCTCTTCAGATAATTAAATGGGGATTGAATCCAAAGAAGTCAAGAAAGGAAGTAGGTTTGTACTTTCCAGAAACCTCTCATAAATAATTGAGACTCAGAAGCACTCTATTTTTATTGTTTGATCATTATTGAATCAATGGCATACAATAAAAGATGCTCCGATTTATCTCACAAAAACTGTTATGAGAAAAAGTTATTGCATGAATTAATCATTACCTATTTTTTCTCGAAAAAATTGTGTAGAGTATGTGTAATATATGGGCTACAAAACTTGAAACAACAATAATTATTAGGCAGCGATTAGGTGTTTGAAGAATAATTCAATCAAGTTCATACAATTTATACGCAGCAAGATCCTAATAGATTTCCAAGTCAAAGATCACTTATGAATTCTGCTTATCTGTAACAATTCCAAAATATTTACAGTAGAGAATGCTTTCAATGTCATCACTGATGGTAACGATAAAAAAAGAACAAAAAGTGATCACCGACAGAGAGATTGACTGCATTGTGATATCAATCAATAAATTTCATTCGAGATTCAGCAAGCATTGAAGGAAGTAATAAGATTATAAGCTACCGGATAAATTTGAACGGATAATTGAAATGAGTTGCGAGACTTCTCCGTACGTACTTTTGGCGACGACTCGTTCAACATGCAATGCAAAAGCTTTACCGAGAAGGAAGCCCGGGATTAATGAGCGAAAATTGAATTCGGATTAGAATAATGAATAAGAATGAGCCAGCGACTGCTGAAAATATCTGCAGAAGTCTTGATATATCGGTAGAGAAAACGTAGAAGAGAAAAGCTTACTTTGCGATGAATGGCTTCTTACCCACCGTTATTACATTTCCCAGTAGATTCACTTCCATTCACTCTTCCAATACACATACGCAGACACACACACACTATTTATCTTCCTTTCAATAAGGATATTGTATTTAATACTCTTGATAGAATTGATAGGGTTAGTTTAGTTAAAATTCTATTCTGATGTCATTAGCCCAGAGGTTTAATATTATTCCATGATTTTTAGATGAAAATTGAAGAGTGGAATTATTATTGATTTTCTAGATAACCTATTTCTTATCAGATATGACTTATTAAAGTGACTTATTATATTTATTCATAAATTTTATTTTTCCTGCTGAGGGTGATGTACTTTATGCTCGGTTGATTTTTTAAGAGCAGAGACAGGCTTCTCGCCGAATCGGCAGCCCGCTCGGCAGCCGCCGCAGCTCTTCTATCGTGCGTTTCACCCCATTCAATTACATTGATCGAGCCGCCGACTCAGCTGCCGACTGGTTTGCCGAGTTGGCAAAAACCGCCTTGGGTGTCTTAGAAATAAGCAATAAGAAATGTTGGATAAACCTTTTGATTGATGATTGATGAGACAAATATGTTGAAAGATGATTATTATATACATTCTAATTTTTGTCTATTGTTCACTATGATTTCCACTCACTGCAATATAGGACTCACCAACCAAGAAGACATCCCCATTCCCTTTTGAAGATTCCTTCATAACAAGTGAATGTGCTGAAGCTTACCTGAAATCAAGTAAAGATTGTTAGTTTAATTAAATAAGTTTGTTAGAATAGAATCAGTGAAATCCACATATAGCATACAAGATAGTACTACCTTGTACACATAGCATACAAGATACATAGCTTAGACAAGGTTAATACAACATTGTTGAATTTCAATACAGTAAATTTTAAGCTACGGTATATTGAATACAATAGATACCGTGGCGAAGCTATACTTGACCGGTAACCGCCGGGCATATGTCCTATTGTTGAAATATACCCGGTGATGACATTATATACCACGCTTCACCACGGAATAGATACTATTCTACACTTTAAAAGGCGATGAAGTTTACAGCATTACAAATGGATTTCAAATACGAATTGTTGTGTTTAATAGTTGACAAAAAATGTCCAGGGGTCTTTGAGTTGAAAAAAATAGACGATAGATTTCTCTATCTCTCTATTGCATGCGGACACGTGATTTTGGCCTATTTCAAAGTTAAAAGTGAGATGATTTGTAATAATACTATCATTGAGCTCGATTTGCAAGGTTAAGAGCATAATTATTAATTTTGTCAAAATGAAATTACATTCTGAACCTCATACATCCCACTTGCATCATAAAGAGACGACCTTCCTGTCACGTTAGTATTAATTCTACAGCAACGTAAGGAATTTAATAAACATTTAATATCGAGGGTGAAATTCAGATCTTTTTCATAACCTCATTCCCCTTTCTTCTGTCATTCCGACGCATCCTATCACTCGCCGTTGTCTCTACTTCCTTCTCTCCCCGGCCTCCGGCCTACTTATCTCCTTTAACACGCCTTTTTCTTCACTTTCTCTATTGTCAGAGCTCAACCATGTATGAAAACACAAAGGAAAGCGTCCGGCACACACAGAGTCTTTTATTCGGGGATAATTAAAAAAGTTCACTACGGTTTTGGTGGTGGTCACATAACACACAACACAAATGTAGTGAATACTTGTATAAGAATAGTCTACTATTTCCATCATAGATGAGCCTAAAATAAAATGGAACCCTCTAATTAATGATTCTAATTGTTCTGGGCATCAGGCTGTTGTACTATCCTTTCTAAAATTATGAATTAATTGATGAAATAGATGTTTAAATTAATGATAAATCATAATACAGTCGGTTTTCTCTGTTGGTTGTCTCTCAATGCTTATTTTGTGTACCGTAGAATAAGGACCATTAAAATTCACTGACATACTTTCGCACTTGCTAGATTTAATGGCAGAGACTCCCTTGAAATACTAATATTCATTACAGCCAGAGACGGTAACGAAAAAGACTCATCCATAACTTGGAATGATTCATCTAATGGGCCTAACTAATTACAGAACACTGTAACATTATAGCTGTCAAGAGCACTTGGAACATTGGAGTATCCGACTCACATGTTCAATAGATTAAACATAGGTTGGATCTTATATCCAAAATCTACTCTTCCCTACAGCCTAAATAAGTAAAATGAAGAGTCATCAATCTTTAGTTTGCGTGTTTGTTAGATTGGGCAAAAGCCGCTTTTCCATTTGTAAGTCTGAATAATTGATACCGGACACAAAACGATCTGTTCACAAAATAAAACTCGGTCAGCAGATTTCCATTTCGGAAATGAAAGCAACTGAAACTTTGGGCTTTCCTGTACAGTGTATGAACGTTGAATACAATTTGATTTTCATATGAATTGTTTACAGTGGTGCCTCAAGTTTCATATCCCCAATGTTGGAGAACCACTCAGACTGTATTTAATTTGAGGGTGAATAAGTTTTCGAAAGCCTATATGCTGCACGACCAATCTTTCAACATTGTTCACAATAAATATAGGAGTAGCCTAGTAGTAGTTTCCTGGATTGATTAAAAGTTGAAATTACTGTAGATCATGACAGAGGTACTGTGTTATCCTGTCCATAAAAATTCTGTTGAGGATTGGAAATCACCACCGAATTTCAAAATTATTTCCTAGATTATTCACTACTTTTAATGAGCATTGATTATGTTATGACAGAAGTAGCCTACTGTGTTATAGTTTTCGTTAGTATTTTTGCTGTAGGAAACATCCACTCAGTGGGTATTTCTCTGAATATGATTGAATTAGACATCATACATTACTTCCAGTACTAAGAGATTTTCTGAATTCTATCAGAGTAATTAATTTGTGTTAAGTTTAGAATTGGATATAGTTGATTTTATCCATTCATCGATGAAAAGTGGTAATGATTATTATCTCTGAATGTATTTTACTTCACGTTTGCTTGAATATGCTATCTGAGCGTCACTTGGGAGAGTTCAGTCTTATCTTGACTAGAGATGAATACGTTGCTCGAATCACAACTAGGGCAAGCCGGGGTCTCAGTGTCACCAACAATATTCTCAGGAGCTTCTCCTTGTTCTATAGAGCAGTGTTGCTGATACGGATCAGTCAGTCTACACAGTTGAATCGTCTCTTGCAAACATGACGTGTCAGGACACAGCTACTGTAGCTCCGTAATTTCTAGTGGCAGGAGATCTCAAAGGTGAGACTTGCTAAAATGAAAGAAAATATGGAATTCATTTCAATTCTTTGTGGGAAGTTTTTCCAATGAATAGTTTATTGGAAAAATAACTCGAGTAAATATAGAAATAAATGTATTTCAATAAATGGAATAGAATAAAAATTAAAAATTGAACTCATGAGCATCCTTGATATAAATGTTTCAAACTACAGTATTGAAACAGAGAATAAGGAACTATTATCAGTTGAGAAATTTATCATTAATTATTTATCACTTGAAATCAAATTGGTATTCTCAGGTTACTATTTTTACTATTTTTGGAAGCAATTGAATCCGGTATGTGTGAAGAGAGCTTGAACATCACCCTATGTGTTTTGGGAATATTGGATAATTCGGCGAGACGGTCTCTCCGCCAAAAAAAGTCCTAAGCATAATAATTCAAGAAGTATCTCGATACTTTGAAACAGCTATGCAACGGCTGATCTACTTAGTTGAATACTTTAGAATCTCCAGGGGAAGTACAAATAAACGCATGTAGTTTTCCATTACAGGATGATAAAATTATTCTAATAATAATTTTGAAACGAGTTGAGTGACATAAGCGATGGGAGCCAACTCATCTTCTTCAGTTTCCAGAGAAGGTATAATAAAACGCATGGATTATTCTCAGATGATTTTCAATATGAGTATTTTCAAATTTGCCCTAAAAACTACGTTTCTTGACTACATTCCCTCCTGGATTAATTCAGAGGGTTAGAAAAAGAGAATGCTATTTGTGTAAGAAAAAGGAAATTATGTTCATACAAGTTCATGCATTCCAAACGCTGAATTGATTCTCTGCTATTTTACTCTACACACTATCGATTCTTTCAGCTCATCAGTAAATTCGGAAATCCATCATGGCATAATCCAATTAACATCTTCACGTTCCTGATGGTTCACCGCAGAGAAGGTGGAAGTAGAAGGCCTGAGAGGCGTTTCTTTCTCCGTGTAACTTTGGAAAAGTTTAAGATGAATGAGCTCCATTGTCGAGTGGAAATGAAACTCACAGCTTTTGGCGATTGACTTTTCCAGGTCACTAGCTGATTCAATTCAGCTGGACGTCATGAGATGATCGGGCCAGGCCAGGGCCAGTTCCAGCATCTATAACACTTATCCCAGAGCATTTTCTAGAAGTGGCGTCTTCAGAGAAATCGTGAGAGCAGCTACTCTTGTCACTGGATGAAAATTATAATTTCTTATGAACGGTGGAATTAACTTTTTCTCTTATACTCCAATAAATCACTGACCTGTACAATTTTCAAGTGAATCAGTGGCTGTCGTAAAGCGAATTCGATCTTTATACTATTCAATCTATAATTGGGGTAGAAGCAGGTTTGTGTGAATGCCTGTTGATTCTTCCCACATTGCAATATGAATTTCCAATGAATGAATTTGATAATACAAAATCATAGGTTAGTTTCTTCCGTCTCAATGAGTCACAATGGAAATAAGGATCCACAGAAGGAAATCATCTTCAATCACTCACTGTTTGCATAATGAAATAATCAAATTCTTTTCAAATTTTTCTTGATACTAATGCAGAGTCTTGAACTGAATGTAAGGAAACTTCATTTATTCATTCATTGATAATATTTAAAAATACAATGTAGTTAATGTTCAAATTTAGATAAATAGTACAGAGATTATGTTGATTCATCTCACTGAAAATCTGAATTCAAAAAATCATTAACTGAATGAAATAAGGAATTTATGAGATTACTACATCCCAAAAACAAATTTATGGAGCGAGAATAATACTAAAACTTCCTAAAATATCACAAATAGTACACTCGACTTTCGCGATTCAAAGAAACTTACATCTAACTTTTAATTGACAAAAAATTTCTAGAACAATATTACATTGGTCTCACAAAACACGATACTACTATAAGTCTCTCGTGAACATGGAAAAATTCAAAATATCTGTAATCGATTATCTTCACTTCAATTTCAATAAGCGAATTGTGTAAGTAAATTCGAATAATACCGAATACTTAGTCTATAGTATTGTTGTAAGCAATTCGACGTTAATAAGTCTCTAAAAATCGACTTATTTCCTGAACATAGGTAGTAGAAAGAAATTCAACCATTTTCCATTTCAGAGCAACATCCATTTTGTGCTGACAGAAAGAGGATTTACCCAGCTGATTAAAGACAAATAGAATTCCAACTCGGAAATGGACGCGACTACACTCTCCACTCCTGCTTGTATAAAATATTGACGTTTCCTGCTTTTTAATTGCTTTTTGATCGAGTGATGTTGAGAAAATAGTCTGGGTGGTAGTGAGGTGATTTCGATCATGGGGAGGGGAGCGATTGGTCGAGTTGTGCCAGGTCGGAAAGGGGGGGAGGGGGAACTACTAGGGGATGGAATGAGGAGGTTGAGGCACAATCTTAAAGGTTACTGCTCAGCCTCTGCTGCTCTGCTCTTGAGAAGTAGAGCCTGAATCAGCAACATTCTCACATCCTTGTTCTGAGCTCACTCCAGCGTCGCTGAGAAATCATCTATAACCAACTCATACCCCGTCAAACTCTGGAATTGGGAGCCGACGTGCGAATAAGAAGCACCCCCCCCCCCTACCATTTTGTATTTACCTTGTTTAACGTTTCTCAAAAAGTACGAGCACTTTTACTAAACTAAACTCGTTCCGCTTTTCTCAAACCTATCATTTATCATGCGCCGGTGCAGATCCGCTCCCGCTCCGGCCCGCCCCAAAGGAACGCAATCGTATAACTCTTTGTGAAAGACAGATTATTATTGTCGTCTATTTTGTATGCTGAAGGTGTTTGCACTTCTCAACCTTTTTCCTCTTCAACAGCTACCTGATGTTTTTCTTATTTTTATAAATCGGTATTCTGCTACAAAATTCTCGCTTGACTCCATGACTTCGAGAGTTGTAGTCTCAATAAAAAGGTCGATACGAGATAGATGGAGCCGATACGACTTATTACATTTCTTGACTGATGAGAAAACAGTCAATTCACCTTATCAGAAAATAAGTTTGTATTATTATTATGGATGATTTTATCGCAGAAAAATTTCTCCAAAAAGTAACATCATTTTTATTAATTCATACCGATTTTAATCATCTTTATTCTTTTCGTTACGAAAAGAATAGTTCAAGATACTCAAATAGTTCAAGAAACTCAACGACTAATTTTTAAATATAATTTTATTCTTATATTTTCAAAGAAAAAGATACCCAAGATACCCTTTTCTCCAAGATAATTCAAAGATCTCTCTCTTCACATTCATCTGAAATGTTTTTTTTAATTCAGAATCAGTTTATTTTTCAAAAATTATGATACTTTTCCAAGATATGGATACCCAAGATATTTTTAAAGATCTCTCTTCACATCCATCTGAAATTGAATTTTTTGAAATCAGTATCAGTCTCTTTCAAAAATTATGATAGTTTTCAGGTACAGAACATTAGATAAGAAAGATCCAAGAAACGCGGGCCTGTAGTCACTTGCTCATTATTGAGTTTAGCCAAGCCTTGAATGATTTCTTGTTAGAATATTATTTAATTGTGTTGTGATATAATATTCATCTCTTAAACGACTGCTCAATGATGTATAATTTATATCCTTCAAAAAATATTTCCTGACTTACCCTGGAACTTCTAACTAGGCGTTTCACCGATTACTGATCTGGATCGATTAATTATGATTGATATGATGTCAGCTCCAAACAACTGGATTATTCGAAAAGCGAACAAGATTGAAATTCAAATCATGTCATGAAATTGTGGTTTTGACCATTTCAGATATCTTGCTATTAGCAGAAATAGAGGTGGAGGATTAGATTAGCTTCCAAAACATCTCATCTCTATTATTATCTCATAAGATTTTTAGCTTGGAAAACATCATGATTTGAACTCTCTGAACTGTAGTTGAGCTCTTCGCAACGTAACTGATGACAGTGCTATTCCAAAGCATGATAATGATGACAGGAAAAACAATTTTATTCATGCTCCTCATATTTTAATGGGGAAGTCGATGGGGGACATTATCGAAGAATATACCAGAAGAGCGCATTTGCTTGGTTTTCATGACTCTATGGAACTGGTTTATGTCTGACTCATAAAGCACTAATGTTACCGACTTCCCACTGCCTAGTCGCTCGTAATATAATAATGTTTATTACAGAATTCCTAACGCCTATGCAGTTATCATCAGGACTGTTTTCTACGCCCTTATCTGCTCACCCAAGCCTTATAAATTCTTATCTCCATCAAGTAACGGAAATTACAGATTTGATCTCTTCGTTTTTAATGTCGAGTGGCGTACTAGGTTTACCAGGAGTACTGGGAGTACTAAGATATTCACTGGAGCAATAAATACCATTTCCAATCCTTACAATAGATTAAAAATTTTATTTTCTTCTCATATTCAATAGATAAGGATAGATTGAATCATCTTTTATAATAAATTGAAACTATCTCCAATATTCAGTTCATTGGTACTCCATTATCTTCATGGACATTATCTAGAATTCCGGTTGGACTGATTACAAAATCTACCTTCAATCTACTAAATTTCCTAAAACCATCCAAATATTTATGGTCGAACTAGACTAGTATTATTATAGGCCACTGATAATATTCCAAGAGAAACTCAACGTGCCAAAATCCACTAAGATGTGAAGTTAATAATTGGAGTTACCAGTACAAGAGATGGAGAGATTGAGCTGCTTAATAGTGTTTTAGGCCTCAGTTGGAAAGATATTAATTTTATAATAGTTGAAGAAAGTAGCCCACCTGAAGCTAGAAAAACGACTGTATCATTCTACCTCCATACCAAAGCAGCAATTAATTCCTCATAGACTGAACATTAAAATATCTAGCAAGCGCTTTCAACAGTCTTGAGAGAAAATGAAGGAAGAAGTACGGTGGAACATAAAAACGATTCCCTGAAGCGCAGGTTTGCAAATTGAAATAAGTAGTCGTAAATTACCAGCACTTCTGCTAGTCACAGCTAGCTGCTTAATATTTCTCAGCCGGTCTCAATTTATTCCGAAGTTTCCCACCCAATTTGAAACCAATTAGGGAATCTTCAATTTGGAGATGGAATGACTCTAATGCTCAGCAACAGAAAAAGTGAGGGAACTAATTTTTAGCAATCACTTGTGCTTGATGGCTTTATTATTGTTTTTATACAACAAAGTAGGCTGCTAATCATCACACAGATTTCTAATGTATTACACCAGACATATTCCTTCCTGATTATAAATTATTAAATTTCTGATAATCTCATTAAATTAATGTAGTTTTCCATGAGCTTCATAATTTTCAATCACGATTCACTGTTTGCTTCACTATTTTAGATTTCCTTACCTCACTTGCTGAATGTGAGATAAAGACACAACTAACTCAATACTCAAGAGGATCTAAAAAGAGAGAAGGAGTTCAGGGAGACATATAGTCGAAGGGTTTTCCTTCAAAGTGTTTCAACTGTAAATCGATCTAGAAAAGATTGTTTGAATAAACTACAGTTTATCTTTTCCAAAAGTTTATATTGATTTTTATTCGAAGAATATGTAATCAATCCATGTTGATGACTTTTTATAACCATCATTTTCTCATTATTCATCTTCTAAGATTTTTCATGCGTCTACTTTGACATTCATTAAGTTTCCCAACGCCTTGTTCCCTTTCAGATTTTTCTCTACTGATCTTTTACATATCAGACGACAAAGTATTATGATATTCATGTTACAAGCAGATAGGAATGAAGATAGATAAATAAATTTATCAATTTTCCATTTTTAAAAGGCTTGAGATCCCAGTTCTATCTTGTGCTCTCACTTCTGATTCCGTTCAACTTTTGATGATTGAATAAGTCTGATAATTTTCAATTCTATTCTCTATTGTAGTTAACTATGCAGTGGGATGCAATCATGAAGTGATAACGAACATAGATTTCAATACTACTGTAAAATCTAGGATAGATAATAATGTGGCCCCTGGACTGGATTGACCCAAATCTAGACGCTCGATTCAAGTTTGTACGGCGTCGAATTCGGTATTCTGGGTAAAAACTTCTCGGGGGAAATCATGGTATCATGTTGCTCCTATTGTTCGTATCAGCAGATGACAAACAAAGGCTCGGCATTCTTTGGTTATTACAGCCGAATATTCATTAGTGGCCTGAATTGAATAAAAAGCTTCTAATTTCTCGACAATGAAAATGCGAGAAATCCAAGCAATATCTAATTTTCATGACATGTTTTTAAAGCATGTTATTTACTGGAAAACAAGACATTTTGTACAGTGACACGTTTTTCATTGAATAGTACTTGTATATTGAAAACTTGTGAAGTTTGAAAACTTCTCTAGAAAAATAGATGGGAAGTTATAATCTTCTTTTTCCATTTATGGTTTAGGCACAGCTACCTGTTTCCGTAACAAAACATAGTTTTTAATAAGCAATAATTTATTTTGAGATCAGTCCTTTCGCCTCCATACAGAAATAGATAATGCATAGAAGATTATTTAATTATATTGATAGATAGAAAGGGGAAAACATATTCTCTCATCGAATTATCAATTGTCATCAACTCGTCAATGTCAATGCGAATAAAAACCTATTTCTGATTATCGCTAAATCATCTCCAAGTGAAACAAGTGAACAATTCATTAAACAAAAATAATCAGTTTCTAATTATTCCTCAGAGTTCTACCGAGCCTATTTTTCAACTAAAAACTCAATTTTCAAGACATTAGTATAAAATCCAATAACATGGTTTTCCATAAAACCTCGATTTACAACTTGAAAATCCTAAAACTTGAGAAGAGTGATCCACTGAAACCATTATCCAAAACCGATTATCTGGGATACAATCCATGAAATGAAAAGCTACAAATATCTTCATTGAGACAGATTCGGATTTTGTGCTCTCAAACCAATAAATCAAAGCTCTACAAAAATTGAGCACTTAAAAAAGTAATCTCCTGCCCTTCCCCTCATGCAGATGCAGTGTTGTTCAAGAGCCAACAAACGTGACGGTACAGAGACAATGCGGATCAACTGAGTTCAAGGTTCGATCGAATCTTTTCAGGCGAAAAAGCTGTTTTAAAAAAGTTCAAAGTAGGGAACAGTTCGATTGATTTTTATGTACCGTATTCACTCTTCCTCTCCTCATGAGATAGTCATCAGACTTTAAGCTGCTTTAGAGTTGATTCTCTCACCCTATAATAATTTATAATAATTCCGTGTAACCTGGCTCGCTCAGGTCTGGTGTCAGTGTCAGGTGCTGCATAATATACCATAATAATGGATCTAACTCTCATCTAGAGAAAGTTGTAGTACTTCATAGATAAGAACTCAGTTCTTAGGATGAGTTTGTCATCAGACTTTAAGCTGCATTAGAGAGTTGAATCTCTTATGCTTTAATATACCTATAATATCTATTGATCTCTAACTCTCATATCTAGAGAAAGTTATAGTACTTCATAGATAAGAACCGTTTTTAGGATGAGTTTGTCATCAGACTTTAAGCTGCATTAGGGTTCAATCTCTTACCCTATTCATCTATAATATCTGTGGATCTCTAACCCTAATATCTAGAGAAATTTGTAGTAATTCATAGATAACAACTCAGTTGTAATCTCATAAGATAAGATCATCATAAGATATCTCATCTGATGAGATAGTCATCAGACTTCAAGCTGCATTAGGGTTGAATCTCTAATCCTATGATATCAATGGATCTGTAACTCTCATGTCTAGAGAACTCATGGATGATGGATACCACCTCTCAGGAACCAGATGGAAAATAAGGCTCTACAAGGGAGGAAATAATACCAATGTGAACATGTTCAAGGATGGACACCCGAGCATACGATATCTGAAAGGTGTCATAGGCCTGCAAGGAATCTCTAGACCAAGTGGTATGGGGTGAACTTTGCTTGACATGGATATCCCTTTACCTACTTATCTCCAAGGAAGACAAGGGATCAGCTTTCACATAGCCATAGCCATTTGCGTACATGAGCCACAGGATTCAACGTGAGTGAGGGATAGAAGACTTACATCATCTCAAATGGAATGGGAATCAGCCACGTTTTCTAAAGATGTTCTATGGAACATGGTAGTTGTTGATGTGAAATTGTTAATGAAATTTATAGAAGCAACAGGAGCTCTACTTAGCAATACTTCAAACGAGATGATTCGAAGGGAAAATGAAACGGAAGGATTAAAAATATTTCAAAGAATGATCATTTCACAGGAGGCCTACAAACTTCTTAGGATATTCAAGTCATTTTTATGATCATTAACAGAATAAAACACTTTTCTCATTTTATGAAAACAAGAATCAACTATTCAACCAAGATCGTTTTTTTATCTTTTCCAAAAAGTTAATTGCTTAAAGCAGGACAATGAATAAGCTATTCAAATCATGAGGAAAGATTGAATACATGGAATTTTCAATGTTGTTTTAAGAAGAGTTGAGTGGTAAGTCTGGATTCTGATCAAATCTTACTGAGTTATTAGTGATTTTTGTTGCCTGTTTTACTCACACTAGCCTATCTTCTTCTAGATTTATCGAATTCTGAAATTGAAACTAAACCAACTGAGTAAACATGAATCAGTTGCGGAACCTTCAGATTAATGATCAATAAATTGATGGTCATTATTCTTTTTCAAAACTGAATCATAAGGGGAGAAATTTTTCAGTTTGAAATTCATCAATTCACTGATGAATTGATTAATTGTTCATTATTATAATTACTATAATTGTGAGAAGTGTGTCAATTAATTAAATTGTGGTTTGAAAAGTCTTGAACGGTCTTGCTTCACAGTAAACTTTGTTCTCTTCAGCAGCAATTGGATTCACAAACGCAATCAACATTTGGTAATTGATCGAGTTCCGCTGGAGAATCCATTCCACGGTTGCTGCACAATAACCACATACGCTTTCCACTTTCGCCTCTACGCCCCCCCCCCTCTGCCACCCTCCAACAACACCCCGTCAACCATGCTTAAGCTATTCAACCATTGCTACCACATACCTTACAAACTGCAATACATGTGAAAGCTACGACTATGTTCACCAAATGCAACGTGGATTGTTCAAACTACAAATATTTGTGGTAATGAACACACTCCCACTTACCAGTTAATATTGTCGAACTGTTTCAGGGTATTAGCGTGACGTTATTTCTATCGCTTCGCGTTTCCCACCATGTTCATGGATTTTTCATACATTCAATATGTTCATGAATCACTCATTCTTATTCCATATCAATCCGATATTCAATTGATTGATTGATGCTGTATTCTACCAATCTTCGTCAAAAATAATCTGACGATTTTCAAAAAAAGGCCCTGACACAAACGGTATAAAACTTTTAGCAAAGCGACGAAAACTTGCCTTCTCTCCATTTGTATCTTCGTGAACAAATTATTATTGTTATGCGTATGGCGTTTATGCGAATTGAGGAGTCATAATAGATAAAAATTAGAGCAAACAAAATTCAAATAGGCCTAATAATAAGTCTTAACTTCTTAAACGAAGATTTTATAGATTTTATTTCATTCAAATGTTCACAAAATGTGATACAATAATGTTTCCTCAATCGGTGTCTAATAAATCAATAATTTGTCGTTGCCATTGAGGTAGCCATGTTAACTTACCTTATGTTAACTTATCTCAACTAATGTTAACTTATCTCACCTCATGAGAATGAGTATTCTCATCGATGGAAATTATTTCTTAATGAATTTAATAATACTGGGAATAATACTGATATCTCATTTCAATTTGAGAGTTGATGCTCATCCACATGATAATAGAGTGATAATAGTGATAGATGATGATAATAGTCAAAGAGTGATAATAGGAATTACACATTTTCACCAAAATTATTCATAAAACCGTGGGGAAAAACAAAATATATCTCAACAAGGTGGTCCATCACTAGAAATGAATCGAGTTACATTGTTGTAGGTCGTTCCATCAGTGATAGTGAGTGACTTGTGATATCTAAACATTCTTTATTGACTCGTCATATTTATCGATTCTAGTATAATCAACGGTTCACACTTTTTTGGTCAATGATGATCAATAATTTCACTCACGAAATTTCGAATACGCATTGATCTCCCTTTTGCTTCTTGATGAATACCACCTGACTAAATAAATAATAGTCCAATTAGGCTGTTTCTGCTCCATTGATCTCACCACCAATCAAGCCTTGTATTACAAGCTGAGGCTCTTGAAATAGGCTATCGCTAGGGAGTACAAGGCATCCCTCCTCCTCATCAGTGAGGGTATTATAGACATTGTTTGCGTTTCCAGTTACCTCTAGTCACTCTATTCAGCCTGTGAACCAGCTTCTCTTCAAGTAGCTTCCAAATAACATCGACCGGTAGGCTTCATAGTCCAGTAGATATACACTTTTTACTCTCTCAAAATAGCCATTACTTCTTGAAACTAGCAGTTTTGGAAAAACGCCTGTTTTCTTTCATTGATAGCCTATATTATGATATTTTTGGATCAAATAAATGAAAATGGAATGAATTAAATCATGCTTCTGATGACTAATGTTTCGTCTTTTATAATGAAAAGTTAAAAAACTTTCATGAACTTTCCTTTCAAAAATCTACTACAACTTCACGAACATTATTTTAAAATGTTAGTAGAAGATGCTAGGTAGAAGTTGTAGTAGTAGGTAGTAGAAGTTGATAGTGGTGAATAAGTAGGTAGAATAGGTAGAAGTTGATAAGTAGAAGTTGGTGATTTATCTTAAGATTAGCGTTCTCCTAAACAAT
The DNA here is from genome assembly GCA_017141395.1 of Laodelphax striatellus. NCBI lineage: Eukaryota > Metazoa > Arthropoda > Insecta > Hemiptera > Delphacidae > Laodelphax > Laodelphax striatellus. The sequence goes on along the minus strand of CM029531.1, from coordinate 9,900,005 downwards.
TCAAGAATAATCTGAGAATTGACTCGTGTACTGGATCTACTTCATCCTCTTTCCGTCTACAAGCAAAGCCAGGGATGGAAAGTTCTTTACCGTTAGAAGCCAGAAGATCTTCTGAGGAATGGCTTTCAAGTTTTAAGCACTCGAAAAGGTAACTCGCGAGTGGTTCGAAAGTTTGTAAGGTCTTCCTCCTGATTTCACGTCTTGGAAGCACCTATGAAAACCTAGCAGTGACCACCTTGTCCAACACTACTCCACTCATTCTCATTCTGAAAACTCATTTAAAATTCTCTAGGATGTAATTTCCAGCTTCTGGTCTCTTGTTTCGAAACACAGGAAACTCACCTCATTTCGAGTTTAGTCCTCATACCGAAACTCCACAAACTAAACTTTCAAAACTACTTATCAGTCCACTTGCTGTTTTAGGAGAATGCTTTTGAAATTCGGTGAAGAACTCGGTGCTACTGGAAGGCCTAGTTGTAACATATTGTTCCAGTAAGTCTTGAGTATCCTACAATAGAAGATACTACTCACATTCAACATTATCGTGGTGCCACGATTTTCAATAATGCCACTGAATTACTGTTTTATTTTGTATTGAATGATCAGAAGTTATATGAATTTTGATCCAAAGCTGTGACACATTGAATACCAAAAACAAGACGCAAATAGCATAAGTAGATCTGATTGAAATTGAGCCAATTTGGACCAGAGAGGGAGATATGAGAGAAACTTCCCTGATAGACATCATATTCAACAATAGTTTGTAGGCTAGTAGAAGTTGAAGAGAATTTTTGTATTTTTGAATTATGTAGAAGAATGGTAGTACCGATGTGAATTTACCAATTCACTCTTTTTGAAGAAAATATTAAGAATTCGCAACATTGCAAATAACTTGACAATAACAAAACATTTTGCCATAAATGCTATTACAAAAAATGATCTCATGTTATTTTGATTGTTTTCAATGATAGTAATCTCTCAAAAAAACACATTTTCATGTTCATGATGTGAACCAATGAACAGAAGTCTGAATAGAAACAATTCCACACAGAACAACAACCTTCACAGTCCTGATAGATTTCATAAAGCGTTCCGATTGTTGTATAGAAAGTTGAAACCGGGAATAACAATGGATTGCGTAATAAATAGAGAACCGCAGTTGAAAACTAGTTGCAGTAGCGAGAAACACAACAACTGCCCAATAATATTAATTTGCCCATTGTGTTTCATTGAAACAATGAAGTTTCCAAATATGTTTTCAAGCTTATAAAATGAGCTATAATGAGCAATATGTTGCTAAGCCTGGGGCTATCCAGACTAGTAGTTGATTAAACTGTAACAGGAGAATATTTTGGAGTACATAACATTGATTCCACGTGCATTTACGTCATGAGATCGAAAATGAGAATAGCGAATTGTATGTATGCCAATTGATTTAAATCATATCTGACTTCTAGAGGCTATTCTTTGAGGTACGAGTTGAGGAATTTCATACACTAGAGGCTAATTAGTGTAGCTTTCAAGTGAATGTGTCGGTGTGCTTTTGTATGTAACACTGATGTTAATGTAAGTTATAAGTTGACCTAGGCGTGTGTGTTTATTTTCAGAGCCAGCCCAGAAGTGGTCTGTTGAAGTTGCTCTCATGGTAGCCGTATACGCTTGAAGTAATGAGGAGAGTTGTTAACATTTCATGTTGGCCTACATTACACGAAGCCCAGCTCTACATCTTATTATACCAGTATTCTGTGGTACTTTTGACTTCACTAGCGAACTTTTCCGGGTCGCTAGAATTAAGAGGCACAATTGTTGAAAAATCCAGACATCGAGTCAAACATCTTTCCAGAAATTTTTTCTCACAATTTCCCTGTACGGCATACAGAATACGAACATCAAACTTTGGATAATGTCAAGTGAATGACTTCAAGTACTCCGGGAACTTTTCTCTCTGGAAGCTTTCAAAAAGTTGGAGAAATGCTAACAGAGGAAGTTCTTGAGACGTTTGCCAGTTGCCCTTCAACATCGTTATGGTTAGCCGATCGTGAATATTAGAACATCACCTCTCCATTCACTTCTGAACTTCTGTATACATTTCAATACAATATTATGCTCTTGCCGGAAAAGGCTCTGAAGTTTTCGCATGTCAATGTTTTGAATAGAAACTTGTTTAGAAATAATATAAGATCAATATACGATGATAGAAGAATTTTTTTGTGTAGTTGTAAAGATTATATATTGTGGAAGTTATCCCCATTGAATAAGAATACTCAAAGTTGTCATAATCACAAATTTGTTAAAATAACGAAATTATCTTTCATGGAAGACACACGAGATCATTCAATTAAATTTGTTGTTATGAAAACGTTTTCATAGTCTTTTTATCCAATATCGAAGAATAATTTCTCCGTTGAATTAGATTAGCACTGAATAGAATATCTAGACAAAAGTCGGTAAAACGGAAATAATTCCAAGTTACTATTAATTGGATATCCCTTCATGTTCATTCCAGTATTAGAAATTATAATTGTTGAGAAAAATGTCTGCTAACAAAACAGTAATAGCATATCATTAATGAGTGACGAAAACCTGTGATTGCTCTTGAAATAAATGTATGAAATGATGATGTATCTACAACTCGAAACATATTCGAAGACTTAAATAATTTTGTACCTGAAAATCCAATAAATGGTAAGTGACAGTAAAGAAAGCATATAGGAAAGTTCCATTTACCAATTGCAATAGTCCCCATCATCATCCTCACCATCATCATTATATTTCCAGTTTATTCTGGGTTGCAAAGTCTTCATTACGTCATGGAGGAACAAATAGAGGATTAAAACAACAAATATCATGAAACAATAGTCATACTGAACTTGAATAGAATACAAACGCCAACCTAATCGACCCAGAATAGAGCCTTGAAGAAGATTTACAAAACACAGTAATGACCAACTTGTATCATCAGCAGATGTTTTTGAAACATTCCATACTACGGAAAGCAAGCATCACAATTTGCATGGTTACACAATGATCCGGCCCCCTTCTTGCATCCAAGCAGCCAAAATCTACATAATAAAGAGGATAATGCCCTGGGCATCAAATCCTCCAGCTTTGTGTGTACTGTAGTGCGAATCTACAATATGGGAGTGGATACAATGGAGTTGTGCAGGGTACACGAGATCTAAGGACAGCCAAAATTCAAATTCCCACTGACCGATACCAGGGAAACGTTTCCATGAAACAGGGAAACTGATTCCACAAAACAGGGAAACTGACTCCACAAAACAGGGAAACTGATCTCACCCTCATTTGGACGAGCGGTGCTTTGCTAGAGGAATAATCTATTTTATTCCTCCAAGTAACATTGATAAGGAATTCAGATTCACCACATCATTGTTAGAAATGCTACCGATTTCAAGTAATGACTCTGAATTTGGAGGGCAGAGAAGCTAGAAGCTAGATAACATGTAACATAAAAAATATTAAAATCTATATAAATTAATTATGAAAAATAATATAAATTCCATCTACTGTAATAAATATATATTTCTCAAGTTTCGTAGAACTTTGTATTAGAATCTTTCGTTTGTATGTTATGATTATATGAGAGAATAAAGAATTGAAATTTTATTGCTGGCATAAAATTACACATGATGCGTCAAACGCTAATTTAACTACAAAATATCGATAACATCTCGCATCACAGCATGCTAAAAATCTTCGAACGGATGCTGTTCAGAATCACTGATCTGGAACCATTAAAAAAACATTGCGTCAATGCGATCACTATGAATTCCAACTCACGAATTCAATTAATGCCTCCTTCAGTCACCGCAGTATTTTCTGAAACTGTAAGCTTCGAGTCGTAGTCTCCACTTGTGGCTATTGAATCACGAAGCCTCCAGTAGTAATTGACGGTATGGAGACAATTAGACAGAGAGATAGCAAACTGAAGACGAGTGGACAATAATGAGAGGGAGTACGTAATCTGACCTGCGTCGGCTTTTCAGCAACATCTGCCGAAAATGAAGAGAGAGAGAGTGTGTGAGAGAAAGTGAGAGAGAGAGTAGGAGATAAAGAGAAAGAGTGAGAGAGAGAGTTCAAATCAATGGATGATTAAGGGTGGGAGGAAACCAATCGCTAATTGGGTTCGAATAAAGAGCCGGCAACTCAAAGCCGCAACTCAACGCAACACTAGAAATGCGGGCTTTCATTTTGGGGGTTTGAAAGGCCTCGTTTGGGCGTACCCGCGGTGCCGTAAGGAGCGGGAGGCGCAATTTGAATAGAATTTCTGCGAATGCCGGGTACTGGACATGCTCTGAATCGCGTGGACAATCCAACAGAAACATGTTTATAGCGGCTTTGCATGCTGCTCCCATTCAATCAATGTTTCTGCGTTTACGTTTACAGTATGATTGGTTTCAATTTTGATCACAATGAGTATTTTGAATCAGCCAGAAACGTACAGGTTTTCGAAAATCCAGTGGAATCAATTCACATTCGTTACTCAATACTCAACCACTGACGTGTAATAAATCTGAAAGAAAAATTTTGTGGTGGTTACAAATATGATATTTCTCTTTCGAAGTTTTAAAGCTGTTAAATTAAAAAACTAAGTCAAGTATGGATCTTCGATAAGTCATCATGATTAGACAGGCCATACACCGAATTATTTTACACCAAAGAAGTTTACCTGTAGGCATGGAACCTATAGAACCTATGAACCTATAGAACCCATAGAACCTATGTTATTGAACCTATTGATATTCGTCTACTCTTTACAAGCAAATAGACCAATAGATTTGTGTGTATTGAGTAGACAATCATTATGTTCAATGTCCATAGATATTAGTAATTAGTATTAGGTAGGCTATTGACTTGGCATAGCGTAACAATGAAACAATTTAAAGCTTGTAAAAACTCCCAGTTTTCAGAGCTTTTTGAAGTTTAGTTATTCGAAATATAGTCTAAGTATCGTGAACTACTTGAATATTAAATTTCGAGTATGAGGAGTTCTCTTTGAAATAAATAGTTAGTCGTGATAATCTTTAATTATTGATAATATCTATAAATTGGAAGTATTTATTGATATTCTAATTTATTGGTCTTTTGTTGGTATTAGGCTACACATTAAAAAAGATTGGTTACAAGTTGAACTGCCCTTAGCTGCTCCAACCAGCTCAAATTATTAAATTTATCCATTCGCATTCTTTTGTAGAGTAAAACCATTCCAGTTAATAGAAAAAATATTTGAAGAGAGAAGCTACAAATTTAAAACATTCACATGCTCAACGGTTTTTCTTTGGATGTACCCATTCGCGACAGGAAATAACACATGAATTCCAAAACTTCTGCATTTTTCGTGCATACTTCAAATTCGTGAATATCTCTGAATTGACCTCCAGTAGAAGTTGCTAACCAATAGAATTCAACATTGTCTTGCTCACAAACTTCGAGGAATGCACTAGAAAAATGGAATGTGAAGAATGCAATGCTGAAAACATTTTCTGTGAAATATAATAAGATACCATTCCATTTTCTGCAATTCATATACTATATTCCTGAATAGTATATTGAGCCGTATTCCATAGTCGGTGAGCATACCACCGACCTACTTTTCCAGTCGCCATTCAAATCCTACTGGCAATTTTCTCAGGAAAAACTTGTAGCTATTATTTTCAACGCAAAAATGCTACAAATAAAATTATTATTAGATTAACTAGTATGAATCACTAGAAACAATTTTTCCATCCAACACTTGTGATTTCAAACGTTAAGAGTGTAAGTAATAATCACAATACTGCAGCAGTACTGTAAAGGGAGAAATGCTTGAAGTAATAAATTCGTAGAAACCAGCACAAGAGCGAGTGAAAGAGAATTAGTGATTAAGCAGTGCAGAAGAAGAAAGAAGAAGACTGAGTAAGAAGCAGAAAGCTCTAATTCATTCCCAAAGCAGAAGGAATTTAATTATGGAAATGGTAGCGTCAGAGGAAAAATAGAAAAACCTCATTTTTTAATCATGACTGATTCAAAGAATTAACTAAAAAGAATACGAAATGAGATGAAGAAGAATGTGAAGGACAGGTGGTTGGAAGATTAGAAAAAGGGATGAGAAATATAGGGAATTTGAATGAGATCTTGATGAGGAGATAGATGTGAGAAATACTCAGTGTGGAAATGTGAAGGTAAAATACGAATTTCCTCAGGCTCTAAACCTGCAGCGCAAAACCGTTTGCAGGAATAGCCTCAAGCAGCTTGAAAAAGTTCTTTTTTCTGAGCTCACTATTTCTGTGCAATAATCATCAGAGATCAATGCAATTGACATCATTCAATTTAGCGGCAAGTGATGCTTGTTATTTTTTGTTGTCAGCTGGGGGCAAACTGGCGATGTGACCCACAGAAACACAGCGGGAGTGGAATTGGATCCATGAGGAGGGACGAAGGAGAAAATAATTTGTTTTCCTGAAACCAGCAACAATTGAAGAGTAATATCCCCATTCCGTCAGACATCTTGAGAACACAGCATGATTCCAACTGTTGACGAAAAAATTGATGTTATGATAGCGTAATCAGATTCGTGTCACTGTAACTGTCAACTATACAGCACTGTAGTTATTATCATGTTTGATAGTATTTTCGTACAGGAATATTTTGTAACAGTTTGTCGAAAACAGTATGATATATTCAGGTAATTTCACATGAATAAAGTTTCAAATGATCAAACTTAGGTGTGTTTAATGAGTAGACAAGTTAGCATAGACTTTGCTCTTAGCTAGAACTCATGAAGATCCAAGTTCACAAATGTCTATGTTATTCGACTCCCCCATAGACAAGCAATTACCTTCTCCAAACAGTTTCAGCTTCCATAACTTATATTTGTGTTCCAAGTGATTACGTTCGCGGAGTTTTGGCTTACGCTTATTCAATTACCTGGAAACGGATGACATCTATCTCACACAGACTGAGAACTCCAATTTGACGCTAATTTGGCCCGGCTTCTCAGTCAGTGCGGAGCCTGCCTGCACTTGGCTGGTGTGAGTGTGTCTCTTCTCGGCTCCAGGGAGACGACTTATTTTATTCAGGCAGCCCTACCCCTTCCAGAACTCATGGAAAATCGTCAGCCCCGGCACTTCCAAAACTCATGCAAAATCTCAAATTGAAGATATATTTCAATCTCTCTTGCTATAAGTTGAAACCAATTATTGAGAACTTCAATGTTTGGTTTCGTAAATATTTTGATTGAATTGTATAATATGAATGCAGTTATTGTGAAAGGGCAATCTATCTAATTTATATGTATATTGCTGATGGATTTTCTCTAAATAATCCAAGTGGTTCATTTCCCTCTCCTCTTACATGATAAGGTATAACTTGTGTGAATCAGAATTCTCCAGCTTCAGAAATCTTAGCTTGCGACTTGACGAGTTTTCATTTTAATACACTATAGAGAAAAGAGAATCCTCCAACATGTGTCCGTATTGTCTTTGGACATAGTCTTTTTGGTTGAATTGAAGCCGATAGATTATTTTAGTAATAAATGTGAAGTTCAATAATGTATTCTATATGATTCATCACTCTATCAAGAGTATGATAGTTTAACGGAGAAAAATGTGTAGGATAGGGTTTATCCACTTTTGATGCAGGGAATTATGCATAATGTGGCCCATAATAGAATAGTTCTATCAAAATGATATAGTTTATTAATACATCAGTATTTGTGAGAGTTTATTTCAAGAGTTTCAGTACTTAAAACAGTGTTTTCTGAATCTCAGTTTTGGTAGATTCAGTTAGATGAAAACTCCCCAAAAAGCTCCGTTCAATTTCTTAGTATATGAAAGGAGCTCAGTCAATGCACTCACGTCTTCTTATTTCGCTTCTTCTCAAGAAATTAATTAGATTGAAATCAGATAATTCTGGAATAATCAGCCAAGTAAAGTTCAGATAGTCATTTGAAGTGATTTAATATCGTCTTCGTCCAATTTGTTTATAATGAAGTTTGACAGCAATATAGCACTTGGCTAATGAACAGTTCTGTTCTAACTTAAATTAATAGGATATGTCACACTAGAGGAGATTTAAAACCCAATTATTTCCTTTTCAACTCTAATTGAGCAATGCTCTTACTTTTCAACCACTAATCACACTTCAAAACACACTTTTACACATTCTGACTTCTCCTATCACTTATTTACAATCACACGAGATCTGTAGGCTTTTTCCTTTTCAGTCTCCTAACTGTCGTCTAATGTTTGCAATTTCATCAACCAGAAACACTCTATTCCCAATAAATGATTGTTCTAAATCTTCGTTTCACTGATATCCAACATCGTTATCTTGGAATAGTTGGAGAGTGCTGTGTGTATCTGGCCAGAAACGACAACTAATACTGCGCAGTGTCAAGTAATTGAGTGTGAAACGATGAACAGAGACAACAGTTGTTGGGAAATGGACGAGATTATGAAAAGGTTTAACCGAGCTTTGTGAGTTATATGCTCACAACAGGATCCAGGCTTTTATTTATCGCTATCATAAATTCTCCAACCAATAGAGGCTTGGATTCTTCTTGTGTATAATGAATGCCGGATAGCATTCCGGTGTCGATTTATCAATGTCCTCAACTTGCGGCTTTGGTTATGAGATCAATAAGTTGTAATGCTTCCACACAAGAAAAGATTTGAGAAAGATAGGCTCTTTACTAGAATACACTCTTCTAATCACTCTATCACTTTCTAGAAGAGACATATATTTGTAATACTACAAATCCATGCCTTACTAAATATCGATCAGAGTCGATATGCATATTGTAATCGATATAATCATATCTTATTATCGATGTAATCAACTTTGATTCTAGATCGATGTATGGAAGACTTTGTCAGTTTGCCTTTGCTACTGTTGAAAGGCAATAGCTCAATATATTATAAATATCATATAAATATAAATATATTCATACTCAATATAATTATCATACTGTAATACAATGTATTGTATTTACTTTTACATATTCTTCTAATGCAATGTGGAAATAAAACTATTTGAATTTGAAAAAAACAAATATATGGTTTAGTCTATGATTGGTCTTAATTACTATGACGAAGAATTGAATTTATTAGGAACTATCTTTGAATCGTCTATCAAATGGAAAATACATCAGAGTCTTGGTAATATTTTAGAATGGTTCGTTAATTATTATATAACACAAAAAATGGGTTAAGGAAACTAGAAGGTGCCACGCAACCTGTCCTCTAAGTATCTTTCAACAAAGGTTCGAAAAGGTTCTACAAAGAAATAATATCTCTCTAACTATCTAATGCCAAGTGTCAAATTAAATGTATCTGATTATACTATACTGTATTGCTAAAATATCAACTAGCAAGGATTCACAGTTGAAGACATATTTCGGTTATGAATAATAATTATAATTGAATTATCTTTGAATTTGAATGCAGTATAGGTTCTGATCGAACTAAATTCGCTGGAGCAAATTACAAATACCAGAACAGGTAATTGCATAGTTCTCGAAATAATAGCACTATTTTCCACGCTTCCTAATACAAAGAACAATGCTTGACCTCTTTATTGTTAATGTATTCTTTGTATGCATTATGGTGAAGAGTGGTTAGTCCTGCTATTACCTCTATATTCAATTCTGTTGGAGGTCTACAATAGTGATTCATACGTTATGCCATTGTAAGCCACAAATTATATTGGTGCAATGCGGTGATGCAAAGTCGTGTCCCCGTGGAGGTGTTATGACGTGATGAAATTGCTTGAATGGACATCCAGGGTCGGCCGCGGTGCCCTGTGCAGTTAGCCCACTGCACAAATGACAATTTAGATCACAATATTCAATCACACACTGGAGTCACATAGCAATTTCTGACTATATCAACGGTGCCTACGTAATAAGGCCTAAGACATTATATGCCATCTACCATCTCTTTACAATTTCAATGCAGAAGGTCAATGCAGAAACTATTCATAAATGTGAATTTTGTGTTTCTAATTTTCATCGATAAAATATTGATCATTATTATGTTATCCAATCAATTGTCTCTCCAATTTTTCCAACATCTACAAGATTCTTGTAAAGTGTACTTCTTGTAGGGTTTACTTCTTTTGAATTGTACTTCTTGTGGATTGCTCTTTTCGAAAGTAGATTATTATACTTTTTTATAGCTGTACTTCATGGAGATTGTACTTCTTGTAAATTTGACTCCTACATAGGCCTACTGTAAACTTTCACGTTCTTATGGGAATAAAAACTCTTGAATTAGGAACTTATCCTACAGTGGCAAAGAAATTTCTCTCAAAATGTGATGACTTGATCATTGTATCGATTAGTGAATATTATTCACTAATCCATTATCACTCATTATCATTATCATTCACTAATCCATAATACTCTTCTAATTCGGTCGTTGATTGTCGGAATCAAATCAATCGACCTGATTAATATAAATCGAATATTCCTTTCGTGAATTGCGGGAAATTCACAAGGGTGAGATGGATATCATTCTAGCTGGGAACTGGAACTGCTTACCATCCTGTGACATTTCCCTCTTTACCTTTTCATGACCCATTGATAAAATAAAGTCGAAAATAACATGTTTTAATAATTTGTCTCTATGGCCCGGTGAGTTTGTGAGTTGAAAGCGAGCTATTCATGAGAATATTGGTTATCTCATCTAGTAAAAATAAGTGGTGGCTAGAACAAAGAAATCTTGGTTAATACTATCAGATAAATATTTAATTGATATAATCTATCAATTGAGATTATTGGTGTTGTCAACATAGTATGATTCGCATCATTCAAATCAAGCCTCGCAATACAAAATTTCAATTTATCTGAAATCAGATTATAGGATCACAATGATAAAATAATTATAAAGGTTATCATTATTATGGAATGAGAATGGAGAGACAAAGCGAATAATGCAATGGCGAGCGTTTCAGACATAGGCTGCCTTCCGTGATGAAAATACATTTCAGATCCACGTCATATATAAGCTGGAATATCATTTTCTCCCCTTGCCCAGTTTGTTCATTGGCTAATGGATTTTTGCATTACGGAGAGAATGGTCATCAAAACTCTATATTCGGCGATTCGTGGCTCAATTCGATAATGTTTATTGACACGATAATCCTCAAGGATTTCGGTTTTAATAAATATTCGATTAATATATGCATAGTATTTATACAATACAGTCATCTGATTCAAGCTTGTTATTCAATTATAGCCTACTGTATAAGTAGTAGGCTACTCGACGATATAGAATTGAAAGTTTTCTAAAGCGATCGCAATTTCGACTCGTATCATCAGTTTCCTCATATTCTTAAATAATCATTGCACTCTTATCAGTCAATGAAATGAACAAAATGGACAATCCGATCACGTTACTTTACGTTGATGACGTTCTGTTTCTATCGGCCAGTTGCACAAGAATCCAATTAAATTAAACTACCGTAAAATATTATGTCATCCAACGGAACAAATGCAACGAGAATCAAAGGACGATTCTGATGTGAATTCAATAATGACTTTTTACGGTGATTATTGATTATTATTCTTGTTAAAAACTTCTTGTTCTCTAAATTAGTAAGATCACTTACTATGCAAGCAAAAACCACTGAAATCTTCAAGCACTGAATGTTGGAGTTAGTTAGAATTTTAGCATAACAGATTCATTCCAACTAATCCTTTAATTGAAAAATTAATTCTTATTCTTACTTAATTGTTTCATCATCATCATTATTACTATTATGATGTCTAGGTGAAAATGCAAGTTGAAAAGATCGTAAGCTATTCATTTAAAACAGAAGTACAACATTATTGATTTGTTGCCTAGTTCGTTTCAACTAACAATCCAATTAATTTTTAAATCTATTGGTTACAAAATAATTCAGCCGTAGTTATAATTTAGTCCACTTCAGTGTTTCCCTGTGAGTGTGTGGGTTTTCGAAGTGAACGTGTGAGTTCCACAAGGAGCTGAGAGGTAAAAGGATTGGAGTAATTGGTTCAACGATGTAATAATATTTATGACTAGAATTTGTTTCTTGGTCCAATTTCGCTGTGTCGTTCTATCAATTACTAACACAAACTCAAACACTAGCATACGCGGCTCTCCATATAACACTCAATGAGTGCTGTTTATCTTCTACAAACACCAACTCTTCAAAAGGCAGCTGCTACGAAATGTTACCTTTTCAATCGCCAAGAGCTAGGCTCATCAAAAAACCTCACCCGTTTCTTCTGATCTTATTATAGACTAGATATTTGAATAAATTAATATTCTCATACATCTTGTGAGCATGGAATGACTCGAATTTGCATTGGTTTACCGGCTCGATAGGTGCTAATTTCAATAGTTCTACTCAGAAAACCAGTTATGTTTCAAGAGAATATGTATAATAATTCAGCGTAAAGATTAAATCTAACTGAGGTTACATGATTTGGAGTGTTGCTTATTACTGTCTCCAGCTTTATCAATCATTTAATGTCATATAATCATAATAATTAATACTGTATAAAAATTATATTCGTTGATTATACAGTTGAATGGAATTATAGATTCGAGGAACAAATTGATTTGAAATTTATGTAGTGGAACTACCACCTACATGGAAAAATCTGTAAACGTCAGTGGGTTAGAATGCACCTATTTTGCATTTTTCATTACGAAGATAATATTTTGAATTCCGAGATGAACAAGTGATTTAACAAGAAACAGGCTGCCTGCTAAGTAATCATGTGGTTAAGTAACAAACATTCAAGACTGCTCTTGGATGGGTGATGGGTGACCGACACAGAAAATTGTGAAATTAGGCGAGGTGGAACCTACCCTTAGGGTCTCCCCACCGATAAAGAACCATACGAAAAAAATGATTTAAATAATAACTTTGCTGATTTTCTGAGATGAGAGAGTAGTTTATCAAATGTTCTCTGTTTGGAAAAGAAAAATGAATCTGTTACGCATGATAGTCGTACTAGTTGACAACAATCTCGAAATAAGCATTCGTGCTAACAATAAATTTTGCAATGGAAAAATGTGTACATGCAACAATGTGATTGAAACTGATTTCAAGAAAAATAAATCAATGATCTTATTTCTATCTTGAATCAGTCAAGAGACCTCAGAACTTGAAATTGGGTTTGAACAGAGGCATTTTTTGATTAAAACATTCAATTACAGGACATGGTCAATGTGATGAAGTGAATCAGAGAGAATTTCCTCGAGTTTATGAGAAATGGCCATGTTCGGCTAGGAAAATAAATTCACAAGTAGGAATGGATTCCAGAGTTAACGAGGATCGAAACAATTTTAGAGACTCGAAATTCTCTTTCTGTTAGGGTGTACTGGACTTTTGTTCGGACATTTTTGTTTGGCAAAAATCGTGCCCAGAGTCTCATTGTGATGCTAATGACATTCATTTCCACCGAACTGTACAAATATTAGGCGAAAAACTCTTGCGATAAATTAATGTATTCATGACCCACCCTCTCTCTCTCTCTAACCGGTCGATTTGAGTTTTCAAACTGAATTTGATTATCAGAATTGATTCGCTCCCGTCATTATATAGATTCAAAATTATTGTGTTTTAGAATTGGAACTGCTTCATTTTAATAAGAATTAAGTTTTCCCACCTCACCAATCATAGTGAACTAGAGTCATGACTGATGCTAGCCGTAGGCGGAAATGTTAGTTCGTTCCAGGAAAACAGAAATCAGGCAGTTACATAATTTATTGCAATTTTTGGTGAAAAGTAATTAAATAACATTATTGTGAGATGCACTTTATGCAGTTGGTGGGCAATATGATGAGCTCTATAAGGATTTCAGGACAGAGAATTGGTACAGATATTGTGAGAAGGCTTTCAGAAAATCGTTTGGAGTTTTGATTAGAATATTATTATGAGTCATAATATCATCTCAGACTGCTTGAATTTCTTCGCTTTGCCTCGGTTTGAATCGGTATATTGATTCCAGTTCGAATCATTACACTCAATATTATTGCTGACCCAATTTTCGTTGATAGGTCTCATGACTAAAGTGCTTTCAAAAACCAACACTCCTCCATTGCTAACAGTTACATCGCACCATTCACAATACAAACCACTACTGCTAGCAAAAGTATACTATTTGTTGAGCTGTCATGATTGTGCTCTATGAATTGTGACAAATTTGTTCATTTGTCAAGGACGGTGCTGCGTTCAAGTGAGGCGTCTTTCTAAGCGAGTGCCGGCTGTCATTCTTTTATTAGGGGCTGTTGTCTGTTTCCGGTCGACTACGGAGGAGAGACTTGCGCGCTGAGAATCGATGAGAGTGGCTAGTTAATGGTTTTTTCATGGATGAGAAAGCTGCTTGAGCCGCCTTTTCCACCGTCGATGAGCGGCACAGAGGAAGAGCTGCTTTCCACGCGCACTTATACACTGGCTGTCGCTCCATCCAATTTTATTAATGCACCCTTTCGCCCTTATAGGGCTGCGAAATGGGGTTTCGCACAGATAAAAAGGTCATCACTTTATTCTTTATGTACCAGCCATCTCAATGACTCTACAGCTTCTCTTCTGTCATGATTGGTGCGCTTCAAATTGCTTCCTACTTTGAGAGATAAGAAATTTTGATTCTCTCCCAAAAAGTTCACTGGATTTTGAAAATGATCTCACTTAATTGTCGTATTCTGAACATATAACCTTATTTTGGAATGTGCAATATTTCTTGTCGAAACTTGGAAGAGAAACAGTCTTGGGCGGTGTCTGTTGTTTTCCTTAATCTTGTTTCGTTACTATTCGTGTTTTCATCAATGGAAGAATAATTAATCATTTCCTTAACAATTTACCACTTCAATAATTACAAAGACTCCTATTAGGGCGCGGATAGATGATGCATATCAAATTTGCATGCATACTACACATCGTGTGGATGACATTAATTCAGATTAAATTGGATTGCAAATGTCCACACGATGCCTAGTGTATCTGCGCCCTTGAGGTCAAGTTTTCAACAATAAAAAGAATAAACTACATGACAAGAAGCCTCTGATGATGACTGTAATATTTTATAAAAAGCATGAATATCAAAATGTCAATATGTAGCAAGTATGGACTCTCACACAACACACTGTGTTGAATAGAAATTGAACTTAGAATTAGACGTTGAATAAATTCATAGGATCAAACTGGGTTCAGCTTGAAATGAATGGTCAATTATTAATCTTTTGATAAACCTATTAGTTGAATACTGGAAAATCTGTTGCAGATTGAGCTCGAGAAATTTCAATTTTTAAACCGAGTCTCGCAGTTGGCTGGAGCAGTGTTGTGTACTGTAATTAAATGTGAATTAAACAGAACAGTTGAACGGAATTAAAAATGCTAAATGCTCTCTATTTTTGGAGCTTAAACGCAGAACAAATGAGAGGCCATAAGACGACTGCTCTCGTCTTGCGACTGACAAACGCATTCATTTCATTTATAATGAAAACGTCCAAATGGGATGGCGCAGCATGTTTCACGTGCTTTTCGTCTGCTGAGAATAATGGATGAACTGAGAGCGCAAGATTTCCTTATAAGGGCGGCGGCTGGGTAGATTCCCAGGACAAGAGTATTTTCAATCATCAGCATCACGAACTATATGTGCTTCCAGCATCCACCCATGTAATCAGGTCCGCAACGTGTCCTTGTTATTTCGGCTTTATCCGATTAAGTAATACGTGAATTTCATCTTGTACCTTACATGGACTGACCTGAATTGGACAAAGACCAAAAGACCAGCCTCGCTCGGCCCCATACAACTCTATCAATAGCAGTTACAAGATACAGCTGATTAGAAAATAATAGTGAACAGAGCCATTTATCGATGGCTACCAGCTAGATAATAAAGCTCAGCCAACATCATATTTGGCCATTGTAATCTCCGGTCAAGTCTATTCATCGCTCTTGCAGTCGGAGATAGGAGGGTGGCCACTGGCCAGCGTTCGATATCCCACCGGCATGTTATTCAGGCCCAGAAAAATAAGACTCGGAACTTTTTTAACAAAATTTACATTTACTCATTTTAAAAGTGATTCATTTTCAATTAGTCAGTCAGTGATCATGATATTTCATATTTCTCTGCCCTCTTATTGTTCATCTACCTTCTTCCATCTACTGACAGAAATGTTATCAATTTCTCAAGTGGCAAATCGTGATCCTATCTTTTGTTAACAGAATCAGCCTATCATAGTTTAACTGATAATCAAGTCAGTTTTCCAGTAATAAATGGAAATATAATGAAAATAAGCATTCAAATGTTAATGATTGAATTTTGAAATTAAAATAGTAGATTTTGCAAGATTTTCCTATAGATCTTTCAAATGACATAAATGAAAGATGGAGATGGTTGTTATATGAATCATCTACGGATCAATTCACAAAATTCATGATAAATTTGAAAAAATTAAATGAAAAAAAATGTGAATAACACAGAAGGTGAGTTAGATTGAATATTACCAGTTCTAATGTTGAAAAATCATCAATTTGTTTGTATTGACCTGGATTGAAAGGAAATTTGGTATGAAGTTATGAAACACTAGTTTGTCCATAGCTCTCCTTCTTCCTCTCCTCCAGTCAATGTCAATATAAACAAACTTTCAGCGACAATCAACAAGAGTAGGAATCATAATTCAATATCTAATGTCAACAGGCAACTGGAAATAAAATTGGATCCGTTAAACTTACCTACTAGTTGCTATGAATGCGTTTCAACTTTTAAGTGAGATATATTTCGAATTTTTCTTACCTGAAAAAAAAAGATATGTTTCAATAAAAACAAGCGCATACATTGAATTGAGAAAAATCGGTGAAGTAAAGATAATATTATTCAGAATCTGTAACCCTATCCCTTGCCTGTCGGTCTGTCGGACCATTTAGGCAGGGGAGTATGGGTGATAAATATTAACTTTCCCATAATCTAGTAATACGGAAAGCCGTTTAAATAGTTCCTTGTCTTCATAAAAAATTCATTGAGGATAGAAAAGTTCATCAAGTTTATCAAAATGATGACTTCAGAGAGACTTCAGCACGGAAGCCGAGGTCGTATAATAAAGATTTCAAGTAACACCTTCTCAACACCTTACTGTAACGTGTAATCACCACTAGAACTGTAAGGCAGGCTTAACTGACTTCAAGATGTAGATTACACACTAGACGTGCACTATTAATTACATTAATTACCGTGCCTATCCTATGTCTAGTGTATAAGCATCTTAGGCTAGGCGTACACCGGTTAGTCAAGACAAGACAAGACGAGATTAGTCACTCTAGTCACAATACTTCACATAGTTGGCAAACACACACCGATTAGTCATTGCATCAATCTGTGCTGCTTCATGAGGAACCTATGTGAATTACAGCACCAAACGTGACTAATCTCGTCTTGTCTTGTGTTGACTAACCGGTGTACGCCTAGCCTTAGAGTCATTTGTTCACATCATTCCAATTCTACATGAAACAGCGCACAAGGTTTTCAAAAACAGTGATAACTCATATTTTTATTTCCAGTCTTTCATTTCCATCCTTATATTCCTATGTCCATCAGTCGAGCGTGAAATCTCCTTAGGGGAACACATCAACTCAGTCATGATACTTTGGTAACGATCATCGATTCGGAACATGATATAAATCATGGAAAGGCTTATACGAGCTTTGAGATGCAATCAACAGGTGAACTGGAGATGTACGACGCGAACATGAGCTGCATGATTGCTAGAGGATAGACGAGGCAGCAGATGCAGCCCACCTAAATGGAGTTCAACGCATATTAAAAGGCTGAGTTCGCGCGCCGAAAATGCTCTGGGGCGAAGCAGTTTGCACGCTCTTACTTTCAAATTGCACTAACCGATATCCGATGAATTTGAATTTGAAATGGGCGTGCTGGAACGGAAATTCACGATTTGCAATTCGCAGCTCTCAAGGATAGTGGCTAGATTGGCGAGTAAAGGGTTGGGAGAGAGAGAGAGTGTGGAAAGGTGACTCTAGAGGCCTGAGAGAACAGGCGGCCTGTTATCGGACGCTATTGACCTGTCAGCGACCGACCGAGAGGGTTAATGTTGGCAACTCCACGATCTCATTGATCGTTGATAGCAGCTGGAGAAGTCGCTCTATTTGTTGAAGCACTCTAGATTGATGGCGAAGAGAGGAGAGGATGAAATGTACTCTTAAGCTATGTAAACTCGCTAGCTGATGACCCTCTTTCCTCCAACACCCCTCCCCTCCCCACTCCTCACAACAACCAACACCACCCGTTGCTGCCATAAGTGGCAGGCGGCGGCTTTTGCGGCCAAATGAGGATAACAGCTTTTCACTGTGAGCCGGCATTCACTTTTTCCATCACACAAACAGTTCCTCACCAAAAATGCTGCAGCCATTGAACTAGTTACGGCCTGACGTTTGTAAAGACACAACCTAATTAATTAGTTTATGATTCCCTTTTACCAAAAAGCAATGAAAGTACATATTTGTTGAATGAACTAAGAACGTTGAACGAACTAAAAGCATTGAATGAGCTATAGGGAGAGTACATTCATTGAATGAATTCAATAAAATGTATAAAAATTAATACAGTGTAACGTAACTCAAGGGACCAAGAGAAAATTCATTGTATTGGGGTATTCGTGAAAACTGATTTGCAATATACACCACAATAAGGCGTGTTTCGTACTTTTGAAGGGAATTTGAAAAGAATATGTTGAATACGGGGTTTTAAAACCGAATTTCCACTGTATGATAATTCACTTAAATGGGCTCTAGAATCTATTGATTTATTCAATGAGTGGACATCTCCAATAAACTGTATTGACTAATCCTATTGAGTTATTTGTTGAGTAAGTTATTGAAAAATATTAAGTTATGGGGAATATTCCTCAAACTGCAGTTGAAATGGGCTTCTTAACGTGAAGAGAAGAGATATTGACTTTAAAACCGTTAATGTCACAATAAAACTCCTTTATAAGAGGGCATCTCTTGTTTTTCATGTGGCACCATGATATGTTATTGTCTATCAGCCCTATCTCAATCACCCTTAAAAGCTGTAAAAGCCTACATGAAGTTACAGGAAATCGGATAGCTCATAAAACAGGAATTTGATGGAAAAACGTTCTACTACTACTGTACCTGCATAAGTTAACTCTGGAATCGCAGTGAGTATTCCCTATTCCCCTATTTGAATTGCTTCCCATTCGAGCTAAACTGTTACGATAGCTGCACTGAACCGCTTCTAGTATAATATGCTTTTAGTAAAGGCTATCAGTTTACTGCTGGCAAGCAATGACCAGAACTGCTTTGACTCTGTCGTATTTGGCTCCTTATTATTGCTCTGGATAAACGTTATTATGTGAGCTACTGTTGGTGAACGTGTTTCATAGCCACGGTAATTGGAATATTGACCACATAAACACACGCACTGCACTGCCTCTTGCTAGCAAAGGTCGGTTCTTCATTTATTTCCCAATTGCCATTTACATCTACTTGGACAGCGCTCATTAACTGCGAATAGATCAATACCTGTGCCAGTTATTTCGCTTATCCGAGAGGTACAATTTTCAATGCCCACTGGACTCGATAATGTTGTGAAACAGGACAACATTTTCGAAAAGAGAATGATTTTGTCACATTCTGCTGTTGTAGTTGTTAAATATTTAATTTAGAACTGGATGGGGAGAGATGAATATGAAATCAGTTCAGTTTATATATAATGTTCAGTTGAACATTACAATCAATCTGATTCTGATAACACAGATTAGATAGAAACTGCTTTTTTCCTTAACAATGAAAAATGAGTCACAAGAAACAGCTACGAGGAATACATAGGACGAAAATATATAACAGTTTCATTTGATTCATTTGTTGTCAAGTTTAGAATCAGTTTCATTTGTATGTCCTGTCTTAGAATTCGGAACTTCCCCGGATTCTGAAATTGATAGTATATCTTGTCTTCCCTATAGTTTTTTTTCGGATTTATTATAGTTTAAACAATTGAAGATAGAAAGGAATGAGATATTGCAACTATACAATTGCTTTTAAATCAAAATAGTTAATCGAACGAAATTTCTAACATTATATTATGGCATTATTGATTAGGAATCTCGTTCAATTGATTATTATGGTTTGAACAATATTGATAGTATGTCAAATAGTTTTTCTATTGGTCTGTTTGTGATTTTGGAGATTGGGACGATTATTTAAAAATATTGCTAAAGATGGTGGGTTGAGGATGACGTATAGAATACAAATTACTAGTTTCCGATAGATGACAGGAGCAGATCTCTAGATCAAAGCAGCAACAAAGTTGATGGAGAAGAATCTCAGAGGAGCATTATGAAGGTCAAGAGGAATTCGTGGTTATGATCTTGTCTTTGAGCTGCACTCATCCCCTGGGAAGTTTGATACTGCAAAGTAAATATTTATTGACAGGGTTCTGACCCAAATTACTCGTCCAACAATAAAGCTGGTGTACCCTTGATGTTTGAAAGATATCAGTAGCCATCAGCTATATATCAGGAAAATATCGATTTCTAGTTTAGACAGACACAACATCTCTTAGAGAATCCGATAATGAATCTGCTGCAGAATGTAGTCTACCAGTCGAATTTTCCCTACGTTTGAAATATTTCTATCATTGAAATATTATTTGAAATACTGTATTTCTATCATTGAAATATTATTTGAAATATTTCTATCATTGAAATATTATTTGAAATATTTCTATCATTGAAATAGTATTTGAATTATTAAAATCTGACATTGTAAGAACAAAAACGTTAGCATCATTCTAAATTATTATTTCAGATCAATATTCTGAATTATTTAGAATAATGCTGACATTTTTTCTCAAAAATGAATTTTTGTGAAAGTCTCATAAAATTCCTTCTCATAAATTGATACCTATACTTCCTCTAGTACGTATAGGTGTAGAGTTCGTAAGCCTATCCAAGAATATTGCACTTAAAAGTTTAGAATTCATTCCAGTAATTCCGGATTGTATAGGCAGTAAAAAGCGAGTAGATTTTTAATTTCATGGAGTTTTATTAGATTTTTTATTAGAGTTCGAGTAGATTTTTGGAATAGATTGTATCTAGTAGCGAAGCGTGGAATGCTTATTTGGTCATCGCCGGGTATATTTCCTCTAGGAAATATAAGCATACCACGCTTCGCCACGGATCATTTCAAAATATTGATTGCCCTCATGGAATAGTATACTCCTATAATAGTTTTTGCCGGTATTAGTATAGCTCGCTCGAAGTTTGAAATCTGGTCGAGAGACAATGTGATCTTGGGACAGTTTTCCAACCAGTGGGGGCTCTGAAATGAGTTCATCCCTTTGTAACCGCCGAAAGGGGTGAGGGCAGTTGGTGCCCGAGCTGAAGCATCGAATTCAATTTCTGAGCCAATCGAATTTCCGATAGAAGGTTCCAAAATGAAACGTTATGAAAGACGATAACAGGAACAGATATGACTCTAGATGAATTGTAATGTTTGTGGTAACGGAAATTGGTTTATTGATTCAGTGATATTGCCCTGATAACAAGATTTAACCGATACAAATTTCATACGAGTTTTATTACGGATCATATTATGCTTCCGAGATTGAACGGGATTTTTAGCAAGATAAATTTTGCAAGGGCTATTGTTGCCTTGAAGCTTTTGCATCGAATACATTCATTATGAATTTTTTCTACTTTTGATTTCATACGAGTCATTTGAAAAGAAGAGACTTGAAGGAGTAAATTGCGATCATCAATGAAACATTCATCAGAATATAGAATACTATGATGGTATGATCTGTATATATATGATCATAATACTATGACGATTACTATGATGGAAAATCATCGATTATATAAAAGTATGAGGTCACTATTGTATGAGAATAGAAAAATTGAATTTGAAGAATTTTTCTTCAAATTCATGATGTGTAAAATTTTTAAATTGAGATCTGCAATCATTATTATTATATATTATTGATCACAGAAGAGTAGAATAAGTGAATCACAAAGTATTCAATAATACAGAACATTTTTTGCGTAAACATGTTTACAAAAAATAAGTGTTTGTGATGAGGATACCTTCATCTTCGAAGAACACATAAAAAATCAGGTGGTTTTCTGTACATTCTATTATAATGATTCCATCAAATACTGCTTATTGTATGTAATTCTTATTCATGATTTTCATCACTCAATTTATTAAAAAATTAATAGTAGATATTATTGAATTTCACGTTGTGAAGCTTTGGTTCAGTGAAGCATTATTATCCACTTATCAGCATTGCAATTACTTACAAAATGATGAGGGTTTGCAGTGCTCTAAATCCACAATCAAGGTATAATTTCAAGCAACTGAGGTTGCCTCTTCAAAAGTGTGTAATCAGAGTTATTTAGGAATCAAACGTGGCATTGAATCGGCTATGAGGCTACTAGCATTGCATTTCCTTATCATTGCTCAGTATTATTGGGTTTTGGAAATTTATATAATTAAGCATGTTCATGTAGAGTAAAGCATACTAAAGATGTGAAGTAACATAGTAAAGTGGAGAATTCCAACAACAACTGCTCAAGGTACTGATTCTTTGAAAAATGACACTTTGCTTCGATTTCATAACACTAATTAATATCCATCATATTATTATTGTAAGAGATCCGTATACTTTCCTGAAGAGTCACGCAGAACAAGATATTGACAAAAGAGAAAAACATATAATTGAAAGGAGTTTACATGCAACTTACCAGTAAGCATATAAGATTGAAATCAAATATTTTTCTTGATACAGCAGGTAAAATATAGTTTTGAGGAACTTAGTTGATTGATTTTCGTGTAAGCTATGTGGAAATCTATTTTCACCTCGATGTTATTCTGTTAGGAATTACAAGAAGATGATTGTCTGCCTCTTTGAATGCCCTAATATATCCATCCCAATACAAATTTAAAAACAAAAATATCACTTCAAAGGAAGGAAAAGTTGAAGAGTTTGTAGACTCATTTTAATATTGTAGATAGAATGACTAATACGGACTCAAAGCTGATTCTGATAAGCGGCAATCATAACGGGTGTCATAGCGGGACATTTTAAAAGCTTCAACAGAAAGAAACTAAAGTAAGATTTAGAATCAATTGGGAAGGCTATTGAATAAAGACCGGGGCAAGCAGACATGCCCATAGCCTGTGTGACACCATGCTACTTAATAGCACTACTCATACCTACTGCTACCTACTACACATTACTACTACACTATGCTATGCTATACTACACTATGCTACTGCAACCCAAGATTACTAGACAACAGGTTGAGCCATCGCTTATGCTATTTCTGTCCACAAGCCGTTTGAGTGGGGGGACTGCATCGACGTGACGTACGCTGAATCACAACTTCAGTCCAAAATGCCCCCAGTCTAATACGTGCTCAGTGCAAATTATGATTGCTATTCATCAGTTATAATTGCAATTCATCGAAGAAGCTTTATCGAGATCAGTTTAATCGGTATTATATTACTAGGAAAAGTTTATTCATACCTTGGTGTTTACTGTTGAAGTATGTGTAGTGTTTAGGCAGTGTTTATCGAGATCGGTTTATCATAATTTATATATTACCGTACTGTGGGAAGCGTATTTATACATAGAAGTGTTTACTGTTGAGTACTGTAGTGTTTAGGCAGTGTCTGTTAATGTTAATATAGTGTTGTAAAATAAATGTGAATAAATATATGGTAAATAAATGTAAATAGTGGTGTAGTAATGGAAAATCAAACTTACCGTATTGAACGTTTAATAATTGGATTTAGTTCTTGATCCAATCCAGTGATAACTTAATATTTTTATCATGCGATGCCTGGCTGTGCTGTTTCAGAACTGTAAGAACTTTACCAAAAAGACATATTCATGAGGATTCATGGGGGATACAGTTTCAAAAACAACTATAGGGTGATTCAAAGCTATTTGAAAATTCTAAAGAAAACATTTCCCCCAAGGTGAAATGACAGAATTTTGAGAGAAATTGAGCTCAAATGAGAACAGTTATTAGACTCAATTATATGAATGAGAACTAGAGAATGGAAAGTGAAGAACGAAGAAACAAGAGGAAAAAATTCAGTTTCCACATTCATAAAAGCTTTTAAATATAATTATGAAGACTTTTTTCAGATGTAAATATGTAAATGATGAACACATTATTATTTCATTAAATGTAGTTATCATACTACTATCTTTTGTGCTACCGAAATCAGTACCAGTGATCGAAATAGAAGTCAAATATAATTTTACAAGTTATTAGGTGGAATAATTCCTTTCTAAAATTTAAATTGAAAATTGAAGTGAATCAACTGACGCATGCTGCCTTCCTATTGTAAGTTAATATACCATCTTATTATTAAAATAGTTTAATAATAATTGTATTTTTAGACTTAATACACTGTGGATTAATTGATCATGAAATCATTATTCAATCATTCATATTATGATTAATCATCAGTGCTTACTTCTTTGTTCTTTGTGAGTATATGATTAGGCGGTACTTGAGTATTAAACGGAGGCCACCTAACCTATAACAATTTAACCTTGTTATATAACTATAACTAACCTATAACCTAACTATATAACTTAACCTATAACTATAACCTATTGTTATATCTATAACAATTTAACCTTCTATAAGTGCCGCGGCGCGTTTCGTAATGGTGGCCTCCGTTTAATACTCAAGTACCGATTAGGCTACTTCGAGTAAATAATGATCGTGTATTGTGGGAAATCGATGGTTTGCTTTTGGTTGTTTCGCCTACGTTCCGCCGACAATATCAGGAGAACGGCTGGTCGTAGAGAAAAAATGTTCAAATGAAAAATTAAATTCATCTTTTATCTATAACTTTCCTGCTTACAAAACTTGCCTACCATAGAAATGTAAAATTCCTCGCTTACTAACCTCTTTTTCATGTCACGTTTTCAGATGTGTAAAAATCTGTTTACTTTTTCTTCTCATATAAGTTGAATATACTTGAAATCGGTATATTTAATTACACCATTAGAATCAGTGATTCATTCGCTTCAAGTACTGTGAATTTGAAAATTCTAACTCAATTCTAAGAGGGTTAAACGACGATTTATTCAAAGCAGAGTTGGAGTGAGCAATTATACAGAGGTCAAGTTACTGTCCAGATTTTTGTGATTCAAGTGACGTCACGCTGGCCTTCCCCCTCCTCTTTGCTTCTTATACCAACGATGGCTTAACCTGTTGTCTAGTAATCTTGACTGCAACCTACGTCACATTTGCAAGTGAGTAGCTGGCTAGCTGCTAATTTCTACTTTAATAATTATCTGCTATTGGCTATCAACTAGTGAAGTAGCTCAATGTGAAACAGGCTTAAAGCTTGAACCGAGGTAAATAGAATATATTGTATAGTACAAATGTATTCTAATCACCTTCGTAAATACATCATAAATACATTTTTCATCTTGGAAGTCAGAGGAATAAGAAGAAAGTTATTTCCAATAAAGTATTCATTTTATCTGTTACATCCCGATCATTTATGGGCTTTGTTGTATGCAATGGAATAATTAATGAACTCTCTTACCACAGATAAGGTAGTAATCTACCTAATCTAGCTGACAATAGCCTAGATTACTACCTTATCTGTGCTCTTACCAATGAGAAACCTTACTCTTATTGAACTCCACATTTGAAATGTATCAAGATAACACACCATACTCTTATTTGATATGAAATCTTGATATAAATCTATTTGATATAGCTCCCTAATTTATTATTTTCATTATCTTTTTATCTCATTACTTATGTTAGTTCACTTTAGGAAAATTACAATACCATATTTTAACAATACTTTCATAACTTGAATTGTGCATTGTGGGACATTTTAAAAGCTTCAACAGAAAGAAACTAATGTAAGATTTAGAATCAATTGAATAAGATTGAACCAATTCAGTGATATTGTCTGAAAATTAGTTTAGTGGAGGTGGGAGGGTTGGCTTACCTATAACAGGAGTTTTTTTTTAATTATTTTTCATCATCATTTATACTAGTTCTCTATTGAAAAATTACGATAGCACCAGTAATGTGCCTGGGTGGTTGGCTCACCCCTATAACGTAGGAGTATCCGTCAAGGTGAGCACACACTTGGAGGTGGAAAGGTCCGGGCAGGCCGCTGGTGGGCAGCTCCGTCTGGCGCCGCAGCCCAGGTCGCTGTGAGCACTTGTGTACCGCCTCTTTCTCCTTCTTGCCAGCCTGAGATTGGTCTCCCTTCCACAATCGTCTTCAACCCCGTCGCCCATCTTAGTGACACTTCTTGTCAACCTTAAACAACAACAACAACAACAACCGCTCACTCGCCGCTCGATCGCCGAGACCGATTCACGAGTCTGCCTCAATCTAATCGACAATCTGCGTGGACAAATCACAATCTGGAAACACAATTATCGACACACCCTCACTGTCAACCGAACACGAACCGTCACACACAAACTTATCGCACATTTTTTTACGTAACGCATTATGTCATTGTTCAACTGCAGCCAAACTTGTGATTAATTTGACAATCCTACGGTAACGACGATAGTCGACTACTGGACGACGCTTCACATCAATGTCTGTCAGATAACAACGCCATTTACCCGGTTGATAAGGTGGCTGATATTGCAATTATTTCACCGATATCTGAGTTTGTAGTCGGTGCACTTAGTTACTATCAATTCTCTCACAGTATGAATTGTTTATCCATTTAAAAACTATACATCTATGTTAAGCCAGGGATAATTCACACAAACTTTAGACATCAATATTATTAAAATAGTATAAGGTAGTTTCTGTTATGCTATTCCTACCACTTACATCAATCATACTGTAATATTAACAACTGATGATATTATATTCAATATTTTTAAAATTTAGAGTTCGTAATCGAAGAAATAAAACTTATTTGATAAATTCAACTTTATCACTGATAGTACTTTCTTCGTTATCAATCTTCAAAAATTGTGATCAAAAGTGTTATTCAAGCACTGTTAAAAGGTTAGGTAATCAATCAGCCTAACAACAAGTCTTATCACTTTTTCACATTAAAACAGTACTTCCAACTACATTGGTTGTGTTTTTAAAAGTCCCGGCACCTTTAATCGAGACAAGTACAGATCAAGAAGATTACCAACAATCTCTCATGTGAGAAATTTATTTCAACGTGAGTTTTGATCCGGTTCAGAGTAGACGTACGTGTTTCGTCACCTCTCGAGTTATCAAAACACTATCAACAATGATTCTATCACGTTTTGAGGCGTTAATACGGCTCGGTTTTATCATCAAGTTCACGGCATTGTGTTACTGGTGAGCGCTTGAGTTATGTGTTATGATTTCACCAAATTTTGACTGCAGTTTGAGAGCGCGAAACGCGAAAGCGGAAAATTGTCGGTATAGCCGGCACGGTTCCGCGGTAAAGACTGAAGGGCAGAGAACTGTAGCGTCACGTCACACCCGCCGCAAGGGTGAGGTGGAGGGGGAACGCCACCCCCACCCCCTTCCACCCATGGCCCTTCAACTTACGATGCGCCGATGAAGCTTCGTTTTGGGCCCACCTGTGTTTTGTCTTGTTTCCTCATGGCATACTCTACTTCGCTATCTCTATCTAACCCGTTCACTAGATATCATACACGAAACGACAAACTCTTCGATGACTGAGGCATCATCATCACTTTGACAAGTTTACTAACTTTATCAAGTCACCTTCTGGCTCATCTCTTCACTCTGCATTAGCTCTACCCATCGGCTTATCTTCAGTTTTTACGAGATTAGCAATCGCTCAATTCTCCTAAACCAGCTGTTAAGAATGCAGCGGTGCACTTGGGATTCAGCTCCAAATGAGTTTCTTAAACAAATTACAGTCAATAAAATCGGAAGGATAACAAGAGTGTGGAGGGATGAGACTACAATAAAGTCGACAATGGTCCCACATGCGTGATTCATTGATTGTTCTTTCAAGAGAAAAACTCTTGTAAGAAAAGGAATTCCCGTACCAGTGCTTCAAAGCTTTCAAACTGATGGATAATAAATGTTCTCAGAGATGTTCTCAGGAAAGAGTTTTTCTCTTTATCTTCCAATTATTTTGAAACCTTGATGTATTAAGGTTTAAGCCTACTTATATATGAAATATAAATAGATATAGACCGTCCAATGTAATATATTGGAATTAAATTGATTTCTGTGATTTTAAAATAATATTAAATGGAATTCATTGATTTTCACTATCAAAAAATCGATTGGAAAAGTGTAAAACATGATGTAGCATCTTATATAATTAAATATTCTACAAAAGGCCACTATATGGCCTGTATATCTGTAGTGACTGCATAATTATTCTATATTAACTTTATGTATATCTGGCCTCTAGCCTGTAAATTCTGTAAATATCTATGGCTATCGTACTACATGATGCTTTGAACTTGAATACTATTAGAGAGAACAATAAAAAAGCAGAAAATAATAATAGATCTATCGATCGTTCAGCCTAATCTAAATTGTATACGCACAGCCACAACAACATTCACGCAGCCCACATGCCTTCTATAGCTATAATAAACACAGAATAGCTATAAATCAAGTCATCAAACGAGTAGGATACAAAAGCATGTAACCTGATACGATGCCTGACTAAACGAATTATATGCAGAGGAAAACTTGTACCAAGGTGTTAATTCATGAATTATGGATCGGAAATTGGGCAACTATTTTGTGTACCAGTATGAATGGAGACTGAGGTTACAGGTTATAAACCAGTGAAAAAAGCCCGTGTGGTTTACAAACCTATTGCAACACTGATTTGTTATGACCAAATGAATAAAATGAAAGTTAAACTGATAAATAGGAAAAAAGTGCCACGATTGTGAACAAAATTACAATAAAATTTTCTTTTAATAAAATCGATCGTATAGTTTAAATATTCATGAAAAGCTACAGAATAATAATTCTAGTTTTTGTTTGAGGGAATGAAATGTGCATCACAGATACAGTAAACACAGTTAAACTACTGTATTACTGCACTGCATAATCATAGTCGATTGGTCATCGATAGAGGTAATTTTAAATGAAACTGTAATCATTTTAATGAGACTTTATCTAGCATAAAATTGTATGGCATTAATTAGGAATTTCGTCCAATTCATTATTTTATCTAGCATATTTCTAAAATTTAATATTTCATGCTGTTGATAAATCTTAGTAAAAATGAACATTGGTGATCCCACCAACATCATTGGCTTGTGAAAGCCACTTATTGAAGTTTAGAAAATAATGATTACAGGATATCAGTCATTCAGTCATTAAATTTGTAATTCGTTTTGTGTTCAATAAGGTTCGGTTCGAAGAGATGACGTCGTGTGTAATTCGATATTGAATAAAATAATGGTAGTTTTTAAATTCAGGAGACCACTACTCCTACATATAAACTTAAAATAATGAAGTTCGAATTATGTTTAGCTCCTTGTTTAAAGCTGTACAGATGTTGTTCTGATTGAATTTATTGCTGAGGTAACTGCTTGTTTGGAAAGTGAATTTTATAGCTTCAAAGTTGTTATTTTTGGGATGCTCTGTAAACAAACTGAAGAGGGACCGAGAGAATTAGTAAAAAGCTGAAACACTGAACAGGTTGATTAATTTAGTAGAAAAAAACTCTACTGATAAATTATTCAACTGAAGTCTCTTGAAGGTGTTATCAATCCGGTTTTTTCAGTCTCCTACTAGGCCTACATTATGGAATCTCATAAGATCTTAATCAAGCCCAATTTAGATCGGACAGGTGTGATGTGCTTCAATGCAAGGAGATAAATTACTTTCAAACAGGTAAATTTTGAATCAAAATCGAACTTTTACCGAAAATGAAGAGTTTTGGAATTTTAATTTCATGATTGTATAACTTGTTTATACTTTATATTTGAGCTTGTTGATGTATACTAGTCTATGTTGTTTGTTCTATATGTGTATAGAATATGTGTAATATTAATTTTTAATATTTATCCCACATTAAAGGCGATAGCAAATATTTCATTGAACAAATTTATATTTATTCATTTATTCAATGACAATATTATAAATGATAATGAGGGATGATCAACAGGTTTTGGCCCAAGGGTGCTTCTATCCTAAATTTGGATAAAACAGTCTAGAGGGTTTGTTTATGATTCATTTCACTAGAAATTTGAATTGAAAAAATGAAATAAATACCGTAAGTAAATAAGAAATTATAATTTCAAATCCCAATCATTAGAAATTTTCCACTTTTCAAAGTATGTCCACTTCCATCCAATTTTATAAAATTTACTGCTATCAAGTTGAAAATTCCAACTAATTTCAAAGTGCTTTCAAAGAAATTCAAATTGCAATATTCGAATTTATGATACTAGAATTACCGGCACTCTTAGTACCGAACGATGACTAGAACCAAACAGTGCAATATTACAGTTCAATTCTCACTGCTGTTGATGTACACGTGTCAACAGAGTAATTTGAATTTATGCAACATCAAGCAAGAGAAATACAGCAAGGCATCAATTAGGTTTTCTTGGCCCACTCCAGTCCTTCCACGAACCCATTATTATGCATTGTCTGTTTTGGGCGCGATGGCCGCGTACACGGATCAAAACACCGACATTAACATTGATAGATGCGTGACCACGATCTTGTATCAAAGATGTCGCATCATTTACTGAAATATCACGTCGGCATACGAGAATTTTTCGACTTTCACACCTTGAAATGAGATAATATAATTATTGAAATTAAAGAGTAGGATTGACAAAATCTGTGTTTTTTCATTTTAAATTATTGAGATAATATATCATTATCAATTTACTGCGACAAAGAGTGTAAGAGACAATAATAATATACAATACATTTTCTATAATACAGTATTCCATACATTTAGAAGAGTGTAACTTTTACTGTGACAAAGATAGTCAATGATAATAACACAATACATTTTCTATACATTCAGAATAATGCGTGATATGATATAAGATTACGATAACTGTAATGGAAGAGTCCACACCTACAGAGACATGAATCGTTATCAATATTATCATCATCATGACATTTTTCATGAACTGAAAGTTATATTTGCTTGAATTGTGAAGAAAAAACTGTATAAATGATCAAAATTCTAATTTTCACATGTCTTTGTGGAAAAATTGAGATTAAATTAATAAATATGAATCTTGTTCAAGCTAACATGAAATTTGTTAAGGTTGGAAATTCGATTTTAAACAAATATTTAACTACAGGACTCTAAAAATTATCTAGCGACAATTCTTATGGTCCTTGAGAATCAGAAGGAGAGGAGTTGTGGACAGCTGATTGTTCTTCACATTTCAATTATTATTCTTCATTGACAAAAAATTGAGAATCATTGAGTCCTCCAGTGTCAAAGTGATCATACTTTTTTGAAGTTTAGCAATTTGTCGTATGGAAGGTAGTCATGCATAAGCATGCAATGTGAAGCTCATGGAATTTATAATTTATAAATTTACAGAACCTTTTTCAATTTATCGCCTGTTTGGGTTAGAACATGTTTGCCACTTGAACTTGGCACTTAGATAAACTCCGATAAAGTAGAAATGCGTCGCTAAACCTTCGATGAATTCTACCATATGTCGAACGAATAACCAATTACGAGCACATACGGTAAAGTCATTTTATAAGCCAACCTGCAACTACCACTACGATTTCTGTTATAGTCTTTCCATTCTCACGGGAATTTTAGCATGAAATGTCAGTACTTCGATTTGCAATAATCATAAGAAGCAAAAAAGATAAACTAGTTCTGTCAACAATCAAACTAATAAAAGCATTCTAATATTTTTTTTAAATTACGCACCATACTCTGTACCTTAATTCAAAACAATTCCAGTTGGTGCACGACTTAGATTGGGATCATTTTACAGTTGATAGCAGTATACTCATATATCACTACACCTTTTACCTTACAAACATTTACCATGACCAAACTCTGAGAGATAAACTTCCCAATAAATTAATGAGCTCTGTAGACTATTCGCAGTAAAAATTCCTCGCACCACAACTTCGGTTGCAATGGAAAGACATGAAAGCTGGGTAAGCTAATGTGAATTTATGACATTGGCTACTGAATGCTGTGTGTGTGAGAGGAGGGGGGGGGGCTGAGACGAATGTAAGCCCGAGTCTTGCCGGAGGCGACCGGAGGGCTTCGGTGTTGGTAGTATAGCGACACAGGCGCGATTTCTAACATGGTTGAACCGGTGCCAGGTCTAGCTATCAATTCACGGCACAATGTCGCCCTTGTTGAAAGCATGCTGTAGGTATCCCACTCTTTCTTCTCCTATCTCCAACCTCACACAGCAAATATCTCGCTCAATTCACCACCCTTTTCTGAGTAAGGAGGCAGCTCATAAAGTACATACTGAACTGGGGGTCGAAACGTCCAATCATGGTAGTGCTTGTTAGTTGTGTTGTCGCCAATGATCACAAATAATCGTAAAAGTGATCTAGGGAACGGTTCAGTATGGACTCAACGATCTGTGTGATAAGTGAAAGAGGATAGAAACTTACTTGAGAAAGAAACTCTATGCTTCTGTATTATCTTTCCAATCATCTTTCTCTTATAGTTATCATTGATATTTCTGATAAGTTTTGATACCATACTGTATTCTGGAGTCTCGATCCAAAAGGTTCAGTAGCTTGTACTGATAGAAGCCTATCATCACACAACAGTTCATGGAGTTCTAATATACGAGTTCATGAGAAAATAATGTATTTTTTGATAATCTGATTTTTTATGTTCATTAGTTTAATAAAAAGCTACAAGTCTCTGCTCTGAGAGTGAAGCTGAAATTTAGTTTTTTATTAGACTAGCTTGTATTTTAGAATTATTTTTTGTAAACAATTTCTGAATAAGCTCTAATACAGATTAAAATTGAAATAAGAATTAACTTACATGATCTAGGTAATAGAGCTGCACTATAATATTTATGTAGGACTATTTTGAGTCAATTCTAATAAAAATACATTATTGTACTCTAAATGTTTCTTACCTCACCTTCTCATTCATCCGCGAGATTTTTTTTACAAAAGAGAACTGCATATTTCTGAATTACTCAATAGGTCTCAATTATCAAGGTCTGTTATTACATTGAATCTCATGAGACAATGTTGATTGTAGCCTATAATTTCTTGTCAATTTGTAAAAATTGTCAATATTTCATTCTTTATTATTTTTTATTCATTGTATTTGCAAGTGGTTCTTGATGTCTTATTAAAACTCAATCGAACGGATGAATGAACAAATTCACGGCACTGTCAACGCAAAAATTCATATTTGCAGTTTGCAGCGTGCACAAAAGGTAGACGTTGTCAGTTGTCAGTGTGTGTGAAGATGATATCGCACTTCATTATAGAAACAAATATTTTGTGGATAGTGTGATGATGGAGAGGATGAATAGAGGCTTCGATAGGATTTGAAGGGATCGTACTTTTGGGAGATGAGGGCTGGAAACTCGTCCTGACAACGTCTACCTTTTGTGCACGCTGCAAATATGAATTTTTGCGTTGGCAGTGCCGTGAATTTGAATATTGCAAGTCCTCTCAAAGTCCCTAGTGACGAATTCCTGTCCTTGCCGGGGCCATCGCAAGGAGCAGCTGTATCGTCTAATAAATATTCAATAAGGGAGCGATTCAAGCTGCTCTATCCCATCCAAAAGAGACTCGATTTTTCCTTTCCTGCACAGCACAAGCTTCAAGATATGTAAATCACATGCATGCAGGAAATATGGTCGCATATAACAAGTCATCCTTCCACTTTGTTGATCGAAAGTGCTCAACGTAATGTATTGGCTTTTGCATTATTACTTTGCTCGAAACGATAACCCAATTTGTTGCGCATGAATGATGGCAAACCGTAACGTGTCCGTCATCAACAATTTCATCATCAAGCCACAAACCGATAATCCAATCCTCCATATTGACCTGTCAGAATCACACATCCAATTTCGTCATGCCAGTTATCAACCAGAAAACAACCAGTTATCGGGACTTGAGTGTTTTGACTGGAATTGGTATTTTTCTGCGTTTGACACGTTGAACTAACAGCTCATCGCTAGAAAATATCTCTGAGGAGTGTTTGTCTGAAAGTATACCTTGCTTTTCTCTTACTTGATAGTATGTTTCAATTCCAATGTACTGTAACTTGTATAATTTTTTCCATTATCATAAAATCTTAAAATGAATCTCAAGAGTGTAGGGTAGGGGGTGCACTCCAAAAGTGTACCTAGAATATCAGGATGGAAAACGTTGGAATTCAAACATATTCTTCTTCTTCCTTTTCTCCTTCCTTTTACGGTTTATGCATTATTGCTTGTTCCGAACCTCTGCGCCTCTATAATCGGTCCATATTTTTCTTGGACATCCTCTACATTTTCAACTTCTACATCCAGTGTACCAGAAAACACATATCACATGTATTTCACATATATCTTCACATATATTTTTTATATTATTGTTTTTATTCCGGATTTTTTGTTATCGACGGTGATCAGTCTTCAGCATTCTGCTTTCTATTGTCTTGAATACAGTTAGTTTGATTCCACTTTGACATTCAGTACTTACATTCTACAACAAATCAATGTTGGATTCAGAAAAACAAATTTGAAGAAAATCCATAATGACATATGATTCTTGAACTAGCGATAATTGTTTGCTACGTGATTCATCTTCGTATCTGAAAACAGGATTTTCAACTGTTTTCATCTTGTTTCAAGAGACTAGTTTCAAGAAAATAGAGATAAAAAGAGTCAAGAAACTAGAATCTGTAATTGGCAAGAGCTGCAACAAGAGAGAAGTCAATATATTCTCAAATAGCTGAAATTTCAGTCTTATTACTTATTCAGAATAATCTCATGATTTTCTTCGATCAATAAAGAGTCAGAAGGACGAACTAGGACGACTGTAATCAAACGCATTCAATTACGTCTGCAGAGGAAACTCCGTTGCAAATAAGATTGCGGGAATAACTAACTATTGAACTATGATGACTTCAAGTTCTCCACTGAAAAGCAACTTCATTGAACTTTCCAATCGATCGTAACTATGTTAATCACATCTTCGGATTACATTGCGGAAAGCTCTGATCCAACATTAATGAGTGATTCCTATTCGAACTGATGGAGGTTGATGGTGGAAGAGTGCAAAAAGCACTTGAAAATACTCCAACTGATAATTAATTCTAACTGAGGATTCTATCTCTGTACGGCTTACGTCTCGCAACTTCTACTCTTTTTATCTGAGAGCGTTATCCATATTATTTCTAACCACTTTTTAAATATTATCACTGGAACTCAATCTCAATCTCGGGGAAACTAGGAAACGATCTTCAGTAATTGAGTGTGATCAGATGAATTGATTAAGCAACTGAGACTATAACATGAGAATCGGTAATTGATTTTTTTCGCATGAAATGCATGTGAATAAATTGTATGTTAGCAGACAGCAGTTATCATGCAATGTTTTGAATTAAATAATTCAAGAGCCTTAATACATTGTATAGTATGGTTATCACTATACAGAATTACAAATTCTTAACGCGTATATTATTGATTTTTTTTTTAATCCAAACTATATTCAGTGACATCCAAGTATACATATAGATGAGAACTGGCCCTGTCAGCTAAGCAAACCAATTTTGGTTGTATTTAATTAATTAGTGGTTCGTGTAATGTGTCACTACCACCAAATGAAATATGATTGAGAGAATATGAGGGAGTGGAATATTATGGAAGATCTACTTAGTGGTTATCCAGCATCCAGCTTCGAGCTCAACTACCGGTTTAGTTCTCAACAACAGACCGATTGCGTGCTGCATTTCTACTGAATGGCCAGTAATTAATAACTTTCGCGATAGGCTCTTTAGTAGCACAACATATTTACACGCGATACAAAGCTTTGAACACAGACAGAAAACAAATTGATAGCAGAACGAATGGCGATCTCGGTTATACGACTATGCAGAATCCATTAGGACCACGAGATACAAGAGCAGCGCTCATTTAAAAGGTCTCTTGTAGCCTACCAAACGATTCTGTTGCTCGCAGCGCGGCAGCTGTCCAGAAGTAGTTCACTTACAGAAATCTCTGAAACCTCTCCATTTATGGATATAAATACGGTATGTTGACAATAAATTCTGGCGTACCTATATGGAAATATGCTGGATTGATATTGATTTTATCGATTACACGCTTGAAAATCTGTGTACATGTATTCTAACAATAGAGAACTCTACAGTTCGCTTCATTGGAAGATATGAAATGTACTCATGGATATTTCAGTAGAAAAACGCCATTCCATGATCAGAGGAATTCACATTCTTAGATTCATATTCACATTCATGGTTGAAAAATTATAACTACAGGAGAATTAACGATACTTAATTGTAAAATTATGTATAGAGTTAATGAGCTTGAAATGAAATCAACCTTTAATGAATTTGACCGTTTCACAATCATTTGAGTTCCAGGGAGTGGATGATGGAATAATGGAATTATTTTAAGTAAAGTTGAATGAAACTAATGAGCTGCTGACTCTCTGGTCCGCAGAATAAGTTACAAGGTTAAGTGATAAAACTATTCAAAGTGAAGTCAAATAATAATGAGTAAGAATGTCTGTATTTTGACTGACTCTCTCGTCAACTAGGAAAGAAATCAATAATTTATTATTGCTAAAATCTAGTATTAAGTTCCAACTGATATACATCATCTTAATTTTTTTCTTATTCAACAACAGTGTTTACTATGATTATTTTGTTGGTTGGTTTTTTGCATATTTTCCGATCGACATGAATTATGGGTATTATGATGGTTTCAACCATGGTTGTAATCATCTCATCTATTCACGATATTGTAACCATCTCAAATGCGGAAGAAGATCATTTTCTTTCAACAAGTACTCTTGAATCAAAAAACGTCAATGTTTAACATCAATCTTTCAGAACCAACAACTGAATTATTTTTCATAAGTGGATATCTCTGACGAGCGCGAGTTGTGTTGTTGAATTCCAATGATCGAGTAAATATTCAACTGGGATGGGTTTGTTTATTTGGTCGAGTTCGGTTTGGCGGACTTGGAAACAGTATAGCGCCGACGCCGTATTGTAATAATTGTGTATGGCACAAACAGTTCCCAATCGAACTATGAATGGTTGAGCGAATTGAGAAACAAATTACTGTGGCTGGAACATGAAACTGTGGTGCGGTGTATGGCGTGGAAGGGGGGGGGGAGAATAGCGTCATCAGGCATCCTCTTCAGTTGTCCGATGCCTGAGAGCTGTAATTTATATTGGGATCGGCGAAAATAAATAATTCATACAGATAATTGGGCGGGCGTTGCGATGCAATGCACGTACCTGTTTTTTTTAGAATGTTTACACAATGTTCGCGTTTAGTAGGCCATCGCTTTGATCGTAAATATGTTCGGGAGGCTGCCTTATAACATTATACAGGCGGTACATTTGTTACAAGCTTCAGCGCACCAACGCTTCATTTGCTCAAACCATTTGGGAATATCTGATAAAACATATACAAAGGAGCTGAGCTTATTTATGGCTCAAAAATTCTCTTGGGAAGTTTTTTTTTTACTTCTGAATAGTTTGATTATTTATGAGAAAGCAATATCTTGCGTAGTGGAAGAAGTTATGTTCCTGAAACTAGGAATTCATAAGGTCGTGAAACTCATGCTTCTTCCACCCAATCAGTGAATAAGAAATCTGTTATTTACCTCACCCACAAACATATTCTTCACAAACTCTACTAAGCCACATGAGGCCTGTAGCAGTTAGTGCAGTTGTGTGGTATTGAATTTTCATTATTAGTAAATTTATAAGGACCACAAAAAATCCCCTTTAAGATCTGAAGGGACTCAGCAATTTCACACATTCCTAAAATCCATGTCAAAGAAAATATTGCTGTGTATTGATCACTGTAATTTGATTATTGTAATTCGTTGAATAGAAATATTCCTCTATCCGTGTAAATATTTTTGAATTTGTATTTGTAATAGAAATAGGTTTTTATTGGAAAATAAATCATTATTTACTTTTATTTTTAATTTTATTTCGATTAATTGGTAGTCAAATTGGGTTAGATATAGGCCTATAGGCCTATGATTAGCAAAGTCCTTTCCAATATTTTTTGATTGACTCTTCAAGTGAAATTGAACGTTTGAAAAACACAAATCATATGAAATCTGTTTGATTGGTTAAAGAAACAAAGATAATACGAGTATTCGGAAATTTCAACAAGTTTTATTTGTTCAGTACTCGATGTACTCTATTTAATTTGGTAGCCGTTTTGCTTGCTTCAAACCTTCAATGTTTCTGCTATTCACTCTCTTTTCCTTCATCCTAGATGCTTTGAAACTAGAATATCTCATGATCACAATCTTTCTCACAATAAGTTGAAGATTTAGAGAAGGCTCCAGTGAAACCGGAGCAAGTGGATCGATCCGCAAGTTGTTCTGAATACATTGAAAGTGGTGCACCGGATCGTGAAATCTGGTTTTGGAGAAAAGTTTTAGTGCAGATTAAAAAATAGAACACAACCGAATGCAAGCCACAGCTGTGCTGGGTTTGTGGTGTCCTGACTAACCTGACTCTTCGGCATCGTAGTCCTGTACATGGAACGTGAGCAGGAAGGTTGTATTGTGGTCAGCGACGGTTATTCGGTCGGGAGTGCGCGACATTGGAACGCAGACACAGCACTTGACACGACACGACACGACACGACAGAATCACGGAGCACTGACTGCGAACGAGAGGCGCGGCCGCACAAGACTAACAACTAAACTCGACCGACCGCTGAACGCGGCGCGGCGGTCATTTGCCAATCACCCACCGTCATCCACTTCTGACCAGAATCTGCACTGGCAGTGGCCAGAACTGGAATTTGATAAGAGGCTTATTATCAGCGGTGAGAATATGCTTAGTGTCAACACTGCTTCACTTCTCCTTCGTTTCACGTGCCACACGCGTTTCGGATTGTCCCGGCAAGACTTGAATTTTACTTTGGTCGCTCGGTAAGAGCGGTTGCTTAACGCTTTTGGATTGTCCCGGCAAGACTTGAATTTAGTTTGGTCGCTCGGTGAGAGCGGTTGCTGACTGATCAAGAGGTTTCACGAACACTTGAAACTGATATTGGATTGGTTACCTTCACGAAATAATGTGCAGTTGAACCTATCCGTAAAGGGTCTCCTCACCGATAAACAGGCCTAGCAATCCAATAATATTGTATTTTGGAATACTTATCAAGTTTCCATTATCGAAATTAATGATCAGAATCTCAAATTCAAATTTATTTTCCAATCAACAGTACATGCATGGGCATATTTGAATTTGAATTTGATCAGCATGTGATGTTTAACTGCTCGTTCCCTTTTCTATGGCATCTGGACTAAAAATGAATTAATATCATTTCACCGTGTTCAAAGTGTACAAGAAAGAATTCTTCCTCTCATTAATTTGTATAGAATTCATCCCTTTTACAATATTGATGTGGTGATTCAAAATTAGCTGAATCGAAGTGGATGAATAAATTCTTATACACTTCCATCATTGTGAAAAGCTCAAATGGAATAACTCATTATCAGTTCAGGTGCCTTTACACTTACACATTTTCCTTTTCTCACCAACACCTTCATTAAAAATCTCCTCCGATCATTCTCCCTTCTTCAAACCAAACTTTTAAGTTATAGAATTTTTTGTTTGCTTCTATTTTCTAGCCTGAAGTGGAACCGTTTGAGAATGGGATGAATGAGAGATTTGGTTATTGATACAGGGTGTAATATACGTTTCCATGGAGAGGTGCGATGAATACATCTTAACGAAGCAAGCAGCATTATGTCGATACGTGAATAGATGTTGGCTTACGATAATTACAACCAGTTCGAAATTGGCCTTTAATGGCTAGTCAGCTTGAATTGCCCGTAATGTGGCACTAGGAAACTTGTCGTATGAGAGCATGAATGGGTCTACATGGGGAAGGGGGTGATAATAATATTAACACTAATCATTCCAGTTCAAAGATGAAGCTGTTTACACTGTACACAGAATTCAACCGATATTTTCATGAACAAGACTCAATCAGTTTACTACATTTCATCACATTACTTCATTTACTTAATTTTAAACATTTCACTACAGCTTAAAAAAACAGTTTAAATGATAGAGAACTACTTCTCAAATCAATACAGCATAGATAAGATTCAATGAGCGAGAGATTATGAAAAGAAAACTGGATTCAATGCGGAATCTTCTGCAAGTCTACCTTGTTTATGAAATTACAAGTAGAACATCCAGTAGAAAATATGCAATACAAATACAAAAAACCCTTTTTTTCAATGCTACTGTAGCACCTAGTCAAGTACCAATAAGCTATTCTATTTTAATATAAATGATAATGATTGTTAAAGAAGGTGAAACCCAGTGGTTCAACCTTCTATATTGAATAAGAACTAATTATTTTAAAAAAAAAACCTCACACCAATTAACACAGATGATAACAATCAATTGAATCAAATACAAAATATGTATTCAATATTTCAAAGAACAAGATGAGTAATATAAGTTTTCTAAATCTGTTCTAATCTTTTCATGAAACCCATTGATTTTGATATAGATCACACCCTTACACGATACAAATTTAGATGATCAACCCTTCACTCTGGTAAAATACGAGTTATCTATGCTAACAATTTAATTATTCTGAAGTTGTAATAGTTGAGCGCAGTGTTTGAAAATGTATGGACTTACAATATGATTAGAATGGAAATGCGCCTCCACGTAGAGCTAGTAAGTAATGCAAAGTTCTCTCGCTTTAGAAGTTGTTGACCCTGGAGTCTTAGCATGAGCTGAATTTAGGCGATGGCACTGTGTGTTAAGCTTTCAAGTAGCTGCTGAACTCACGGCTGAATTTTGATAAGGGATTAGCAGCCCTTTTAGGCACAGACACTTAAATGAAGAGCTCATCTGACAGGATGTGGAGCGTTTAGACACGGAAATCCCTTTTCCAAAATGGATTAACGGATTCTTCTACCCTTATTCCAAATTGCAGCAATTTATGATGAGTTTCGCTCATTCAAATTTTATCGAATCGAAAGTACAGTATTGTTCTTGAAAATATTGTTATAGAATATCATGACATATGCCTTGACAGTGACTTGTATTCTAGCGATTTTTATGTTAAAAATGTTAATGAAAAAGTTTGTATAGAGAATTAGTATGATGATGTATGATCACGAAACAATAACCAACACAGACGTAACAATATGTTGTTGATCTAGTATGGATAATAAGACTGAGGCGTACACCTGTTAGACAGAAAGACAAGACAAGATTAGTCACGTTTAGTCACAATAATTCACATAGTTGCTTATGAAGCAGCACACACCGATGCAATGACTAATCGCACTGTTACTGTGACTAAATGTGATTAAGCTCGTCTTGTCTTGTCTTGACTTACCGGTGTACGCCTAGCCTTATAAATATTATGATCACTCCTATCAACGCAGATCACCTTAATGATTGAGAATCACCATAATCTGTGAAGATTATGCTAATTCGCTAATTATAATAATTATACGATATGTATAATAATAATTATAAATTACTCTTAATACATGTGTTCAAGACAATAATATTTTCTTGTATGAGTCTATGTTTCAGAGTGAGTGTAAGTGAGAAGAAACATTATAATTATTATCACACATCTGGCAGCAGAAAAATGCTCATTTAAGATAAAGTTTCCCATATAGGTCTATTTTTCAGAGTGAGTGTAAGTGATAATATACGTCTATTATCAAACATCTAGCAGCAGAAAATGCTTACACTTCGCGGTTTCTGAAGTCCATGAAGCACTAAATAAACCGCAAGCTACTGCTTCTTAATCCTTTCCGAGAGGTTTTAGTAGGAGCCCTGAAAAAACTTAATGCAACTAAAAAATGAGTTTCATGCTCACTTACTACTTTAAAAACACGTTTTTCTATTGCTTATCTCAAGCTTAGGCTATGAAAAACCAAGCTATAAAACTGTGATAAGTATAATGGTTACCTCAAGAATGATTAGCCGTTTCTTCATGAGTCACTGTATTTTTCAGTTTTTAAACTCCATAGCCCCAACGTTTCTCTCTCAGATTCAAACGTGTCATTTGATTAATCGGTATCAAATCAAGCAGATAAAACCTGTTTTATCTCCAATTTGAACCAGAGAAACTTATACCATGTAAAGTGATCATTGTCAATTCATCGGCATTTCAATCTAGATGAATATTCGGTCAATTGCTAGATAGTTGAATTGATTCAATCAAATGAGTTCATTCATCAATCGATTCACATACAAAGACATACTAGACTGTGCTATGAATTTCTAGTTGGTTTTTCAACTCTCTGATTTGCGAACTCTGTCAAGATGACTTGTTGTTTCACAACAATATTAGAAATGAAAATCACTATAGCAAAATCATAAATCACTATCCAGT
The DNA here is from genome assembly GCA_017141395.1 of Laodelphax striatellus. Classification (NCBI taxonomy): domain Eukaryota; kingdom Metazoa; phylum Arthropoda; class Insecta; order Hemiptera; family Delphacidae; genus Laodelphax; species Laodelphax striatellus. The sequence goes on along the minus strand of CM029531.1, from coordinate 9,857,443 downwards.
AATAATTAAACAGCTGATTTGTGGAACTGAATTAGCGTAAACTTTCAAGAATAACCTAAACTAAGATTCAGTTTGTAGGTTAACCACAGTGAAAGTTGAATTTTCTGCATATGTAATAACACTATTTATCGATCACGTAAACCAAGAATAATATTTATAGCTAATAAGTTGTAAAAGTCAAGAATCACTAGAATGACAGTTCGTTTGTCGTTGCATCAGATCAAATGGTCATTCAATAATTCTGACAAAAACGTTTCTATTTTATTCGAACTTCTACAAAACAATAGTTCAATGCAATAACAGCTGATTTACGTTTTGTTTCTATTTTTTCAAGATAGACGATCATATGATCTAAATGTTGCTTGTCATCAGATTAATGAAAAGGTATTTTAAAAAGTTATTCTTGAACAAAAGGTTTTTAAAGACTGTTCTTTAAGACAAGCCTTTTGATTATTGTGTCAATCACTGAATTATTCGAAACATATTTTATTCGAACTATAAGTTTTATGACAACATTACTTCGTTAAAAACATAGGGACTGTTCTCAATATTAGTAGGCCTATCAAAATTTATCTCCTAAATTTCTTGGTATTTTGTACAATTATAATAACCATCATAACAAACTACTTGACCAAAATAGCCTGAAGTTTCTATTAAAATTGAATCCGATTAGCATTAAGGCAAAGTTTCTTGTAGCTACTATAATTTGTTTTTGAAAAGTAATTGGGTCGATACTTTAATTGGTCGGCTTGCATGTGTGAGTGATTTATAGAACGGGGCACGATATTTGCAAAATGAATTACGCTAAGTTGATAAGCGCGCGAGAGAATCTGGGCTGGAAAAGTGGTTTGTAGCTGAAGGCGAGGATTGAGTTAATTGATGTTACGAAATTTGTTGGTTGATTTCTAACGGGCGCTCGTCCTGACACGACGGCTACTGTCTCCCAACAATAATAGTGCGGACAGAGTGTTGGTTAGAGAGAGATTTACTGCAGACTGCTGGGCTACAGTGGCTACGACAGCACTGTGAGTTCGGCTGCGGCCTTATTCAAATGCACTGATGCAATAATTTAAGCGATGCCAGTTAAATAACGAGGAATGAGGGTATAAATCAGAGCGGCGTGTCGAGTCAGCTTGCTCTCTGGAGCGAACACGATCGTAGAAGTCGCACCTGATCGGAAACCAGTCCCAGTGCGGTTCAATGCGGTGCGGTGCGGCACTGTCAGTCTGTCCCTCCTGGGTACACGCCGAAAATTCACAGCGCTCGGCCCGCCCAGAGCCACGGCTGAACTGCGACCGGCTTCTCTGCACACTCTACTAACTGCTAGCAAAAAAGTATCTTGTGTTTAAGAATTATCGAGTTATCGGATATAAGAAGCGGCTAAACATTCTTACAGGTTTTTTATGATTTTAGGAACAGCCATAACCAGATAAAGTACCTTGTGCTCAAGAATTATCGATTTATCGTATATAAGAAGCAGCTAAACATCGGTTTATTTCTTACAAGATTTTGATGATTTTAGGAGCAGCCAGAACAAGATAGTTCGAAATAAGAAAGATGAGGATAAATCACTTATGTTTAGTTGCACCAATCATGATCAACTATTCCAAATCAGCTGATTCCATTAAGCTAGCAGTGTAGTGATCCTGGATCAGAATTGATCTTGCTTTGTGTAACACAAAATTGGAATATGATCACGTAAAGGACTTTACCTACAACGGTATCTATAGGAATCTTCATCTACTATTTTGTGTTATCATGTCAAAGAAATAATCTACCATGTTCCACTGAGGTTAAAATATTTTAAAAACATCTAGAACCGAATATACGAAAATAGTCCATATTATAGGTCTACACATTACAGCGCAATATCTTTAAACTATATGCCACATGAAACCAGGCTTATAGTGGAAGCGACAAAGCCTTATATTATTTGTGGAAGCGAATTGATGCCAGTAGGGCCAACAAAATGTCTCATAGAACAACGAAATGAATTTGTTATCTCGTTTCATGACATCCCTAATACCCAACACTTCTTCCACTGTATAATTAACATTAAATCCTTCTGAAGCTCTGTATAAATGAGTTCAATTTTTTAGTCAGTGTCAGTTACTTGCAAAACTCCGCATTCCATAAATCCAAGACAGAAGAAGAGCTGAAATCGTCTCTAGAAAATATGTCGCAGGCGACATGTTGATGACGATAAAGTTTAATATTGCTTATTCAAAAAACCTTGAGATGTTAAAAAAGCTTTGGAATTCAATAGTCTACAGAAAATAAAGCTATACAATTATTATATGCAGGCTACAGATCACAATAGTAAAAAACTTCGTTATTCATGTTCCAGGAGAAAAAAAATATTTCAACTCACAACTTCAGAATACGAGTTCTTAGAAGCTCCAAACCGGTGAAAAGTATATGGGCCTTACCTGAAACAGAGAAATGAGAATACAGTATGATCAATATGTGTATCAAATCCATCCTGTGCTATTTTCTATGATTATTAAATCTCAGTATGATCAATATATAATTATGTATCAATATGTTATTTTTTATGATTATTCAATCTTTGAAATTCTATCTTCTCATTTATTCTGAGTGGATTTTTCTGTATTATTCATGAGATTGTGTGCTTAAACAAAATACGGTACGAAAATTTAGGACTGAAGAAACACAACGCTAAAAAATCAATGAGCTTGAAATAGTTTAAGGAGTAGAATAAGAAATAATTATGTTTTCCCCCGATCAAGGAAAAAGGAAAAGTTTATTTATAATCAATCGCATTTTTTTGTGACCGAATAACATTAGTTCTACAGGTACAGATCTACCTGTACGCTAGATACAATGTCGAATTTGAAATATATTAACATAGCTGAAATGTATTGAAATAGACTAATATTAAGCACTGAGTCAGCCAATTTTTATTAAAATATAAAATTGAACATAATTCTAAAATAATTGAATATTTAAATAATATTATAATATTAATATATTAAAATAAAATGTCTTATAATTTTAATTTGTAGATGGTTTTTTTTCAGGACTTATGTATAAGAAGCATTATACAAAGCTGGTAGTGATGAATTAGTCCAATGTCTAATGGCTGACCATGCAAACTCCCCTGATTTCTCTTATCATTAAATTTCTCCTAGAAAATGATTTATGACCAGAAGGTAAATGTTAGGTGTGCGTTAGAAACAAATCTAATTAAAAAGTTGTTGGTACACAACAACTGCTTGATCTGAAATGTATTGGAATATAATTATCAATCACTGAGTCAGCCAACTCATTATTACTTATAATCATTGCCCTAATAAGAAGTTAGCGTTTTAATTAGTAGATGGTTTCAAGTTTTAGACTTATTCGAGCATTGTAATTGGTAATTTGGAAAATAGTCCATGTCTTGAATATGCAAGTTCAATTTATCATTAAAATTATAAATACTGCTTCAATGTATAGAAATAGAAATTTGTAGACTGTACCAAAAACGTCATGCTCTTGATAATCATATAGGACTTGTGTCAAAGTGACAGGAGGTAGTCAGTGGATTAACGTGTAAGTTTTAAGAGAGCTGCATGTTGCGAGGAATGACGACGATACTCCTCCCTTGTCAACGTACCCTTCCAGCGAATGAATTTCAACAGTGCCTAAAGGAATGTTCTCGCAGTAAAGAGGAATATAGCGTGATGAATATGTGACGTCAAAGTCACTAATTAAACAGACGGGAGCATAAAAAGCAGCACAGTTTTACCCCATGGAGGCGTTTGATGGAAGATGTCACTTTCAGCTCTGTAGACAACAGAAATGCCAACAATCAAATTTGATTTTTGATTTTTATTTTGTTAGTGCTCCAACTCGTTTCAGCTCCACTACCCAAGCTATTTCGATCATGATATAATTGATATGTCTCTCTTCTTCATCGTTCAAAATACATGCTGATTATGATTGAATTCTGAATTATGACTTATATGAATATTATGATTATGACTGAATACTGAAGACTGAATCCGATTTATATAAAGCCATTGATTTTAGATAGAAAATCTTCTTCCTAAATTGATTTTTTATCTGAAATCAATGATAAACACAATTTAGTGGTACTCCACACAGTACTTTATCTCATCTGACTGAAACATGATTCTATACAGTCCGTAGTTCCTTATCGAGTTGCATATTTCATAATTATAAACACCAAAAGTCCTTTGCTATATGGCTGATTCATATGGCTATTGATTCATTTTCATCTTTGATGATCCAAAACACACAATGTTACTCGACTCAATAGCCTGGCGTGACACATATTCTCAGAAACAAATAATTCACTAGACAAGATGAAATTGCGACTTCAATAACTGCTCCGATACCTTGGATTTATCTTTTTTCCCAGGAAATGCAACTTGAAGGCCAGTGAAAATTGAACGATTAATAATTTTATTAGGAAACTGAGAAATATCCAATATTAGTATATTCAATAATTATTATTATTGTTGATCACACATTTTGTTCTGGAGATTTATTATATCATTACATGAATATTTATCTGGATATTATCAATTTATTCAGATAAATTATGATATAATTAGATAAATATATCTGTAATAAGAAGACTTTCAAAATTTAGAATGCACTGAGAAAGTGTAGATCTATGAAAAGAGGTTTGGGATGAAACTCGGAATTAAGTACATTACAGTATTATATTTTTATTTTTATTTCCTCCTTGTATTGTCTTAATCACGTTTTCACCTTTAATGTATCATGGAAGTTTTTGTCTTGAACGTTTTTCTCGATTATTCGATTATCATGTTGTCTTCTCTCAACATCTCGGCGAAGAAAATGAGAAATAAAACGCATTTCCACCGCATCCGCACTTTCTTATATCTTACATCTTCGACGCCCTGGGCGGAGTACAATTCTTGTTTAAAAAAAACCCGATACATGCTGAGAGACAATGAGCGTGTCTCAAGAAAGAGAATGTGTGTGAGAGAGTCAGTGAAGAAGAGAGAGAGAGTGAGTGAGAGAGCGAGTGATAGAGAATAGGAGAGCTTTGCCATTAGTACCTTGCTAGCCCTCGGCTACATAACGATGTATATCGGATGGAACACATCAATTTTTGGAAAGCGCAATTTATTTCTCCCATGTCGGATTCCCAGTGCAAGACTTCATTCTCCCAAATCCTGGACTTGATTCACTAACCTTCATTCTCACTGGTCCTGAAATAACTAGCTCTATGTAACACATTTTCAAAATGGGAAGGAAAACGTTTATGCATTGATGAAGTTAGACGATGAGGAAGTGAAATGAGGTTTCGCAATCACTCTCAGAACCGATTAATTCCTTACTACATAGCTTTTTAATAGCTAATTTCATTCGATGAAGGCATTTTAATAATCAAGAGATCTTATTAGGTACCTATACAGAAGTAGGCCTAATCGGAAAGAACCCAATAATCAAGAAACCAATATAGTCTGTATAAATTGGAATTATAAGCTTTTAAATATGGATTAATCTCCTATCAGTAATTCAAACTATTCTAGCTTGTTGTTCAACTTCTTTATATCATACCCTATTAATATGAATGTTTGGATAAATAGATTTAAATAAAATTATACATATTATTTATAATTGCCGACTGAATTATAATTATATAATTTTTTATAAAATTATTATTGCAATTTGTTACATCTTGATCAATCATTAATCTCACTATTACATATCTCACAGAGTGTCAAATCTCTACATGTAGCCTAGATCGAGGTAGATAAATAAGTGATCTTTCAAAAACAGACAACTCAATCTATGGAAAGTAATTTTTTGTATTAATGTTGCTCATTTGTTATTCTGAATAACGAATTTGATCTTTCACAATCAAAAAACTCAATCTATGAAAAGTAATTCTCTTTCTATTATTGTGGCTCATTTGTTATTGTGAATGATGGATTTGAGAAGATATAGAGTAGAGCTGTTGTATAAGCTACTCATCTAATTGGAAAGTAGGCATTTGTAAATGTTTATGAATGAAAAGTTGATTGAGAAAAATCATTACATGAAATTAAATATCACAGACGCTTTTTAACATCTAACCAGAAAATCCAAGCAGTTCAGTAAGTATCCGCTAGGAGCAGCACGCTCTGAGGCTTACAATTTTCCAGCTGTTTACGGCACTGCATCGCACTGCTATCTGTTAGTGAAACTAGGAACTTGATCCTCACCAGCTGATTCGATTTCCTGATTTTCCCACAACTGACGTCATGGATTGCACATGCCTATTGATTAGCCCTTATCTTGATCCTAATCTATCCGAGCAAATCATTTTGCTTTATTCAAGTTCGGGCGAGTTCAATAATAGCTGATGAAACTAAAAAGCAGCCTTGGGATAATTATTCATATTGATAAAAAAATTATTAATAACAATAATAATTGTACTTTATTGAAAAAAGCATCGTAAGAATGCAGTATCGTTAAACAAATCGATCTATAAGTATTTCTCCAGTATGAGATATTTCTTCAGTATTTCCCGGTGGTTCGGAACCCACCTAAAGCTGTAGGTCCATTCATCTCTCATCATCATCCTTCCCATTACCCACGCACAAGCTTAGAGCTTATGTGGGCATCATCCCTAGCATAAAATAATGTAATCATTTAATTTTATGGCAATGAATCTTTGAGCTTCAAAAAATAATATACTCTATTAAATATAATATAATTAATTTACCATTTTCTCGGCTCTCTCATGAGTTTTACCATAAGCCATAATTATTCCATATTCTACGATTTGTAACTTGAAAGCCATTTAAATAACGATGAATTGGATACAAAACTACGTTCATGATACAAAAATTACTATTGTCACATGGACTTTTACAAATAGAATAAAATATTAGACGTGTATGTTGATAAGAATTTCATATGAATGATATTTTTCATAACAATATTAGAAGTGACTTAAATCGTAGTAAAGGATTTCTCAGTGTAGCCCACTCACAGTAGCCCACTCAGTGTGCGCTCACAGTTGGAGTGGAGCTAATATTTTTTAATCCCCTGTCCTCATCTCGTATTTTGTACATGGGTCAACTCTATCTTGTGTTCTCCATAATATGAAGTCAAATGTAAAGAGAAGAAAATCTAACAGAGTATTATGTCATTGACGAATGGGGAAGAGTTTCAGGTACCTCGATGGTTGTTGCTACAGAGCGTGCTTCATGATCATCGATGATGATTGCACCTCAATAATGAATGATAGATATGATCGATCACCTGACGATATGATAACTAGTAGTTCTGTGAATCGTAGACCTCACATAATTATCACAGCACATGTCTCATACCGATACATCATGCACAAGATGGGTCCTGTCAACTGCGCTAACAGCAAAAGTGAACTATTAAAAAGTAACATGCCACACCAGTCATTTACTGAGATACCTCAGTCTACTGTTTTCCAGTTCCTCAACTTCCCAAATCGAAGCTCGGAACATAAATATATAATAACATATTAGCTTTTCTCTTCATAGCTTTCACATAAATAGTTGATTGTTTTTGGAAAAAAATGATTTTATACTTATTGACTACAATACTTGAATAATTTTTTTTAGAGATATAATAGTTATTTATGTACCTACTAGTAAGCCCTGAGGGCTGGAGAACTATTAAACTTTCCTCTTTCTTAAAGGTAATAATGCTGATAATACATTGCTATGGGTAAATTGGTAAAAAATATTTATCTCTCAGTAGATTGAAACCTCTTGGAGAAACAGCGAAAAAGTTGAAAATTCATTATTTGAAAGGAACTTTTCCTTTCCTCAATTGGATGAAGCCGGAAACCTTAGAAAATAAATAAATGATTCGTCTTCTTTGAAAATCGCTTCTGAACTTTAACACTGGCGTTGGCAGATCATTGGATTCAAGCTCCCTTTGTAATGATAACCGAGGAATTATATCCTCCAGCCACGAATGAGAACGAGAACCAGGCATCAGTTGCTGCTGCCTTTGGTTTGATTATTCTAGTGGAAATATTGGAGCATGATGGAGAGTACTTCCTAGAAGTAACAAGACAACGATTAAAGATGAAGATTTATACTTATAACTTTGTACTTTTGTACTTTTGTACTTTTGTACTGTTGTAATTTTGTACTTTTGTACTTTTGTACTGTTGTACTTTTGTACTTTTGTACTGTTGTACTTTGGTACTGTTGTACTTTGGTACTTTTGTACTTTTCTTTTGTACTTTTGTACTTTGTACTTTTGTACTTTTGTACTTTTGTACCTTTTGTACTTCACATCAGTACTTCAGTACTTCTGTACTTCTGTTTCAATCAATCGTACCAAATTGAATTCAAATTTTCTTAGAGATTATAAACTAAAAATGATTTATTTGGCAAAAAAAAACAAATAAAATTATCAAGAAAGCTAGGGAATAAACAACACTGCGACCTGTTAAGTAATCTAGAATTATCAAGTCTAGGCTTATTAGAATTAAAGTCTAGAATTATCAAGTCTAAGTCCAAAGAGTTACAAGAAAAGTTCAAAGCAAAAATGCATTTTCACAAAACCAAAGAGCAGAAAAACTTGTGCTTGAATAATTTCGACAAATCACATCGGAATTTTAAAAAAACTCTACTGAGCAATAATTGCATATACTGAAAATAATTAGTGAATTCCCATTCCTAAGCAATAGATTGGACTACGGGATTTGTGTAAGGCATTACGCGTGTTAAATTATTAGGAATAAATTTGTGTTGATTTATATTGACGGTGATTTTTCAAGCGTGTGATATTAATCACTGAATGGTTGGATACTGAGTGCAATACAAAGCCATCATGAACATTTCACTGAACTAATTGCTCTTGATTGTACCTAGCCGTTGCCTAAGTACTGTTTCGACAATGTAGAACCAAACGCATATACATGAATAATAATCTACTTGTGCAAATGTGAGTGTGATTGCAGTATTATAGGTATTTCATGCCATATGTGTATATGTACACTCTGATATGCGATGAATATATATGATGATTTCCCAGCAATTTTCTGGAAAGGGAATGAAAATATAATTATGCTGTTTGGTACGTGAATCAGAATCAACTCGTCGTGTAAAACCTGAATCAACTTGAAAAAGTGGAACACCACTTCTGAAAACAATCGAAAGCGACTAACGATTTAGCTGTCAGACTAGGACTCAAGTGTGCGACTAGGTCACCAAACCCAGCTACTATGATTGGTTCGCAGTTTTTCAATAGTTAGCACTTTTGGAAAGGTTTGGCTAGAAGAGAGTCTATAAAAATGATAGGAAAAGTCAGAATGTTACTCGATGTAATAAATAAGACCACTTTAATAGAAAACGTATTATAGTAATATAATATGAATAATAATATATAATATAATACATATATGACATATGATTATAGAACATAAAAGGATTGACATTAGGCAGACATTAGGCGGCTGGCACATCGGAGCAATAAGCAAGTAGCGACATGCAATAAGCAATTTATAATACATTAATTATATAATACATTATGTATTATACATTATACAATCATAATACAATATATATTATATTCGGTATGCACTCTCACACACACACAACCAATTAGCGAGAAAACTTAGTTGAATTTAGTTTAATTACAGAAGTTCTGCAGAACCTTAAGAAATAGTTGAGTCAAATTCCCTGGATACTCATCCTGTCAAAGGAGAAAGCACATATGATATTCTGACTGCGAATGTCCAATGCTATTCCTGGAACTCAATAATTCAATTGAGAGAAGTTTATGAATGAGTGCTCTGTTGACAATATTTGGGCAGTTGACAAACAACTCTTTCACACAAGAAGAGCATCATCAAATGCAGTTCAAAGCAGTAATTACAAGCAGAGATAGAAGGCCAGTGTGAGTTTATACATGTGTATTGTTTGTATGCATTTGTTTTGCACGATATACAAGTATATTGGCGCAACGGAAAGGCATAATATCCAGCAAAGCGCGCATGGCTTACGGGTGTTTGTATAATTTGTGGCTATGGCAGAGCTCGACGAACTGACCTATGCGAGCTGAGCGGGACAACAAACTCAGTCCTCTGTCCCCTGCCCTGCAACTGGACATCTGGCGACCCGCGTTGTCATGGCAACATGAACTTGTGCATTTACGTGGTGGATTTCAAATTCGAATTAATATGTAAATGACCCAGCCCGCATGTCACTGTACTGCGTGTGATGATTAATAATTGTCAATTACAATTATTTCGAAATGTTGTTGGAAATCATATCAATGTTGTTACAACAAATCCATGATGATAAAAATTAATCCGGTACACAGAATGGAGTTTTAATCATCGGGAGTAGGCCACTGTAAGGCAAGCTTGTCATTCATGGAATTACTGATATTGTAGATGTTTTATATCGCTTGTGAAACGTTGGCAGAAGGACATCACTGAAACCAATGATCGACACCACTATAATAGATTTCAAAAAAAAAGTCTCCAACAATTTTTCAAATTTCAATTTTCAATTTTCAAATCTAAAAAAATAACCAAATCTGACAATGTCAGATAATGAAGCCCTCTCTGCAAGAAGATTAGTAGACCAAGAAAATTCCGTTTATATTTTTAATACTTGATTTTAGCACAGAAAGCAAATAAATTAATTTTCGGTGACTGTATCCTCAAATGATATAATCTTGCAGGATATTGCTTGAAAGAAAAGTTTGATTAAAGTGCGTGAGGTTTAGTGATCTTTGAAAATGAAAGACACTTTTTCAATATTATTAGTGACTGTTGGAGCCCCTTTCTTTTGATAGAGTATTCAATCATTCTGTATCATTCACAGTCACAGAATTAAATCTTGCGATTAGTATGTTACAGAAAGGTTGAGTCATTCCACTAAACTAAATTCGTGTTACAAATAAAGAATTGATTCAAAAATATTATATTCAATTCATACTTTAATTGGCGACTTCAGAATATTATTGTTTTCAGAAACATTCAATTCCCGTGATTTGACTCTATAATGATAAATCCACGATTAAAAGACCATTATTTGAAATAGATAATTTCAACTAGTCATGTCAATTTCTCCTGAATATCCATTAACAAATTATAATATGATACTGTACAAGAGCTTGACAAATGGTTCAATAACGGTGACATATATTGCAATATACTCATATCCTATCAATGACCGAATCCATGTCGAATAATCAAACTTTGAACAAGTTGTGGGGAGACCGACGCCGATCGATGTCATATATTACTTCTAGATGAGCCGTGTTGTAGGTGCGCAGAGCTTCAAGTGTGTTGTGTCTCATTGGAATCCGAACTTTGGAGCACCTACCGCATTACATGTGAGTGAGCTCTTCTTGTTCAAGCTCCAACTCACATGAGTAGGATGCTGTGGAATAGCTGGTGAATGCAATACTGTGGAAGTTCATGAGCTGTGTACTTCAAGCGCGAAATAACACTGATGGTGCGCAGCAAGTCCTTTGTTATGTGACTGCAATGCATGAACTACCTTTAACCTGATGAGGTTGAAAAACAAGCTGGGAATTAAGGAGAAGCATCCACTTTAATTATACTCGCTGTTTTGAACAAGCTACGAAGATTTCCTTGAATAGCTTATTTCAAAACATAATTTTTCAGGTTTCTGATAACAATATTATGAATGATTTTTGCATTCCCAATAACAAATCATTATTTGAATGGAGGTGTTTCTAGCTTCATTTATTTTCCTCAAATCATCAAGCCATCGTGAATAGCGAAAGGAAAGTCTCTCCTTATGATAATCATTTATAATTCTGCATCTCTGCAATTCCATCCATTGGAATGATGATTCGAATTCTATCAGGTGCAGTTCACTTGATAATAGTGTAATTCTAGATAGTCATAAGAGCTGTCCTACGGTTACCCATTCTCACCTGATAATGGAGAATGATTCTTTTAGTCTGAAATAAAAAATAACTCAACTTGGAACAGAAGAAGGAAAAAAGGAAGAAGTTGAAGAAGAATAAAAATAAGAAGAAAAAAGAAGAAGGAGTTATTAAACTCCTACCAATATATGAAGCTATCAAAGCCTACAATACATAAATTTTCCTCAATTGCTGAGGTGCATCGATAATTATTGTATCCATAATAGCTGTTTTTCCTATTTATTTTTTTTATTGAGTATAATAACCTGAAGTTCTGGCATGACTCTAAAACTTACTGGAGTAAAATTCTCATTTTCTATGATAAATTGGAAAAGTAGTTCTTTTTGAAGTTCGAATGGTGATGTAGAGCTATTTGAGCAATGTCTGTCAAAGCTACACAGAACGTGAGGTATCAATGACCCGCCCAGCTGGTAACAAACCGAGCTTGAAATTCGGAGCTCAATTTCGGTCTCTCGTACCGGGCTGCGACAAGCTGGAATTGAATTGATTGAATCGCTGGAGGCATCAGAGGAAATACGGGTTTAGGTGGTATCAACATATATTGCACTTACCTACCACAAACCGCTTTACTCAATGTACAAAGTCACAAAACTCTTTCTCCATTTCTCCATTCATAAGCTTTGCGTATCAGTTCTAGTGTTAAATATTATTATTTAGCATTACACATTTTGTAAGTACATGGCATGTAATCATTGGTCATGCATTTTGTAGAGAAGTAGAAAAAGTCGCTTAAGCTAAGTTTCTGATTTGAAACTAAATAGGATGAAAGACTTCATTAAATGATTTGTACAGTATTTAATTCTTCAAACTTTTCTTGTCTTTTTCCTATCGCTTCAGGTGATTTTATTTTGTGTTAAGAAACCCTCCAGCGGTCCGTAAGTAGTAGGCTATCTCACATTATGGAATTTATGATCTTAGTAAGTTGATTTACGTTTGTTCTTTATTATTTTGTACAATTTATACTGTATGGTTATTATTTTGTTGTTTTTTTAAAATGTATGTGAATTTTAATGTTTCTATTGAGGATAAAAATTCAATTCGAATTCAATTTTATATAGCTAAGCATGCTTCCGTAGCTTTGCAAAATGATATATAAAATTGACTCCATGTGTTTGTGAATGGATGATCAAAAATTATTTGTTGTTTGAAATTCAAAATTATTTGTACAGCTTTCCGCTCACTTTTTCTATGCATGTTTATTAAGTATAATTAATCCTCTAGCTAGCCTCTCATGACTCCCCATTGATAAAACATACATGTTAAAACATGATAAAACATAAAACATGTTGGTTCTCCAACATGCTTTCCAAGTCTCTTGAAGTGGCCTACCATTGTTCATTTGGCATGTGAGCGTTTTCCATCAGGTGGCATTTTGCGGCTGACAATATTGATGGCGCCCGAGTTTACAAACAGAACGACCCTACATGTACAACCATGTGCATATATGGGACAAATATACATGTATAGTGCACTGCACACGTTTCGCGATCAATTCGTAAGAGCTCTCCAGTCTAGGAAGCTCCAACAACCAACACAGTACGTCTGCCACAGCGGAGGCATTTGCATTGCCATTCAATTTCATGCAGATACGACTAGCAACGATTCACATTGATATGTATGAGCTTTAGCCAAGGCGCACTCTACGCTATTCTATCTTCTACGTACGGCAGTCTGAAGGCGTGGCCCAGAATTGGTCTGCGATGCTGTGTGCTGTGCTGTGCTGTGACTGAGTATGTGACAAATTGTCGACTGTCTTCAATCATGTTGGTTATCATACGTATGCTGGAATCTGAACAATCTTCTGTTGGCTGTGGAATTCAAATTACATTATATCCGTTGAAACTTCATCAACAATAATAGCACTATCTTAGGCTTCATCTTATTAAAATTAGATGTGTACCAATTCTAAGTGATGAATTTTATAGTGATTGAACTCCAGTTCAACTCCAGGTTCAAGATGTCAGCATAAACTAACCAAAGATTTGGATTATCTCTGTTGTCAGCTTTCAGGGGCAAACCCAGAAATTTTTCCCGGCCTTGTGGTGGGGAAGTTTTGTAAACCACCGTGGAATTTACAATAATATATCGTGAAAATACATTTATGTAGATCATTCCATTATTGCATGTCGATCATTCCATTAGGTTCCAAAATTTCTGGAGATTTATCCGCTGGGTTTGCCCCTATTAACTTTCAGACACAAGTATAGTGAAAGTGCAATGAAAGTTGAAAAAATTGCAATTTTTTGTACCAAATGAGTTTTTAAAGGCTCGATTATGTTGATCCTAGGTTGTGATGGTAGGTTTATTTCCTCAGCTTAGAAGAAATAACTTTTTTGCACAGTTTCACTCTCAAATGAGTTTTTTAAGGCATGAAAATGATGATCCATGGTTGTGATGGCAGTCCGTTCAAATTAGAGCCAAGACTTGTTTGTGCATGGTAGTAGTTACGTGTTTATGACGTTTGCTCGATCCGAATGGCTTGTCTGATAACAAATGACTACCGAGCCATTAGGAACAACTTCAATTGGAATAAACAAAGTTTTACTACTGTTTGTAGCATCTTGACAGCTTCATTAGTGAGGGTCCGTTAGTGCTAAGTTCATTTTGAGGACAGCGCAAACTGCCCCTACCCCTCCCTCCCATCTTCTCCCTCCCATCACCAACTGAACTGAGTTAGTGATGAAAAAACGAGTAGATTGGAGGTTTTGTAAACAATTTCATCCCTAGCTCATCGTTTATTAGTTCAGTGATGATTATGTCAACAGGAGAAAAACGTCTGAAAGCTGAAATTCTGTTATTGTGAAATAGTCTTTATTCTTACAGTTTTAGTTCGGCCCTAAATTTATAAGATAAAAATAATTAATGAATATGAATAACTTCAATACTACTCCTTTACATATAAATCATTTGTAGGATATGAATTACTACAGTTACTGCTCTATTCTGAGTCTATATTATCAGATAAAAATCGTTAGCTCTTCCAATAATACTGCTGCATAAAGTACATTAATATATAGCCAAGTTCATTACTGCTAAATAGTGCATAATAACAATTATTTTGAGTGGAAGTGTGACAATACAGTGTATTAATACAGTTTTTTTGTAGCATCTTGACAGCTCCATTAGTGGACGGTCAGTAATCACTTTTTCGAAAAGGATTAGGAAAAAATTGAACATTATCATAATTGAACCTATATTTGAACCTGGACATGAACGCTATAACGCGCTGAGGTGGAAAACTACCTTCCTTTGGGAACATATATCTCTTCGATCCGACTACGGAAACATTTTTACTGCAATCTTGTTTCTTTTTTCGTATCAATTTCCGTTTTACGCCGGTGATTCAAGATACACTGTAGCTGTTTAGCCTATCTGATTCCTTTTTTTACCAGCTTTCTCTGTTACTAGGCAACTTCATCACACTTGAACTACATAGCTTGATACACAGCCCTGAGCTAGTTACCCTCTTATCAATGCAAACGCTTCTCAAGACTTGATTAATGAAGACATCTGTCCAGAGAATCTGTGTGCATGTCTCGAAGACAAATGGAACGCCACCTGTTCTTACTATCATTGTTCATTCTCTCATTCACGTCTTCACTCCAATTCTTCATTGCGTCTAAACTTCCTGATCTTTCTTCTCTCCGGTGAATACTGTTTCTAGAATATTTTTGTTTCTAATATTATCGAGCTGGGGTACTAGAAAAAATCTAATATATATCGTATCGCTTTTTATTGGTGTGGAGACCCTTACGAGTAGGTTCCACCTCGCCTTATTTTTGTGTCGGTCACCCATACAAGAAATCGAAAATCTCAAATCATAATAATATCCTTTTTCTTTGAATTTTGCTTTTTTTGAATTCCTTCAAATCCCGGTTTCCCTCCTTTTTTGGAGACACTATTGTAGAAAAACTTACCACCCCTCTGGAGGTTGAGTTTGTGAGAGGCCCTGCAAGTCCTTACTGTACGGTATCTTATAATAGATAAAATAAGGATAGGCTTGAATCATCATTCTCTATGTTAATACAGTACGTGAATTCATTACAATGAATCAAGATAGGCCTATCACCTTGAAAAGTGTCTGTTTATTCATATTTGTTTAATAAAAATATTTAATAATTTTTCCCCGTTGAAACAGCTTGTTGAATGGGAGGGATTTGTGCTACTCTACTAGAACTATAAAAAAAGCGGCGTCCTAACCGTGTTCTGAACGTAGTGTTCTAATGGAGAAGCTAGCAATTTATTGAATGGAGTTGGAGTTTAACTAATAAGAATTTCAATTTGTGAGAAGGCAAGGAATGGGTACTCATCTCATGGGTAACTGGCAGTATATTTTTCGAAGGATAGAACAAGATTTCTAACGATTATTGAGGGTAATTAGGCAGTCGGCTCTCTCAAGAGGAATGAGCGTCAGAATGAGGCAATGGCTATGGGGAGGAAAGTGAAACTTTTTCAGAGTTTATCTTCATTATTATCATTATCCAAAAACAGCAGGGTAATTTGCATTTCTATGAATGTTTTCAAGTTGATAAGATGAGGAACAATAAAACTAAATTATGGAATTTCTCTACTCAGTTTCGTATTGTAAATTTCATTTTTTGTAATCTTTAATCAAAATTATATTATTGTAGTCTACTCTCATTTTTTCATTGGTTTGTCTCTAAAATGTGATATAAATAATTCATTCAATAATCCTCACATACTGTCTAGTATTCATGATAATATGTATCAAATGTACATCCTTATATCTTAGCCCCGATGAATTTCGGAAATCAATATTACGGTTATTTCTCCTGAAATTGAATCCGATCAATTCATTATTAGTTTGCTGCTAATCGGAATCTTAATCTCAATTTAAAACATGTTATTTAAGTTATGTAATACTACAAATGATTTCAAATTCATTTATAATATTGTAGAAAATTTAAAGTTACAACTATAATATATTTTCTAGTGAAATATAAACACTTCATCAGTTATAAAATCTTCCCCTTTTTTCAGTAGGCAGTATGCGTTCAGCTTCTGTGCTTTCTTTCACGTACAAAAATGATTACTTTTCTTCTCTGAAATATTAAACCCTATTTTTGCCAGCTTGATCTTTCTATAATCATATATCCAAAAGTTAAATTGTATGATCAATTTTCTTGACCGTCTTGAAATTCTATACTTTTTCGATTTTACCCCGGAATCTTAATCTCAATTCTCAGTGTTATTTACAAAGTATTTGTTACACCGAAATGCCTTTATAATGTAAATCAATTATGAGATATCGTAGAATATTTCCAGTGTGAATCTAATGAGTGCAAATCAGTTATAAATATACTTCAATAGAAAAATATTCTATTCTATCATAGAGAGAGCATTACGCAAGTATATAAAGTTTTCTCCATGATTCTACTTAGTTCACCTACAACATAATGTATTTTGTTATATACATTTTGAACTAAAGCCACGATTGCTTAAAGAGACTAGAGCACGAGGTTATTATTAATATTGATCTCTCTAATTTCAACTAATACTATCTTGTTAAATCAATAGTCCTATTGCATGAAGCTGCTCGTGTTATTCAATCCAGTAACTTTGATAGAGTTTGAATAACTTGTGTTAATCAATTCAATATCTGCAACCTGCATTGCAGTGACCGTCTTGTAAACCTGGTTGTCCTTCACAGCTCCCATTTCTAACTTTGATTTTAATTTGAGCCGCGATCTGTCGGTTAGTTGATGCCGTGAGTTCAACAGTTGTCCCATAATCTATTTGTCCCAAACTTCAGTTTCTCACTTGTTAGCTCTAAGTGATAACATCGATTGTTCCAAAACTATGTCAATAACGCAGGCTGTGATAATGGAAAGCTGGGCTTGTGTTGATGAAGAACAAGGCTGCTTATCGTTCGGCTTTTGCCGTTCAAGCCAGCAATTGATTACCTAAAGGGCGTTTCAATTCACCCTTTTCACTGGAAGCCGTTAAGTAATGTAACGTGACATCAATGGATGGTCATGGGCCTTCCTGTTTCGGGCAATCCTTTCAAGAACACAGATGCTGTGAATTGAATTTCTATCTCAACTATCAAAGAGTCATGTGTCCTTCGATAATTATATTACCAAATATTTTTGATCAAGCCTATTGAAAACTTTTTACCTCTTGCAATTTGTTTAATGTTTTATAACATCCTTCACAGAAACCTTTTCTCATAATATTATGGAAAAATATTCCTATAGAAAATCAGAGATGGAGTTTTTATTAGAAGAAAATACAATAAATCACATCTTGAATACGTGTGATGTGAATCTGTTTCTCCTTTCTTCAATAAATTAAATAATCAAGAAAAGCAACTAGCTTGAAATACTTAAATTATTCAATTGAATCGATATTCGATTATTACCATTGCCACCTATTCGATTACTACTCTATTGCCACCATAAAAAAATAATAGGAACGACCAAAAATAAAAAATAATCAAGTATAGTAATAACTTTTATCAATAAATTGTAAACGAAGAGCTTAAAAACGATCAGTTCATATAATTGAGAACAAACAATACGATTGGGTCAGTGGATTTATAAAGGAAAATACGAGACTATTCTCTCTTTTATCGTTGGAAATTGAACTGAGTTACGATTGAAAGAAATGGTTCTTCAGTGGCTTTACAACAAAACTAGGAGACTCCTAGTCGATAAACGGAATTCCAGTCCTTATATTATTTGGAGTGTTCCCAAGAGACGCGTTCAATAATGTTATACACGGTTGGAAGGGCAAAAGCAACTCACACCAAATGCGTGTAGCTCAAGAGAACAAACATGTTCATGAATACAAAACAAACAGACGTCCGAAAATGTAACTGGAACATGTTTTCAGGCAGCTACTCAAAATTTACTCTAAATTCATTCTATTGTATCTCGTACGGGCCCTAATTTCGTTGAGAGTAGATCAGAGTACTGAGTCAGAAAGCTGACAACAAGCCGACTCTTGTGAAAGCTTCAAAAGTAATCAACTAGGAAAACATAAAGTGAAGTGTGTGAGACTGGTGGGGGGAGGGGGTGATGAGTGAGTGAGGCAAGTGTGTATTTCTGTTGAGTGGCTCCATTTTGGCGTTACAGGTGACTGGAGTGTCGGAATCGAATTAAAGGCCCAGCCAAGGAACGTGCAGGTGTCAGCTTCCACTAATTGTTTGGCGTGCTTCACAAACACAATGCAGAGCAATATTGCTTGTGACAGAATGTGTGTGTGTGTGTGAGTGTCTGCAACATACTCATGTGTATTGGATTGTGATTAAATTTGGTTGTGTGAATGAAACCCAGGAACTATTGTTGGTACAGTTGAGATTTGACTGGAAGAAAGGCTTGTTTGGCTGACTATGATTCAATATGATCGTTGTTAAGCTAGTCAGAAGGCCTGTTTAAACTTCGACCATGTATAGAATGGTCTTCTATACATGATCAAAGTGTTTAAACTACTACAATATGAAACTATACTATAGATGTCAGGAAGATTGTAAACCAGACAGAGAAACATCTGGCTTATAAAGAGAATAAGAAGTATTGTGCGACTTCTATGACACATACAATAGAGAAAAGGTACCTAAAGTTATATCATTGTTTACATAACTCAGTCCACTTGTTTGATGGATGGAATCTCAGAACTCATGAGAAATACAAAATTATGTTTGAAGAACAGTACAGTATGATCTATACTATTTGTATACTATGATCATCATGAAAAGAATAGAAATGGTACTTGCATTGATAGAGAAGAAGAGCTGACAATTTTCAAATGAAAAATGATTGATAATTTGAATTATGTTGAAAAAACCATAAATTTCATCTAATATTCCTTTGCAACTGAGGAACTGACAACATAAAAACATTTATTTATTACCTAGTCTTCAGCTTTTAGGAGGATACTTCTCTGCAAACTAAAATTTGTAAGCCAAAATTTTCAATATTAGCTCTTCTTCAATAATATATTACAACTATTGAATCGAATATGATACGAGATTTCCAAATGAATCACCCATCGTTTCATTATCTATTGTTTATGTTGAACTAGAGGTTGTGTTCCTAAAGACCAAAACTCATTTAAAGTTGAGACAGTTTTTCACAGGCAGTACAGTTAATGAAGTATATCCAGAAGTACAGGTACATGAAAAAATATTTCAAAGCCTAGCTCTTTTAGATGAGATTTTTAAATTGTTATTTGTTCACCCCCTGAAAATGTATTCAATATTATTATAAGCTCCCCATGCATCACAAACTCTACACGATATTGACGCAGGCTATTTGCGATATTATGGAAGCCAGCAATTTTCGAGGAGGTTATTGGATGATTATAATATGAACGTTGTAACTAGTGAGCTTCGGAGCGAATCGATCACTGACTGTAACTCCTGGGAGTGAGTCAACAAGTTTCCATTCGGGCGATATATTATGCCTCTATCACTTTGAACGGTGTTACAGTATGGAGAAACTGTTGACACCGAAAGCATCCAAGTTCAATGTTTACAATAATTTCAATGAATGTATGCGCAAGTTGACGCCTGAATCGATCTCGTTGCAGCAGGGGTGGAAGGGGGGGCGCATTGCCACAGCTATCGATCATTCTCGCTTGACAAGTGCCATGTGACAACTTAGCTGCCTCAGCAGAACACCAGTTCACTGCAGCAGAGTGATTATAAAAAATGGCTAAAATGTGAACCGTAGTTCAGCAAACTTTAATGAACACGATAGCAGGTTATTCATGGATTAATGGGTGAGAAGATTAGTCGTCTATTGAGAACAATATTGAGCCAAGTGATTTATAATTGGGAAAGTTTGAAGAGACTACCCATACTGGTTTAATATCTTGGACTCTTTTTCATATGAGCGAATGCTAAGTTTTTCATGTTTTGAAGAACAAGAGAACAAAATTATTTCATAGTCATGCACCAAATATGCAATCCAAAATGACCACCAAACTTCCATAGTGGTAGATGTCACTCACCACAGGATTAGAATTCAGTAATTCTCGAAATAAAATTAACACTTGCATCGGAGATATTGTGGAACTTCTCCATAGTAGGTAAGAATGAAAAACAATTTCGTCTATTCCATACTGAAGATGATGCCATGAGCATCGAAACTTGAGTTTGTTTTTAAATATATTAATTACCTACTTTTCTCAAAATATATTTTTCTTTGAACAAGTAGTTCAATAATAATCAGATTGAAAATGAAAATAAAATGAAATATAATACATACAAAAACCAATAACTTATAGCCTACAATAGTAACGATTTCATAATACCGAGGATCTAGACGTTCTTTCAGCTAAATTTATATTGTGAATCTCAATTCAATTGATTCAAAATATTAGACCGACTTTCTCTCCAAAGATCATCTTTATACAAGATCGATGTTATAATGATTATAGGCTACTTACAATTCCATTCTCAATGAATTGAACCTAGAAATGGATGGGCTCGGGCTGATGTTTCTAAAGCAGGAATGTACATACCTGAAAAAGAAAAAAATAGGTTAATAATTGGATTAAAGTTTCTAAAAAAAGACTGAGATATCAATGATAATTAGGGAGAGGATGAATTTTTCCTCCTGGCATTGAAACATATATTTTTGTTCGAAGAAACAAAGTTTATAAACTCCATAGTAACTCATAATGACAAGAACAACAGAAATTGAAATTGCTATAAGATATTCATGTTAGCATATTCCATTCGGAGAGCTAATTAGTATTTTCAAATACTTTTGAATATTGTTTTCCAGTGAAATATTTTATGGAGCCCTGTTTATATAGATGTCATATATAGATTCCTCACTTATAGATTAACTCACATAAATAGATTTCAAAATGTGTAGTTTTCATCAGAATTTTATCTTACAATTTTTATTCATTAAACTGAGTAGAGAAAACTGGCTGAACTAATTAAAATGGCTAGAGAGTATGGCAAGTATCAGACAATTCAAGCAGTTAAATTATTTTAGTGTAATTTTGGCAGAAATTATGATAAATGGACTTTCAAGTACTCTTCATGAATGAAACTTCGAACCCATGCTTGAAGGAGTAGTGATACCAGCCCGCACAGCAATCTGGACACTACATAACAATCATGACTAGACTCAACACAGAACGCTCGTGTGGCGAGGGAATGGCGCATAGAGATCTTCAATATTACTCTTCGTTCATAGATGACTATATACTCTACTTTCTAAGGCTAGGCGTACACCGGTTAGTCAAGACAAGACAAGACAAGATTAGTCACAGTAATTCACATAGTTGATTATGAAGCAGCACACACCGATGCAATGACTAATCGGTGTGTGTTGCTTCATAAGCAACTATGTGAAGTACTGTGACTAACGTGACTAATCTTGTCTTGTCTTGTCTAACCGGTGTACGCCTAGCCTAAGTCACAAACTATAGTTCGAATGGCGACTGCACTACAATATCTGCTTAGTTTCGAATGACTAATTCTCAACAATTCCTATAAGAGTTCCTACAAGTTTCCTGCAAACTTGTATTTGAACCACCAAGCTGTTCCCGTTTTGAATGAGGGTAGAATGCTCCAAGTGACTGAAATATCCTCCTCTGGTTCAACACAATGACTGTGATTGAGTCGGAGATGAAGCCCCTACGAGAACTGCAGAAAAAATTCTAAAGACAAGAATCTCATTACTAAGAGTCTCAGCGAATCATGTAGCGATAGAAGTAAGACGACTTTAGATTTTACATGGAAGAGCACGAACGTAGAAAGTTTCTTGAAGCCTTACAGTACAGTCAGTTCAAACTTGTAGAATCTGAGTTTACTTCGATTTCAAGAAGAGATACTTGGAAGAGAGAGTGTCATTAAGAGTCGGTGTTGGATGAGTGAGGTGGAGAGAGAGATAAAGGAGAAGAGAGTTATCCGAGAGAGTGAGAAAGAGTGAGAGAGGAAGAATGAGGGAGAAAGAGTGAGAAGGAGGGAAAGAGTGAGAGAAAGAGAGTTATTGCGAGGAAGAGAGAGTTGAGAGAGAAACCCGAGTTGAAAGCGAACGCTGTGAGATCATGTAATATGATTTCCGTTGATGGGTAAAGCTTGCCTGAGCTAAAGCGCACACACAATCAAGCTACAATTTGATCAACTGCAATTATTGATTAGATCTTTTTTCCCTTGTAATGTGATTGGTTTACTTGCAAACTCATTACATTTGTAATTACTTTTGTTAAGTGGGATGGAATCAAGTCTATCATTGGTGTTCAATAATAATTTATTGATTGCGTTTTAACGTTGAAAGAAAGAACGAACGTGATTTCGTGTCCAGTATCAATGCATTGAACTCACTCAACTTTTTCCTCATTGCAATCAGATCTATAGAATAAATTGAGATCAGAGTGGTAGAAAGTGATTGAGTTTACAATAATGATACTTATCTATAATAATAATTACAGTATATATCTGTGAATCTATTTTCATTGTTAATCAAATTTTAATCTATTTAAATTGCTGAGAAGACAAAGATCAAGTTCCCCGCACAAATCATTGAGTTAAATTTACAACATATACACACCACAATGACAATCTGGACCTTCATTGAACCACAGTTTGGATACTGTGACAGATTGGATAGAGGAGGTCTTGTGAGCGAAATGTATAGGACAAGGTTTTGGCCTGGACAAACTATATTAGTGTTGATCAGAGAAGACAACTAAAGAAGTGAAACTTTGAACCAATTAGGTATTCATGATCGCAATAGCATTCTATGATAATTAATTACTAACTTTCATAGCAGTAAGAAAAGTACTGTTCCTGTAAGAAGAAGGTAAGATGGAATTAGAAGAGGATATGATAGTAAAAGTGAACTCATTATGAAAGTTATTACCATTTTTAGTTCATTATTTTGAATCAATGAATGTATTTCTGGATATCTAATTAATATCTATATATTAATGAAATCTATAATTACTCCTCATTCCCCCTTTTCCGTCTTCTATGGAATTCTCATAATTCTGCTGCTATAAAGTAACTTATATGAAGAGTGGAATCGGAATATATTTGTTAGGACATCACATTGATTCAGTGTGAAGTAACATGATCGTAAGGGGTGGAATAGATTTACAGAATCATTTTGCTTCTCCTGATATCTGTCACGTTCCTTAGTAATAATTATGTATGCAGGAGAGAGAGCTGTAACGCTTACAGAACTGCTGAGTGGTTCTTGTAACTTACAAGGGTGTTATATACCCCAACCCAGCCTATTCTCAGAGGACTCGTACATACAAAACACGAGCTCGAGAGCAGGACGTGACTATATTAGGCTGTTGTAAATCCGATTTTGTATCAATTTTATAGTCTCGTGTCTCCAAATTACTTTGATACACTGCTCTTGGGAATGTAAATATCAGGAATGAAAATATATCATAATGAGTATAATATTCGAATGATAGCCTAATCCCAATCTCATAACAGAAAATTGTCTTTATAAGAAACCTTGAAAACAATCAATTACAAATGTCGATAACCAGTGATTTATTAGTTTAATCAGTACTCCGTACAATTGTTGATAGTTCAATGATACAACACAGTTGATTTCAAACCGTCTCAGTACAATCACTGTAAAAAACCACATGAACGGAGAGTAAGCCGAGAGTAAGCGATTTGTATTGCTTCTGACTCTACGTAACTTATTTACTGTTAGCAGACTAGAAGATTATTATAACATTTTCAACTATTTTCATTGATATGTATCATCTTCATTACGAAAAGGAATTTTATTTCCCAAAAATACAATACACTGTACATCACATGAAAAATCCTTAATTGCAAAATTCTTTTCAATATTCATTACATAGGAACAATCTAAGAATATACTTCTGTAATTGGAATTTTTTTTTTAATTGTTACTATAGCACCTAGTCAAAGACTAATAAGCTATTCTATTTTAACTTAAAATGTAATAAGAAATGAAATTTTTTTTCTAGAATCTCAAACCTACTTGAACTTTTGATTTAATATAGCAAGATTTGAATGTAATATACTCTCAAATTCACAACGTTTCTCACAGTTTGGCTTGTCGAACGCGTTTTGAAATTCTATTACATGCTTTTTAGAACATTATAAATGAGATCTCGAATACTTCTAGGGTATTACACTCTATCCTTCAATTAACAGAAGCAATGCAACATTACACAATTAGTAACAAGGTAGAGAGCTCTTGTGTTATACTAGTAGTTGTACAAACATTTGGAATGGAGTTCTATCCAGCTGAGTCTCAGTTGTCCACTATTTGATCCGGAATCATTGAGACCGTCAAACGGAACGGAACCATCGATTGATGTCCGTTGAAAGACAAATACACTTGTCCGGTTCACAGCTGGAAATAATGGCATTTGCCTCCCCACACCATGACATTTTTGTGTCAATGTGGCCCCTATGGGAAACGTTAATTCACATCCAATTTCGACTGCTGCACTGCAACAGGCGTAGTATTTATTGAATTATTAACGTCGGCTACCTAAACAGGCTTTACGGATTAACCGTGGGGGGATGGGGCACGGTGTAACAATGACCGAATGCGTTGGAATGCAGTGGAGAGAAGGGTGGGGGGAAGACAATCGCTAACCATGGCTATGCTATGCTCGGCCGGTGTCAATTAACGTGCCAACGTGACGCGTGTAGAGGGTGAGATGGCGAGGTGCCACTGAGCATGACTCCAGCCTCTACCGCTGTTGCTGCTGCTGCTGTTTCTGCTGCTATTGCTGCAATTTCGGACGGCGGAACCTGTCCTATCCCAGCTGGCCACAGCCAGACCTGCTTGTTAGCGCCTCAATTGAATGCTCTGCAGCCCATACGAGACCAGAAAGGATGAATGACAGTCATCACTGCTCTCGCCAATGTCTGATTTTCAACCCTTATTCCAGGGTTGCAGAACGATGAACAGGCTATCCTTATGCTGAAAATCTCTTCTTTTATTTTCATTTCAATACAACATTATCACAAATGAGATGTAGAGATTAGGGGCGTAGATGGAGAAATTATTATACATTTTCAAAATCACTTACTGTTTAAGATTTGACTTGATAATTTTATTATGAGATTTCGAGTCTATGATTGATGCTCGAATATTGGAAACACTTTCTGTGTTTATTGTAATTGACTTTGTCTGACGACAGAGATTGTTTGAAAAATTATATTCATTACAAAGATAGCACCCATGAATGCTATTTATAAGATAGCCATATCATGAAACGCCTTTCATGAATATCGCTGCACCGGTCTTGGGTTCGATTCCAGTTTCTGTCTGTCATTTTTTCACGTATCATCCTTTACCTCATTACCCACGCAAAGGTAATATACGTTTCAGGGCATCTGCAAAAAACTGTTGAGTTCGATGATAATTTGATGCTTTTATAACATTTTCTGGGGAGAGTTTCTATTGTCGAGGAGAGTCAATGGAAGTGAGAGCAGGAATTTAATTTCCTCATGAAATCTGTGAAATAACAATTCTCCTTCACTTTCACGCTAAAACTGTTTGATCATCATAATAATCTACAATATACCGACCGGAAAGTGTTGCATCATCATTAATTGGAGTGAATAATATTGGATGCACAATCGGAAAAACGAAGCTACGAACGAAGCTTGTATACAAATGGACGGGGAATTCCCAAAGCTTATTAGAGCATCGATGATATATGTGGAGAGTTCTTGCATGGCCACGAACTCAATAATGTCAGGGGATGGCGATTGAATAATGAGAAATAAATGGGTATTGAGGGAAAAACATAATAATAATTGCGGTAGGAATGCGTTGTTGGTCAGTAGGATACTTTGGCAAACAGAGCGTGATTATCATCATTATGGTGGTGCGAAGAAGAGCAAAAATAATCATGGTGGACGATTTTCTGGATGGATGGTCGTTGTGGGCCCTTGCCTGCCACCTCGTCTATCTCTATCTCACTTTAATCGACACTCTTTCTCTTGGCGGGTGTCTCTCTCGCACGCAGCTTTCCTCTTTCAACAAGGCAGGTGACCGTTTATCGATCCGCTCTCTTTGCTCACTGTTTTCTCCCGGCGTCGTCGGGTTTCGGCTCTTCTCTCTCCTTCTCTCCTCTCTTTCTCTCCTTTTCCTCACTTGCCGTCACCTCAAATTTCCACCTTGGCCCAGATGACGTCCTACCACCCCACCCCTATCTCCACCACCCCCAGCACCAACGTCTGGAACGATTCTAGTTAGAGCGGGAGAAATCACGCACTTGTCTGAAAAATACGACACCACGATCTACTGCAACTATAAATGCAGCATGTGCTACGTCTTCCATTATTCTATTCTTATCGTTGAATGCCAGTGGAAGAGAGTGGAGTGGAGAGTGGAATGCCACTTCATATCAACTTGATGAGCTGGCTCATTACCACCGCAATAAATCGTCATAACTATCGCTTGACTGTATGGCATCTCCATTACGACCTAATGAATCTGAAAGTATAGCTTTTACCCCAAATCAATCATCTATCACCAACATCGTGTTCGTAAAAGCGATTATTATAATCATTAGCGATATGATTATAAAACGATTATTATTATAATTAGAGAACTCGATTGGAAAAACATTTCAGGATGAGTAGATAAGTAGAATATAATCATGTGAAATATTCGTTTCAACCATCTCTTGACTAAGATTCTGAAAGCGTGTATTCTTTTTCAATAGTTTTTTGTTGAAAAGTGATATATATGAAAAGGAAAGGTGGAGAATTATTCTTAATAATATACAGTATGAAAGATATCCTGAAATCGAAACTACCATTGAGTGGAGCTTTTAAGAACTGAATCCTTGTAACTTCAATTCAAGTACACTTCTAGCAGTAATTTTGAGTAGCGAGGTATTTGCAATAACGTTCTGTGAGTCTTGTGAGTCTGTGAGTCTATTATTATTATACACATCTCATGTTTATTTCAGGAGATACTTGGAAATTTATCATCTCTCTCTCTCTCTCTCTGCTCGAGAGTTCATCTTTCTTCCACTTGTGATTTTATTTCTTCATCCAAAGGAATCATCATAAAAATTTATCGAAAAGGAATAGTCTTGAGTCAGACTGAAGAGTTCAAACACTTCTATCGGTTGAGTGCGGAAAAAACTTCTCACTGAAGAACGAAAGTTTGTTTTGCAGGAGTCGTTCCTGAATAATTTATTTCCAGTCAGGTCGAAATAAACAACCACCTTAGCTTGGAAAGACAGAAAATTCTCCTTCTGGTTCCTATAGAGACGAGTTCATGAACGTCTCAACTGAACCGGAGAGTGTCGAGACTCATATTAAATGTCAATCAAACTTTTTAGTTCAATAAATTAAGAGGATTTCAACGCAACCTCGGATGAAATCTCTCGCTTATATGATGTACAGATGTACAAAATGATTCGTAGAGGCTCATTCATCAATTATATTCACATAGTAAGACTTATTATGCTTCGTGGATCTGTATGCATATAGTATCATAGAGTAACTATAGAATTAGAAATTTTTCTTTAATTAGAATAGAATGTATAATGGAGTAACTATGCATTGTTGTTCTGTGATAGTGAGAAAAATATATCCCATAAATCATGTTTGTGTGGTGAAAGGATGGGATCTATCAGATTCTGACAGCTACCTAATTATTTGAATCGCAATTGCCCTACAATTCCTCTATCATGAATGAACGTTTTGGAAAAGGCAACACAGATTAATTGAAATTATATATTATAATTATTATTGATCAGAATGGTTCATTGTATAAGATTTCCTGTGGTTGCACGAGGATGGATTCAACCAGATAGGACCATACACTTTCCCATTTGGAGTACATTATTCACTTATTCGAGTAACATAAATCATCGACAAAACAATCAAAACAAAACCACAAATCGACAAAACAAAACTTATCAATATATATTCAAATAAGATACATTACACTTGAAAACAGATTATGAATATGCACAGACACAGTCAAACAAAATAATGAATTGAAATAGCATGAATGGAAGAACTGTATTGACAAGCCATCGGAATTGTACCAATCATCTGACAATTATGGTGGAAATGGAATCTCGTGCCGAACCCAATTTCGAACGGAACAATGGGAGAATCAAGTGACATTGATGAAAATCTCCAAGTCCGCCTTGTTTTTGGGAAACGTCAATTCATTTCTCGAGTTTAATGATGCGGTGACTGGAAACACTCGACAGTCTCATTTGTTATTGAATTGTTTTCCGAGCCCGACTTTCAGATCTTCCGACTAATCTATTCCTCTCAATGGAGTTGGCGAATTCCAATTTGGCACATACCATCGCCCTTCTTGCATCGGGGGAAGGGGGTGGGGGGCTGTGACTTAAATAATTCTTCCCCACAATGAAAGACCGACGGTGGCTGGAATTTGAAAGGAGCCGCGCAAAGTACGATGCCACCAGCAGGCACCCCTCAAATCACCCCCACCCCCACTTACAACCACCCCTCCACCCTCAGCCCGCCACCCACGTCACAGCCCATAACCGACTAGTATTAAAGACGAGCCAAGCCCTCCTTTTATTGCAAATTCCTTTCGGATCCTGAGACGTGCGATTCTCTTGTTATGTACGAGCACCACACTCCTACCCCAATTTAGAGTCGGACTGCACAGAAATGCCCATACTCACTCTTCGGAAGGAATTTGAAATTTCAAGCGGTGATTTCTCCATTTGGTGAGGAGAGTAGATGAAAACAATGGACTAAAGACGGAATGGATTTGTTCTCAATCAAATGGTCGATAATTGAAAGTTCTCAATATTATACAGAAGTAAATTTCCACAGAAGTTTCTCAGAATACAGAAGTGAATGTATAGAAGTACAGGAGTAAGAATACTACGGCTTTTATTGTTCTTATTCATTAGCAATAATTTAACCACTCTCTCACAGGCTCTCAGTATAATTATACTTTCAGGTAATCTATGAGTATACTCGAATCGCAGATACTCAGTGAATCAGATAGCAAACACGGCTGTGTTTTCAAATAATGAAGCTCAGACTAGACGGTTCAGATTCGATGTTGATGTATTGTTGAAGAAGTCATTTAAATTCTACAAGTCTATTGAGTTGATACGCCTATATGTTGATCATCCAGGATATAATACTAAGAACATTCATCAAGATCTTAGTCTCTCAAATTTCACACTCATATATTTCTGATAACTGTGAGCATAATTTCATCCAAAATTGAATTAAGCAAAGCCATTATGTAAATAATTTTCATTGTGTGATATCATAGGATTTGTCCACATGACAAACAATAATCACAATAAGGGATGCTTTCCCTTGCATGAGAGTATTTATTGTCAAAGAACTTGTAATATGACAAACAAATGTAATTCTAATGATATGTCATTGATCATTTTTTGTAAGTGTTGTTTTTGGCAATAAAGAATTTATTTATTTATTCATTCATTTTAATCTTCTGCACTATTTATTAATTTAGTAATAGAATATCTATGGGATATCCTCACAAGGATACAGTATATAGTATTACTATAGGAAGTATACTATAGTTATACTCAGGAAGGAGGCATAGTCTCCAAAATATTTCCTGCCAATAATGTGAGTTTTCTCTATGTTCTTCTTATATAAACCATGTTTTTCAATGTGTACTCAGTGTAGATATACTATAGAATATACAATTAAAACATTCAACACAAAATTTGCCCAGAAATTTGAAGAGCCGTTGAAGCATCTACCTAGAGCTAGAGACTAGACTTCAGAGAAGAGGAATTTATAGTTTTCATCTAATCTCCACGATGATTCAAAATATTTGTCATCAGAACGTTCAAGAGGACTTTGCAGAGGTACGGACGGTCATCTTTTGTTAGCGTAACAAAAAGGCCAGCCAGCCCAGCCAGGCCCATAGCTGGTGGACCTGGTCCACTCAGCAATTGTCCACTCAGCAATGTGGACAATACAGTTGACTCAAACTAGCGCGGCTGAACCTTTTCTCTGGCAACCCATTAAGAGCAAATTAATCGAGTAACAGAGCTGTAATCCAGGATAAAAATCAATTGAATGGAGCTTTCCTTCCAGTCCTATCTCAGCCGCCACTGCTGAAATAGAGAGATTAGTTCAAGCTTTGCTGGTATTTCTGCTCCCTGTAAGCATCTCCTAATGGATATCTCGGGGAAGGAAATCTCTTTATCAATATACTTATGAGAGTATGGTCATCTCCATCAATATTAGCCTGATCTATCCTCCAAGCATTTATGCAGATATATATAATTATATATATGTATAATCCCTTCCAAGCAAGGATGCAGATGTATAGTAATTTACAACTTCATTACCAAACCGTTGATACTCCCAGTTACTGTGATGTACTGATATATTATGATATACTTACTATGTACATGTACTATGTACTTACTTATTATGTAGTTACTATCATGTACTGATAGATGAGCATCTCCTTATACTTTTTATCCCATCTCAATAATTCTTCTAAAAACTCTATATTTTGAATAGTGACTATCTTTTTTAAGTACTCGGAGTATCAACGGGTACTAGTATACACGATAGTCACACGCGAATATTCCAACCTAGATTTTCAAAAGTGTAACGTTATCCTGAACCGAGATATTCAAGTGTTATCAACTTTTCCATGGTAACCGGTTCTACGTCATAATCGCAGCAGACTTCTGCGCATCCGTCAATATTACTCTCAAATTTTTCAATGTTAAAATAAAAACTAATTCAAAAATTCGTTGAATTCTAAATTTCACAACGAATTTAGATTATTGATATGTTGGCTATTTTTGGTTTGGAACTTTCATATTATCTTTTAAAACATTCGAAATTTGTATAGTGTTTGGTTTCCCATAATTGAATTTTGACTTTTTTCATAAAAGTGTAAAAGGATAGTTTCAGGCGTAAGCCTGTTGGACTATCCAATAATTAGTAGGCTATCAATTATTGTGCATTGCTCATTTAATGAATAAGTTCTTATCTTTGAATAAATTCTTCTTCTTTCGTGTCTGGAGTAACCAAGTCATATACTTTTCCAGAATGTACCTGCAGAAACTGCATTGTCAGTAGCTAAAACGAAATCCTCCATTGTGCATCTTGTTCCCATATTGGGACAGGTCATGAGGTAATCATAGTTCTGCACCATTCCACAATCACACATCTCATCCTCGCTGTAGCCCCATCGCACAAGTTGTGACATGCATCGAGTTACACCTGTCCTCAACCGGTTCAGGGATTTCCAGTGCTAATGAATAAAATAGTCCTATTCTAGTAATAGTGGAAATATCTATTTTCAGTGTCATATAAGGTTAGCTCAATTCTTATCAATATAAAACTGTTACCTTAGTTATTAAGACACATGACTATTAATGCATCTTACTTTTTTGATAGTTTAATGCAAATAGGGGTAGGTAGATAAGATAGTAGATGAATCAGGTGAGATCGCAGATACGATAAGAAGCGTTTCAAAAGCTTCTATCTACAAGCAGTTATTGAGTTGAAGATTCTGGACAAACACGTTGTATCCATTAATCGAGAAGAAGGGAAAAGCTCAAACTTCTTCCACAGGTTGAAACGTGGCAGCTTTCCGGCACGCCATTCTTCCAACTTCTATTGATCAATCACTTGCATATATAGATATATGTTTATACATATATCTTCTGCCGCTTCGGCTTTGGCCAGCTTGCTTGGGGTTGGGATGAAAAATTGCTCAGCACATGATACACTCACACCTCTAATCTCTATACTCGTATGTCAAGTTCGCGAGGCTTACTCACAGCCTCTTATCATCGTATTATGTTGGCAAATTCCAAAGGAAAATTGTTTTTTTTTATCAGGATGATCGAATAACTTCGAAAATCCAGAACATGAATTCAAGCTTTACTAAAATATCAATAGACACTCAAAATAAAATCATATATCGTTGTTTTCCCTGCCCCTGTTCCTGTTCTCATACTGTAACCTCCTCTAAAGTAGAGGCTAAAGTTCAATTTATAGTCAGTGCTTTCATCTGCCTTTTACAAACCAGCGGTAAATCCTCGATGTTCTCCATCTATACAGATAACTGTATATTCAATATTCAGATATTCGATATTATTATCGAGATACAAGTTGATTAGATTATAATTAACTAATTGGAGAGAAATAGAATAGTAATAAACATTGATTCATTAATATCGTACAATATTTCATGGAGCTGTTATCAACCAGTTGATATCAAATAGTACAGATTTCCACGAACTCTCAAACGCTAAAGATTGGAATCTCAAGCACCTCATTCATCTATATACTTCACAAAGCAATCCCTTTTTGTCGTAATTATCGAAACATCTAGTGATTTGAACTCATCAATTATTATCACTTTTGAGGGAACTTTCGAATTTAATTACATGATTTGTAAGCCACAGAGCATGATAATATCTATCATGCTGAGGCTGCACTGCTGGATGGTTGAAGCAAAGACGATAGGAAACTATTATATTAGAACTATTATATTGAACAATGAATTAACTATAATAAACTATGATAATAAATATAATGATAATATAAACTATAATAAAAATAATGAACTAAACTATAATATTAGAACTATTATATTATATTAGAATATAAGTATTCTAATTGTCTTTGGTTAAAGGTATGTTTTCGCTTCTGCGGCTTTGCAGTCGAATCCAGCTGCAGTTAGTCAAAATAGCAACTGATTTAAACTTAAAATAAAAATAGAATACAAGAGTCACCATGCAAAAATAGGAACCATCTAGTATGAATATTGTTAATTTACTAAATTTATTATTATTCAATATTCAATAATATATACTAGTAGATACAATTGTTTGTTGTTTTCGCTATCAAGTGATGAAGCTGCAGCCGCAGAACCACCTTAAAACTAGTAACAATTAGACGGAGTAAATAACAAATAGGAACCATAGTATGAAAATTTTTCTGTTCTCTGTTTCTGAATGTTCTATGTCTATTACATATTATTAAACTAAATACAGAACTAAATATTCTAAGAATAGATAATCTCCACTATGTAACCATCCAGCAGTGCGGCCTCAGCTTTATATCTAATCTTTTTTTGATAAATTTCAACTCCCCGGTTCCACTAATCATTCCCATTGCAACATAGAGTAAGCCTGAAATTGTTCGATCAAGAATTATTGTTTAATATTGCACGAACAAGGCGATTCCAACAAATAACTCATCAGTAGCAACGTACAAATTACCAGTCGCCGTGCATTATCCTCGCACAATGCTACGAGCAGCATACATGTAGAAGCAACCCAATTCCGGTGGGAAGAACGATGATGGCCTGATATTAAGATAAAAAACGAGGCCACTCTGCGGCGCTAGTCATGTGTGAGTCTTATCTTGCAGCCATGAATCAGTGCAGTGTGATCAACAATGGGAGCTCTTGCCCAGCAAATGAGACGACGACTAGATCGATAGTGTGATTGGAGTTCCTCTCCTACAACTGAGAGCTTCTTTCATGCGAGCATTGTGAAGAAAGTTCTTGAAGAAGAGTGGAAATCTGCCATTTACACTGGAAATAAATATTTTTTCCTTTAAACAAATACTTCCATAGTAATAAAAACGTCCTCAAACTTACTCCTTTGGAATTGGCTCGAGTAAAATCTCAAATCGAATAAGGCTGCTAAATTTTCAAATATAATGATAATGGAACTATGATAAATTAATTTGAAAATATTAGATTGTTCCAATACTATTAAGAAAGTAGAATAAAATATCATCCACTTTTCCTGAGTATCAATGTCCTTGAAGTATTTACTTGATTGGATATCTCATGCAATTTATCTACTTATTGATTCTATCCTTCAAGCTCTTATCTTAACCTGAGAAATTTAGTATGATTATCAAAGGAGCTACCAAACTATATACTCCAAGCTACATAATATATTCCAGAGATCCAACCTATATACCTCCAAGC
Organism: Laodelphax striatellus; assembly: GCA_017141395.1. Taxonomy (NCBI): domain Eukaryota; kingdom Metazoa; phylum Arthropoda; class Insecta; order Hemiptera; family Delphacidae; genus Laodelphax; species Laodelphax striatellus. Next base: position 9,822,599 of record CM029531.1, on the reverse strand, counting down.
TATATACTTGAAGGAGTATACAAACTTGATATCAGCGTCTGTGATACATTTTCGCATGTTCAAATTGGAACGAACAAGATATAAAATGAATTAATGGATTGTAATTTCTTGTAGGAAGGATAAGTTTGATTCTCATATGAGAAACAAATAAGAATGGAATGAGTACTTCATTTCCAGTATTAGTTTCAAGTTCGAAGACCTATGAGAATCAATAATTTATCGATTACAGCATAGCCATAGACTAACTGGATTTGGATTATCTATGATTACGGTCATAACTGGCTATCTGGTTCCAATCTTGATGATGTTCGTGTTGTGATTCTTAATGGTTCGATTCGATTCCAATACTGTTCTGCTCATGGAAATCATCCTCAATAACTGTCCGTGAAAAATTTCATGTTCAGAAAACTTATGCTCATGAATGATATTTTAGAATTCCTGATACGTCGGCTATTATTTGTTAAAACACAGTCATTTTCACTTCATTTTTTGTTATTTCCGCAACTACTTGTAAGGCCTCAGAGGTTGAAAGTAATAGGATTCTAGTAAAGACAGCTGCAAAGAGGATTTAACAAGATTATATGTAAATGACTCCTTCAAAAGTTGTTGGTATTTGTTCTATTCACAACTAATTTTTCCATTCAACATTTTATTGCTAGTTCTACGTCATTGATATCAGATATCAACAAAAAGATTTACGAGTATGCTCTGATGAAAGTTTTAACACAAGAATGCCTCCGGAAATGGTTGTCTTCCCATTGAACTTTTTTATATAAATACGTTTTTATTTGAATAGCTTCCAAGGGTGACTCACTAACTGTAATTTTTTATATTAATTAAAATATGAATATAATATATAATTAGGAAATCATCAATATATATTTAGAATATTTATCAGTAGCATCTACCAAGTAACTACAAGGTTAGTTTCATTTGATTCTGTATTAATTAACAGAGAAATAAAAACTACATAGTAAATTACAAGGGCAATGATAACAAATACTCTCCCAATTACTATGTAGTGAACCAATCTATTCCATTAATCTATTTTTCTATTCTTTTCTACTTGATATAGATCGTGATATAGATTGAACTTCATATATCTCGTGTTATGATTGACATGCATTTACGCCAATTGGAATATTAATATGACAGAACTTTCCTTCGTCATTTATGGGTAATAATTAATATGCTTTATAATTTTTGAACCCTGACAGCTATCTAGAGGCAAGATTTCAACCAGAAATGTTCAACACCCAGTCATTAAAATGTTGAAACAAAACAAAATGTTGAATACAAAACAAAATGCTTGAAACTGGGATGTTAGGCAATAATATTATTATAATTCATTACAACTTTTGACGCAGGAGTAAATGACAATCAATAAAAATCAGTGAAAAGAATTGATAGAGAATGAAATTTATTCTTCCAACACAAGCATACAATGAGAATAAAAATTATAATTGAAATTGGAAATTAAGGGCTAATAAGCAATCTATTGAAATTCATTTTAAATTCGGTTGAATTGAGTTCAAGATTGTTGACTCCCTCTTCACTGGTTCCTGATTAACTATTTTCTGGTTAATCATTTCTGTTATCGAATACAAATAATTCTCTCTAATCACAATATTTGATTGATATTTGTATTCACGTATTTCAACTCTGACATTATTCATCTGCCATATTGAACAAGTGAGATCCGAAGTCACTTCCAGAATCAATTTCGCTGACTGGATTAACAGGCTGGGCTGAAGTCGGCTTGCCAATTAGAAACAAGTTTCGTGGTCTATTAGTCATGTCATGGCGGCGGCTTTCCAGACAAGAAGCCATTCCCCGGGTTTCAATTTCGCTGTCCTACTTGTTGAAAGGTTTACTTCCTCTAATTTGAGTGAATCAATTCAGTTGGAGCTCAAGATACTCAATCAAAAATGTGGAAATGTTACTTGGCCTACTTTGGAATAAGTTTCTTTCTTCACGCTCATTCTTTATGTAATTTTACATAAGAGGATCTATACCAAAAATTGATATGATGAGCGAAGCGTACGTGTGCTTCTTGTGCATGGGAAAACGTTGACATTAATTCATAACTGAACTCTCATGTCTGAATGCTGTAATCGATTTTATCAATCCTGAAGAGAATTACAAATTAAACAATTTCTTCTACAATTTATCATTATAATTGAACTTAGTCATCCTATTCATACACTCTAATTGTTTCTTTTTTCGTCTCAATTAGGATATGTAATAAGTAGGTACTCGTATATTTCTGTTGATTTCAATGGGTCATCGATTTCATTCTGAAAAAAGTTTTGATATCCATAGGAATACTGTATTCAACTTGTAACCCTATACTAGAGATTCTTCAACTTTAACTTGTAACTTGACGACCGAACTTTGTAGCCGATACTATAGCCTACTAGAAAGACAATGAACTGAGCTAGAGAATAGGATAGGCTGGAGAACACTTCACTTATGCCACTCAACTTGAGTGGAGGTTAAACTACAGCTCTCTTGAAAGGAAAACTCTCAAGGTTTAATCTCAATAATCGATTATGCTCTCGTTTTCAAAAACGCCCTTGTTTTATCATGTAATATCTGTGTGATGATACTCTTCAATTTGTGACACCCTTGCCAGAACTATGAGAAATTGTATTCAATTCAATACTTCTTTACTTATTTTCTTTCTTATCGCTAAAAACGTTTTTTGACGATTAGAAGTAAGGTATAAAAGCTGTTCATTATTCAACAATTATGACTTTTGTTGTGGAAAATATGTTTGCGATTATGTTAATCAGAATTTTTCAATTATTATATTGAAGCGCAGAATAGGTTTCAATTGATGAGCTCCTGCAGTACTCTGGAGTCAAGAAACATTTTCTTGTTTTCCTCGGCTTGCCGTTGCAAATGTTTGATTTCTAACTTCCAACGGGTTTACATAGTAACGGTCGGTATTCATCCGTTCTTGTGAAGCGGATGTATTCTTAGCAACCAGCAAGCAATCAAATCAAATGAACGAGAGAGAGAGAGATACCGACAATAGCCAACTCTTTTCAAAAGTGTGTCTACAGGTATATCTATATTGAAGAGAAGCAAACGTGTTAACAGATTTATTATTGTCTTCCTTAGTTCCTACTGGGATGTTTAGGATTGGGATTCTAATAAACTTTGTAATTCATTTATTCAAATTCCAACGGTACACACCACTTTACATATAATACAACACATAGAAATACGTAATGATAATATTACCTCAAATAAACCTTTATCAATTAATTTCTTCAAAGTCTAGTTCATATCTTATGAATTTTGTAATAATACCTGATGAGAATTTTTTGAAACCTATTCAATCTGATTATTATAAGTAATGGTATTGATATGCACTCATTACCACTAGTAATTTGTAATGACTCTTCACAGCTACTAGATTCTATAGAGTTTGACAGTTTTGTAATGTAGTAGATATTCTTGGAAAGACATCATCACTCATTAGTATTGTTAGACATAGAATTTTAATATGAAACCACAAACTATGCTGCGGCTGCGAAGTCATCTTAACTGAATAAATCATTGGTAAGCTTAGCTTTACAATTTTATCAGGTAGCGCATAAAATCCAATTCACGCTTGCAAGTTTGTTCACGTGGGATTCAACTACTGTTGTAGAGCTCCAGAGCAACCAAGTTAGAGCCTAATCCTGTAATAATGAAAAGCACTGCGTTCCCCCGAACAAGTTTCAGTTCATTTGCATAATAAATTGAAACGTCGTTGTTCTAGCTGTTAAGATTTGCAATTAATATTTTGAGCTCCATGGAGATAATATTTTTTCTTATAGGTTCGTGATAGTATGAGTAATGCCATTCATCCATAATATTTGATAATATTTATTTATTTATTTACAAAGGCAATTTGGTACAAGTATTTTAAGCCTAGGTGGATGAGTGATGCTTACAGGTGATACGATGGATGAAGATTGTTGTTGATTGGGGTTCAATGATTGAATGATTGATTGAGGGGTTCAGTTTGAATCAGGCCATTCGTTTCTATTGGAATGATTCTCATATTAATAGATTTTAATTATTGTGGAAAACAATTTTTCATTGTCATCTTAATATGTAAAGTATATTATAACGACTTGAAAATCCACTCTCTCTATTCAAATCAACAGGAAAAGAGGCTGAGAAGTAATGATGAATTGAAAGACATTTTGAGAATATTTTCTCAATCAATTTATATTGCGTGAGAGAATTCTGATCAAGCTCATTTTATATATGCGTATATTCTGTGTCTGAGAAGATAATATCTTTAATATCATAGTTTATATAATAATAGTTTTGAATATTATTAAAAACTTTCTGTTGTTTTTCCTTTGCTTTGTTTTTTCAAATATAAACAAGCTCACAGAGCACTCAGCAAAGGAAATTTCGTCTTAGAAGTCAGTTGATTCACTTGTCCTGATAATTATTGTATTTTTGCCAAATCATAACATCAAATGAAATGACAAATCGTCCTAGAAAAAGACATTCAAAACTGATTGTTTGCTGATTTGTTTCATAGAGACTCTACTTGACTTAAACGGTCGAGTAGAAAGACATATTGTACACTCAATGCTTTGCAATAAGTTATTCTCCACTTGATTTTTTTCACTATGATTCTCTGTATTTATGTTCATGCAAGGGACCTGATTTAGGTGCACTTTGCTTAAGTGAATGGGCTTCCAGTACTGTTGCCATAATATACTGAAACTCGACATCGAGCTTGCATGGTTTATCGATTCCCCCCAAGTTTTGGCAGCGATTCAACCCTGTTCAAGGATTTTAAAACTCGCAGTTGAACATTCGTCTCGAAAACAAATTGTAGCAAGACTAATGGACTCCATTCCCTGAGGGCCAGACTCTTTCCATGGTGGAGACTATGTTACTGCTTGACCCAGTTACTTTAAAGAAACAAATTATGCATGAACGGAAAAAGCTTCAACAACCACGTTCTGAAAGTTGAGTTTGAAAGATTTACACTGAATATACAAATTTTCACCCCTTTTAATTGAATTGAGTTTCTTTAAACACAATTCTAGATTTTTAAAGTACCGTTATAATCGAAGAAAACACCAATTTTGTCTTCTAGTAGTGGACTTTGACCCGGGATTCTCGCGATTTAGTGTTGCTTACGTCACAATCTACCGTTACAGGAGGAAATCTCACTAATACTTGACGTTATAGACGAGAATTACGCAAATTTCTTTAAAAAGTACCGTTATAATCGTGGAAAACACAAGTTCTGTCTTCTAGTAGTGGACTTTGATGATTTCACCAATTTTGTCTTCTCGTTACAGGAGGAGAAACTCACGAATATTTGACGTTATAACCGAGAATGCGAATTTCTTTAAAAAGTACCGTTATAATCGTGGAAAACACAAGTTCTGTCTTCTAGTAGTGGACTTTGACCCTAGATTCTCGCAAATCATAGTGTTGCTTACGTCACAAACTACCGTTACAGGAGGAAACCTCATGAATACTTGACGTTATAGCCGAGAATTGAGCGAATATCTTTAAAAAGTACCGTTATAATCGAGGAAAACACCAATTTTGTCTTCTAGTAGTAGACTTTGACCCGAGATTCTTGCGATTTAGTGTTGCTTACGTCACAAACTACCGTTACAGGAGGAGAAACTCACGAATATTTGACGTTATAACCGAGAATAGCGCGAATTTCTTCAAAAAGTACCGTTATAATCGAGGAAAACACCAATTTTGTCTTCTAGTAGTGGACTTTGACCCTAGATTCTCGCGAATTAGTGTTGCTTACGTCACAAACTACCGTTACAGGAGGAGAAACTCACGAATATTTGACGTTATAGCCGAGAATTGCGCGAATTTCTTCAAAAAGTACCGTTATAATCGAGGAAAACACCAATTTTGTCTTCTAGTAGTGGACTTTGACCCGGGATTCTCGCGAATTAGTGTTGCTTACGTCACAATCTACCGTTACAGGAGGAAAACTCACGAATACTTGACGTTATAGCCGAGAATTACGCGAATTTCTTTAAAAAGTACCGTTCTAATTGTGGAAAACACAAATTTTGTCACAATTCACCTTTACAGGAGGACACCTCACGAATACTTGACGTTATAGGCGAGAACTGAGCAAATTTCTTTAAAAAGTACCGTTAAGTAAATCAGCGAATGATTAATTATTGTACTGGTATGAAGAATATTATCGTTTAAACACGCAATTTTTAAGTTTGCTTGCTGAGAGAAATGATTAACGTCAAGCGTCTTTGAAAATTGTTATCTATTGAACTCTACAATAATATACACTTCTAGTCAGGATACATTACATTGAACCACTGGAAATTTTAGAATCTGTACTAAGTTTCAAGAATGATTGAGCAACCAATTTATTCTTTGGCCAGTGGATCAAAAAATGGTTATGCATGCATTTAATTATTCAATTAGTAATGAATAAGTGGAATACGAGATAGTTATTTCCCCTGGAATGAATTGGTGATAAAATATTTGATGCATCTATGTTATAGTCAATATGAGATCAATATTATATATTGTCGTTGTTATATATATTGAGATCATATTATAGTCGTGATGAGAACAAATTTGGTCGAGAATGGACAGAGATCTCAGGTGCTACGATGCTACAATTCGGTACCTATGATAAAAAGCCTACTCCCTAGTTATATAAATATGACAACGAATATTAAAACAAACAGTAAAACATTATTGCGAAGCATGTCACTTACGTGAACAATAGTAAAAATATAAAACTGGTGTTAGCCTAACCTAGAAAAAGCCATTTGAGAATTATAACGCTAAGTGCAAGCTAAGCAATATTGGAAAATTGATTTCACGCTAAAATTTTAGTGGACGCGCATGCGTAGTATCATTCCTCCCTTCATGCCACTGATCAACCAACGTTTTTCTCATCGCGCGATGACTCACACTATATTCGGAATATTGGTCAAAATAATTGAGAACTATGTTCCTCAATGAATATGGCTCAGATTCTCCAGAGTTTTTCCCACTTGAGAACCGTTGATCGAAAACCGATATTAGATTTGTTAAAAAAAAAACAGAGACACGGTGAGAAAACTGTATTTTACTGTCTCATTGATCCTTCAGATTCTTCCATTCCGAGGAGGAAATGGTTGAAGAATTCAAAGTAATTTCAGTGAAAACGAGTAAGGGAAAATGAAAACCTGATAATTAGATGCAGATGAAGATCTCAACATTGAAATGTCTAAGTGGAGGAGCATTGAAATCAGCCATACATACAAAGTGAAGTGCATGAAAATTGGCTGCACAATTTCCAATTGAGCTCAACTCAGCTGTCGGATCTTGCCTTTGAAGTTTGCACGTCTCAGGATTAAGCTTTTGGGGATTTCTCTCCCGCCCATTACATGGCTCAAACATTTCTATAATGAAGAGCTGGAAATTTCAAGTGTCGCAGAGTGGTTTCCACCTTTAGAATAGAGATAAGCAGCAAAGCCATGTGCGGTTCGTGCTATCAACTCGCTTCATTTGATTTCTTTTCTCTGTGAGATTATTACTTGAAAAGGCGTAGAAATTCCATGCACGTATAGGCTACAGGGTTTTTCAGTTCAAAAACTTCATCTTTGGTTGGAGCAAAGTAAAATCTTTTCTCGATGGTTTCTAAGGATTGAAAAAGCTTAGTAACCTTTGAACTTATAAAATTTAAACCATAAAATACCATATAATTCCATAAAATAGTGGACTTAGCATGTGAGAAAGCATGCTCATTCGCTAAATAAATTCGTGGTTTACAACTAGAGTAATTTTTGTTACTGTCAGTCCATGAAATTATTTAAAATTGATTTTATGTATGTGATTTAAAGCTTCTACAATGATTTTTTATTTCAATAATTATGAAGATATTCTGTAATGTTCATGGATGTACCAAGTTTTAAATCACTCCAATGAATCATCATTTTACGTCTATTGTTGAAGTGAATTTTCAATATCCACTCCTTCGCAATAAGATTGGTCTGTAACGCGAGTTGTTGCCATAGATTCTCTAAAAAACTGGGACAGGAATTTCCTGATAAAATATGAGTTAATTAGAATTGAGCGACGACGCAGTAGTCTGCCAAATCAGTGTGATTAATGTCCATCTCAATAGGTTATTATTAATGCTGGAGGTTTTCTGCTTGTCAGGGAAACAAAAGCGGCTCATGCTGCACAAGGATAGGATAGGGATAGGCTACATGATGCAGCTGATTAGCGGTGAATAATGAGCGTCATCAATAAGCTCAAGGACTGACACAACGCACAGTTCGCAAACTTCGTTGGATAGCTCGCCACATACACACAACAACGCCCGCCCACCCACACACCACTACAATCAATTCAATAGCAAATAACATGCTTAGTTTGAAATAAAAATACTATAAAAGAATTCAATAGGATTAATTCATTCTTCCTTTCATAGAAAAAAGCATCCTCCCTTCCCTGAGAAACAATGAGTTTTCATTTCAAAATCTTTTCATGAACTGACTCGATTCCTCTTTTGTGATTTTTTCTTCCACAGGATACAACACATTCTTGAGTACTTGAAAAATACTGTAAATACAATACACTTACAATATACTTGAAAAATATCATGTAATTTAATTAAGTTAATAATCGAGAATATTGCTTTGTAACTATCTCAATTTATTCTTCATGAAATTAAATCTTCTTGTCGACCAATCTCTCAACTAAAAAAACGCGCTCTTCATTTTTATCTACCAAACCTATTCTTGACAATGAATAAGACTCATTCAAATGGAATTTGAAAAGACTTGAGTTATATTCTTATTTTACTGAACTTGACTAGCTAATTTGGCAATGATGAGGTGAGTTGGCAACAAGACAAAGGAATTATATTGTGTTATTTTAATTGAGATTTAGAGCTCAACACTTCGATCCAAATTCTATGAAGGGAAATGTATAATTCTTGTATGTATAGTATAATGTACTTCTGAAAGTAAAATTGGATTCAATAGAGTATATGACAATACTTTGCAGAAAACATGAACAGCCTTTGTATAATTCTATCATTCTTTAAAAGACCAATGTATTGAATTAAATTAAATAATTATTGTATTGGAAAAATTTTTCACTCTTTTACTCATTTTGATTAGCTTGAATCAATATTTGTGAAAATGAATATATATATATATATATATATATATATATATATATATATATATATATATATATATATATAATTATATAAACTCATAGTGTTATAGCCCTACTCCAGGTAGTAATGTTGATATCTTGTACTATATAGATATAATAGATATAGTTGCAATATCTCACTTCCTTCCATCTTCATATTACCAAATGTTTTTTTAGAGTTAAGGGTCTACCAAATTTCAACAATATACCGAGATATTTTCTTTCAATTAATTGCACAATTGGATTCGATATGAATGCTTACAAATCGGACTTTTCCAATCGACAAGAATCCTGAATATTTCTGTTTCAAAATGCATCAAATATTATAACCCTCGGAGAAAATGATTCACTTTTGCTTCAATGTGACTTGTGTTAAGAGTAGATCAATTAAACTGATATGATCGAGGTCGAAATGAGTAACTCTGATGACTATAATCATATTTTGTAGAAGCGTTCATTCAGTCATCCGTTCTCAAAGGAAGATGGAAGGTTGATAGTCTGTGAAGCACGTATTCTTCAGGCTGGCTTCACAAGCTGGAATGCAAAATTCCATTTCCTATTGCAAGAGGAATGAATTCGGTATTGAACGTTGTCTGGGATGAGGAATTCATTTACGTTCTGTTCTTATGAACCATTTCATCATTAGGGTCGAGATGTGAAGTGGTTGACGGATTCAATTAAGATGTTTCATCGAGATATGAAGTGGATGGAAAAGAGCGTTTACCGACAGAAACAATGAACTCTCATTCGAGAGAGAGAATATTCAATTTCGACTAGTGGCTTGAAACGTAGTTAAAAAGAGCTAAGACAGGAAGAGGCCAGAATAACGATAGTGTGGCAGGGAAAATTAAAGGTAGAATGAAGAGCTCTGAAATACGAACACCTTGTTGAAAAATCAACTTTGGCTGGTTGCTCGTTATCGGTTTTTTATAATGAATTCGGGCCGCAAAGGGCAAAGAGCAATGTTGCTCGGCACTAGCCGTCCATCAATGAATCGCTTTTCCACTTTTGTACAATCTATAACTCATTAAATAAATGGGGAAGTATTTTGGATTCAAAATACTCTTGGAAAAATCTTATTCGGAAGAGATACTAGAAAAGATGCCAATAGATTGATGTGATATCCATATGAGAGAGAGTGATATTCAAGTTGGTTTTTTTTTTTGCTACAAAAACCCCTAGCTCCTGCATGGGTAATGATAAGAAAAGATGGATTGCACAACGATGTATGGATGAAAGGATGATGATAAGAAATGAGTGGACCTACAGCTTTAGGTGGGTTCCGAACCACCGGAAAGCGATTTTTATTCTCATGAATGAATAACATTCAGCGGAAAAAGACCTAAACTGAAAGTGGTCACCCTTACAATGAGAGTAACAGGTGCGAGTCTCTTATCCAATCTTCCGATTAGACACCGGCACGACCACGAATGTAACGAAACTAGAAAATCTGAGTGTATAAAGCATATCCTTCTTACTTTCAAGTGTTGGTTTATACAATTTCTTTTGGTATTTTTCACTTGTTGCAGGCTTGATTACAGTTATTGTACAAAGAGAATCTACAATGTTTAACAATGTGCCTATTGAATGAAATAAATCTGTTCCATCGAAATGAAACTTATTTTTAAATGGGTTATAATGTGTGATCGAAGAAAATCATAGGAAATCGTAAACAAATCACTAGAAGAAAATCACTTTATATCTAGTTGTTAAATCCATCAATTACGAGATGAATAGTTAATGTTGTGTAGAATATAGTTTTTTGGAACTTATAAAGAGAAATATTCCTGTATCATCGTTTCCCCAAGTCTTTAACATCTGAATTTCCATTCGAATATTTTCTTAACCCTTTCGCCGTAATTATCACTTTCCTAATGCTTCAAGATTGAAGTTAGACATATTTTAGAGCAATTAGATTGTGGAGAGAGAAATTATTTGAAGATTGGACTTCAATCCACTCAACAGGAGTATTAACTGGATAACAATCTGTTTAATTAGCACCATAGTCGATTGTCAGGCTCTGGTATTAAATTCATCCGATGCTCTCTGCTAGTAATTCTCTTGAGAAGGGTATCTCTCTGGAGATTTTCTGTTTCTCCAAGAGAAAGTTCTGCAGAGCTTTTAAAACTCTACGCCTCAGCGAGCAGCTTCCATCACAGAAAGTTATATCTTTATCTTTGCTGAGATTTTAATAAGATTGAAGACGAATTCAAAAGGGAGATTATTCAGATCAACATTACCAAGCGAAAGCTCGCATTGTTCCAATACTTTTTTCTCATTACTGTCACCCGCAGCTTGATATGGAAATATGGAATATGAGATGCCAGCCGTTGAGAGAAATATGAATCCGATTCTCGACATCCTGGTGTTCAATATTTTTATCTTCAGAGAAAATCGGTCGATTGCATCATACCAGGAATCGAATGTTTTTAATTGAAAGTCAAATAAATTCAGTGGAATCATCAGTTGAAATCTCTATCTGAACATTGCAATAATGTGCATTATTGTACCTCTTCTGTAAGCGTTTGTATCATAACTTCGAGGTGATCAAATGATTCAATTGCTGAATTAATTATTTAATTGAGTAGTTCAGGCTTAAACTGAATCTATCTAGTGTTTTGGAATAATCAATCATTCAACTAAAGGTCTATTTAACTGATGTGATGACAAGATGAATTCAATTCCTGATTGAAAATATTATCAGTGGTGAGTTTTCCTTCCATAAAACTGTACTATACATACTACACTTGAATGACTCGATTATCAGTCATGTATTTTATCGAAATGGAAAGCTATATCATCATGTGAAACTCTATGAGAGTAATAACACTTTCGAGAATTCCATGCCGATAACTATTAGTTTGCAAATCGAAACTAAGAAGTTGCCTTATCAGAAAGATGAATCATTATTAAATCCTGTTATTAGAAATCACAAGATAAATTTCTAATCCATAATACTCCAAATGTTAATTTTGATTCAAAAGCAGTTTTTTTCATAGGAACAGAAAACCAAGGATTGACAATGCTCTCAACCCATCCAACTCGCAAACCCAGATGATTGGCAAACTGCGGGTCTGATCATAACCCTCGAATGCATTTTGTCCATTCCATATACTAGTACATCATTTTACATGCTGATAGCGACCAATAGCGCTTTGAATTTCCGATTCGCTCAATCATACCGACTCAAGCCGGAAATTCCGATCACAGCACTCGGGCAACTCGAAAATTGATGCTCTGGCCCTGGCACTCAATGGTTCAACTACTGTTCACAACACAAACGTTTCTACAATCAATTTGTGATTAAGACCCTTGAAAAATGGCTAGTGACAATCGTAGAAGCTATCTTTTTATTATTTCTATGGAAGAATTTCAAGTGAAAGAGTTTTAACGTTTGATGTAGCAGTGGGAGTCATATTGTGGTAGTTATCCACATCGAATAAAAAGATAACCACATACGTATCGAGCTACCGTTTTCGGCAACATTAGATATGATCATTCTCATGAATGAATTTAAATGTAAGAGTTTTCAAAAAACCTAGTGAAACATAGATTCTATGGTTTGTTTTTTTTTTGTATGAAAGTTCTCTCTCCCAATATAAACCTGGAAAAACATCAAGATGAAAAATGAAATCGTCTAACTCATTCTCAGGCTCAATTTCTCTCCTCCTGTGTGGCTAAATTGTCACTAAGATATTTTCCATCAATCCTCTTCTTTCATTTCTATGGTTCATTGTATGCTTTCATCTCAACTGTGATGGGATCGATCAATCGACCTTATGTGATGTTTGCTTCTTTTGGTTTGGACGTGAAGATTGGATCAGCCAAGCTATCTTGTGAGAATTTCCGTGTGGTGTGCTGAGAGTCTTTGAAAGGATCGGAAAAGGGATAAGACTTGTCTGGTTTGCACCGGCTGACGTATAAGAATCTATAACGACCTAAATCACAGAGAAGTGCGAGCACAGCTGTTCCTAAGGGTAGATCCTTATCATTATTCTTTGTCGTTCCAAGTCGAAAATCCGTGAATAGCCAAACTCCGTATCGCTCAAAAGCAGACGTTTCACTTTCATTCTAAAAGGTAGAAAAATGAGTTTTCAAATTCAATTAGGTTGAAAACAACGATAACTTTGAAACTGGATTTGAAAAGCATCAATTCACCATGGGATATCATTCCGTTGAGCAAAATTCACGTTTAAACCTAAAATTATGTATTCGAGTCCCTGAAAAAAGAGGAAATCTTATCTCTAGTAAGAGGAATAATCATAGTTGAATACAGATGATGAAATGCGTTTACTTCACTTTTCAGCAGCAAATAGCGGTAAGCCAAAGAGTTTAAGAAACAGCCAATTTCAAGGAAGCATTTAAAAGGAAATTCCAGAAACATCTACTCAAGCCTAGACCCACAGGCAAAATTTAGAAAAATGAGAAAACGAAGCTTGTCTGCTACGATTCATGAAAGATAGATTTGAAAAAATAGGAAAAAGTTTTGAAAAATAGGATGAAAAAATAGATTTGTTCAATGAAAACTAGATTTTGAAATCAGTTTCTATCAAACTCTAAAATTTCCCAAATAGAAGTAAATTTCTGGAATAATACTTCAAGTCACTCAATAACACACATTTCATGTGCATTAAATTATAATAACTAAACAATATTATTATAAAGTATGCGTTTGTATTCCTTATTCAATAGGCATCATATTGAGCCAGAAGAAAAAATTTGATTGAAATATATAAGCTTGATCGGGGAGTTTTTTACACTAATCATTTAGATTGAATTTGATAATTATATAAGAAGTCTAATAATTTTAAAAAATGACGATACAGTATTATGAGAGCCCAGTTTATCAATTGTTACAAATTATTTTAATAATTATATGTAATTATTTAATTGTTCAAATTAAAAAATACAAAGTACTTTGTATTCAATAGACGTTTTATTTTTTATTCTATGTTGATGATGGGCACAAAAATGTAGCAGACGTTAGTTACTAGGTTGGCATAGCTGCCTGTGTCAGTAGTGAGACAGAAGTCGTCATGATAATGACGAGGAATGTACTTGGTGGTTGTTGTGGTGCTCATTATTTGCGCCGTGCCCGGGGCGGGCGTGACATCAATTCATATCGTCGTCGTTCATTAAGCCCGACCTCCCCAAGAGTCCCCACTAGAGCTCAGTCGTCATTAAACCGGAATTAATTTTTTCTTGCCAGGAAAAAATAAGGTATTCTTTCATTCCTGCGTTTGTAAACAACAGACTTTTTGGCACCAGGCGAAAAGAAAGAAGTTGTAATGGATTGCTTGGAGATCTTACGGTGGTATTGTGTTTTTGTCCCATTAAGTTCAGCTAATTCATCTAAAAAATAGAAAATAAAGTTGAAACTGCAAGTTGAAACAACACTTGAAACTGCAAGGCTTCTTAATTTTTTGTCTGATAAATTATTAGCTAGATAAGCTATGATTAGATGATTAGCTAGATTAATAGAGATCAAACAAACTCAACGATAAGCTATCAAGTTGCATTGGGAGTAGTATATGTATTCATCCCTCCATATTGAGTATTATGTATTGTTAGTTGGTTTTTTAGGGTGATTCCTACATGAGCTTTAGGCTTGTGTGGATAATGACAATAATGATGATGGAAGATGAATTTAACGGCTACTTTCAAGGCAGCCGGGACTCAACGTGTCCTCCGAAACACGGAAGAATAATATTTTTATCGAAGTTATTGTTTAAAAGTATCGAAGTACCGAAGTAAAACGGTTTGAATTGTTCATAAGGCTCTGATATAGTCACCACATTTTTCTTTTCCAGGGAAAATGCCGGAAAAACGTGGGCTCTGGGAAAACGGAAGACTGAGAAGCTCTCTTGAAGAGTAGAAGAAACAGAGGAATGCGTTAATAATTGAGGGCTTTTTATTATTTCAACAAGCATAACGAATGTACGTTGGTTTCAGTTGATGGATGGGAGACGCTTGCTCATATCAGAGCGAATAATTCCCACTCAGTACTGGAGCACAATTGAATTCATAACTCGGAATCAGTTCACTTTCTCACTGGTAATGTGGTTAGACATGAATCAAAGATGTTTCGATGTGTAGCTCGCCACTCCGGTATCATTACTCAACGTCAGATTCACTCCGTTCATAGCTTGTTCCTCTTTGGACCAGATACATCTTTTAAGAGCTCTCCTGCCAGCCTGATAAATCAGATTCCTAACACAATTCTCGCTTTCCCAGCAAAAAGGTTCGAAGGTTACCAGTATGGTGTTATAAGCAGTGACAGTCTTCTCGAGCCAATCACTTCCACAACAGTTTTCCTGAGAGTGGTGAGAAATTGAAGAGAAAAAATTATTTTTAAGAATAGTGTGATCAAAATGAGTAGAAAAGTATTATTTTCATCATTATAGACATTCAAAGTTCCAGAATTGATATTCATAAGTAATGGTAATCATTATGTTCAATTTCTATTTTGTGCTACAAAAGTAGTAAGAAAGAAGTGAGATACTGTGTTTGCACTGATTTTATAACAATACAAAGAGTCAAGTTGAATGTCTGCAGAAAATTTATGCACTTCTGCTTACATCACAATTATTAATTGATACAGTGATTTTCAGATTGATATAACAACATCAAGTGCTTATTGATTGATACCTATAAATTTTAAAGGTCAAAGAAGAGCATTATGACAGAAATGTTATGAGAACCAAAATAAGTTCATAATGCAACCAATATCGACATTTTTGCCAATGTTATTTGATGCCAATCAAAAATTCAACCTCCTTAGAATGACGTCAGCTGACGGAGCTTACAATAGGGGAGTCATTGCGTTGGCTTCCTTCAATTATGTCATTTCACGGATGTTGAATTTAATTGGATATTGTGCAGTGAGTGTTATAATTCTATTATTCCAAGTGCTGTTATTAATATGAAACTCTGTCTTTAGGAAAACAAAACCCTGGATAACCTATCCACGAATTGCGTCAATGAATTTGGCCTTTGCAAAGCTTGACCAAATTCGTAACGTTTATATCATTGTTTTAATATTCTATAGCCTACTCCTCTGAATTTTCCTGTTTTGCTCGCGTTGCGAAACCACAATTTCGGTTCCCAAAGTTTTAATACAACAAATATTGTTACATAGCATTTCATTGTATGGTTTTGCTAGGATAAATAGCATGTAACGTATCTGTGGGTAGATAGAGGGGCCCATGTAGCGTGGGACTATGGCGAGTCGACAATTCCCAAAGCACCATCCATGTTTACACATGGTCTGGGTGGAATAGCAAAGCTCATTCCTCGATGTTTCATGTGTACTCTGTTCCCCCTTCATCATGAATGCAAGATGTTGCCTACTTTACGATTACACAGTCAACAAAATGTTTCGTTTCCTAAATTTTACATACAGTACATCCGAGTTTTTAATTTACTGGTTTGGTTATAGGCGACACAAATGAATGGTGAATAGGAGTATTTTGATACAATTGTGTTTGAAAGAAAACTCCCAGGAGAGGCTAAATAGTTCTGTCCACATAGTAGCGCAGTTAAGCATACGCTAAAGATTATCATAATGCTGAAATTCAAATTTTAATAATCGGAGGGGAAACAGCTATGTTGATATTGTTCATAAAGATTTATCCAATATTATTATGAATTGTCTTCTGTCAAAATTTTGGATCTGTTCGTTCAAAAATTATTCAATATTTTTTAAGGATCTTCCTAAATAAATTATCAGAGATTTTATGATAGTAATCATCTTCTTCTCGTATCGATCAACAGGCATTTATGCCTGTCTGGTCTCAATCACTATGACTAAATCGTGTTATATTAATTTATTATCCTCCTACACTTAGTAAACA
Organism: Laodelphax striatellus; assembly: GCA_017141395.1. NCBI lineage: Eukaryota > Metazoa > Arthropoda > Insecta > Hemiptera > Delphacidae > Laodelphax > Laodelphax striatellus. The sequence goes on along the minus strand of CM029531.1, from coordinate 9,805,557 downwards.
TGAATTTCATAGAACAATCTGTTTAAATGATTTCATCCATCTATTTTTATTCATTATTTATTCATTCCTTATCATTTTATTTCAATACATAATAATTATGTCAATCAGATCTTGAAGTTTATGGGCACAGGGGAATTCATGTTTATTGTTTTTCATACCAACTTGAATGATCTGGAATGAACGAGTTGTTCCCTCAAATTACCAAGAGAAGAGAAAATTCAATCAGATCTAGTTCAGGCTGATAAACAATTCACTCATACACGGATTAGTACAATGACCAAGAAATTTTGAGAAAACGGAATAAGAGAAGAGAAAATTCAATCAGGTCTAGTGCAGGCCAAGTCAATTCGTACAAATGAGTTCAGTTCCATTCAGCTGAGCTACTTTCCGAAAAATTGCCACTCCAGCTAAGTGCCAAGTAGTTGAGAAAGCCGCTGGGGAAGTTTAATCATCAAATACCACTCAACGGCAAAGTCTTCAAGCCGGCATAATGATGCACGTATGACACCATCAGAACGCTATGCGTCTATTACGGCTTGTATTTGAATTGCTGAATATCGCTTCGAGACGCGTGAGTGCTATCGACAAGGGCGCAGCGCGGCTTCCAACGTCAATGAATAAAACATTCATGGCATTGCTGAGCGTACGGGGAATGAGGGTGGATCACGGATCAGAATGAGCAGGCAGGTTCCTTAGCCTCGAACCGGGTCAAGGCACCACTGTAGTTGATTTCCAGATGGAAAGTAGACTCTCTTTACTCGATACTAGCCCCCAGTCGTTGCGTGCGAGTTTGTGCTTGTCTGCAGTCAGCGTTCAAATGTTTTCGTGCGCGGGAGGCAATCGATGGCTGAGGCCTGAATCACCCGCTCCCACCTCCATAACCAGAAAACCTGCAGAATCCTGCAAGCTCGTAAACTTTCTTACGATCGCTACGCTCAAGTGGCTTGAAAAAGCCCTGATTCCAACCTGCATGCTGGTTTCATGCATGAATATTTTGAGAGCGCCCTGGGCGTATCCGTCAATGAGTCCGTTATTGACAGCTATTAGAAACAAACACCATTTAAAAACAACCAGCAATAAATCAAAGAAGTGTCAGAAACGAGGCACCTTGTAACAAATCAAGTGATTTTGGAATTGGCAGCTAAATCACATCACTTCGGTTTTTGTTTGTTGAGTTTTTCATCAACTCTATTGATGAGGAATTTTGAAGAAGAAATTAATTACAATAGCAAGATACCTTAATGAAACACATCATATCAACGAAACTTGTATCATCAATATTGATGGCGTATGCTATGGAAATTTCAATTTTGAGTTCTTGTAGGCAGAGTAAAGTTTATACTGGAAGGTTTCAAACAATAAAACGTTCCTGCACAGAAGATTGACATTTCATACTTTATATGTGCTGTCAAGAAATTTATAAATAGAATGTTTACTTAAAAATTATATCTTGAAGTATTCATGATTTTAAAAAGCACTTATAGATGAAAGTAGCAAAACCTTTTTCTAGTTTGAAACACTTAAGTTCACGAATAATTGCCATAAAATTGTGTCTAAACAATTTTGAATCTAGACGCTATACCAGTACCATCATTTGCAACTGACCAAGTTGAATGAACATGATACGAAAGTGGCTGGCTGCTGGCTGAGCAATCTATTTCGGTAGCGTATTCTCTGGTAAACGATGATTATGTTAAGTCAATTCTACAACGCTACTCTCGGTGGAAGTAGATTATAATAATTTCAGAGTCGGGGCCGAGTAACAACGCGATTAGACCTCGAGGAGAGTTTGAGCGGTGCTGCAAATCCTGGGCGGAGGAGGAAGGGAAAGAAGGTGAGAGACAGAGAAGGAAGGAGTGAGTGACGGAAGGGATGATTGGATTAGAACTTGTGACAAGCTACGACCGGGGTCATAACGGTTCCAGTGGATGGGAGGGAGGCATTATCCGACGCCTTCATTAGCTAGAGAGTGCCTCCGTACCGGGAGGCACCAGCCAAGAAAACGGCTAAGGCTGAGCTGAACAGGACGCAAAATCATGTTCTGATGGAAGTTGGCCCGTTACTTGCTCCACTGTCTCCATGGATTCTGAAAACTTCTCACTTTCCAACGCATGTCAAGTCAGCCCTCCCAGAGAAATACATTGTAGGCCGCATCAACTATGCAAGTCAAAACGCCTCATCACTGCTATAAGATACACTTTCTAGAAGATCCCAGACAACACAATTTCCTCACTCCCTTGTGAATACTGATTGAATTGATCTGTTTCTTGCTTCATTGTCCTTGAATTATAGCACAGTATTCTAGAATATTCTTGTTATCTCTAGATATGAATATGGAATGCCACCTGCTACTGCAAATTTTAGATTGAATCTAAGAACAACCTTAGCTCATCGATGAAATAGCATCTATGTTGAGGAAGGTAAGAGTATGTTGGAATACGCTCAAAGTTGCTAAACTTGAGACGTTCAAAATAATAATTAATAGAACTTGAATCTGCAGAAGCTAGAATTCAAATTCTCATTATTTTCAAATTTGAACTAGCCTAGTATAATTTTGTAAGTTTTTCAATAGAGTGTCGAAAAGCTAAATTATTGGAGGCTTTACTGACACATAGGAACCATGAAGAAAAATAAATTTGAAATTTTTCAATCTATTAGTTTCAATGCACAAGTTAACTTTCTAGTTCAATGACTGTGAAGGTAACTCGTGTAGGTCGGAGAAGGTTAATGGAATGTGGAAGGATCTATGTTGCATGTGGTTTGGTTTGTAAATGTTGATAATGACTCATGAATTATAGAGGAAGTACTTACAGCGTTCTCACATGGAATTTCTCGCGACTGGGATTGAGAAATAAGCTGATAATCACGCGTTACTTGAAGATTGTAATGTAGTATCTTTGAAAATCGTTCCACAAATAACAATACATAATATATTCTCAAATTTCAACTCTCTAAAATTTTGAGATAACATCTCAAAATAAACAATTATTCTCGAGTTGCATAAAATAAAGAACTAAGATAATAATGTTAATGATTTTTACCTGATAGACCAGAAGAAAGGATGATGAAAGTGACATTTTCCGTGAGACGGAAAGAAATTTTCATCAAAAAATATCCAGTAGAAAGAAAAACAGAATTAAGAAGGAGCTCTATCTACCATCCAGGACTCACCTGCAACACAAAAAAATAAAAACATCGTTAATCCAAATACTTCTTTCAGGATTTAAGTGATGACACCAGACGCACATTAATTTCGAGAGAAAGGTCCCCAAACAATTGTTATGAATATAGGTGGAATTTTATCCATCCATTGTCTTCAGAGAAGTAAAAAGAGTCAGAAACATTCTTCTATTCTTCTAGTAAATGGATCCAGAGTGAGAAAATGCTGTCTGTCATCAAACGTGTTGTGAAAAGAAGATAATGAATGAGCCACAATAATTTTACGGGTCAGGGAAATTTTTCTACGCAAACAAAAAACCGTATTGTACTTTTTGCGTAGAGGGTTTTATTCATTGCAACCACTGAGCAGTGGGAATCAACCGCCACGAAACTCGACGCATTAAATAATTATTATGAATGTGAATCAACATGTCAGTTCAATCAAAACCACTTGTTCAGTACACTATTCAGTAAATTATTTGAATTCTCTATAATCTAACTTTTCTCACTGGTTAAGTTACACTGTATTGTTTAATTGGATTCTATGTTCGTTCAAAACGTAAAGAGCCATGTATGCACTGTTGCAAGTGAAACTACAGTAACGTATAATAAGAGTTGATAATGTGAGTTCCACGATTGATGTAATTCTAGCTCATAGTACAGACAACAGTATAGTTAGTCTATGGCACAGACAACAGTTGTATAGTTAGTCTATGCTCATAGCTCATTGCCAGAAGCACTTTTCGACTAATTGATCACACAATCATCTATCAATGGAAACTCGATGCCTGAGGAGAACAGATTGATGCATTTACAATCACTGTGATAATACTGCTTGATAAATCCAATTGGATATGAAAATAGTTCTCTGATAATTTCTTTAATTGGGAATGCAGAAGCATTAAACATCGAATTTCTATATCTGATAACAAATCGAACGTGATTTTACTTTGAACTTCTAGATACAATATACGATGCAATATGTAACGATACTGCATCCTATATAATACAAATTTCCAGAAGATTTCACCTGAAAAATGTTTCAAATTGATCTGGGGCTCCGTAACGGCTATCATTTTGCATGAAAACCTGTTATTTCAATAAATAGTTGAGTTCGATGGCATAGTAATAAATTTCCTAAAGAAATTCTATTTAGAACAACACACAAATACAAACTAAAATTAAGTCAAGGAATAAAAAAGTACAAAATAACAAAGAAAATACATAACAATATGAACAAAAGCAACTGCTAAACGGTAAAGTGTGCTAGAGAAAAGAGGAAAGAATTCCTGGTAATAAACCTAGAATACCAAATAATTGAAAATTGTTTGTCATGTATGGAACCTCATCTACCTACTTCATAGTTCAACTGGATTACTGAGATATCATGAATTTCTCTTCAATCACTCAACCCATCCGTAGATGAAGCGTGGAGTAGTGTTGAAAATACTGGAGGTGACCGCAAAAGACACGAAAATAGCCACTCTTCATTAATCACTAAAGTTATGAATAAACCCTGAGATTGGTTTGTGACTTCATTCCCAAACCTATACAGACATAGTATAGCAAATAGTTGGAAGCAGCTCATGATCATTTGTCATGAGAGAGGGATACTCATCAAGTTATTTTCCAATTGCATTTGGTTTATTCTTGGCTTTATAAGTCATTCAGACAGTATCTGTATGAAACTCTCCAATTTATTTTTCAATAACGAACTACATGTTATTAATTCACCTTGAATAATTACTTCTAACTCAGCCCAGCAGCCTATTATTCCAATATAATTTATTCTGACAAATTATTGTTAACACGAGTGGATAACGAAAAATTTTCAATTTTCCAGTCTCATCGACTGCTAAGTCGAGTGAAAAATCTGTTTAGAGTGCAGTTTCTGCATTTTTGTCAGTGACTATAATGTATCACCAAACTCCAGTATTCACCTAAGCGATTCTTGATTTTACTAGTATCATTTCATAGAAAACACATATTTCACTGTGAATATGATTCACTATCTTCTCAGTGTAAACAATGGATTTCTTCATCTCTCTACGCACCGGTCCTAACCATTTTACTAACGACTAAACTATATGCTACTAGGCAGCATAGAGTCAAGGCTATTAGATGATAATAATAATAATAACCTTGGCATAGAGTGGCATGTCGATGTTGTTGTTTGTCGATGCTAAAGTGGCCTCCCTAAACAATTATGTATGCATTTCACTGCTAACAGGAGCTTCAACAACAGGATCTCGCTATTATGGATAAGATACAGTAATCAACAAATGCACAACTGTAGAAATCGTTAAGAGATATTATTTTTTGGCATTTGTTTGTATTCAAAATCAGGATTAGCTACTTTCAAGCTGGATAGTTGAGAGTACAGCAATCTATCTATCTAGCGTATGGCTTTTATTTGTTTGGTTGGTGGGGAGACCCGAAGGTTGATAAAACAGTAACACATCTCAACAATACGGCAATAGTACAGCAATGACTTGTTGTGTATAGCAAGATTATAATTATAATTATTATGGAATAAAATTGAGTTTTATTTGAAATCAGAAGCTGAATTCTCAATGTATTATTATTTTATTTACACTGAACTGGGTATAATTTATAGTAAATGAGCTCAACGTAATTTCGATAGCCCTAAATATTGCAATCCTGTTTCCAAAATCAATCAAAAGAGACTTGGATTTGTATGCAAATTATGGATTAAGTGGAGTGGAAATCCAAATAAAAAACTGAATTTTGAACGAATCAAGTGCTGAACAAACAATCTGTTGATTATTCAGCCAGGCCGTCCATTCGTCCATTACTGATAATTCGGTAAATACTCTTGGTGACAGTACAAGCCGATTGAGTGTTTGCATTTAATGGATTCAAAATCTCATCCTCGTTGCGACACAATTGCGATTCGCTGTCCTCTGGCCAATAGAGAGCTGGAACTCATAATCCATACGACTGCTTCTTAATTGCATATTTTGTCGCTTGATTGTTATTGGAACAGGCTTGAGTGCACTGTGTTCGAATACGAACTGGTGAATGTGTTGCTGTAATTCGATACCTGACAGCTCTCTGATTGCATTTGAGTGTCGTTCAGAGAAACATATCGAATTGGAGAACTGATTATAAATGGGATATTCGACCTATAGGTTTGATGCATGTTCTGACATACAGGCATGGTTCATAAAATCTTGAGCAATGGTTGGAAGGGATTCTTAAGCCAGGTCCAAACGCTTTGATGAATTGTATCAATCTGATTGAATCAACCAGATTGAGTTGGTGATTGAAGCGTTTAGCCTTGTCCAAACGCTCCAATCACCGATTTAACGAGATTGAATCAAGCAGATTGATTCAATTTATCAAAGCGTTTGGACCTGGCTTTATATCTACAATTCGGTTGACAACGATATGGACATCTTAGATGACTTTTCAAAAATGTTTCCTACAGTGCATTGCAACAATAATGTATTCATCACATCCTCATCTTAATAAAGTTGATTTTGATGACAGATTGCATATAATTTGTTCGCAAATTTCATAATCAATCAAAGATAGTCTGTTGTTACGAATGAGTTCAATTTCATCGATCTTCCAATGCCTGGATCTTCTACTTTAATTGTCTTATCTCATAAAAACAAACTATCTAGAACAGATATCAGTGGAAAGTATGGGATTGAAATAATTGGAGCCAATACTTGTCCACGTGTCATATTATGCCACTTATTAGGAATGGAAAACTATCTCCATTGGAGCAGAACAAATTAAATCCTGTCTCAGCTCATTTTGATGATTTCAAAATGTCAAATTTAGTTTCGGAGCTTGCAAAGCTTCTACCCCGACACAGAGAGGTGTGACAGGATTATTCATGACCGTTCTGTCCACGTCAACTCGCAGGCCAGTTGGAATTAGGGTACTGAGAAAGAGAAGACACAGTGCAACTATGTAAGAGAAGAGAATAGGCTTCCGAACCTTTTATTCAAGATTTATTTCTCAGCGAAGAGCGAATTCACCACGGAAATTGCTTTCCTCTAGTACTCGGGCTAGAATAAAATTGGGATTTATTTTCGCGTGAAATCCCCTTACGGCTCTGTAAATGAAACGAGGCCGTCTCCCTCACTGACTCTCACTCTCACCCGCATTCGAGGCGAATTTGCGTTGGACGGACGCAACTCAGCTCTTCAGATTTAAGCTGGCCGAATCTCAAGAGAGGTCACATAACGAATACAATTGTAGGAGCTTATTTAACTCATTGAAATACGATTCGAGCACAACAAGCTCTTGTATGCCGGCACAGCCAACCTATATCTTCATAAACCTTCGTAGACGAAATTTGAATTCTAAATTACCTCGCAAAAAGCTAACGAATCTCGGAAGCATTCATCACCATTATGAAGTAATCTTACTCAAACAATGATTAGAGTGTATTTTTTATTCATATAATGAACCATAAGATAATTTCCGGTTATGGTGAATATCTCAAGTTCTCACATGTAGTGAAGCATTGCACCGGTAGTCACCGCTAGAGATTACTTAAAATCGGAATAATAAACCCTGATATTAAAATGATACTCTATCAAAGTTGGCATAATTCATCACACTTGAGACAAAGTGACATCACCAGCTTCTATTTTTAGCTACTTTTGATTTTTGCAGCAGATAAATTTCTGAGTAATTTTTGAAAAACAGATTTTTGGAAACAGTTTTGGTTAGAAATGCATATTTTTCAGGTGATTTGATTTATTGTTTATTTTTAAGAAAATATTTATGCAACCTACCAAATATCCAACCCCTCTCACTTTGAAAAAAAAAACATCGAAATGCAAGTTATGGTTATGGATGCGAAGCACTATCAACAACTTATTAGTGAAGTGTGAAGATAAAAAAAGGAAAATAGCCGTTTACAAAAGATTTGTAAGAATAGAGTGACAGTTGTCGCTCCAACAACCATAATTGGAGATCCTTTATTTGTCTTGCTTGAATGATTGTTATGGATTTCACTCTTTAGGTGCTTCATTGTTGGAATGGAAGAGTTCTCTATTTGGAAAAAACCGAATTGAATATTCATGTTATTTCTGTCAAACCTGTCCTGATGACGTACTAAATAGAGACATTATCCTGACCTTGAAATTTAATACCATTCCACACTTCTTGTAGCTGATGAATGTACTTCAAGTCAACTCAAAATTGTCTCAATCGAATAACACTCTTCAGCTTCTAGCTCTTGATACTGATGTCTTTTGAAAAATCAATTAACATAATTCATTAACAATATTGTGTACATATTTACTGTACTGTTTAAAGTTGATAACGAATTTATCGTCGTTTCTGGGACATTAACTTTCTGAAACATTAACTAACAAGTGATTCTGATTACAACTGCACTTTGTGAGTATTATAGTTACAGCCTGGAGTGATTGTTATTCAACAATCACGTTTTATTATGTTCTTTTTCTCATGTTTCTCATACTAGAAAAGCGATTAGGCTATAAGGAGAGCGAGAGAAACAACTATACAAAGTGGTATTACGGCCGCACTTATTAGCAATTTCAGCTCCAGAAGGGAGATGCTCAATATTTCTTGATAATATGAAACTGCTGAAACTTGTTGGCAAGTTTCCAGTTGCTGAAAACAGCTTAATGATATTTTCATCAGACTGGCCTCAGCTTGGGTTAGGAACATTCTTCCCAAAATTACCAATATTCCTCACTGATAAATTGGAGTGCCTCCAACAAGCCACACCAAATTATCGTTCTCCATTCATCAATTATTATAGTTTCATGCATCATTCAAATCGATTTGATGGATTGCCACCTTGAACATGAAACATTCTTTCATAGTAATTCTGTTAAGAATGTTACATGATCATGTACACCAACACGACTTATGAACAGCAAAAGGAGATAATTATATAGATTGATAGGAAATTTTTTCATTGTAAAAACCTTCTTATAGCATCATAATAAGTACTATGAATACTATACGAAGCCATACATTTCATATTGAAATTTATATGAGAAAATTATTATAATAGTATAAAACTGTTGCTTCGGAAGTTATTGAAAATTTGTTATGAATTAAATTGATTAATTCTCCAGTTATCGAACTTTTCATTGAAGATGATGACATGAAACATCAATCCCAAGTGATGTTTGGAATTATCAATAGTAGGAGTGTCAGCTCTTCATTATGTACGTAGCTAAAATGTAAAACCAATAAGTACGGTATTCTAGATCAACAGCTTCTGGCATGTTTATGGTATTATTTGTAATGAATAAGGAGACTTGATGTTGTCAAAGTGTTGTCCGAGCGCTGTGATTGGCAGTTGAATGGCCTATCAAGGTGAACGACAGCCATTGGCCTAGATAAGCTCCTCCCACAATAATGGGCGGTTTCTACAAACATCACAGCAATGGCGCTTCAAACAACCAACATAGTGAAGAAAGGTAATAATTGATATTTACAAAAACAAATGAAATAAATAGGACTGCTTGAAAAGAACAATGTGGAATAAAAATAGCAAGATCATCACCTTCACTACTACAAAGAAAGTATTATTTTTTCATATGAATATCATTTAGGATTTATCAAGATAAATATTTTATTGAAAAATAAAACATAAAAAATCTCTTTTATCACTATTTAAGACAGTTTTATAAATTTCTGAAAGATGTTTATAAAGTTTTAAACTCTATTAACATTAATACAAGGTTTATAAATCTTTCAAAACAAGATCTTTCAATCCGATAAAACTTGGGATTTTATAGTACAAGAACAATTGGGATTTACTAGTTCAAGACTCACTATAATAATAATATTTTGAAGATTCAATAAACATGGAACTATCTAGCAATTAAGGGTTTCAAACGCCAATAAGTTGTACAGTACCAAGGTTATTAGATATAAGGTTGAACCATTCCTAATGCTTTTTGAATCCAAAAGCTGTTTGAGTGGGGGACTGATTCGGCTGACGTCATTTTCATCATTTATTTTGATAATATCAGCTGTTGATAATTGACTGATAATTGGCAGACCGCGAGTGTGACGTTACATGAATCAAAAAATAAGACTTCTCCCTCCACTTTGCGCCTTACACCAGCGATGGTTCAACCTTCTCTCTAATAACCTTGGTACAGTACTAACACAATAAAGGTTAATGATACTTTAATTAGCATAATGCTACGAAGCCTCCATCCCTAGAATCACAATCGATGACTGTGAACTACCCTACAAATCGAGTTGGAATACTGTGGATTGAGGGGAAGATAATTTATCATTGGCTGTCGCCGCAGCTTCTTCCCTATTTCAGCTGCTGTGCATTGTTCCCCAACAGCTTCCAAGCAAGAGTTCGGAATAACTCCATCAGCTAATCTAAACGGAATAATCTTTCAGATGGGTCTTTCATTTGTTCTAATTTGTGATCCTTTTCTTCAGCGAGGCATTATCGCCGGCGACAGCATCAAGAATGCTCCTCAATCACTCTGTCACTCACCCTCTGAATGGTGCCAATATTTCACAGCTGACAATTGAATTTCTAGCGAGACTGTGAATCAATTGACGCCGAATCCATTAGCCGCCTTTTGTGCACATATCCGGCACTTATTTGATTTCCTTTGCTTTCACGAAGGTAACACTTTTTCAACTGATACACAGCTTTCACAGCAGTACAAAGCTTTCCGCAATGACATAATGCACCTTGAGCAAATCGCTTCAATATCACATTACTTGACACTGGAATTAATGCAGAGCTGCTAAGCTACCCTACAAGACTGGGTTAACAAGTTTACTTGTTTGCTTACAAGTTTGTTCAATTAATGGACTTCCATAGATCGTCAACACCAGATTCTATAAGTCCCATTGATAAGTAACACTTCTTATTTATGATAGTTTGCGACTCAAAATAGAACAAATAATGACTGAAATATATGATGAGAAATGCATATGATATATGCATTCTGCAATGAGATATATGCATGATATGACTGATATATTCATTGAGAAATAAATAATGACAAAAAAATTAATTTCAAATAATCAGGAGTACTTGAGTATACAATAAGTAGATTATATATAAGCAGATTGAAGTATAGTAGTTCTATTTCACTCACTAATTGAGAGTGACATAAGAAGAGCGGGAATCCACTTGAATAACCTTTTCAAATCGTGTATGTGGCAAAATTGGTTACAATTTCTCCATTCAACCGAATAAGATACGATAATACACCAATTACCTTTTCTTATCTGTGATGAAATAGATAGAATCAATAAAAAACGGTAGATTGAATAATGTGATCAATGTGAATATTTGATTTATATATCCTGGCAGACCAAATGCACATTGAAATCGAAATAAAGATTGCAATCCTAGTGGCGTAATTCTTCCATTATAATTGATTACCGTGAAATTCATTTGAAATTTCATAATAAAAACGTTTAAGATGGAGGCTTGAATCTACAGTGAAGCCTTCATTCCTTTGCTGTAGTTGCAGGTTGACACTCACTGTAATGATTTCACTAGATGCTCGGTGACGAGAGCTTTGAACTCACTGCAAACAATAACTTTCCTCATAGATGTTGAAATCCCTTTCTAATTGGGAGAAGTCTCATGCTTTCGTTGAATCCTCTTTGAGAATTCTCCCTCGAGGGATTCCAGCTAACGGTATAAGAAGCTTAGAAGAAACAAAATATAACTGGAGTTGCTCATCATTAGAATGATCCACGCTGCTTTGTGATGGATGAGGGCGACGCAATAATCAAATTAGAACATTTCTGATGTTTGATGAGAGACGCCAGTTTTTCCTGTTCTATCAATCACTTTCATGAAATTGCTGTGAATTTTATTTCATGATAAAATAAATCCCTGGAAAGTCGCTTGAATACTATAAAAATGAATCAGAGTTGAAGAAATTTCTATTTATTGATTTATTTGCAATAATTTGCAATAATCTCACATCATCACGACAGATATAGAGCATCTTCCTAAAACCCTTACAAGTTCACCAACTTTGATGAACCATCTTCTTTCCATCCCAAATCGTGGAATTCTCAAGATTATTTTGTATTGGAGCCAGTGGCGTATCTAGCGTCTAGGGCATGAGTGAAAAATACACTAGATATATAAATGGGTTTTGGAGACCTATGATTGAGTTTATTCTATTCAATTTCAATTTTTTCTGGGATACCTCCAACGTCAGGATTCGGTACTTATTTTTCGAGAGGAAATAGAACTATCCATTCACAAAATCTGCCAATTACTCTCCAAACATCAATGTTGGGGTATTTTCAGAAATAGCTGATTAGTGTATTGCAAAAAGCTTCTAATGGGTTTCAAAAAGAACGCGTACGGACTAGATACGTTACGACTGACATGTAGATGATATGGCACTTGAACGTTGAAGTTTCATGTTTATTTTGAAACGAAGCGAGGAGAAAATGTCAGATAGTGCACATTCAAGTTGAAAAACTACAAGAAAGTAGTAGGAGAATGGAGGGAATTTGAGATAAACGTAACATCGATCTGTCACTCAGCAGCTTAACGGCAGCTGGAAATTATTTTTAAAGTTTTTCTAAAACGAATTTGACATAACTCTTCACGTCACCATGTAGTGTATCTTGGCAATCAAGATTGAACACAAAAAGTCGTTGAGAAGAAAAAAAAACAAATAAATTAGTTTGTTGAAAGAGTTACATAACTCTGCTTCAAGAAAAAAGTTCAGCAGAACAGTGATAGAGATGGAAACTATCTCTAGACACTAAACCAGTCATGTAACGTTATCACAAAGTTTGTTCATATCAGATCTAGTGTGTTTTGCTCCCAAATTCTTCAAGTTATTATTTTTTCTGAAATACTTACATTGGCATTTTTTTTTCATACAAGAAACGCGAGAAAAAGTATAATTTTTAGGATCTGGTTTTGAAATATTTCAACTCTATCACATTATATCGAAGGAGTCAGAAGATTCTATTTTCAAAATTATAACTCAATAAGATAAATAGTTTTTTAAAAATCTGATACTTTTCCTCCCTCTAGTTGAACGGAAAGTTGAATCGTGAATATCTTTATTGGATTTTCATAGGATACACATCCTACTCAAACTAAAGAAACCAATAGCCTTATAAAGGCTTAAACTCTAACGTTTGTAGGTTTGTGAGTGTAAAACACACAATAAATGTGTTTAACTTTAATAAGATGCTCTATTAGAATATATCCTAGCCTACATCACCAACTCCTAATAATCTTGCAGTTGGTCTATGCAATTTAATTTATATAGAAAGGTGTGAATATAACACTTCTTGTATTGATACAGCAATGTGTGAAACAATTATGGGATGTTTAAGTAAAGTTGTTTTGAGTAGAGCAGTGAGTTTAATGAGTAATGTCTGATAGACGGGTGCTTCGACGACTCCTTTTGATCCCAAGTAAATAGTTGTACGAACAGTAGGCAAACAGACCCCTTCGCAGAAATAGGCTTCCTTCCTCGCGCACACATACGCGCACACATGCCACAGTTGCGGCTGTGAGCATTATGGCTATTGAATCCTGCACAAGTTTTCTCATTAAACTTAACCGAACTTGTATTGTAGCTGAGGAACTATCGGGAGTTATACCATTTACTTGTTACTGACTGCTTATTTGGACTTGAAAATTATCGACTCGAAAAACTTTTGAGCACAGTAACAATAATTTAGTCCATGCCATTCTTGAAAAAGTTTACCATAGGAATACTAACTTTACCATATCATTGGAATCGCTAAAAACAGTTAAAGAGAGTAAACTTATTTGGATAGATATTGAGTTGAAGTAGCCTAACAATGACAAAAGAGCTCCCAATATGTACTTTTTGTATAATCATATGAAACACATTATCTAAAAGACTAATGTCGTGAATATGCTCAGAAGCAGCTGATATCATTAAAAATCATTAAGATTTATTCATGAAGATTTAATTCAAGCAAAAGAGCTCTTGAGGGTGGTTCCTAAGAATGTCCTTCAAAAACTATTGAAGTAAAAAGAGGGAGACAAACAGAAGTGCTCAGACCTCGACTTCTGTGCTGAATTATAATAATACGTCCTTATTTTATTCCAGTTTGCACCTAATATATACTTCACTCCTCTATAATATTCAGTGTGCACGACGTTCCTTGCATTATTGAAGTGTGCACTCACAACAACTGTATCTTCAGTATTCGGAGGAACAAGCAATCTCACAAACCTAGGGAAGGAGAGATTTCTTCAGATTCGAATAACAAGCACTTGAAAACACTCGTCCAGCAACATTTGCCACTTAGTTGTTGATTGCTGCTGTCAGCTACACTGCCAGGCTCATAACAGAATCGGCTGTTTTGCATTGGATGAATGAATCAATTCTGCATCACATTCAGTCTTGATCATTGTATCGTTTTTTGAATCCTACATTCACTTTTCTTGATAAAGAAGTGAGATACTATAGTAAGTAGTAGATCACTTCTATCTAGGTTTAATCTGAACTAACCAGATAAATTATCTGTGGTTCACCTTGTGGATGATAATATTATCTGTCTTATCTGTGGTTTAATCTCCATTTGAACATTTAGCTCATTCTACCAACAGTTGAGTTGATAGAATGCTCTACACTTGAACGTTCAGCTAATCTAACAGTTCAACGAAGAATAAAATCAGTAAGTTGAGTATTACTCTATCAATTTCAAGAATGACAAAAGGGTCTCACCGCGAATCATACTCACTTTCCGAGAAATAACAAATGCTGCCAGTCTCTGAAGTTTACATTGGAATAATGCTCTTCACTCCTGGGATGTTTATCTGCTCTGATTCGCCTCTCAATCGAATAAACCATTTCCGTTCACTCGGAAAATGCAGTTTAAGAGTGGGAAGAGCGTTGCGAGCTGGTAAATAGTAGTGATAATGATCAGAGATCTGTCTTTACAATTCAGAGCGATCTCGCTTCCTTTCTTCAAATAATGAAAGTATTCGCATGAACACAAAACAGCTCACGTTCGAATTTGCCATTGCAAAATTTGTATTTTCTTTCAAACATAATAGGTGTATAAGCTGGCTCTCAGATATATTTCTGGTTTTCTGCCTTGAAGCACAGTGAACTATTCAGCATAACGTTGAATCATCGAACAATGATGATTATGACCACAACAGTATCATCTACGTCACGTGGTAACAGATTTTATAACACATGATGAGTAAAATGTGTTATAATGATGTGTAATGATGTTTACGAACTAGCCCCAACAAATTAAATTGGAAACTATTATAGAAAAATATAAAACCATAAGTATCAGAAAACCAAACTCCAATTATGTTGTAGCTAATTTTCATTATGTAGTTTCAATGGAGGCTGTTCTCACTTATGCGATTATAATCAATCAATTTAATAGAAACATTATTAAAGAATCATAGAATATTGAGTTGATTCTCAGTTGAAAATGATCCATTAATGGCAAAGTAGTTTGTTTTATCACAAAAACTCTTAGAATGATCTTCATACAAATGGATTCCATACCATGGAGAGGCAGCTGAGTAATTGAGGATTTACGTTTAATCCACATCCGACGCATCATTGAGAACTCTATTTTTTCTTGACAGGAAAATGTGACATTACGGTGTATCATAATCTCTCGAGAACTGTTACATTCACAGAGTTCAGTTTAGTGGCCAACCAGACTCAAATTAAATAGTCATAAAACTTGTTAGATCACCATATTAAATCTGCTGACCACAGTACCTGGATAACGTAGAAGGTGAATCATTGATCGTTAAAAGCCTCACTAAATGTTGTAGGTAGGCCTCTACTCGACCATCAACTCAACATTTCATGGCATGATGCGCATATCCCGGCTCGTAATAGAATTCTAACAGGCAGTATTAAACAATAATCTCACAGCTCTACAAATGATTAGAATAATATATGAGTAATTTAAACACGTTTCATGCTCCACATCTCTGCTAAATCACAGTACGCATTAGATATGGAACATGGCAAATTAGTATTAGAATATCTCACTTCTACAGCTTTTACGGTCGGCTCACTACTTCTGAATCATCACAAACACTCAAATCAGCTCAATAAGCTCTGATAGGAACATTGCATTTTTCAGGTATTGCTCTGGAATACTCATGAAAATATCGCACATGAAACTATATATAAGTGGAGCTACGAGCTTAAGTATTTTTACTGTAGTCTTTACTGAGTTACAATTCAATTCAATTCAATTTATCAATGTCAACAAAAAATAATATAACATTCATACTTACAAACATAAAATACAAATTCCTTATAAAATAATGAATATTTACATAAAACATCATATACTAAATAATTGTTGCATCCCTCTTTAAGCGAAGCTTGTGATGAGGGATGGTGCATCTCTAGAATGCTGGATAACATAAGATATTTGATAAATAAGATAACATAAGATAAATTTCATTAATTATTTTTTGACATTTCAATATCAAGAAAAAGAAAATTCTGTTTTCTTATGCTGTTTCTGTACAAATGTTACTCTTGTAAGCAGTATAATTGAAATTTAACATTTAAAGATAAAACAACAAATTCTGTTCTGCTCTGTTATACTCTGTAAGATATGTATTACCAATACTTAAAGAGATTTACTTAGAAAATGATACTTATAATTATAAGGAGCCTAAAAGGAGTAAATATAAGGATAAGGAGTATTTATGGATTCAAGGTGGAGGATATAATCATGAGTTGGATAATGAGTGATGGGTGATGATGGTTGATAATGAAAGAGTGATCTCACAGTTTTGATTCATAAATTGAGAGTAGTATTTTCGAAAATAAAATATAGTTCACTTCCAAGACGTTACAGTAGCTTCCACTAGAAGGGAAAAAACATCTTGGCATGTATTCTCGAGGGAAGTTTACATGATAATTATATAGTTAACTTTCTGTTCATTTAATTCCTGCTTAAATTCTGAACAAACAAGTAACAATCACATGTGACTACTACGGATAGAAGCTCCGAATCCCATTTCAAGTTTGTCCAAGCTTCACGGATGCGGCTACAACAAATCCGATTTATCAACACAAAAAGAACAAAACATTCTTTCTGTAGCAGAACAAAGTAAAGCTTCCGAAATACTCAACTTGGCTCCGATCCAATTTGAGAGATGTTCTGCTTTGAACTGCATTAGAGAAAATAAACCTGATATGGAACTAACGAGGGGACGAGTGAAACTGAACACATCCATTTAAAGCTAAATAAGGGAGGAGGGACTCAAAGCAAGGAAATGGAAGAATGAAGAAGACGCTTAGTGAGACAAAGTGAGAGCCCCAGGAAACACCGGTAGAAGCGTTCTCACAATACTCTCCGACAATAACTACAGACCCAATCGATAGCTTTGACTAGTAAGAATCGTATTCACCGAATCATTGGAGCTCATAAATTATTTCAACGACCTACTTTGGCGAGTGAAAGACCGTTGTTGCTCCTACCTCCCCCAAAGATTATGCTTTGAAGTATGTTATTGTGACTCTCTTGTCTTTACAAAAAAAATAGGAATGGTATTAGATACAAGCTGATGAACAGTTGATTGAATCGGTACAATTGATGTACCGATAGCATCGATATGATGGAAATCTATTTTTGGAAAGTCTTTCATCAATGAACTACATTGTACATTGATTATTGCTTTCCTCTTTTGTACATTGATGATTTCAAATGTATTAGATTTTCTTGAAATACTTCTCTAGCTCATACTGCCTATTATGTGCTTGTAAGACATTGGAATTCGCATGAGTGAAAGGCAAAATCTGTTGAATAATAATCGGAATGATGTTCACTTCCAGTTCAGTTACTTTGACTTCTCAATATCTTATTCATAATGTTTTTCTACTCTTATTAAGTTAATCAATTGAGAAGAAAAAATAATTATGAAGCTTCGTATATGTAGGCCCTAACTCGTGTAAGCAGGAGAATATTAGTTTGATCATATATGTAGCCAGTTGCTTATGAACCTTTAACACTTCAATAATCATTGATCAAGAATCAATAATATCAGCTTTCGTGACTGACCTATGGTGTAGATAGCTCCATCCAGTTGGAAAGTAGCACTCTCGCACTTCTTGAAGATCTTCTGAAGTCGCTTGTCGACAGCTCCAGGAGGCCCCGGCGGTGGTTTGGAGCCCGACGGATCCGGCCCGGGGGGCGGGCCTACTCCAGCTGTGCCCCCGGGGGGTGGGCCCCCTCCAACTGTGCCCCCGGGGGGCGGGCCCCCTCCAGCCGTGCCTCCGGGGTCCGTGGGAGGCGCAGCGGCCCGTTGGCGCCTCGGTGACAGTGGAGTGTTCTCCGTCATCTTAATTGTCCATTCTCTGATTTTATCCGTGGTTAGACCTTTTACTGCAACCGCGACGGACGAAAATTATCAGCACTAGGGCTGAACGTTGGCGCCCTTTTCAAGCGGAAAATCGAGCAGGTAGAGCGAAAGCACAAAAAGAAAATTATTTAGCGCCAAAACTCTTCAGCGAAATAAAAACATTGACAAACTCTCAAACGAATACGCACACAATCACACATCCACACACACAACTATAGTGAATAAAGCTTTGATGAACTGGCATGAATGTACACTGCTATGTAGATCCTTATTCAACCTCAGGCTAGTCATTTCTAAATATAGAAATGGGTATTTCTCTTCATTTGCGGTTCTTGAAGCCATGCAGAGATATTAGAGGCGAATAATATCTGAATAATTCATAAACTTGACCATCTCTAAAAGCTTTTATTATAAAATATTCCCTTAATGGACTTGTAACCAGCAGATCATTCTATTATATTTAGAATCTATGCAATCATAAGCTTCCGTGTATTATAATATAATTTCGCGAAATTTATTTTTACATTTTATTTCAATAAATGGAATATGTGTAGAGTTAGCATCAAAAAAAGTTGACATCAGGTTAGTTTTAAATATAAGAAGTATATCAGTGGAAGATTATATCGAGCTTTTGAAGTTTCGAAAGAACTACATTAGTGAAAACGTTTTACATGACAGTTTACATTGAATGAGTTGCTCTGCCTTCAGGCGAAAAATGTTCAACAGGATGGGAAATTAATATCTATAGGATTTCAAATAATTAATTAATTTATTCGGGGGGCGGAAGAGGACACCACATCATCAATCTGTCATCAAAAGTGATATTTCATTCATAACAGTTTTTTATTTGTTACGAATGGAGTGTTATGTATTTTACATGTAGTGTAGAGTATTGGAATAATACTGCTCATAACATAGCCCTAACCATCTAAGCTTGATTTACTTCGTGAAATTTTATTTTGGGGACATAAAAAGATTACTGAAGTATAAAATTCAGACAAACAACTACGATTACCTAACTGAATCCGTCTTAAAAACTGGAATATTTCAGTTTTTTTGGATTGCATGATAAAAAATATGATAGGGATGGAAGTAACCAATAAAAAATCATTATAACACAGAGGCTTTGCTGGGTATACTGGCGTATATATTTTCATCGGAAGTTTTAGGGGGAGAAGAGTAAAATATTATAACCCGTGCATGCTGTTGTTTATATTATTCACTTTATACATCTCTACTCTTGGAAAAAATTCTAAAACGACTAATCTAAAAGAAAAAAGCACTTTTGTATGTTATGTTTCAACGTAAATCATGCTACTGAGGTAGAACTCCTCGCTCAATACAGAGTATTGTAAACAGTAGAGTGTTATAATCTTACTTGTCTTGTGTGATTCCTTGGGCAATAAACTTCAGTTTTATTTTTCAACAATAAAATCATTACGTCATAGGCTTATGTATGAATAACGCTGATTACACTTGGCTGTTAGAAATTTATTTCACAAAGTAGAGATAAACCACTCAACAACACTCTATAAATGGTTCCATTTTTTTTCTCTGAAGTAGCAGATAATAGTTGAATGGAATGAGCATTTAGGAAAGGAGCAGAAATATTGTATGATATCATTATTTGTCTCATACTGAGAGTGTGAGCTATTCATGAAATGAATCAAATAATGTATAGCTAGTGTCTACTCAGGCTTGATTGTAATTTTAGTAACACGCAATTCCTACATTTCGTTCTTAGTGGATGACCACAACTCTTGTCTGGATTGAATGGGGAATGTTGATTAGCAAAAAGCGGGAATGTATTGAATGAGCTTCAATAAACTTGGATTTCTTGGATAACTGCATTATTCAAGCACGCTAGAGCACCATCAAGGATGGAATCGGAGAGTTCACCCTTCAAGTCTAATGAATTACCTTGTTTGAGCAGGTCAAACAACAGAAGAACTCGAAAATCAAGTGACAATCCTAATAATCATCGTCTGGTGCGGATCAAAAATGAATTATTGCTCAGTTTGATTTGTCATTCCTACTTTCATTCAAGTTGCTATCAAGTCTAATACATCATCAGACAAATGAGAGTGACGGACATTTTAATAACTTCTAATAATTTTATAATGTCAATACAAATATTGATACTCGTCGTTAAGATTAATCTTGAATAAATATTTTCCTTGAAGGGAGCAAAAATAATATGTCGGAAATAAAATACTGTATGAAGAGACATGAATAGCCTATAATAGGATTAGAAAGGGAGAAGACAAGAAAAAATGAAGAAATATGCTATTGATTAAGCTAGAAAGTAGTGAAGCTTATCATGAAAATCTAAACATTGAAAATATAATTAAAAGCATTTGCAGTAATGATCACTAAAGAAGCATCCAGGCTTGATATCATCAGTTTCGAAGTTCAATATTGTGAATGATATTTTCTATTGAAGAAAATTTGTTTTGAAAGTTGAGACAAATCTGATTCCTGGCGATTGAGACAGATCATTGTGGTATCCAGCTAATAAGGAATATAAGTTATCGACATTGATCACTGAATTTAAATTCCTGTTCAGATGATGGAGAGAATTCTATGAATACCAGAGACCATCGGCTCTAGTATCATTACTATGATATCAATGATATTATTACAAGCATCATTCATGATAATACTTAAAGCAGGAAGTGAACTTTTGTAAAATTTTATTTGACTTTTGATAACGGTAAGGCTATCTACCAGCAAGGCTGCCTGATAAAGTGAGAGATCTATGAATCTATAAAGCTAGATTACTTACGCTAAACGAATCAACTTATAAAGCACGATGCTTTTTGACGCTGATGCAGTCTGTATAAAGAAGGATAGAATATCTGAATCACCCAATTAGGTTCGATAGGCTGTGGATTATAGACTACAGAGAAGAAGATAACGTTAAGTAGGGTCGTTGACAACTATGTTTGAATATTCACGCCTAAAAAGCATACTGACGTAGGAGCAGTTAAGCCCAGGATAGAGAAGATTGCTTATAGAGGCTGCATATGGGAGATAAGTTCATATTCATGTTTAAATTTATGCTCACGAAAATGGACTCGTGAAGCTTACTAACGAGCTGAAGACCCTGATTTAGTCAAGCAATCTTTTCATCCACAATATATGTAGATGCTTATATTAGCGGGTTCTGTTAAATTTTTCTTAGCCGGTTATACTAAGAAAATAGTAAATTATTATTTGATTGGGAGGAAAGGAACACAATAAGCTTGGAAAGGCACAAGCAGTAATTGATTTTGGAAAATAAGGATGGTATTCCACAGGAAACGAAAAGTGGCGAGAAATAGAACAAACATAATATGCCTATATAAATATAGGCCTGTTAACATATTGGGCCTGTTAGGAAACATATTTACCATATAAATAATGAGCATATTAATTCATGAAAATTATAATACTTTATCAAAGAAACATGGGCACAATGATCTAACAAAGAAGATATATTATAAGACCTCACCAAAGTAAATAATTTCCATAGGAAAAAAGAGAGTATTCTTCCACATTCATTTTGAAATTATGGTAATCATTGGTCTTCAGTTATTGTTATCTGTTTTTCAACTTTAATTTTTATAGTAGATTCCAAACCTGTGTCAGACAAATTTCTCAATTAATCACTTGTCCCTCCTATCTTCCGTGAAAATGGATTTGATTGGTTTGAAAAATTGGAATTCATGAAAAATAATGGAATTCTAAGAATTATTTCAAGATGGAATTATTGTTGATTGAATTTCCCTGATATTAACATCCTCAGAAATACTTTGTCACGGTAAATAATTCTCAATCTATCATGGAGAGCTCAAATTGACTGAACTTGATGGTGATTTAGAGATTTACAAAATTCTCTGTGAATATGGAACAAATAGGTGGAGAAATTATTCCAATGATTGGATTTGAAGATAGTTGGATGATTCATAGGGACAGTGAGTGACAGAACTCGATTCAGCAGAATTTTGCGAAACTATTTTTGTATCACATATAAGTGACCTTCAAAGAGGTGGGCGCCTACTAATAAATCAATCAATAGTGTTGGAAGTAACTATTCGTATCTACAGCAGAAGTCACTCCACTATCATACGAAACGGGCTCAATCAGATCTGGCATCGAATCAAAAAATCTTATAAAACACAAAGATAGATATTCCGGGCTTCATTCCCTCATTCAAAGGCGATGTTACATCAATGATGACGTTATGCCATAATATGTTTATGCATGTTTCTGTTATGTAGATTATTTATTTATTCAGTAATATCCATTATTTATATTATCAACACTATAATATGTGGTAAATCTTTGGAGTTGGGTATGGTTATCATTCTGTAATTGATTAGATTCAGCTGTTATTGTTACTGTATGATAAATAGCGTATTAAGTGAATGATTGTTTATGGTGTCATTGATTCGAAACAAGTATAAGTACTACAACAGTACTTAATACGTTATCAGTTATTCAGAATCAAGCCTCCACATGTGTTGAGAGCGGTTATCATTATAGTATTTCTGATCTACTTCACAAATCATTGCTTTCCATTGCATCCGATTTGTTGTAAAAAGCATAGTTTCAGTAACTTGGGGGTCATCAGAAGATAGAATTGGTAATCTTCTTTATCCACCCTATATGGCCTACAAAAATCACATAGTTTTTTATTGGAAGCCTGCGAGATTATTTCATCATTCTCATAATAGTTGAATATACACATAATATACTTAGCAAATCACAATTTAGAGTGGAGAGTTACTTTGATAGCTAGATTTAGCAGGTTATATTCTTGAAGAGTACAAGAATATAACCAAAACTTAATGAATTTTTCATTCACAATCTAAGAAAATATTTCATCATTCTTATAATAGTCAAAATGTTATTATAATAGCGTCCGTCATTAGAAAGAAGAGAGCTAATAATATTCAAGTAGCTGCAGCAGGTTATTCTTTATGAATATTTTAATCAGAATAAATTGTGCCTCTAGTCTAGCCTATATAGAACTGCAATTACCATGAAATATCAATTCATCTTATAGAAGAGGTTTTTCTACCACTTTGTGGAAATATAATATATTCTTGTGAGTTTCACGCGGTTTAGTTAATGAAACGAAATGTAATGAATTGGTTAGATGATAATAATTTCTTGACTGTTTTTCAATCTACTGCCGTTTTACTTGTAGGTAATAAGATAAAGAGCTTTTGAACTTTGTAGAGCATGTGATTACTCAAGTGTCAGAAAGCTTCTGTTGAAATATTCCAAAATAAGCTAATACTATCAATCATAACATAGTGACATGTTGTTTGTCATTTTGGCATGATTATATTCTTTATAGAGTTCGGACATCGATTTATAAGACGTCCAAACATTTCAAAATCTTGGAATGTGGATACGAAATTTATTTTTCAACTAATCATTGCAGTTATCAGGCGAAAACTACGTTTTAAGTTTGTTAAGCGAGTATAATTGAATTCATAAGAAAACTGGGCTTGTCATTATCCAAATTTTCCACCTCATTCCTTGGGCTGATTAACTTTTGTTTATTCAAACAAACTTTGATGCCAATTAGCTCGGATAATCGATGTCCTAGGGGATAAGATTACTCTCCACATTCAAACACATCACAGCTTACACATACAGAACCGGCAACTTATTTCTTTCAAATGCATTCAAGCAATGTTGTTTCAAGCACACACCCAATACGAGAAATTAGTTCGATAAGAATAATGACAATAAGCGTAGCGCAATGCTACAGCTGCAGCAGCAAGGGCGCCCGGTTGAACAAAAAAATGAAAATATTTAAATATTTGTAGGGAGAGGTTAGCGAAGCACAAGTAAGTTACACACTCGGTTGGTGAGGTAGGCTCCTCGAGATGGAGAACGCGACTTGCGAGTTGCGAGTTGCGAGTCGTGTTGCCGGTGTAGAGTACACTGACAAGCGGCTGGTTCGGAGTCCCAGCCACGTGGGCTCCCCCCATGCACCCATCTGCGCATGCGCGGCCCACTGAGGCGACGCCGACAACTATGAGACAAATAAGTACGACTCAAGAGCACTGTAAACAAGGCCCCTTTAATTGCTCTATAAAACCGTGCACCCACTTTATGCCTTCTCCATCTCACTCACGCACGCACAATCACTTCCTGTTTGGCACTTTATCCCCGATGAATGCCTGCAATTAACCAATACCCATCCAGAATACAATTCGCTCGGTCCATTGATTGACTTCAGACTTAACTTCCAGTTTTAATTATAGCTGCTAAGCCGGCACCAAATTGAATTCCCTTCTCACATCTATTGACAGAAACCCTAGATAGGTGATTATACTGTAGTGTGAATTCGGAAAAATTTGTTCCAATTAGAAGTGTCCGTCACGGAAGTTGTTTAATTGGGCAAAATAATATTGATAACAATAACATTTGTCCAGGAGAGCAATATTCGAGCAATTTGTGAGAACAATATCAATAATCTTTTGCCCAGTAAAACGAATATGACGGACACACGCCCATCTTTTGACAGGAAATCTGGACAGGTGATTATCATGTGGATTCGGAAACATTATTCCAATTAGAAGTTACCATCATAAAAGTCGTTTTCTGGACAAAAACTAAAACCTTTATGAGAAAAATAATGATTATTTATAATGCTGTTATATTTGTGTCAATCCACTGAATCTCTTTCTTTTTCCTGCTTACGTTTCGTGTGTTATCCAGACAGACATGAATTAGAATGGTTTTTCAGGAGCTCCAAGAGAACATACTATGTTCTATGTACTACTATGGAAAAAATAATTTCTTCAAAAAATAACTCAATTTTCAATTAAAATGGAGAATTCGTTATTTTTCTCAAAAGTTGTTTTTTGAGAAACTAATTATGGCATGTGATAGAAAGTACCTTCAAGCATGTATGCTCAAAATTTCATGTTTGTATATGCAACCAATTTTGAGATGATTTGTTCCAAAAATTTCAACGTTAGGCTCCCATACCTCACAAACTAATGAACAAAAAAAATATTTCCCTCTGTAATGTATTTCATTTTGATAGCTTGATAGTGTCCAAATCGTGAAACTTTAAAAAATATCACCATACATTTTTTTAAGCTGATGCATAGCCTTAATGCGCGTTTTATATTCTAATCATGTTCTTCAATCTTAATTATATCTAAGGAAGGAAATCTAAGGAAGCTTCAATAAAAATCCATTTCTCTCGATTTCAGAACGAGATCATCAAATCTATAAACATACAGATCTATGAGAAGTACTACCTCAACTTTTTATAAAGAGTGATCAAATTTCCCTATAAAAAAGAAATGTTAGTTCTGTGTTTCTTATCTGAAGTGAGAAAATTATTGACCTAGAATGATAAAAACCTTCTAGTTCCCTTTAATACTCGAAATTTCCCAGTTTTATCAAAACCATGCCTAGTCTACACATCTTAGTGGTTGAATAGAAATAAATCAGTTTAGCTACTACTGTTATCATAGCCGGAATTGCAATGAAAAAGCAGAATATTGGAGATTCTGATGTATCTTATTCTCGGAAGATGAACGCTAGATTGGACGGCGCATCATCCTTGCTCTCATCTCGTGCCTTTCATGAAATATCGATTCACGTAAATACGAGTTACATTGAAAGCCAGAGGGGTCCAGGAAGCTATTTATTCGAGATGGTGAGCGATTGCATAGCGCTTGACTACAACGAATAATTCATAAGCGCTCCCTTAATGCAATTTGTATGCGGTTATAAATTGCCAGAATTTCGAATTTCGGCCAAGCACTTATCATTTTACGGGCTCGTTACTCACCCTCAACCACCAACTGAAAATTACTATCAGGCTCAATCCGAAAATCTGTGATTCTACCATCGTTAAGTTTATATTTAATCACCAGAAACAATACAAACTCGGAAACTTCCAGTTCATTAGTCATTAATTCCACCATTGATGGGTATTATTATAAGAGATATCATTGAATTTTAGGTGTGATTTGGTGATTGCTGTTTGATACAGAATCGATACAGTATTATAAAATGATTAAGCAATTCGAATAAGAGTGGGAATTCAGTGAACTTCCGTATGAATACCATTTATCGGACTCCATTAATGAGAGAATACGTAGGTGTAGAAGGAAATTGATGATTGGCTTAACTCTGGTTATCATAACTATCTCATCTTCAAGAAACGAAGCATGGAAGTTTGATTGTAACATTGGCTTCATCAAGATTTGAAAAACTGATAATATAATAAAATAAGTAAGAGAACTATTGTGATGATATTGAAAGTCCTTGATACTTTTAAGAGGACTGCTTTGACTGGATCGGACATTAGGGATTTGCGGGCAAAATGGGATCAAAAAAGAGATTTCCTCGTTCATATCTTCGGATGCTTTCCATCCAAATAACATGAAACTGGTACCAAAACTGTTTAAATCCTGAAACAAACAAAATTTGTATTGTGCGAGCATATATTCCACTTTCTTAACTTTAGAACAAATTTTGAAAACTTTGACATCTAATTAAGATAACATGATGAAGCGTTAGTTAAAAAATATTATATTTAAAAGCATTCTCTCAATTTTCATGTAGCATATGAAATCATCCAGACATTTCTAACTTCAAAAGTAGCTATGAACCAGAGATGTAAGAAACTACTGATTTCACGCTGATGTTATGGAAGGCATTGACGACTCTTGATCTAGATTGCTCTTGAAGGCTAAAAATGAAATTCTCACTTAACTGGACACATTGCTCAAAAAGTGTATTATCGTTTCAGCATCCAAGCAAATCGAGTTCCAGCTATTGATACAGGCTGCAATTGTTTGTTCAAAGGTTTCAGATGTCATTTTCCACATGTGGCAGAATATTGGAATCGTATAGAGGCGAGTTATGAAGTGACAGATTGTGACATGTAGTGACAGTGATAGATTTATTTCTGCAAAGCAGTTCAAGCTGGAAATGTCTCACTTGTGAAGGGAGATTTCTGGGTCCCTGACATAACCATTTGATTTATCAGTCGTGCGCGGACAAATAGGTAGGCCTATGTGCTCCAAATTGGAACTCCAAGTCTCAGAAAGGACCTCCATATCAACTTTTAAAGCACGGTAAGTATGAATGAGTCAAAGCTGTCTTTACTACAACTTTTACTCTACTACCACTTTACATGTTTGTTTTTGGAGTGGTCCGTCGCCGAGGGCGATAAGCGCCGGTCTGATAATCCAAAGGTCCCGGCATCGATCCCAGTTGACAGAACGGATTTTGACCTCAATAAGACCACTCCCGTCTTTCGGAGGAGACATTAAGCCGTAGGTCCCGACTGCCTGACACGTAATAGTCATCTCTCAGCATCATCCCTCTCATTCTCTCATAACCCACGCACAAGCCTAGAGTTCATGTAGGCATCAAACTCAGCAAGAAAACAATTCTTCACAACAATACTGTAGATTTCTATCTATTTTTGTTTTGTCTTGTTTGTATATTTTTCCGTCTTTTGTGGAGAATTAGAATCCAATTCCATTCAATTCATTTCCTTACATACCACTCAACATGCAATTTTTTTAAATTAAAATAAACTAGTAGTTCTGGGTAGAACAGTAGACCTCACGAAAGCCATGCTAGCTGAAATCAGTTGTCAAATGCGCGTTTACCCGTAAATTAGCGGTTTTCTTGTCCATAAAATAATTGGTCTCTGTCAATCGTATCGAGAGATGTTGTCAGGCGCCCCCCAAAATACGATATGTACAAGTAATTTAATCGTACATCTAATTTAATTTTTAATTTTTTAAGTAAATTTACTTTTTTATATTCTATATTTTTAATTTTTTTTTTAATTTTAAATTTTTTTATTTCATAAATTAGCCTGTATTTTTTAGTTATTTATTTTTAAAGACATGACGTTCCACGTTGCTGCTTTTCATGCGGCGCCCCTCTGATTGCAGCGCGAAGAAATCTTATTCTGACCCAGCTGATGATCATTCCATAATATGACGATGTTTTTATATTCTGACCAAGTGAACTCAAACCAATTATTATTATTAAGCTTATGGCTTTTTTGGCGGAGAGACTTTCGGTGTTCTTACCTTGTTGAATTATCCAGTTTTCCCTTAATGGAAAATATGGAAAACATTAAGTTCAACACTGAATTTTCAACTTATAAGTCCTGAAAATCTTCAAAATAAAATTTTTTCAATAATTCATAGATCAACAGCACTAATACGATACTCACGAAAAAGACATTTCAAATTAAATATTGAATTATACAAAATTTAAACTCAAACCAATCACTTAATTTTATAAGGTTATGAAAATTCACACGTTTGAAACTTATGCTTAAAACCCTCAAAAACATCACCAGTTCCAGTCCCAGAGATACCTAGGTCGAATAAACTTTGAAGCAGGATTATGCCTACTCTTAATATTAACGATGAATATTGAAACCCATGAGAATTGAATGAAATATTGTGAATGGTTTTTGACATGCATAGACACATTCCATCATCATAATTATTTTTTATAAAAATGTTTCTTCAAAACAGACCACTGTTAATAATCATCTTTTGAAAAAATCATCTGTTAACCCAATGCATGCTCGTGCAACTTTCAACTTAAAGTCTTTATCTCATCATAATAAGATTACATGGGATCCTTTGTGGTCCCTCCATGCTCGTGCAATCCTCTAACTTCCATTGTTAGTCATTTATTCAATTCAAAATAAATCCTATCACGTGTCTGGTAGCTATTGTATATTCCATACAGCCATTCATATATAGCCATATTCCATACAGCCATTCTTCCCTTCTATGTCGTCCTCAAAATGCAAAATTAAAAAAAACTTTACATATACATCGTCGCGCAGTCTCAAAATGAACATTCTCAAGCAAATCTTATTGAAATCTGTCAATGCGTTTAGCCGTAAATGCATTACAAACACACAAACAAACAAACAAACAGACGAAAATAATGATTCTTGAAACTAGACTTTCATTGTAGATGACTGAGCTTCTGCTTCAGTCATCTCTTCGTTCGGTCAATCATATATGATAATGTGATTTGCATTTTATAGAAATGGTGGAAGGTTCATGGTTCATGGATCAGACTCCAATACTGAATAGATTGATAATCAGTTTATCAGGTTATGCAGTAGTATAACATTTCTTTAATACCTCATCAGCTATTACCTATGAGGCCTACTGTAAATCAGCTATTTATGCGCCCTAGCATTTCACACGCACTAGCCCTGCACATGCGTGTGAACCTTTATGCGCAAAGTAAGTGATTGCTAAACGACACTTATTCAAGTTTAACCACGATTTATGGTGTCACTTTTTGATGATTTATCACATTTCATGATGTGGTATTCGTCTTTATGATCGGAGTGCAAACTGTTGCTCTAGGAAATGGTGAGTAATCAAAGTATCAAAGACTGTGAAGATGTTATATTATGAAATGATGGAAGGACAAAAATAGACGACGGTGTCGTTTTTAGTGCAAAATATTGTCAAAGTAAATGTTCTTTTTGCCCTAAACCACCAATAAATAATCAATAACCTTTATACTGTCAGTTTTATCATTCTATCGCAGTGGTGGAGTGGCGGTCCGGAGCGTCGCTCCCGGCAGCGCTTTTAGCTGGGGAGCGGCGTCTGGCTGATTTTTCAATCGAATTTTTATGTAGACAAAAATAGATCTGAAATTGTTTTGGCTTTAGGAAAATATTGTTTTGTCCTTTTTACTAAGCAATTTTTACACGTTAGCGGTCGTGGTTAATCAGTTACGCGCAGCTACGATTAGGTAGTTCGTAATTGTGTTGAGCGAGCGATCGGCAGACGGGATAGTTGATGGATAGACATGATAGACATCTCAGCGGTCCAAAGCCTCCAGCAATTACCGTGTCCGTGAATACCACAACCTCCCCCCCACCACGGAAGGAGGAACATCCACAACAATATGGGTGTCCTTCTTATCTCTCGCCTCTCCCCCTCGATTTCTTAGCTCTCACTGACGCCCGATCACCCGCAGCCCCGCCTGAGGAGCGGTTTTAATTTCTTAGTCAGCAAGGCTTCCCAACTTAAATTATAGTTAAGCAGTAGATTATTATGGTTTGATAATTAAAAAACAGAAGCCTTTTAAGGTAACAAACTGTACACCCACCTTAAGAAAGTTCAATATATTAAAGTTAAAATGGTTCTTTGAGAATGTAGGAGGCCCTACTGTAACTCTGTAACTACTATCACTCAGAAGATCATTAATTAGTTTAATTATTAAACTTTTCAAAAACATTTGCCAAAGGGCCTTAAAACCTCACGATTTGGGTAGGTGCCAATCTTCTCAAAAATTTTCTGGTAGAGGTATAGCCCGGCACAGCTTAATTTTACCACTACACCACTGTTCTATCGCATCCTTTTATTGTCATTATGATGGATACAGTCTAGTAATTGATGTTCCAGGTAATGGAGCCTGCAATACACACCTTATCTTTCCAAAGATAGAAGAGAACCCATCATCATCATCATCATCATTCTGTCCAACGCAGAGAAATATATTTCTGTGTGTTCTACAGTTCTAGTTCGAGGATAGCTCTATAGTTCTGTAGTTCTGTTTGTTCTAGTTAATGAAAAATGTTTCGTGCAACATTATTTGATATGAGAGGAAAACAAAGAGTATGAAGTATCGACGATTTCTCGGGGATGATGCCCACACGTCTTGTGCGTGGGTAATGAGAAGGGTGAATTATGAGAGATGAATTAGACGACTGCTTTAAAGAGAGACGGGACCGACGGCTTAACGTGTCCTCAACGACACGGAGCCAAGTATTCAGTTTTGAATTGGTAAATCTCAAAATATAGTGACTAGAGAAGAATTATGAGTTTTAAGATTTTTCGGATTGAACATTTTCAGATAAACGGAGATATCTATTCTGTAATAAAATGTAATATCAGTGGTCACTCGGTGAGAGCGGTTGCTAAGTAATCATGTGGTTAAGTGTTGTTTCATTCAAGATCAAGCTCTTTGAATGGGTGACCGACACAAAAAATAAGGCCAGGTGGAACCTACACGTAAGGGTCTCCCCACCGATAAAAAGCCATACGATAAAAAAAATGTGAATTTAGATTCTAAGTAGTCATCTTATTCCCCTCTCCAACTTTCTTTGTATAGAGGTGAACTAGTGATAGTTTCTTTATTGTTTACAGAAATGAGCCAAACTGTTTGGAATGAGAGCCCAATTAGAAAAAATAACAAATGAAAGCATTTATCTAGAGGATGAACCTGGCAGTGGTCCATTTTCAAGCATGACCCGCTGAGATGTTGCCAATAAAAATACTGTAGATAGGTTTAGGAGGCGGCTGAAGACCCAATCCGAGAATTAGAGGTTTTGTTTACTTTCAGCAATTTAAGATACGAATTAAATGGACACTTTTCTTGACTGCACTATTAGATCAGCTTTTCCTTTGAAATAAAGTGGAATAGATATAGCATAGCCTATAATATTTGGGAGACATAGTGAAGAGTAGAAGAATTTTTTAATAGAGCAGATAGAACGCTGCCTTAGAAGTGCGGATAATATTTCGAAATACAAATAATCCAATTCAGAACTGTACAGAACTCATACCAATCAATTGGTTTATCAATTCGATACTACGAATATTTCGGTATCATGAGCTACTTATTTAATCCATTGCGTCAGTTAATCTTCCGAAAATGCAAAAAAGTTGAATTGCAATCACAGAACAGTGAGTTTTTAAAGTAGAGTACAGCCCCTTGAAGCTCATTGCTACTGTTATTGATTTCAGTCAGCAACCCAGCGTCGTCGACGATCAGCTAATAGGTTAGATTACCCGATTACCCGAAAACAGCCAAACGTCATCTGGCAAATTGCTGTTGACTGAAATCAGTTAGCAGTTGCGAAGTGGGCGCAGGGGCTTACTCGAATTGCAATAGTATACAATGACTGTGATATGGAGTTACATTATGCTTCACAATTATTCAATCAATAATTTAATTCTAAATTTTATTCGGTCAACTCATTCGATACAAATCGGCTCCATATAATAAATCACTTGATTCATTAATTCACTTGAAATACAATATGACTGAGACCGAGCGAGTAAATTTTGGAATCACACAACCAATTCAAAACAGTTCTGATGAAAGCTTTGTTGCCTTACACTTCAAATCATTAATTTCCATTAATCATTAATTGAATTCTACTACTCAGTTTGCAGTTAATATTGTACTCTCGTATCTCTTATTATATATTTTGAATTAGGTCTTGTTTAAACTACTTTTATTATTAATTTTTATAATGAGCTTTGTAAAGAACACAGTTATATATAGAGTTATTAAAATACAATACTGTATATTATCAGTAAAGTTCAGAATTTTATGTTCCATTCAAAACAAAAATCATTCTAAGTTAATTTCAAATCCTCCTCGCTTTTCCATTACAATCTCTTGTTTCTTGTTTTACCCTTACACTCTTGAGTATCGTATAATAAATATCAGTATATCATTCATTCATGAAACCCCTCATATCCCTCTTCCTTCGATCGGTTCGCTCCTACGTAAACTTTGGTCAACTTGCAAAAATTTGCATATAATCATAAAGTTCCATCGCTCGATGCTCACTGGCTCGCTCCCTGCGGGAAACTTTCCTATTCCCTAAGTAGGCTACTGAACGTCGTGCTTGATGTTACGGATTATACTTCCTCGGTATTTTGTCCCCACTTTCTAATTTGCATTAAGGAGATTGTCAGAAAAGTTCTCACATTTTTTCTTCACCCTATTACCATCAACGATTATACTTCGCTCGGCTTTTTCATGGCTGCTCGGGGATTAAAACTCTTTTTCACGCACATTCACGGCACAAATATTGGCCACCACAGCGTGCAGAATGCCGACAGTAATAAATCATTGGGACTCCAATGGAATACACAACATTCCTCATGAATCTATAATGAATGAAAATGAAAAGTATGGATGAATAATGTGTGTTCAAATGTTTTGTAGTCAATGGGGTGGTTTTCATAACTTTATTCTCATTCTCCCTATTCTTTTGAATTTACATCAACAGAATATTTAGAACAGAAGATTATTAACACACATATTTCATCAACACTTTCAAAGATTTCACAAGTAGAGAGAACGAACAAAATCTGATTATCCTATCAAATCAGAATCAAATCGAAATCCTTCTATTGTAAAGACAAGCATTACACAAGTATAGGCTTTGTCAAATAATAACATAATCATTGTTACTTATATAAAATCTAACATATCAATCACAACTTAACGGTCATCACATATTAAAACTTTTCCATGATTTCCTGATAGAGAATACCTAACTAATGATAATAATAATTGGATGTTTACTTGAATATAAATATTTGGGATTGGGGAAGAAAGTTGATTATCAAGTATTTTCTATGATAAGAAACGAGAATTTTTTGAGCTAGGAAGAATCATTGAGAATTTCAAACTTGAGTGTAATGATAAGTATACAGTAGAGCATGGGGATGAGAAAGCTGCAGCTGAAGAATATTTTCTATTTGAAAAAGAAGTTGATTAAGTCGCTCAATTAATATAAAACTGGATAGCCTTGTGAGGAAGATGTGAAGAAAAACTCGTTGAAACGTGAAATTCGACTTGAGTTCCTTAGCCCAAGAGAATAATAAATGAAAGTTTTATAATTAAACTTTTACAGCATTATTTTTCCTCATACAGAAGTTTCCAATCTCGTTATTTTGTTTTTCAACGTTGAAGTGGCTAATTTCGCCTTGACAGTGTGCTGAAAATTACCTGAGCCGTACAGGTAATTTACGACTTCGCCCTGCAATAGCAATTTCGCCGGCTGAAAATTTCTTCTTTGTCTTGCACCTTTCCAGTAGTTAGTCGGAGGGGGCTCAGCCATTCCCCCACTAACCTTGTTCCGATATTAATTGCTTTTATCTCAGAGCCGAAGAACTAATTAGATTCAATTAAACAGCCATTAAAATCCTTATGACGCCTTCATTTACTAATATAGATGTAAGCCGCTCACAACCTGAACACTGCATGCTTCTTTGATCAGAGATCGAATTTCGGTGTTCAAATTAATGAAGAGAAATTCCTCCCTGACACATGATATTCTCTCTCGCTGCCTGTATTTTCGTTCTAAATCAGTGCGTTTGCTTTCATTCTATTTTTCAAGCAAGGAATGACAAAGGAACAACGATATCTTTTACCCATTGGTTGATGATATTCTTATTTGA
This sequence comes from Laodelphax striatellus, assembly GCA_017141395.1. NCBI lineage: Eukaryota > Metazoa > Arthropoda > Insecta > Hemiptera > Delphacidae > Laodelphax > Laodelphax striatellus. The sequence continues at coordinate 9,770,805 of CM029531.1, read as the reverse complement.
ATTTATATCTATTCTTATGATGATTGAAGTAATCATACGGTTCAAATCATTTATCTACCGTGTTGCAAAGCAATTCAAATCGGAACAGTTGCTTTTTCGAAATGGTATTTGAAAGTTGTATCGTAATGCCCATTTGCCCATTATCTCATTTGACAATTTTTACCTGAGTGACTGATCTCATCGGATCTGAAATATCGCTTCTTGGAGCAAAGCAATATTCTGCTACTCGCATTCTATGGAACAAGTCGCATTTCAATATAGAACAATCAAATTTGTCCTTGAACTTTCCATGTATATGAATTCCAATATTCTCTCGAAGCATCTCAACACGAATGAATCAGTCAGCAGTCAAGCTTGTTGATAACGGAAAGTTGGGCTGAAGTTTTATTGGCATAGTTTCATGTCTAGCAAATCCCTGCTGCGCTCAGGGATGGACCGAGTCGCTTGAAAGTTGATGGAGCGTCGCCCACTACTTGTGGTTAACCAGGATCAGTGCCATTGGCGAATTCGGAATTGGATATGGAATCGAGAGCGATTAAGTAAGGAAAACCGATAGATGTATCATATACTATAACTTTTTGTGATTCCAATAATATTCCTTAAAAGTATAATTTCCAAGTTTCGCCAAAGCTTCATCAAATAGCTATCAGCAAGAGGGTTATATTTGCTCTGTAAAATATATCTATATTGTATCTTTTTTTATCAAATAAAAAATATTAAAAAATTTACATTGTTTTAAGAGCATTCATTCATATCGCCAACAGATTCGGAATTCTCAGTTATTTTTGTTTGTAACCATCAGCTCTTTTGAAGTGATCGAATGAGTTTAGATCTCTGCCATTGAAAGCTATTTTCTTCATTGAATCATATGTGGATTTTATATTATGACAGTAGAATCTAACTGTGTGCTTTAACACACATTTCATCACAATCAATAAGCCTATCGTAAAAATGAACACTTATCATGATTATGGAATGAATCTACTGTATTTAATAATGTAAATTAGTATTCAATGTCTATTGTACATTTCAAATCTACATAAGTCTACTGTGCTTTGGATCTCGAAAGTGCATAATATGGTGATATCTGTGGGTTCTCTGGTTAGTGGAAACCGCAATGATTCAATTAAATCGTTGATCTTTTTGTAAACAACTCTCCTGATTTGTCGAGCGTATAATATGATTAGACTCTCGGTTTTTATAACTTGATTACTTCTGGTTACTGCTCGTGCACACGACAAGTAATTCGATTATCTGTTTATTTTCCGCGAGAATCCTGGAGCTACAGAAAATCCGACTGCTCATTTCTCCATCTTTTGAGCGATGTGAGCATTCTTCGTCACCATAATTCAATTCCTTCAACTGCTTCAATGGTACGACACACTTCTCGTATTGTGGGAGCAAATTCAATTTGTCAAATACTTTCCTGTTTTACTCCACTAGATAGAAAAACTGAGAGAATCCATTTTCAGGTAATTGTGAGCGATTGAAGTTGTGAAATAAACAATAAAAATGGTAAATTTGAACCTAATTGATCCTCACGAGATCCAACAGCAATCATAAATCAATTGCATCCAACTAAGTTTTGAAGATTTGAACATACTAACTTGTGTTCTTCAACAGAATAACTATGCCAGAAAGAGTTAAATTTGTATGTAAGCTCATATCAGATCTCAAAATATTCCGCGGTGGCGGAGAAAAATGTTCCAACATACTGTTATCTCCACACCAATGACCACACTGTGATTATACAGTTTCTGCAGTTCTAATAAAAAAAACTCTTCATCTGGTATCATTTTATGATATTATAATTCAAGGATCAAAGTAGAATCAAACATATTATAAGGCGAAAATGATAATTGAGTTGTGAAGTTTTTTATAACTCCCCAGGCTGCCGCAAATAAAACACAAGACTTGGAGAGATATCTGGCCTATAAGTGCTCTGTTCAAGTTATCGAAGGATTGTGAGAGGTAAGGGCCTGCCTCAAGCTAGGGATACCCTAGAGAGCTCTACAGCAGTGAAGCGATGATATCACAGCGAATCCTCCTTCAGTTCCCGATATAATGCATCTATGCTCAGCTTACAGCTTAGGAAACAGTATTGCATATGGGCATCCTCAAATGTACCACTATTATAATCCAAGTAGCGATAATTTCACGCATAGTAACCGAATTGTATAATTGATAATGACAATGGTGGAGATGGCGATATATTACATCTATGCAATATAGCAAAGACAATACTGAACATGCATGATAATGCGATTAAGTTCATAGGGTGGATGACTATAAGGCTTTTGTAATTTGGATTCATGACTATGCTCAAATTAGTCATCTGCTACATCAGTTATTATACAGCTCATTCGAAACAGAATGTACTCTTGCTGGCTACAATAATAATTGTGTACAGTTATATTCATTTAATTTAACGCTTCGCATTAGATAGATACAGTAGATAGAGAGATAGAGATATCATTTCTTGACTTTGCTGATGACCGTAGTGAGTACGATGGCAAAGAAATAATATCTCTCTATCTATGTATCTATCTAATGCTATCTATCTGATGCCAAGCGTCAAATTAAATGAATATCACTGTAAGTAGTGTATTTACTCATAAACACGTTGAAAATGACTCCATGTGATTCCAATAATTGATTTTATTTCAGGCTTGTGACATTCTTTCTATCACTATCACATGCATAACACGAAATATAATTCTTGACTGATACTTATATTTGTATTTGGAATGTATCTTGCGTAACACTAATCTTCTAACTATTCTGGGTGTATAAAAAATAAGTTAAGAATTGAAACTTTATTTATTGGAATGTAAAGATTGCCTTGATTCAGCTCTGTACATGAAGCTCTGTACCATTTCCAAGCTAAATATCTGAATAATAGTGATTCTATACTCATATGACTTTCAGACTGAATTATATAATTACAGTGGTTTTACGTAGCTCAAGGGACCGAAAAAAACTTCATGTATCCAGGTATTCGTGAAAACTGGGTTGTAAAATACACTAAATTGTTTTTTTAAAGTTTCAAGGGGTTTGAAATAAATACGTTAAATCGAGATGTTTCTTAATCGGGGATTGTTGAAGCGAGGTTCCTGTATTGGAATTCAGTCTGTATGAAAGACAAACTGTCAGAATAATCATTACACGGTGGCAATTATGAGTACGAAGGCCTCAAAAATCCGAATAAGTATAGAAACTTTGGATGCCAATCACAATAATTTTTCTTTTTTACCTCTAAGTGATCAGGAAATTTCCGTTAGAACACTTTTTAACACTTTAAAACAAGACCCAAAATACAATAATGTCTTCTTTTAAAGTGTTATTGAATAACTGTGTAATTTTTCAATCATCATCAAGCTAATGTCAACACAGTGAAAGAACACAATTCTATCAACTAAAGAGAAAATTTGTCAAAGTAGTAGCTGGCGTAACAGAGAAACGCGAAACCTGATTAGTGCTGCCATCTTGGAACGTCAGCGCGAACTTATTGATTCGCCCATTCCACAGGGAGCCCACATCGCACGGTGGCGGCATTTGGTACGCTCTGTTGCCGGCAAATGGAACTAGTCGAATACTTTCCTAAAATTTTATAGAAAATGTCATCGCAAAAGTATCGAAAATGGAATCCTTCTATGATAATCAACGCAACAATGCCTTCATTTGATTTGATGAGAACTTCATCAAAATACGCTGGGGCAAAATATTCTCGAGTCGCCAAGAAACTAGAATCGAAAGAGTTTTATTTCCTTGGGGAAAAATAACATACTAGTATTTTTCTGCTGTGGTGATGCCCACATGATTTCTTGTCCTTTCTACCACTAAGGAAAGTATTGCTATCCAAAAAAGTCATGTAATTTCAATAACATGACATTATTTTTATTCATCTATTTCTGCAGATTTGAGTTGAAAGTTCTTTTATATTAAATTTTTCATTATACAATGAGCTCTGCTTAGTTTTGTTGTATTTTTCACTTTGATTTTATCATTTTCATTTATTTAATGCTACTAGTATTAAATAAGTATTCAATTATAGAATAGTATTCAATTATATTCTCTTTCTCTTTTCTCAACATTAACTTTGTACCAATTTAGCTTCTCATTATATTTTCATTGTAAGAATGTACTTTTTAGTTGAATCAACTATTTCACTTGTTTCTTTTTATTCAGTATTATTTGTTAAATATAAACTTAGTATCGAATTGGAGGGTTAAGTGTAAGAGAGAGCCGACTGCGCCTAACTTTGCCCTGCCAGTTATGAAGCAATAATTCAATTCAATCCAATTCAGATTTATAAATCTGAATTTATAATACATATAATTATGTACTGTTGGACTAGGGCTAAGACCCTTTAAGAACCCTATAAATAAACTAAGCTGAGCCCTACATCTAAACATGTGTACTGTTGGACTGGGCTGAACGTTGTTCGGGTCACAAGCGATTAGATGTCAATATAGATCATTCTCCTGCTGTCACTTATCCCATTTGACATTTTGCTGGCCATAAATATTGTGTGAAGCTGAATCTCAAGCTGAATTCTCTTTGAGGATATTCGAGTGAACTGACGTTTTTTTAGAATTCATCTATTTGTGAGAGTATTTTAGTGAATCTATATCAATTGCAATAGCTGATGTCTTCAAAGTAATCTAAAATAATATCTAGATTCAATGATGTTGACTGAATCAAACGTTGGTTTATGGAATATAGAAATAATATTTCAGAATATTCATCTTGATAGCTTGTCATTCAAGGTCATTGAACGTTCACAGAACTAGTTGGAAACGAACGTTCTTCAGCCTCCTACGTAGACGTACAAAAAATATATATATGAAACTTTATAAAACTTTATATACAAAAATATATAAACGTATTAAAATACAGTACGGTGACGATCTCGTTTCGTTTTGACGTATTAAAAATTTCACGAAATATATCACGAATGATGAAGTTTTCTGGAAATACAATTTTTAAATTGGCACCACATGTTAAAGGTAAAATTCCGCTCTGCCAGCAAAAAAGCGTTGACGAAGAATTCATGAGAGACGAGGGAGGTTTAGGAAGAGCCGAGAGCATGTTTTTGTTAGTGAGATGTACATCTCTGCGCTTGCGAGATATGAATTTTCCGTTTGTAAAATCATTTTTTGCTTGTTAACCTCACACCGGATGTTTTGCTCTTGAAATGTTGCTGTGTGGAAAACAGTAAGCTCGGTGACTGTGAAATGTTAATGTGATGACAAAGGAAGTAGGTCATCTGTGTACCATACTAACTTATTGTTTCAACTGGTGAAGCATGTGTGATGAAAAAAATATGATGATTATTTGAATGAAATTCGGGAGGCTAGAGTGAGAAGGAAGTTGTCGATTAGGGATAGAAAAGAGGAAGGCTGATGATCCAGGAGACGGGTGTATTAGGGAAATGTAGCTGGGACCCGCATTTTTCGGAAGACTTGATGCACCCCCAGTCTCACCGTTAATAATGCAATTAGAGATCAGCTCACTAATAACACCCCTTGACCATCCCTTCTTCCACTATCTAAAATACTTTTTAACTTCAGTTAGCAGTGAATGGCATTTCAAAGTCATCCGTGCTCGTACTGAATAACGATGAAATAACGATTTGGTTCATCAACTCTTAAAAAATTGCTCTTGCATATTATATTACTTAAGTGTACTTCATAACGACTTTTTTTAATAATAACTGTTCTTTTTACAATTCACGTTCTTGAAATGTTGTATTGATTCCATTTACTTTCATTCATGTGAACTGACAAGACATTTCTGAGACTGTCATACTCTTATCAACCATACTACTACCAATAGTTATTGAATATTCTCACACTTTTACGAGAACAAACTTAAGTTTCAGGCCAAAGCCTGACTTAAAATTTAGACACTGTTATACTCTTGGAGTCCACTACAATCGGACTCTCCATCAACTAGATATTATAGAAGAAATTGTGATATATAAAATTATGTTTAGAGTATCCCTCAGGAATTTTCACAGTTGAATGCTGAAGGACTAAACAAAAATCTCAAAATCGAAAACATCGAGTGAGCTAGTAGAGCTGAAACAACATCATATTATTATGATTTTGGAGGAATGGACCAAGTCGTTTTTGAAGAAGCAATTCAGACAACATTCAATTTTCGTTTCTGCCAATCAACAAGTGAACGACCCAAGAATTGTCTCGAACAAAGCTGAAACATTCAATTAGTTCCTCTTTGAACTCATTGTACAAAGCAAGTTCCAATTTCTAAACAGAGAACTGTCTTGTATACAACATTCTGTAGTTTGATAGACGTTCAGTATCATGGTTTAACTGTATTATACCGTGATTCCATCTAAAGAAAGTAAAGTACGGGAACTACTTGACATCAGTTAACACTCCATGTGAAATGGAAAATTTCATAACCTTACTCTGTTAGCCTACATGAATTATTTTATAAACACTATTATTGTGTATTCAATTCAATAAGATATCCACATCATTATTGTAAACATGACATAAATAGCCTCTTTATAGCTTTTTATAATGAATAAGTTTAAAAGAACTCATCCACTATGATGCAGAAATATGAATGTTGTGCAGTGGATGAATTCTCATCAACTTACAACACTGTGTGAAGTTTTAATGACTTTTTACAAACTAAAATGACAATCACTCATTCCCAGTCCGGATGTTATAGCAGAATGAACCATCTACATAGATAAATAGATATACAAAGCCTCCAGTAATCTCCTATAAAACATATGAAAAGGGTGTGAGAATTTGACAAGGAAATATATAGCTGATAAGATATACAGTATGGATATGCAGATATAAATTAGATATAGATCAGATATATTAGATATACTCGTATATTGATAAGCTCAATGATACATGAATGTATAGACATGACTGTATAAACTGTAGATATGTATGTATAGACTGTATAAACTGTAGACATGTATGTATAGAATGTATGTCACATACTATGTGACATAGACTGTAGTGGTAGTCACTTTTCTCTTATGATTCCAGTAACGTTCACAATTTGATACGTCTGATTCGCAATATTATTGAAAACAATGAAAAAATGTATTTAGAATTTATCTATAATGAGCCATCTGAAGAATGTTACCGGAATGAGAAATTCATGCTATTGGATAACTGTCAGGGGATCGAGAGTGGAAAAAGATTCGGAAGATGGCGACACGACGCCACTGTGAAAGGCTTTGTTTACAGGCGGACAGGGCTGAGAGGCTGCACTCGACTGGGCTGACACTGCCGATAAAACGGCGATCCAAGATGAAGCCGAACAGGCACTGACAGGCCGAGCCACTTTGTTATTCATCGTTGTCCTTTTCGCACCCGATTTGCAAATATTGCCAGGCCAGTCAGCCGCAGTCAGAGAAAAAAGAGACAGGAAGAGAGAGGAGGTGATTGAGAGGGGAGAGAGAGAGTGATGGTGATGAAGAGAGTGAAAGAAAGAGTAGAAGAGGAAAAGGGAGAGTGAGGATGGAAGTCAGAGTTGTAGAGGAAAAGAGTGAGAGGGAGGAAGAGACCTAGATGAAAGGAGAGAAAGTAAGAGAGATAGAGTGAGAGAGAGTGATAGTGCGTAAATATGCCGGAGATAAGAGAGAAGTGTAATGATATAACAGTTGGAATTTCAAGCAAGTGTTTGTGACACAGAATAAAAGCGTATGAAGTAACTGAGCATAAAATACTCTCAACAACGGTTAACTACACTCAAACTAGACTGTCTCATCCCGTAAACTCTGTTTTCATCCAAGTCATTCTCTTTTCCATCTTCTTTTACTATTTTACTTTTTGTCCTTCCATTCGTTTTTAAACTCCAGCCTCAAATCTTCCAACACTCATTCAACTTACCTTTTTGTTGTTTTCATTGAAATCATACTTCTACTCTCATATCATTCATTGTCATACTCACTCTTTCTCTTCTTTTCTTCCTTAATCTTCTACTCCCTCACTTCTCTTCTTCTCTCCCTTTCTCTCCTCTCCCTCTGCCTTCCTTTCCTTTCCCTACACCTCTCTCTCTTTTTTTTCCCTCCCTCTACTCCCTTCCTTTCCTTTTATCTCCCTCCCTCTTCTCCCTCTCTCTCCGTTCTCTTCCTTCCTCTCCTCTCCTTTTTAATTCCTTTCTATTTTCAACTCATTAATTTTTTCTCGTATTATATCTCTCCTACTTTCTGTAAGACCCTCTCTTTTCTTCACACGTACTCCTCAGTTTTTCCACTCTTCATATATTTTTATATTATTATCTACTTGGAATATCCCATCTCTTTTTCTATATTAACTACTCAACTACTATAATTATGATTAGTACTACTACTACTATACTACTATATATTAACTACTATATTAACCACTTATTTCTACGTTCTTCTCATTTGAATCATTTTTATCCTCTCTTTTTATTCATCTATTGTTTTTCCTTATCTTTCTTATCATTCTCTCTCTCTCTATCAAAATCTTGAATCAAAGTAAAAATGTTCCCGTTATATTAAGCCCATGAATAAAAATCTTTCTAATAATATACTCTTTTTTACTTACATATCTTCTCTGTTCTTTATACCTCTCACGTTGAAATATTTCGCTCTGTCCTCACTGCAACCATCTCTTTCTATCTTAGCTTGCTTTCAGTAGTAAACACCATTACTTTATATCCGCATTCTAAGTTTATAGCTTCAAGCCGAGCGCACAAGAGGCCTAGTTGTGTCCCAACTTCAGCTATTAAATGATGAAGCTTGACTTAACGATCTATTTTGTTGCCAGAGCTGTTTTGAAAATGCAAACGTCTTGTTAAATTTTTTACGAGGCAGCCACTTTTGATATAAATTTTCGATTTTTGAAATTCCTTTGCAGATGGTGACCTATATTTCAAATTTCGAGACATTGCCATCCCTGTTCACGAGATTGTTTAGGAATTCTGCAAATGGTTGCGAAATTATTATATTGAAGATTATGTGTTCCGTCTATATAGATATCAGATAATGGAAATTGAATACTTATCTATAGAATTAATTCAAAATCGCGAAGAAATGTATAATTCCGCTATCATTCATGAACACTAATTACAAATATGCTAACTATTATACGATTTTTTACACAATACGAAAACTATTATCAGACTATAAAATTATGTACGGCGTCGTCTAGGCAACCAGCAAGACATGAACGGAGTACGCTGAAGATCAGTGATGATCTACTGGGCACATAATGAAAGTTGGACAAAGTACCTAGACAGTGGACCGATCACTGATTCAGTTTAAAGACCCAACTTCAACTGTACATTTCAACTGCAACTTTCAAATTTCAAATTCAACTTTATACTTTAGCTTCAACTTTACTCTTCAACTCAACTTTACACTCAACTTCAACTTTATAATCACAAAGCTTTGTGTGAATGGATACCATGAGACTGATTTTACATGTATTATTTTGGATGTACGCATACGCATACCTGAAACAATTAGCAACATGATGGCTACATTAATTTATAGGTTGTCTATGTTACTTTAAATACATTTTTACTCTATATTACTTTGGATAAGTTGAGTCTAGTATTCCTGGTTTCCGGGTTTTCAACTCCACTATAGTATTTTGGAGGATTTATAACACGAAAAGGCATCAAATTTATTCATTTATATTATTTTGGATAAGTTGAGTTTAGTATTCCAGGTTTCCGGGTTTACAAATCTACTACAGTATTTTGGAGGATTTATACCACGAAAAATGATAAAATTTATTCATTTATTATTATTTTGGATAAGTTGAGTCTAGTATTCCTGGTTTCCGGTTTTTCAACTCCACTATAGTATTTTGGAGGATTTATAACACGAAAAGGCATCAACTTTATTCATTTAAAAATTACAATAACATTAATTCATAGGATGGAAACACAAAAATAAAAGTGTTTTTAAAGTAGTTTCTATAAACAGGTAAGTATCAACTATGTTTTATTAAAAACATAACAACTATGTTTATTGAAAAAATTCAAAGTTGAAAAGTAGTGTCGAGTATTCATGTACTCAAACATTGAGATAACAAACTTTCTCTCTATATTTGGCAATTCAAAAAGAAAATAATTTTTGATCTTGAAATTCGTTTGTACTGAAAGATTCGAGTTGTACTCAGAAAGTCAAACTCTTCAACGTTTTTCAATGAAGGCGGCTGAGCTTGACGGCCTATTGAAATGCAGGAGAGAACACGTAGCAGTGAAGAAAGAAGAGCTCACACCTGGATGGTGCTTTCAACCCTGCATTTAACGGAAAACGATCGCAGAGAAGTACGCAGTGACTTTAAACCTGTTGGGGACGTTTTTAGAGCTCGCAATGATCTTGTGCGCTCTCAGCCACTCTGATATGAGCGCAAAATGTTTGCACTTCCGTTCGCAACGGAAAATATCGAGCAGAGAACTCGTTAAGTGATCAGTTCACGCGGCTCTGCTCGGTGCCTTGCACAAGTGTGCTTCGATTCTTTAGAAAATGATTCTGCTCCAGCTCCTACTAAACTTTTTCAACTCACACTTCCCAGAGAAATTCACTACAGATTCCATTTCTCTTGATATATGGTCTGATTTTAATATCATAATCAAATTCAACTCTGACTTGTGATAAGAAATTCAATGGTAATAAATTTTTGTGAGCATTAGAAAACTATTTTTCCTATTCTAAGATAATTGGGAAATATTGGATTGTCTCAAATTCTCAGTAATAAATTCAGAGAGTAATGTTTTATTCTTTTAATTTGTTCCTCACTGCATAATTCTGACTTTTCCAATAAAGAAAATATTCAATCGCTAAGCATTTTATCATCCGAAATATATTTTTAGAAGAATTATGGCAGAGAGCTTCCAACAAAGAGTCTCATTCCATCATCTTGTCCAGATTTTTAATTTGAATTCAATAACCGATATTTACATGATTATGATATAGGAGTTTAGTATAAATGTGAATACAGTCTCTTTTTAGAGACCTTCAATGGTGTTTTGAACTCTACGATGCACAATCTTAATGGTTTTAAGGGTCGTGTTACTGGAGTTGAAATAAAAAAAATTGTTACTGAAGTTACTAATCGGGCTAAGGAAAAATCTAGTTTACTCGGAGAAAGGGAAAATCTAGTCTATACATTACTGCGAAGGTATCTAAATAATAAAAATAAATCAATACAGATAACATAGCACCAGGCATTATGATGATGATATTGTGAAAATTATTTGAAATCTATTTGGAAAATAATAATTCCATTTTATCTAGTTCAAGCTATATTCAAAGATCAATAATATTGTTAGAAATCTAATAAATAACTTCAGGTTTTGTTTGGGATAGCAAGCACACTGGAGAAAGCACCATCCTGTTAGAATGAACTGTTTTAAAAAATGTTCGGCAAGTGAATCGAGGTAACGTATTGCGATGTCAACCAGTGATCCGTAAGGGGCCGATAGCGCGGCCAATATCGGAGCTAAAGGGAGGGGGGTGAGTGTGGTTTTGGAGGGGGATTGGTTAGATGGGTGAGATGGAAGGGCGATTGATGCTCACCATAGCTTTTACCACCTTATCACGTTATTTTCAAAAGAAGGAATTATCAAAGGCTCCGTTACCACGTGACAACAATGCTGACATGATAATATTCTATCCGCCATTTGTTCAAATTTTATCTAGCTCCAGAGCTCATGCGTCCATTTTGTCAGAAAGTTTCGCAGATTTGCAATGACACAGATTTTCGTTTCTCTTTTAAAAATACAATTTCAGGGGTGATGATGATCAACCGTTCCATTTCTAGTGAGAAAATGTCGTTCTCTATTCTGGATATAATAATTGATATTTTTGGACGAGTTTCTTCTGACTAGTAGTGTGAGAATGTGTGACAAAACGTTTCAGAAGAAATGGGGGGAATTTAACTTTCGTGTGACAGTGATTGACTATCTCAATCCATCAACACTTAAAAATTATGTTTTTTGCGCTTTTTGTGCTTTTCCAATTGGGAGCGTAGATTGAACCTAACTAAAGTCGACTACTCGTGATTTCAATACAGTAATCTGTTAATGAATAATCATAACAATCAATACTTCGTTGTCATGTGAGTAGACTAATAATAATCATAACATAGGAAGTTATTACCCAGCATATTTGTGTTAAACATCACTGGTAATGAATTACATTTTTCATGGAAATATTTCTCCAATTCTTTATAATTTATCACATTTTTATTTATTGTACAAAAACTCCCAATTTCCAATGATTCGCATACTTCAACGTACCTTGTAATAATTATCTAGACAGTAATGAATAATTAACTTCATTCATAACTTTATAATTAACTTCATTCATCACTGTCTCAACAGTCGTAATTACTCAACATCAATAATCAAGTTGTTCTATCTACTACCTATTCTATGAAGCTACCGTTTCGATGAAGGTGGGAATTCACACATCATAGGCCTGCCGTACACATAATCAAACAGAACAGAACGTCAAGACATTTCGACTGACAGTGTGATATGATAAAATCACATGCAAACTAATACTCTAAACCAGCTGTTAAACTTCACTATTTCATCTTGATATTTCTTTTTATCATATCACACTGTCAGTCAAAATGTCTTGACGTTCTGTTCTGTTCGATTATGTGTACGGCAGGCCATATTCAATCGAAAAATTATGCGAATTAATGTAGCTTGTAGTAATCATCTGGAAATTTTCAATTCAACATGATCTGTGACTATCACACCACCGTTTCGATAAGGGTGGAAACTTTCACATTAGATTCATTCAAAAAATGATGCGAATTAACGTAGCTTGTAGTGGGTAATCATCTATATATTTTCCATTCAACATGCTTGACGTTTATTCTAATACGCCACCGTTTCGATAAGGATGAAAACTTTCACATTAAATTCATTCAAAAAATGGACCATTTTGAACATTGTTTACAAACTTGTTGTCGCTCAGGTGTATGAGCACTACCAGAGGTCGAGTTGGGTTATTTAAATTGTTGAGATGGACAGGAGGTGTGATGGGGGGGGGAGGGGGTTGAGAGGTGAGGGGTGGCTCTAATGATTAATGCCCGATCTGGCCATCTGCCCGGTGTGTTGCGTTTGACGCGCACGGGCGCCATTTGTCAATCGGCTGGCTCCCTTCACCAGTCCTAGCACCAGCAGAAGGGTTGATTGCTTCCCTTGGCGACGCTACAGCGACTATGGCTCTGCCACCAAGCCATACTCTTGCCGAATAGCTCTGATCAGTCTACTACCTGCCATCATACTTGCCAAGCTGTTCTACACTAACAAGATGCATAAATTCATGAATTGGTGAACAGTCTGATTGGAAAAAATTATACACTACAATTGTGAAGGTAGGAATTGATCAATGAGTCTGATTGGGAAAAAAGTTTGGTTGTTGATTACAATTGAGAAAAACTATGGAAGAATGCCATATTCTATCATTATGGTGATATATGCTGTTTAGATGTTATTTGAAATGGAGCCTACATGTAACTCAAATAGAATAATTTAATTGTGTTGAAATCAACTGAGCATTTTATTTATTGGAAGGACACATTCACTTGCTTCAATTTTTAGCTCTCTGATAAGTACAATTAATTGAGACCAATAATTGTACTGAGAAATTATTTTCAGTTTTGAATTGAATATTACAATGTTCTTTTAAATACTCAAACAAGATTCAAGTTGTAATCAAGTTTTAGTATTCAACAACCGTTAATTATTATTAGAATTCAAAAGATCAAGTTGGGAATACTCATTAAAGATATGATAAATAACTAATCATGTTTGCCAATGAATTTCTCATCTCCTCATTGGATCACAATCTATAATATTCCCTGGCTGTATTATACTCACATGGAACTTGAGTTCTTGTCACTCCACAAATTATCCTCAATCTCCTGACTACAAATTTATAGTAGGACTGAATTTAAGGAACTAAATCATCTTTATGATAGTTTAGTATGCTCGGAGAGAAATCTTTCTTCAACACTACAAAAAATCGTGTGTTTTCCTGTTCTTCAGGCTTTCAAGATACCAGTTTTCCTGGTTTCTCAAAAGCCTGAAGAACAACTAAAATCATGTCATGTCTCTCCCTATTGGTAGGACATGTAGCTGGATATATGACATATGTCAAAGGTACTGTCATCTCATGGAATAGGTAATATTTTCATCATTGTAAATGAGAAAAAGCTTTGAAAAATGCGGAAGAAATATTTCTGTAATGTAACGTCATCTATCAAAGATGCTCGACTCACATAAGTAATGTACAAGGAGAGTTAAGACTCGCGAGAAACAAAAAACCATTCATCAGGGCTGGATTTGCAGGTGATTATTCATATCTTTCACAAATAGATTACATTTGCAGGAGCAGATCGAGACAATGATTTATCGAAACTCATCCAATGAATAAGCACATTTTGGGCTAGATTGGGATTAATAGCTACGTTCTACGTTCTTGCTGAAGCTAGCTGAATGGTTTCGGATTCCAAGGAGAAACGATTCACAATTCTGGAATACTGCTCAGGATCCGAGCAGATATGATCATTCGTGTATTCATTCCGTTTGCATCGTTGGAAAAGAGAACCAATTTCACTTTAACCCCATTTCTGAGCACGCGTTTTCAAAGCTAAAGATGAAAATGTAGCTCAGTCATTTCACTAGAAGATTTCTCTGGTAATTCTAAGCCTTTGAACGCTGTTCCCAAGATGCTAAATTTTGATAAAAAAATTGTGAACCTTCACTTGATGAAGATTGTGCCAGTACGAAAAAATACATTGAAGCAATTAAAGATTCATGAAGCCGTGGATTATAGATAGTCAATAATTGAGCAGTAAATAAATTTTCATGCAAAAATGTTTATTGAATAAATAAGACGACTGAGGGTAACGTGCAACTGTAGATTCCAATGTACTGTGATCCCAATTTTATCCATAAGTGATCCCCACAAAGTTCTGGGTTTTTGCGTTTTATGAGAGGGATAGATAGGGGAATAGAGAAAGCTATCACAAAAACCTGAGTAACTGAAAATTTTCAAGAGAACATAGATATAAACAATTACAACAACAAAATAATATCAAAAGAAAACCGAAGAAAGCCGATGAAGAATCAAGACAATACTAAACCTGAGATTAATAGATTAGGAGAGTGTTGTAAATCAAGTTGATTCGCACTTCGATTCTTCCAAGTCGAGAGAACAGTTCACTCACCTGAAAAACACAGAGATTTAAATCATTACTGAGTGGATTATAATAATTAATAGCTACTTCATTTTGTTAAGGCAGCTGAACTGAGAATGAACTTCCTTTTCACTATACTAACTCCCTTAATACTACACAGCTATCTAAAATGTTCAAAGTCCATTATAGGTATGCACTTTAATGAAGTCTAGAAGATAAATTTCTCTATACTTTAAACATTGCAAAAATTTGTAAAGAATTGGAATATATCATTTTTGATCCAGGTTGCCTGAGCAAACTTAACCAGCTTTACCCACCGATTACTTATTCATACAAATGTTTTATTGTTATGACGTCCCTAGTATAGCATATTGTTACAATACAACTCATATAACTATCATTTAAATTAAAAAACAGATGAGTTTTCATATTAATAGCCCCTGAAAAAATTGAATTTATTAGGCTGCAATAATAATGTAAATTTATTGGAACATCTAGGTTGATTTACATTATAGTTAACGATAGATTTTGTTACCAATAACACTTGAAACTCATTTGAATGAGGGAGCGAACGTTACTATTAGCCAATCGTGGTAGGCATTGGGCGACGTGCAGTTTCACGGCTAGAAAGCTCCCAGATTGATTTGGTCTGTGGGAGCGATTCGAACAGGCTGACTCGGCTGACTTAACTAGTGAGCCGGGCTAGGCAGCCTCGTTACCTTTATTATTGGAATCTCGTTTCACGACTTTAGAGCTCCGTATAGGATGCAGCCAATCCCCAACTCCGGAGCCCACTTCCCAAACAGAAATGGATCTCTTCGTTAGAGAGTAGGTCAGTGTAACTCCAAGCAATCTATAACCCACGTCAACAACTTACAATCAGGCCTATAGATATTGTTTCTGCTTTCCACGTATTCGCAAATGAGATTCAGTTTGAGCACTAGGATGATGTATGAGATTGATTGATTTATGTGATGTAAACAAAGTGAGATTCCATACGCAGCTATAGTAAATTACATCAATATTTGGGCTTCAATATTATTTCATTTATTTATCCCTCTAGTATATCCATACTGGACGAGGAATCTTTGAATTTATTTCAGGTAGATTTTACAAAACTTTATTTCCCTTTTAAATTCTAACTCCTTTTAAGTTAAATTTATATTTAATTGTCTAAAAAATTTAATAACAAATTTTTAAAATTTAAGATTCCTTAAATTAATAAATTAAACCTTATATTCCAAATAATAAAAATTTATGTATCCGCTGTTTATTTTATTTAAATTCAACTAGCCTATATAATAGAAGCTTAACAACCTTTTTGCTGTTAATTATCTTAATAAGAGTTTCGTTCTTATCAGATTACACCATTCTGCTGTCAATTATTATGTAAAATGTTCAAAAACGTATTAGAAGTCGAGAACAGTGGAGTATGCAATTCAATATGCCAATAAAAATGTAACTGAATGTATTCAATTACAAGATATTTGACAATTAATCAAAATATTTTGATCATACTGTTCTGAGTGTTATTCCTAATCGTTTTCAACTGTTCACTGGTTGCAACATATTCAACAAAAATAGTAATATCTTCTTAAGAATTTGAAAGATCAGGATGAAATTCATTACCCAGCAAGTGCTGCAACCTACTGACAGAATAGAGAGTTAAACACGTTCCGAACTGTCGACCAATCAGCAGAGACTAGGCGGAATCAAAAATAAAATACATAACTCAACAACTGCTGCCACCTACTGGCAGCAATGAGAACTGGTTCACGTTTCGAGCTGTCAACCAAGAAAGGGAGAGTAGGCGGAGTCAAGGTAAATATAACCCGACAACTGCTGCCATCTACTGGTAGAATAAGAAGTTAAACACGCTTTGGACTGTTGACCAATAAGTGGGCGGAGTCGAGAATGAGGATTTCACCCTTCAACTGCTGCCACCTAGATTTCTTTTGATAAAACCAGTACAAATACTGCTAAAGTTTTTGAACACTAACACAAATAATGTAACTTTCAACAAATTTTAATTTTCTAAATTCATTTGATCCATTATTTGAATAATATCAGATTAGAAAGAAATTGTTCATTAGTCTTCTTAGACTGGATAGCAATATTAGGTGATGAAAAAGATTTATATCCATTAAGTATGATGATTATTGAAATTAACAGTTTCTGTTAAATGAAGTTTTTGTAACTTCGTGAAAACTCCATACGGAGCACTAAATAATTGTGCTACTACTTATGTTATCAGAAGTACGTGACTACAGAATCTATACTTATGAAAGAGGTTGTTTGTTCGTATATCTTTATATTTTATATGAAGTTAGTAGTCTCGAAACCCTTTTCCAATGAACTTTGAATAACCAATATATTATGTAAAATTCCACGAAGAATGTATTATTCTATCAATTTCGTCATATCTCAATTAGTTTTCTTCTAAGAGGTTCAAAAGGGGTTTTATATATCCCTAAATAATTACAAAAATCACTCTCGATTGATTTGATGTTTCATCAACCTCTTGCTTATTTCTGCTCTAAAAACTGGTCTACAACGAAGGAGTAGTGAACATGAATTGAAAATATGGTACAGTATTTGAATTTTGAGTTGCAAGTTTAAGTTCAAGTTTGATTTTCAATTTTCATCATCCTTAGTTCATTTTCGCCTCAATCTCCAAGTGTCAATAAGAACTTCATTTTCACCTTAATCTCCCAGTGGCAATAAGAAATCAATTATCCGGAAAGGGGTTGATGATTTTTGTCACCAGTTGTGCTGAGTCTCGAATAAATACTTCAATCAACACAAAACACGGGTCACAAGTCTCAACCAACTTGGTGCGCAATTCTCGTCGAATATTTTACTAGCCATCTTCACACTCCACTTACTTTAAATGCTGGAACAGTAGGGTAGCAGAAGCTATAGCTTCCGTGTGGCTGTATCTATCTATCTATCAGCAGCCAGCAACTTGCAGCTTGCAGCGCCATAAACTAAACACGGCGATCGTGACGCGTGTTGTAGCTTCCTTTAAACCTATCATTAACAGGTCACTTGAACTAACATCACTGTTAAATATCCTGAGTGGAATAGGCTATGAATACGGCAATCACGAGAATATGGCTTCTGTTTATCTTTCCTCAACGATAACACAACACTAGATAACATTATTATTACCCATAATTATTATACGTTGCACATTATTACATCCAATACAGTTTCACGAATTTATGGTTTGGACGTAGAAAATATATTATTTGTTCATCACAAGCCTAGAGGGTTGTAAAATGGACATTACAAAATGGAAGGACTTCGATCGATAAAATAGGTCATTATAATCAACTTTTTATGACGTGTAATGAAGATGTATAGTATTATCTCAACCTAAACAATATCGCTATTGTAGCTATTGTAATCAGTGGCTGTTGTATGTAAAGAGACCTGGGATACCAAAAAAATAAATAATAGAAAATAAAAATATCATCATCACAAAATGATGATGATGATGATGATTGATTTATCATTAAGGGATTAGTATTTAGAAACATTCGTTCTCGTAACCATCATCTGAGCATTTGCCATGCTATTCAATCACCACTCAATCATCAATCATCACAAAAATAAATATTTTGAAAGTTATTTTAGCTACTTTTAAGGTTAAAAAAAGTATCAAAAGTTTTTAAAGTGTAGATTATTTTAAAGATTTATTTTTGGTTATACTGAATTGAATATATTTAAAGAATGGAATTTTAGATGTATTTTTTGTGTTGAAACCATCACATTTTATGAATTCATGAAAAGAATTCATTGAGAGATACTTTTATCGTGTTTTAACTTTCTCTGAAACTGCAGTTGTAAAAATGTCGTATAATTTTATTCTTATTACGTATTTCTACGCTCGTACTTTGCCATATAAAGTAGAATACTTATCTTGTATTTTTTTATTTTTAATAGAATCAATTTCAATTTGCATGTTATAACCATTATCATACATTATTCAACCACTCAGCTATAGTTTGGATGAGTTTGTGAAGAGATAGTTTGTGTGAGTCTGTGAACCTAGAAATAGGAAACCAATTTCAAATAATATTGGTTTGACCTGTACACGAATAATGTTCACGCAAAACCACCACGCACAGTATTTATTTCCGACTGCTAAACACGGCCAAGTCCACCCACCAAGCGCCTTGATCTGTTATCAAAGTTGATGAAACTGGATGCTCGCAGAAATCAATATCCATGACAAAACCTTTGCTAGCTTGACATGAAAGGGAAAGAGCCCGAACCGCCCCTCCTATCCCTACAAGCTCTTGCAATCTTTCTCCGCTTTCATCTTTGTGGATCCATTTTTTGGGATCATGTTTTCGATTGACATACTTCCAATATGTTATACATTGAGGAATCTGTGATTGAAGAAAAATGTTCTCCCATAGGTTTATTTATAGATACAATATTTCCTTTGAAGCTAAAAGTTCCTGAAATATTTTCTTCATATATTGTCCAATACCACGATACCACGAAAGAATAGTCTTATGATGTCTTATTATTAATCACTTTCGAGAACGATTTGTGCACATAAAATACTTACGATTTCTCCATGATATATTCGCAGACAACAATTTACAAAGTTATTCAAGAATTGTATAATCACGTAATTAAATTCGGTAAATACATAAAGTAAAAAGCACAATTATTATTTTCTTTGATTGTTTTTTTATTTTTCACAATTGGAATGACAGTCAAAACGAATTGTTGGGATGAAAATTATAAAAGAGTAATGAAAAGTATAGTCCGATTCACGTCAAGAAGTCAGTATTGTTTATATGAGGAGCTTTGATGCCAAGTTTCATTGAGAGAGAAAGAGAAAACTGCACCAAACCTGTTTGTTGCGACTGTGCAACAACAATGCACAGTGCGGCAACTATGCACAGTGCGAATAGAGATATCAGCAACTGCCTTGTGCTGAGCAAGGATAGCAAACTCCCATCTAAGCAATGCTAACTTCTTGACGTGAATCGCACTATAGTAAGAACAGTAAAGAGTCTGGTCTATCACTTTCCATCTTGTTGTTATGTGTCAAATCAGGTTAGAATCTAGATTATGACAGAGCTGACATCGTGACATGTGGTTGTACTCCCCAAATCAATATAGCGCATTTTCAGGAAATATTTATTCAATGAACGATATCTAAACAATAGGCCTAAGTTTTATTGTTGGGAAGTGAAACAAATGACCGAATGAGTTAAAGTGTATTCCATAATTATAATCTCTATTTTTTGAAATTTATCAAATTTCACAACAAGCAGCAATTCAGTTTTTTCGAGAACGACATTATTGCTTTATGATAGAAACCAGTGAATCCCGGTGTAAAACATATTCAATAATTTGAAGAGCATTTTAGTCGGTGTCTCGTTCCTCCAGAGAGAAATGAATGAGTAATGAAACTTTTTATATTGTGAGTAGTTAAAATTTTACAACTGCTGTGAGTACTTGCCACTGACCCAAATAGATTCATTACATACGAAAAGTTAGTGGGTATCATCCAATAATTTTTAAAGATTTTGCGACACTTTTAAAAGTATCACTTGAGTCTTTTAAGAATTTATTTTGAAATGATTATTAAAGAAGCTACACTGCTGAATTAGGATCTTGCGTGTGTCTTAAACCTACTTCTGAATCTTTATTTGTTATATACAGAATATTATCATCAGCATATTGCATAACTTTACTTTTAAATTTCAGGCTGGCAAAATCTGTTACATATATGTTGATTTCTCACATAGTGATCTGCGAGAGATACCAATTTATTTTCAACGATCAAAATTAATAAATCACGAATATGAATTTTTACTACACAATACGTTACTAATCATATTTAATTGCCATTCTATCAAAGAACCTAATCAAATTAACGTTTAAATGCCTCGAGAATCTACTTTGAATCTCGCCTCTATTTGACGCTGTATGTTGGGCTAGAGGCTACCGCCAAAATAGCGCACTATGAGCTTAGAATACCTTTTATTTGCTTATAACTTTTTTCAATTTCAATCCCCAATGTTCACAATCTATTCACTAGAAAGTTGAAACATTTCGGCCAATTAAATCATTACACTCGAGAATGAAACTTTCAGGAATCATTACTAGAGAGAAATTCGAAGAGTACGAAGATTGAATCATGGAAGAGCACGCTCGATATGTCTAGCGAATCAATAAACTCCAATGAAGCGTTCGAGATAAAGCGATAAGAGCTAAAGGAGGATTTCCCCAGATAATAGGATACCATGGCTGGGCGATTAATTCCAAGACAATTCGCAAATACTTATCTTGAATCCAGAGCTCCAGCGCTCTCCAGCCAAGCACAAAACTCTAGGATAGATACTTTCTCTCATCATTATTTGAAAACTGTTTCCAGAACTGGGCAAAATGTAAAATTTTATGAGCTTTTTATCGAGTGCGTACTTGCGTACATAGAAGTAGAATGTTTTCGGATTCAATTCAAACCTGAATTCAAATAATTCTGGTTCAAGCTCTATTTCACAAGTGCGTCAAGTTTCAAATAAATTATTATAGTCATAATTCATTTGAGCATGCAATAATGGAGAATAATAGGTGAGCAAGGGTACAGGCTCAGGTATAGATTAAGAATGAGTTTCATAACTGAAGGGATGGGGAAGAGAATGTGAAATGAAATTCTTTCGAGGATATTTCCCTCAGATAAAGTGAGCATTCCAGTGTGATAAATGAATAAAATTCTTCGACTATGACTCTCTCTCCTCCACAAGAGAGACATTTTGACAGCCTTCATAATAACAGATATTTTCAGAGACAGGATTCTACATCGATCTGCATTGGAAATCGAAACAACTGACGGAATAAATAATAAAACGCGGTTGCAGAAAGATATTGACAGCCATTTCTCTTTTCTCGGAGCTAGAGATAGGTTGAACTGGATGCGAAGCGATTGTTATTTTGAATGAATTCTTAACAAAATTGAGAATGATGATAAGAGACAACGTTCATTGAAGTATTCAATAAAAACTTACAGCGATCTTATCTTGAGAATACTCTGATACCTTAGTTACTTCTGAAAAAAGAACAATATAAAAACAGTGGAATTTTCCTTTTCTGCGTAAATCATGTTCAGAATATTGATGCTTTCCATTTTTCCTCGAATTTTAGATATTTTGAGTATATTCTCTTAATTCTCACTTCCCCAAAACATCATTCAAACTTGCAAATGAACGATGATTTTACGTGAATATACTCTAGTAGTTAACTATTCTAGTAGTTAATGTGATCATCTCATGAATAGTATTGGGAATAGTAGTCACCAATCTTGTGAACAAATTGTGAGTATGAATTTCTCAAATAAAAAATATACGAATAGCAGTTATCATATTGGCACATTCAAGAGCTGAATAATTCAAGTGAAGAGCGCGCAAAATTTACAAATCCAAATTCTATGTTATTGATAATAGAATCATTCATATTTAATGAGAATGAATTGCTTAAGTGGTCTTATTCATGCAGACGATGTGGAACTCACACTCAGCCATGGGAGAGATATTCCCAAGATTACATCAGTTTCCAATTTCTTTGCTGCTAAGTGTCAAGAAAGAAATAAACAGGAAAGATAGGCGAGAAAAATGAGTCAGAAATCTGTTCAAGCCAAAGCGAACGAGTCCTCCTTACTTGCACAAATCTTTCGGACCCATAAATCACGTGTTTTTCAGAGCACAAGCTGATGCCAAATCGCTTTGACCCCAACACTGACTTGAAGCTTACTCGTTTCACCCTAAATGTTTCTGTTTGAATAGGTCATTCAAAAAGCATTTCTTTTCCTGGCAAGGCTCGAAAATTGAAGCCACCCACCCTCAACCGTCGCTAACTTTTTCATTCGCTTTGATATTTATGACTACTGAACAGCAGCTCGTATTTTATCTATCTCAAAGTTCGACTGAATGCATTCCATCCGGCGGAAAAATGACTCCAGATTTTAACAATTTTCAAAAATCCAACTTCTGCAGGAAAATTATTAAAATGAAGTTACGTTTTGTTTGAGGAGGATTTGAAGCAGAGGATGCTTGTATCAAATATTCGATTGACAATGCATGAAGACTACCAATCATTAGATTCAAGTTCAACTTGGTCTGATTTGTGAAATCGATTGATTCATTGTTTTTCACTTTACTACCGACATGCAGTGATGTTTTTTAATGTAAGAAACTAAATTTGTTTACTTACTGACTGGAGCGCTTTCGAGTTTCAAGAAAACCATTGTCAACAGGCTTTCTTGAAACTCGAAAGTGCTCTAGTCAGAAAGTAGACAAATTTCGTTTCTTACATTAAAAAACATGACTGCATTTAGAAACATAAAGTGAATAACAATAGTGTATACATCGCAGTTCGTAATGGATCAAGAAATAATCATCATCGATTGATTTGTTAGATTGAGAAATGTATTTCGATTTGAAAATGTGTGATGAAATATAATATTTCAATAAATTGAGCTCTATTATAATATTTACAAATCCAATACAAGTTGAAAGATGAAATGAACATCAGTCATCTTTAGGGATACATTCTGTAAAACAAGAGATTAATATTGTTGAGAGTCAGAAGGGAGACATTCACAACCACTAGCAACAGTATCGCTTGTTGGGTTTTCTACAATTTGGCAGGTTTGACATAGATGGGATCAGACTTGCGAAAGTTTTCTGAGTCCCTTGCTGTCTTGAAGTTTCTGTGGGAGGTTGCCGAGCTCAACTCCACCCATAAATAAGCATAAATTTAATACTACTTGGGCGCCTGTGACCACTCCAAAGCACTACTGAGATTAACTGGGTTTTTGTGAAGGGGAGAAAACACCATTGCCAATATTGTTGGCTAGAGAATACGATGGGAGTGGATGTGTGCCTTTGACACCAGGCTCTTATTTTAAGTGGGAGATAATTATGCCATTGGAGATTCCCACGTCACTTGATTTTAGAGAATAGGAAATAGATCGGTCCTATACTGAGATTAAAGTTAAATATTCCACATTATACAAATTAGCATTGTCTATTCATATTCAGAAGTTGATTCCTCCAATATTATGATACTTTTGAAATATTCATTAAATATTCAACAATTTTTCATGTTGCCATTAATGGGGTTTTCTCATAACTCAGTCAGAACTGTATTCTTTATAACAATATAGATATAATAATGAAACATGAACTTTGTTCACTTAAATAGAGCATACAAAAAGAATTCATTTGAATAACAGGAACTAGAATTGACCACATTATCCAGTATTCGTGGTCAATAATAATAGTAATAACTTTCGAGTTCAACCCGTGCAGCGCAAAGCGCCGCTCACTTGAATTTTCTAAAATTCTTAGTTTTAAATAGTTACTATTTTGATTATCTGCAGCTGACAGCAGCTCATACCAATGAAATCCTACCTTGTGCAGTGATTACTGATCACTGTACTTCTTTTATAAAAACCTTTCTAAGCTCTATCTATGTGTCATTTCACAAACTAACATTCAAGTGATTCAATAATTTAGTACATTTTATGCCACAGGAAACTATTTTAGGTTTTTATCGAATTTCTCACATTTAAAATGATTATTATTTGAAATGATTATTCATCTGTACTGAATTTACTGACCTCTAACCGAAAAAGATGGAGATGGGTTTTGAAAAGCTTCCAATGAAATCATTGGAAGTTTGAGAATTTGGCTCAACAAATAATTTATATCCACTCACTCATGCTTATTGATTCGTTACGGTGTCAACTGTTGTCAAAAGGACGACGTATATCGAGTCGCTTTCCACAAATTAGGATGCGATAGACATAATCTCACCTGTCACTAGTTAGATAGCATTGGCATTTACATGTGACCAATTCATATCCACAGGCATGTGCAACCTTTGCGGGGAATAGAGCATTTAGCGAGTAATGGTAGAATCGATAAGCCTACACATTGAACAAATATACTACAGACGTCAAATGCCCTGATAACATTATGGGATATAGAGCTCTCGTTTTATTTTTGACATGACGTAGTCGAATAAAGTGAATATAAATGTATGAAAGTAAATGTCGATCCTATTCCAGTTTCGGCCAAACTCACCAAATTCATGTTAGAAGTTTAACATTCATAAGCTGAAATCGATTACTGCTATAAAAAGAAAAGGGAGCTGAGAAGAATCTCAGTAATGTTGCAAAATTGAAAATTAGCGCTATTTTTCAATGGGCTTCATTTCGTGGCTTTTACTCGAGCAAGATTTCATTCGAGCGCTTTAATAATACTGAACTCATTATAAGATGTACAAAAACGTTAGATCGAAGGTACACTCATTTTTTTCTGAAGCCTACCATGAATATTATTAATTATTGAATTCAATTTATGTGGGCGCACCTTTAGTCAATGACATCCGATAAAAATGGAAAAGCAAACACGAGAAATATTCAAACTTTCTATCCGCTTTGAAGTGAAATCTCTTTGAACATGGAATTTGAAACTTCAATGGATTTGTAGATTTCTTATTTGGAGCACTTGTTTGTGTACATCAATAATCAAAAAGCCTTCGTCTCAAAATAATAACGCCTTGAACGCCGTGATTAACAAGATATTTTTCACAGAGAACACAGAGCCGTCAGGATAATTACAATTAAATTCAATCAATTGTAAAGTTGTAGAATCAAATAAAATAGAATATTCAAAGAAAATCAAGTACAGTGGAGCAGTTGCAAGTCCAGAGATTTATCTCAGAAAAAGTAAAGGTGAGATTTTATCTCTTTAAATTTGAAAAGGAAATCTACTGATCAAAAATATGTCGTTACTTGTCTCATAACTTTTCTTCTCAATAAATCATACTTCCTCGGATCAAATACAATAAATTCCTGGGAATGAATTCGTTACATACAAACCAAAGTTGTATATATATTATGCACCCTATCATCTCGTCTTTGACTTCCGTGGGGAAAACCGAGGTGCAAAGTGTAAAAGCAAAAGCGTGTAGTATGTGTATCCATGGTGCAGCAGTGAATCTCGTTTTATTTGATAAATCCACTTTCACTGAGTGATTTTCAATCAAGTCAGAGTAATTCTTCGGGAAGCTGTATTTATTGAAAGAACGGTTGGTGTGGAGAGGAGGAGTCGGGATATACAGAAATGTTTATGTTCGCTCTTGGGAAAACAGTGAGCGACGGAGACTCTCTTTTCAAATCTTGAGAGAAGCTAGCCGTCGATATCTTCCACCGAAGCTCACATGTACATGACCCTCCTGAATCACTAAAGAAAGCATAAACCCCCTCACCCTCCCACCACTTCCCTCGGGTTTCTTCATGGTCACATTGAATCACTCCCCTATAACTTAATAGCGCAGTAAAACACACACACATTCGTAAACAATTGCTGCAGAAGACCGGATCGAGTCAATAGACATAGGAAATAACGATATCAAGCTTCCTTCCGATCTTTATTTCAGTCCTATAAGTATTAATAATAACGTTCTTTGGACAAAATCTTATTTGATAGATTGCAATGCCATAGAAATTCTGGATGAAATCTAGATGATTGTCTAGTTTTTACAGTCTCTCGTAATGCATTCTCTCCTAAAGATTCAATTGATATCACTAAAATTTTATTGTACTCCAAAATAAAGAACTTCAAATTAAAAGTAGACTGGAAAATTGATAACTAATTTTCACCCAGTAATTTCAATGATTATGAAAAATTGAGTATCTCATGTTCATGAGAAATTGAGTAGCTCATGTTTATGTTCGATTTTCGTCGAACATCATCGATGTTCGATTTTTCGATTATGTTTTCATTATTAATATCGGCTTACTCAGTTGATTGGCTCACTCAGAATGTATGTTTGTTAAAAGAGTAACTTTAAGATTCCATTGATTACAAGGGGTATGATATCTTGTGACCTTTAAAGTCCTCTACTATTTTTGTATACCAAATTCAGTCTTTTTGGACCAGTCGTTCTCGAAAAATCTGTAGTAGAATTTCCCATGATTGAATGAATAATCTACGTGTGTCATAAATATTGATGGTTGTCAAACTAATCGCTTTTATCAAAATTGAATTGAAAATTTGAGTATACTATTGAAATAAATATTTCACAATATAATACACTATTTTATTTATTATGAATATCGAATGTCCATGTTCAATAGAAAGAATCTGTTCTTTCCCATTGGATAAGAATGAGTGTACAACACCTCTGACATCTAGACGGCGGAATAATGAAGTTGTAACTTGAATGACCCAGTAACTGCTGCCATCTTACGACAGAATTCAGAACTACCTGCGTTGTGCATTGCCAACCAATCAGCGGAGAGAGGCGGAGCTGGGAGGCGTGTCTGTAAAGAAGCTGTAAATCACCCAGTAACTGCAGCCATCTACCGGTCGAATTCAGAACTAGCTGAGTCATTCATTGCTGGCCTATCACGAGATAGGCAGCTTGCAGCTCAGATGAATACGAGGTAGCTCTGTTATTTATCTTGTGATAAAATAAGATAATCTCTCATAATTTTATCTGGTCAGGTAGATTTTAAAACAAATTTTCAGGCAGTAATTTTCAAAAAATCCCACCGGCCCTTCCATATATCTAGCGAGGGGAGGGGTTAGTCATAAGATATACAACACACTTCTTCAAGAAAATTCTTCTTGGATGATTCATGAGAAAGAGAGGAGCTCTGTTTGTATTTTACAGTGTCGGATATTATTGTTAATTTCAAATTGTTCTTACCTTTTCAAAATTAACAAACATTGATCGTTTGGGATTCCACTTTCCCACAATTATTGAAGAATAACATCAATTCTGGTTGTTTTGATTGTTTTGTACGCTATAAATAGTTTTGAATTAAATTGGTTCAAGATTGCCCTAATTCTGCTAGTTATTTTAATCTATCTAACAAATTTCGATGAAAAACACAAAAGTATCGTCTCTTGATAGACAGATTTCCTTTCAAATACTGAGCATGCTCTCACATAACAATCAAGGCATTCATTAGCAATTCACTCGGTAATTTGAATAATCAGTGTAACTAATTTGAAAGCAGCTCGTCAAGGTAATTTTGAATTACCTCTGAACGCAGTAATTTTTGCACCCTGCTAAATGTTACGTCATTCATTGTAATTGCTATTCTCTTTCCCAAATACTGTTTCAAGTGAAATAATCCTGCATTAAATTCCTCTCAAGTAATCATTTTTATATTACACTCTCAGTCACTAACAAATTAAAATTTGTTCTTCTCTCCAAGTCCAAGAAGTCACCCACAAGGTATACGAATTTATTACCAGTCAAGTTCAGTAGAGGTTCGAGATAAGTTTTACATTCTACCTATGTATAGTCTTATTTGTAGTTGAACATTTTTGGAAGAGGTCTTATCACACAATCCAATTGAGTTTAAAAGAAATATGAAGATATGCGACTGATGAGAGTGACTTTCAAACTATTTGATTGTAGAAAATAATGTGATAGAAAGTTGAAAAACGAAAAATGAAGGAAGAAATTCCATACAAATAACATGTGGAAAGACAAATTCCAATATCAAAACAATAATTGCAGCAGAAAAATCATTAACACATACATGAAATACTAAGTCACAGTCACAGTTAATCAATAATTAACTATTAACAGATAGCAATCAATTTATTATTGACTGTATAATGACAATTCGCATTTTGAGTGATTCAACTAGGACTTATAAAAAGTGGCTGGAAACTTATACAATCAAAATGATGACAAATGCCTGATTCTTACTGTCAATATTACCGCCTGTCAATAATCGATAACAAATTAGAACGAAATAGAAAGAAATTCTAATTTGAAAGTAATAAAAAAGTTATTTTACCATTCAACAAAAATAAACAAAGATAAGGCCAAGATGGATGATCTGAGTTTCCGAACTTATCTAAATCTCTGTAGAGAATACGAATTTGTCTTATGAATGGATAGAGTCTTTGATTAATAAGTCTATGATAAAGTCGTATGAGTTTAGATTGATTTCACCTTCCATCATTCCAAGAAGGAATTCATTTCAATTGAACTCTTGAGCAGAACTGTCTATAATAGAATCGAATAGAAAGTTAATGAATAAGTCAGAATAGTACGGAATTCTCACGCAGAGATTAAAAAATTAATAAATTGATAATTAAGTGAATAAAGAAAAAGTAAATAGTTGAATAAATGGTAAATCAATGGTTAACAGTTTGAACACATTAAACATAATTTGAATAAATTTAAAAATCGGAGGACTGTTTTACAACAGTTAAACAAACAATGGGTCAAACAGTCAAATATTAAGACAGAATAGAGAAGAATTGTCACGATTAAAAATTAACAAATTTATAAATGAATTGATGAAGAAATAAGTGGAGAATAAATTTGAATAAATAAAATATAATTAATTGAATAAATTTAACAATCGTACGACTGTTTTACAACAGTTAAACAAACAGTCAGAATGGAGAGGAATTGTCAGGAATTAAAAATTAACAAATTTATAAATGAATTGATGGAGAAATCAAGTGGATAATAATTTGATTAAAAAAAACATAATTTAAACAATCGGAGGAACAATAACAAGAACCTGATCATAAGTCTATTATCTGGTACCACTCTACGTGTGTGATAAAAAGTACAAAGTACAGAGTAGAAAAATTCCAAATCCAATACAGAGTAAAAAACGTGTATTCAAACAAAAGTTTCTTCAACTTTGTGCTCCCGCGGGAAATCTGTAGTTTGATGTGAAAAGTTGACAATTGCAGAAGAAATTTGAGCAAGTTTTCAGCAGATGGTATGAGATAATGTGTGAGTCGTACCGGTATGGGGTGATTGGTCCATGCGGTTGCCGGTGACTTCAATCCAGAATTATTATTATTCTATCCTGTAGGAGCGCCTGGAACCGGCCGTCGGTAGCACTGACACGGCAAACACTGCATCACCTCCCACTTCAATTTCCCGTCTGGCCAACGTAGTAATCCCACGCCCGCACGCGCGCCTCACCCACCCCCACCCCAAACCACGTGCACATCTCGATACGTTACTTACGCTGATAACGACTTCCCCCTCCTCCTCACTAACGTCATCCTACCCTAAATTTTTCAGTCACGACCCACAGCAAACAGTAGATATCCCTCTGCTAAATATTTCAGGCCTCGATAAAACTTTCACAATCTTGGAACACATTGCAAAGCGAGCCTTGGCAAAGACTGTTCTGTGTGCGGCCGTATATCGTGCAGCTATTAAGAGATGCTCATGCTCTCTAAGAAAGTTAATGCTTTACCGTATGAATTCTAAACTAAGTGCACAACTTTAAAGTTGTATCACTTCTGAACTTTATTGATCAAGGAGAGCCAAGGGGTTGTATTGGTTGTGAGAGAGAGATAGAAAGAGAAAGATAAGGACTGAAATTAACTGGAATGCATTTGATAAGAATGATATTTGTTATTTTAGTTAGACTGTAAAGTCGTGTGAAAAACAAGTTAAAAGTGTTGTTATTTGACTTGATATTTATTTCAAATTCATTCAGCAGCACACTCATAAATAAGGTGTTTCAGGTGCTCATATTGATTGGGTCTATGACTCATGTAATGGATGGTAATTTTTCATCACTACCACTCATTTAATAGGGCATTTTAATCAATTATGTCTTCTCCCTTTTCTCATTTGATGGTGGAGGTAAATCAAATCATCTGTTAAGATGTAATGGAAATATCTGCGAACTTCAAATTCTTGGTGTGTACACCTCAACGTATTGATTCATTGTGATTCACCAATATGATCTTTTATTTCTCAATCCATTAAATAATCCAATAAGAATAATCCATTCGCGCTTTTGTATGATGAATCAAAACATCAACTTTGTCCATTAATTGACATTGATCGTTCATCAGTAATTAATGATCTGTTCCAATTGCGTTCTGTATAAATATTGAGTTGACAGAAAGATTATTACATTATTTACGCAATTTTTTTTCTAGTTTTCAGCAATTGTGTAACCACATAAAATTGAGAGAATAAGAACGGTTGTAAAATAATATCTTGGGAACAATAATTCCACTTCACAACTTGGGAGAGGTCTTCCCTGGTGCAACATATTCCAAAAACTGTCAAGAACATGCAAAGCGCATCATGATTTTCAGTTATTAAGTGTGCTGTATAAGTATAGCTGAGCGTGAACAGATTTGTATGCTACTGTATGAAGTTGTGCACATCAATTCTCATTCAGAGCGCATACACATCTCATGACATAAATCAAAGTCACAAAAGCAGTAGACCTGAATAGAGAGATAATGACCGACTGCGTTAATGCCTTTGCCGCTTTTTCTGAATATGAATATTCCATTCATAACGTGTTCCGTTCTCTATTGATTCCAATGCAGGAATGAAAGAATGATTATTCATGAAATGCGTTACTGACAACGAGCATCAAGCCAGATATTAGTGTCATGTCGTTTTGTGATAACTATCCATATTCAAACAAATCTCTACATGCCGTCCAACATTATTTGGGAAATTATCGAGATTTTGATTACAATTAATCAGAAATCATATTTAGCATTGATTAATATCATTATCTGCATTACTGATATCATAGATCATAGGTACTTCTTATGTGATGTGTTGAACACTTATCCTCATCTAATTTTTATCTAAACCAATCCTTTTTATGATATTTATTCGTGTCTTCAGCTAGAATCACTTCAAAGTAAAGACGGTAAGTATGATCAACTACTATCTACATGTCGTAATAGTCTATTATTGTAGTAAATGGCTGTTTAGCTAACAAACCTGCAGCAAATGTTGGTGTATTTTCATCTAAAATTATATAGTTACAAGCTGTTACAATAATGTTTTATCATCATCGACATAATATTAACGTTTATGTTGACAAACATTGATAGTAAATGTTGTAGTGATCATAATTATTCTCTTGCACATGTTTTTAGAAGGCGCAATAATTGATTTTGAAATGCTCCATAATATTAATGTTTGCTCATCAGCTCATCACATTTTATCAACATCAAAAGTGTAAATTTTGATCGCTGAAGTGTTCACTGAACGATCTACAGTTAATAGTGTTGTTGACAGTCCGATTCAATCAATGTGTTGTGATGGACTTCATTTTCTTTCAGCAGCAGAGTTTAATCTCCTAATTATACTGTAATATTATATTATAATAGTTTTATTCCACTGAATTATCTGGATTATTCATCTTTTATTATCCAAGCAGACAAATTTTTCACCTCGATGAAAAACACGTAGGGATGTAGGAAGGTTACAGAGAAATTATATTGAGAGAGAGACAAACAGCTCAAGTTATATGACACGATGAATTGTAATCTATTCCAAATCATTGAGCAATTGGGTAAAGTGTTCAATTCACCAGTAGTATTCCATCGCGAAAAGGATAGAGTTACACTCATGAAACCTTCCTTCTCTTTCACACGTGCGATTCAACTACGAGCGAGAGCGGTCAAAGCTGTGAAAGCGTTCAAAACTTCTCGATGCATGCAATCGATCGTAACTTGACCTGTCGCATCGATTTTGTTTGGACTACCATTTGAATGGAACTTCTATCAAATCTTCGCACATCAATCGAACTGGGCATGGAGAAACGAGAGCTTTTGGGCTGGTTTCGATTCGACAACGGATCCAAAAAAATCTACAGAAGGATTTTTGTGTCAATCACTTCATTAGTGTTGAGTTCAAAAACAGTTTCTTTCTGGACATTATCATTTATTTTAATCAATTGATTGAGGATAAAGAGACAATTTCCATTATCATCACATTTCCCTTCCCTGTTTTTTAATCATTCCTTTGTGAGTATAAAATCATGACACATTGTCTTGAATTTGATGGCTTGGAACCTACTTAAAACTGCAGGTCTATTCATCTCTCATTATCATGATCATAATCCTTCCTATTATCTACGCGCAAGCTATGAGGGCAAGAGGTTATGTGGGCATCACTCTCAGCAAAACGAGTTATGAAGTCGACTCGGAAACTTGGAAGAGAATAAATTAGCTTGTGAAAATAGCTGAGAAGTTATTGCTCAGCAGTATTGTTCTCTTTACTGCCAACTGCCAGGCATTTTCTTCACAGATTACAAGAATTGGACGGTAAATTTATCTGTTACGATTTATTGTGATAAAACTAGAATAGATATTATTTTTCCGAGAATTGCGTTTTGATAGTTTTATATACAAAAAAATATGTTTATGTCCTAAATTGTCTTGAAATATGATTCAATAATCAGGAGTGTCCTGTATCGTTCGAAGCAAATCCATACGTATTCTTCAACTTGTCACTTTATTTCCTTTGTTCCCGAGAGTAACTAGATCACGGAAAAAAAACGATAAAAACTAACGAGGACTCTGAAATGCTCTCAACGCCGTTGAAACGATTCAAGCCGAATATGTATGAATTAAGTAGGTAAGTTTGGGAGATGAAAATCCGTCGATTGATGATGTTGACAGACTGCGCTCTGCTCATTCATTAGCAACTGTTCAATGCCCGTTCACACAGGTTCAAAATTGCAGCCCCAGTCCCAATGCTGTGCCAGTTCCAGTTCTCTGTTTCATTCAACCCATACCAAAACAACTCTCACTGGCTCATCGAGTCAACACTGAACAGACTCAACCACATCGTTAACGATCTAACATCACACTCCTGCTAGCTGAAGTTTTCTAAAACTTCAACGAAACCGTGGAAATACGAAACAAAAAAGGAGAACGTTTTTCTCATTGTGAGACCCTGATTGCGGATTTTGAAAATAAAGTTGAAGAGAATAGTCGATTATTATAATAAACTTAGGCTATATAAAAACAATCAAATGTTGCAGAAAGGTTCAGCTATCGAATCGGTGATTGAATTTACGGGAAAGTTGAACCATAGAGAAAGCATAGGCAATCTTAATGGCGTATGCTTTCTCTATAAGCAATCTTAATCTATCTTTCTCTATGTTTGAACTCAGTACTGTAATGATTGGAGAGGTTTTCCAACCTTGATTTTTTTTATAAAAACGTTATTTGTCAAATTAACTGGAGTGAAGCATGTCCAGATTTGAAGAAACCCCTATCTTTTTATTCGAACACATCTTCTTTCATTGTAATTTTGTTGATTGATCTTGGAATATTTGAAGAAAGTATGCAGTTGTGAGTGAATAATATTAGGCTAATATAAAGTGGTGTAACTGACATGAAAGTGCCAAGTGATAGGGAAAGTGATTATAGGGTTATGATGCTCATTTTAGGAGGGAACAGAGAGAGAAAAACTCGCTTCAGTGTTACCCAGACAAAGAGCGCATAAACAATTGAAAAGTTTACGGCTAACCTGTTAAAGTTTCTCAGGATACGGGAGATGGTATGCTAAAATTCTATTAACTCCCCATTGTGTTAAGGATGGAAGCGGGGTCTGGGCTCACAAAATAGGTGTTCCACTTACAAAACCTGGAACTTTGAACACATAAGATGTTCCTTGA
Source organism: Laodelphax striatellus (assembly GCA_017141395.1). NCBI lineage: Eukaryota > Metazoa > Arthropoda > Insecta > Hemiptera > Delphacidae > Laodelphax > Laodelphax striatellus. The sequence continues at coordinate 9,736,110 of CM029531.1, read as the reverse complement.
GCGAAGGTTGTGATCCAAGAATTAATCGTCTATTGAACGGCAGAATCTGTGAACTTGAATCTTCCTTTCTCTGAAGAAGAGAAATAGCCTCAACACAAACTTCATGGGTTTCACAAACATTGCCTCACTCAGTTTCCTGAGAATGAATCATGAACAGATAATTTCATCAATTTGGACACCAGAGGAAGAAATAAATATTCGTCTTTAGTTCTTAGAGATGACTCAAAATATTAAATCTCTATTGATGAAATATCCAGTTCAATAAATATTTGAAAAATTCCAGTTTCATGATGAATGTCAAGCACCACAGACCCTTCATAATTTCATGAAATAGGTTTCATTTAGAATCAAGTGAGATACGAGTTAAAAGTTTCGACAGTCTCTCATTTTCAAATTCCTGTAGCATGCTGTTCAAATTTGTTTACTGTCACATAATGAGCCACAATTCCTTTTGGAACAGTTGAGTTTGATTTTTTGTGAGCTCAAGTTGAGACCTTTTTCTGAAACCTAAAAATGCATCTTGGATTTAAGACTTGAAGTTGTCAAAACCACATATTTAATAGAACAACGAGATAACGGTATCGGTTGTTACACCGTTATCAATCTCTGGTAAATTAAAACTGAAATTAAACTGAAGCAGCTGAATTTACACTCGTGACCGAGCGTTGTGATTGGGAGTTGAAGGGCCTATCAAGGTGAACGCTTGCCATTGGCCTAGATATAAGCTCCTCCCACAATGGGAGGTTTCTCACAATGACGTTTGTAGAAACCCATTGTGGGAGGAGCTTATATCACAACGCTCGGTCACGAGTATAAATTCCACTGCACTGTATTTTAGTTGTGGTTTTCCAGAGATTGATAATGGTGTAAAAACTGAAACCAATATCTCGTTGTTTTATCAAATATGTGGTTTTGACAACTTCAAGTATTTTTATTCAGTATGGATAACTATCACAATGTCACCTTCACTCTCTCTCTTTTGGTATTCAATCCTTCACTATCACACAGGAAAAAAAGAGAAAAAAAATTTCTCATTCAAAATGATCCACCAAAGTGGGTGGATCATTTTCATGATTCCTGAAGAGTCTTCATAGACTCTTAAGGAATAGTATTTACCTACCATACTTTGATAATAATTACAGTAATTTTGATTCTTCACCAGTATAGGTACTTATTTCAAAGCGTGAAGTAGCATTTCGGGTTTTTGAGAAATTACACTTGTGAAACTAATATTCTCATATAATTTGTATGATTGCCTCACTGGAAATGATCCATCAAGTGTGTCATACTACTTAATTTCATCATTCCATAAGCTCTGAAACTAATCCCGTAGTTAGCTCTACTGTGATGTATACTCGAGTGCTAGATGAGGAGTAAGAAATATTGCTTGAAGCTCATCTATCCAACAAAGAAGGCAAAAAACCGACTTGTGCCAGGAATAACTAGAAGGGGCTCGTGTCAAGGAGGAGTCCTCTCCTGGAGTCAGGCAGGCCCTAATTAGAGTCGAAGTTCTTTGCAGGAGCAGCACAAGTCGAGGACTCTCGTGCGACCACCAGGCAACGCAGAACAAGATAAAGAAGGAGAAGAAGAAGAGGAGGAGGAGGAGGAGGAGGAGGAGGAGGAGGAGGAGGAGGAGGAGGAGGAGGAGGAGGAGGAGGAGGAGGAGGAGGAGGAGGAGGAGGAGAAGAAGGAGGAGGAGGAGGAGGAGGAGGGTGAGGAGGAAAAGAGGAAGAAGGAGAAGAAGAAGGCATCTCGCCCGCAAGCTACAATGCAGCAACCACTAGCCCCAAGTAGCCAAATTAGCGTCCCTGGCACCAAAGCTAGAAGCTAGGCTAGAACCTCTTTCATGTGGCTTTTTATCTCTGAATCTCGATTCGCCAGCAAGCCACCAACAGCGTCACCTCAGCTTGCCTCTGCTAATTACCCTCAGCCTGCTGCAGATTCGTTGCTCTTATTAGATGCTCTTCTCAATTCCTCCCTTACAGCTGGTGAAGAATCTGAACAATCCAGCATCATATGAAATAGAAATCTTTGACATCAAAACAAGATTATCATTGAAACTTTTTAGAGATTCCAAATTAAATTCACAGTTTTTATGATGGAACAATATCATAATGAAAATGTAAAAAAACATCAAATATCATTGAAACAGCCCATCTTCTGAGAGATTTCAAAACTCAGTTTTTATTGGATGGCATATTAATTTATCCATCCATTCTACGAATGATTCCATCAAATGGGAATAATAAGTATTATTAAGTATATATTGATAAGTTTTATAAACTAAAATGATAAATTCAATCTGGCAAAATTATCTGGAGATATGTCTGGAGTCCTCCATGATAACAGATTTTTGAAAAAGGTATTAAGGGCCTTGTTATACGGGCAGCAAAAACGCAACAGATTTTAAGCGACTACCGGGCAATGGAATTTCCTATGTGCAGGTTATATGAGTGTTTTATATGTCGCGTCGGGCCCTGTAAAGTCAGCGTCAGCGTCGACAACGCAACTGGACGCGTTAAATACGCGGCATAAATAATTATGCAGCTCTGTTTTTTATGATTAGCGTGAGCGTTTTATGTGTCGCGTTTTTGCTGCCCGTATAACCAGGGCCTAAATCGAATGTTTTTCAATTTTTTCGCCAAAAAATGACTTATTCAAGGGCAATTCTTTATATAATTTGATTAGACATCATCCATTCAATGGATGAGAAAATCTTTGATCAAAATTTTATCACTTTTGTTTACGAATTCGCCGAATGATGAATGAGATCGACATGTCTTGAAGACCCCGGCTCATTTCATTAGGTATTGCCAGTTATAGTCTAATCCTATTCCACTCCGCTCCACTGGTTAGCTTCGTCTCCGTTATTAATGATCACGCAAAGTAATTAAGAATTAGAGCTCCGGAATTCACAGTCTGGGATGAATAATAGACTCTCAGCTCGTGCAATACTATCAATCATATGAACTTGATCGTTCTTCAACTTCTTTCAACTGAGCACCTTCAATTCGGTCGAGGACGAGCCTGATAGCTGATAGTCGAATCACTAGGAATCACTTCGTAGGAACTTCTCATCTAATCCACAAGTCCCCTCAATTAAGTAACTAATTTCAACTGTCTAGTAGCCCTACATCTTGAACGTACTGAGACCTATTAATTAGTAGAATCTTATTAATTTGTCTCATTCTTTTCAATTTGAGGGGATAGGAGAGTCGTGAGAGAATCATTCCGTTGGGATAATTTTCCATCAAAACTTTCAAGATTTTCTGTTAGTCAAGCGGTTTTACAAATATCATAAATCAAGAAATATGATGCAATGTAATTGAAGATATAAATTGGAAAAATCAAATTGCTTCGAGACTATACTTATTACGAGTTAATGTAGTTTAGATTTCAAACTCAATAAATCTTGTTATTTTTAACGTTATTTCAAAATTATAGAGAATCAGAATTCAGTAATGCCATACATAGTGTACTTATTCTCATAGCATTCGTATTATAGAGACTGTATAATCGCAGTGTGGCCATTGAATGTGACCACTTTTGATTGGTTACCTCAGTTGAGTCCGGATACTTTCGCCAACTCTCATAACTGTCAATTTACATTGAGAAAATACTCCAGTCATAAATTTAAATGGTGAATGACAGAAGCATAAGTTGAATGACACACTTCTAACCTAAAATTTGCCTATGTCAGTGTTAGTTTTCATCATTTCAAGTTTACCAAAAGTAGGAAGACTATTTTTAATGTTGGAACAGTGATCTTTTATGTTTTTACTGTTTTAAAGAAGTTTGTGAAATGAGTTGATGTCTGCAAGTTTGTATGTAAGCCCAAATCAGAATTCAAATATTGGCAAAAGTATGGTGGCAGAAAAAATGGTGATTTTAAGTCTCCGTAATCCGTACTATGTTCTAGTTCAATGATAATTACACCAACATACATCTTCGATACAAATCTGAATTGTCTATCGTTCTCTTTTACTTTTCTATGGTGGAGCTGTATGATCAACCAATGTTCATTTCACAATATTGCATTTAAAATAATTGTGTTCATCAATGCAATAATTTTTATTTAAATGTGTCCGCCTATGTGTACAGTCATACACCTACACCTAAATTGAGGAAAATCAATAGATTACTGGTTCCCCTGTACTATTCGTGAAAATACGAGTAGAAAAACACTCATTTGGGAGTTTTGAAGGGGTAAGTTAAACTTAACACTTTATTATGTAATGTGAGCCGGCTACGTATTTTTGTTTTTGAATAACATCATCACAACGTGTCGTGAAACTGTCATGTAGGGTTGTTGGCTGTGTGTATTGTGGTGATAAATTATGAGAATTATGACGTCACGCTTGACAGGCTAAATCCAGTCACACAGTCTGCGTTCGCCTAGGACCCAGCGAGTTAGGCAGTAAGCATGGCGTTGCAGAGCTAGACACTACATGACAGTAGTTGCCATGCATGTGACAGCCAGAACCAGAGCCTGAACTGGTTCGTAGGCCAAACTCGTGTCGATTTCGCTATCAAATCGGTCCCATATCACTTTGTTGCCATGTTATTAGAGGCCTGAGTACGTGCTAGCTCAAACGCTGCACACCAGGATGCCAGATTTTCACTCCCAGGACACCAAGCACGATCAGACGGGCACGTTTGTTTCAGAGCGAGATTGAAGATTTGGATACTGATTTTAGATACTGATTGAATTGAGAAAATTATTATATGAAATAGTCAGTTTACTAGCGAAATAAATTATTTTATTTATTTATTCACACGAATAAATAAATACAGAGATGAAACACCAATTACACGCGTAACTAAATAAAATTAGACAATAGCAGTATTATCTGAATACAATTTCCCTCAGCTACAACTGACACCCAAATATTACAATATAATTAATTCTGATTCGCTTTGATTGATTTTCATTCAGAGGATACGAAATTAATTATACTGTAATTCCAATTCAGTTGCGACTCCCTTTCAAGCAAAACGTTCACAACTCAGTTTCTGTTAAAGCCAGGGACTTTTTTATTAATATTTAGAAGCCCTGTTATACAGGAAGAAGATGGGACCACTTGACATGAGTAGCACGGCGTACTATGCAATAAACTCATGAGTCTAAAGTAGGTCTGCCTTTTTTTTAACAAGACTTCTAACTTTTATGAAACAGGCAGAAAATTGGGACGAAGAACATAAAGAATTCAAACACAGAGAAAGATGAAAATACAGTCTCTAGAATCAGTATCCAATTGAGATGCAGCATACATTATATTACATCCAATACAGTTTCCCGAAGAATATTCGAGAGTGCATTGCAACAATTCAATATTCTTGAATAATTCAAATATTTCTCCGTCTACAACATGATCCTCCTCCTACCGTATCCATTCACCATCATATTTTATTTGCAAACTAGCACTTTGAACCCAAGTCTACTTTAAATGGAAGTCGTAGCTTCCCTGAAACATGAATTATTCCTTTAATTTGCTCCATCTAACATATCAATCTTTAATCAACTACAGATTCACACGTAGAATCAAATTTTATTTATAAGAGCTCATCAATTCAAGAGAAGTCGCAATTTACATGAGCGATTGTGTGAGCAAGATGAACACCAATTATACAAAGATATTAATGTTGAATGATTCCGGATATCGACTTGGATATACTTCAGAAGTCTAGGAAGATAATAATTGGTGATACAGTACATAACTTATATTTTATAGAAAGCCGTAACAAAATTGATTAGAGAGACTGCATTAGAAGAATAACAATGAATATTGAGACAATCAAAATGTTTTGTGAGAAGTAACACTAACAGGAAACGTATTAATATGGTTTGAGTGATGTGATCTTTGATCAAATATTATAAATCTCACGAGGTTGTAGTTGAACGTTCATCTCTGATTCCTGCTCTTGCTCGAGCGTCAATGTGGGTGAACTCGACCAATATTATGGTGATGTTGAAGATTACCGGTAACGTAGATCGTCAGACATCCCCAAAGAGTTACGTTATAGCACAGAAGAGAGATTACTCTCTCCTCTATGGTTATAGCCTATGACATACGTTTGAGTTACTCGTCGTGGATTATCGTAAAAAATATTCTCTTATCCAGACATGTTGAAATTTCCCAAAAATATTATAAGAAGGGTTGAAACTCTCAGTATAAGAAAAATATTATCGAACTCAATTATAAAGGAATAAATTTTTATTTCTCAATAAAACAATAATACAAACAACATTTTATGAAAAAAATTCATCTTGATATTTATTGAGAAGAATATATATAAGAAGACTTGACCCTCTTATTTACAGGAAAATAGTCTCTCTTTATCAGGCATGTGAATATTCAGAAAAGTTGACTTCAATCTCATTAGAAGTCGAAAAGTATCATAAGTGTCAAGAGCTCTCAATCCTTTTATTAGTGTTGTGGTGCCTGAATGGAAGATGTGACAGGTGAGCTCTGTTGTGATTGCGATTTGAAGGAGTGAAGAGTGCTGTGAAGTGAAGAAGGAATAAGGTAGGTGGAGGATGGTACATAGTTGACAAATCTGTTGCGGGTTGAAGTGTAGGTCGGTTGGTTGGCGGGTTGAAGCTGTTGTGGTCGTTGTTTGGGGGGGGCAGGTGTGGGGGGCAGCCGCAGAAGAGGTCGGTTCGTTAGGCCTCGAGGGCCCTTTTCAGAGGCGCCCGCCTGGTGTATGGTCTCGCTCGCTCGACAACCACTCGAGAGAAACGTTCAAGCCATCGAATAAAGCCACACATTTGTTCGCCGCCGCCTCCGCCTATCCTCGCATGCATCGCGTTTGCGTTCGCCCACTTGTGCAACTGAGTTGTTTGCTATTTCCTGCTATGAAAACATCGCCAACCGGTGCCCTTTCCTGCCCTTGCCCTCCAATTAGAAACGAGTGGCGCAGAAATTGGTGCAAACCTGATCGAATTGACACTAGTCAATATTTCCCAGCTGTCGATGCCGTACTAAATCAACATTGAAATTGATACGAGCAACTCGTGGATTGGCTCTCATCCTCAGGCTGGTCTAATTAGTCAACTTTGGGGATACTTGTACAGGAGGTGTGAGAACTACAAGTTATGGAGAAGTTGTGGTATCACAGAAAAGGAGTGGCGAGAGGTACTACCACAAATAATTGAGTAGAGATTTTCTCCTCTCCTTTTCTGAGGTACAACTCTCAATCCATTTAATCTGTATTTTTCAATTTTTTCTATTTATTCACAACAATAATACAATACAATATTCATCAATACATTTTCTAGTAAATAATACACATATAATATAACAATAAATTACTCTTAATAATACCTGCATACATCAGCAAAGCTAGGCTTGTGCGCTGACTATTAGCTCTGCACGTACAGAGAGATTGCGTCAACACTTAAAATCATTTTATGACGTTCCCTGTTAATGTTTATTTTCACCAATCATTTTGATTTCCTTAATATTCATACTCTTCTTGGCAGTCTCTCTACTCAATATTATTACAGCTTTCAGAGATTAAAGTTTAACTCCAACCTCGTGAGATTTACAATATTTGATCAGAGATCACACCTCAATAGATGCTTGTGAAACCGCTAATCCAATTTTGATCAGTTTGGTGAGATCATTCTATAGCCACCTCAATAGATGAGTTCTAATGAATCTAATCAAATCAAATCAAGTTTCAAATTTCTTGTAACCAACTTTTATACGATTAAATTTAAATCACCTCTTTGGACAACTATATTTGGGTCTCTAGACCACGAAAACCATGTTTGAACATTTTACAGGTATGGATGAGTTATAACTTGTGGAAGTCTCTTAGCTATACTGAGAGCTTCCTTCAGGTTCCAGTGTATAGAACGAAAAATACCCTTCTTGGTGGCGAGTTCAATGATGAGAAACGTCGTCAGCACCAAGACATCAATCCATCAAGTAGACGGAAGTGGTGGGGAAGGGGTGTTGACAAGAATCACAAAGAGGAGTGGTAGGTGGGAAATTCAATCAGGCAACATGAAAAGGGTCATGACGATAGAAATAACGCTGACACTTGGATTGCATTCTTCACTTCTCTCTACTTGCAGGAAATTGGGTTGGAGAGTGGATGCAGGCAGGGTTTGTGATTGTGACAGAATTTATTTGAAAGATAAGTTTCCATTCACACTGTCATTTACAATATGCGAGAAAAACTCTTCTGAGAAAATTTTCTTTATCACTTCAGAAAAACGAGTAAACACAACGAGAGCATTCAGGATCCCTAAAGCAACTGAAAAAAGCATTATTCCAAAGCCAATTTGGCTTTAAAATTATTCTGTGTAGATAAAAAAATTCAAAACGCCACTTTCGTTGGAATACGTGATAGTGTACCGTTTTTTACTTTCGTAAGTGATCTTACTGTCTCCGGTGGGCTCCAAACTAATCGGTAAACAATCAATACGATATTCCTATTGATGATACACTACTAATTCATTTTTCATTCTCCCGAAGTCGGATGTTCCACTTGAACTGTTGATTAAATATAGCGGTTATTTAGTTCATCTCTCTTTCAGACCATTTACAGTACCTATAATAGAAAATATGTTATTTCAATGAGTTCTTCACTCAAATAGTGCTTGAAGACTCTTTTTCAAAGAAATTTCAATGATCCGGATAATTTGATAATCCGGATGGAGTACAATCCCAATTAATTGTCATTATTGACGCTCTACTATTTGTAAACAAAAGATTTTGATGTCAGTTCACCACTTTTCTGCTTTACGAACCCTTATGAAACAGGTCCCTGAAGTAATATTGTCACCAATATTATGCAGAAGGATAACGAAGATATTATCCTCCGACTATTGTACAAGCATATTATTACAAGTACGTATTAATGCCCAAAATGTTATTATATTACAAAATGAGTCAGAATATTAGATGAATCAGATATATTAAATGATTCATACTAAATGATTCATATATTAAACGAGTCAGAATATTAAAGGTCCTTTATGAGTAAGAAGCGAGCTAATCAATCTCCAGTTTTTCATCAACAAAAAAACTCGAGATGAATTATTATTTTGGTGGTGGGCGCAGAACGCAGCCAGCTGTTCGTGACTTATCACGATCGCGAGAACATCGCAATCAGTGCGTACCATCGGCTCTCTTGTTTGTCGTCTATGTGGGCGAATAGTATGAGAGAGTGTGTGCGTGTGCCCATGCTCTTGCATTTTTATTGCCAACAGCATTACTATGACCATATTATTCTTTTGCTTTCAAAACTGATGGCTTTTAGTGCGAATAGTTTGTGCTAAATTCTTTTGACTGAAGTTGAGACAGGAAGCACTCTTGCCAGATAGTGTTAATTACCACATACATAACCATAAAATTTACAGCTCAAACAGAATAATATAATAATTGAGTTATATTAGACTAGCAGCCAATATCAATATTTCGATTTACCCCCCTATCAAACCCACCCTTTCGATTCCGCCATTTTGAATCGAGAACCGTGATTTTCTCAAGATCTCATCCAAATAAAGTTAACTTTCACCTAAAAGTGAGAAAATACAAAACAAAACGTTCGAAAAATATTTCTTATTGATCATTTATAAAGAAGAGGCCTTTTTTCCAAAATGGCGGCTTAAATCTTCAACCAAATCTTCAATCGCTGGTGAACTGAAACTAAAATAGCCTACAGTCTAATGTTTATGAGCCATTGAATTTTCTTGCTCTTTTTTATTCCAAAATGTTCTATCCAAGCATTCTTATTTTTCTCATTTGTGTCTTGTAATTATCTATTGCCATTCGTTGCTCTGTTACTTGTTTGAACGGCCATTCCTATGACGTTTGTAAGAACCGCCCATTGTGGGAGGAGCTTATGTCTAGGCCAATGGCAAGCGTTCAACTTGATAGGCTGTTCAACTCCCAATCACAGCGCTCGGTCACGAGTATAAATTCTGCTGTACTGTATTTCAGTTTACCAGGGATTGATAATGGTGTAACAACCGAAACGGGTATCTCGTTGTTTTATTAGATATGTTGTTTTGACAACTTCAAGTCTTTTTATTCATGTCAGATAAGACATGGTAATGCAAAAACTAATAACAAAATAATCTACTCGCCTAACTGAGTCTAAAGAATTTTTTTTGTACAACAGAAATTACACTTTTGAAAATGTATATTTGTGATTAATATTAAACATTATCCTAAGCAAATTCGAATTGTTCAAATTGATTAATTATGGAAGGATATATTTTTAAAATTAAATTATGTGCTTCGAAGAATAAACATATAATTCTCTGATTATGAAATGAGTGTTACAATAAGTAATCTCTCAATATTGGCTTAAAAATACTGTATTTTATGAAAAACATTTCAAGTCAAACCATAGTTTCTGCCTCTAAACTCTACTGGTTAATTAAGAGTTTAAAATGCGTAAATTTACACTTGAATCTTCAAAATTTTCTATTTCGGGGGTAGAGCCCCCGGACCAACCAGGTATTCCGTAGCCTCTTTCGGCTTTTGATAAAACTGCTTGGAGACTGGGACTGATAGTGTATTCTGAGTATTGAATAAGGTGGCAGCAAATTTGAAAAAAGCAAATGGCGCTTTGTGCTGTGGGCTGAGGCTATTAAATTCTGAATGATCGTAGATGGATGATATAGTTCAACTATCTTACTAGTAATACAACTATGCACTACAGATCATTGAAAAATATTTCTTATGTTGAATTTATTGTAAGTTATGTATTCTTGTTGGTGATATAATGATATGAAACAAGGCAAGATGCACTACAGACAGTCGATTAATTTTGAATAATTGTTAGAACAATGGAATGATCAACTTTGTAGACCTACTCGAATTTGACGAATTACATGCTCTTGTGATCGACTATTGAAGACGCAATTATAGTAACGAATCTCTCTCAACAATAAGCTTTTGATTACAAGTTGAGAATCGGTCTTGCTTGTAGACAATAACTCCAATTTGTCGCTGCCCCGGATTTGACATGCAGGGGGCGCTTCACTAATTTCGCCATCTCTTGATTCGGAGTATTGAGCGCGCACTTCCACTGACGCAATTCGTCACAACAGATAGCTAGCTGTCTTTTGATGAATCACTCAGTATGATTACTTACACAACAGGGTTTCTAGAGTGATGAATCGCAATTGGTTAATTATTGAAGACATGATTCTGAAATCTCATAACGCCTACAGAGGAATGATCTAAAATAGTTTCAATCATCTTCTCTTTCACCAACATACCAAAAATTTTATGAAGGGTTTTTAAAAGTACCTCTCCAGGATTATATATTCTTAGAAAAGCGAATAATACTTAATGTTGGTTTTCAGTGTTTCAGTCTTTAATAAAAGTCCACTTAGACCAGGAGTATTCTAATTAAGCTGACGGTAATCAATAATAAAAGTTTAGAGTAACAGATCGTTGGTTTAACATATAATAAGAATAATTTTGATTAGTTCGATTATCTGATTCGTTTAATTTGACGCTTGACATTAGATAGATAGATAGGTAGAGAGATATTATTTCTTGACGTTGCTGATGACCGTAGAGTACGATGACAAAGAAATAATATATCTCTATCTATCTAATGCCAAGCGGCAAATAAAATGAATCTGATTATTCAACATATCATATTCAATGTTGCTACTTGACTGATAATCTATTGACTTTAATCTATTTTATCAGTACAAATCAAATAGTTATAACACTTATAGGCTAGTAGAGAACAGAATGGAATAATATTGCCATTTTTCTGGAAACTCCAACCTGCCAATCTTTCATTTTCACGTCTAATCGAGAAATTCAAGATAGCCTTTTTCAAATGTAATTTTTAAAAAGATCTGAAACTATTGATGAAGCAATAAGTACTGAATACAGTGATATTTTCTTGATCGACTCGCTCTGGGCTTGAATTAGGGTGGAACTTGGTCAATTTCAAGCCTTTGTATTTTCATGTGATACAGTATTATATGATTCAAATAAGCACTAGAACGGCACGGTACTGGTAAGATTTTAAATGGTATGTAGCAATGAATTACTTTTTTGTAGGGAGCCTTTCCCTGTATCGATTGTATTTTATAAATAAAATTCAAATAATATAATTATATATTTGACATGATTATATATATTTATGAAAAACTGCGGATTTTTACGAAATGTTTTAGCTTGATGTCATGCCTTTATCGGCAATGGACTGAATCCATTCCTTAGCAAGAGATTTTACGATAGACGAGAAGGGCGCGATTTCCTCCTGAGAACTGTGGGAGGCACAGACTTCAGTTACCGGTACGTGACTTTCGATCGGAAATAGAGCAACTTAGCACAGTTGTTTGAGTGCATCGTTCCCCGTACACATAAGTTCCGTGTCCGTAAAGTTTTTAGTGTCTAGCTAGACTATAATATAGTTTATAGGTGACAAGTAAAATGAAGTTTAGAACTCCTGGAGCATTTGTGGAAGCCTGCTTTAGAAACGCTCAGATTAGATAGCAAAGCTACTCCATCAAACAGGAGTTCAGTAATGAAAATTGCATCAGTCCACATCTTAGCGGAATTACTTCATAATCCACCAGCTTCCCGTAGTGGGAGCCGAAAGTTTAAGCCTGCTTTGCGACAAAAAATGCTTAGTCACGTATCACGTCAGTGGAGCGATGCGGTTGTGAGCTTTGGAACAGTTTGTTTTCCAACAGACAGCAACACCTCATTGTCGCGTGTCTGTGCACTCTTGTTGAGTATTTTCAGTGATTAACACTCAAAAATAATAATGGGCTGTAGATAAGAGAATGATCGAGTACATTGACAACGAAATTGAGCACGAAATTAGGCGGATGAGAAATTTTGCGCTGTTATTGCCAAATTTAATATGGAACAGGTAAAGCAAGGGAATGTCGAAAATTGATCACAAATTGACAACCATGTGCTTCCAGCGTTGCCTATTTCGATTGTAAGAGTCAATTCCCCTGCATAGAGTCAAAGACTTTAAAAATGTCCTTTTTAAGGAGATACCTTTTTAAAGTCTTTGATTAGAGTAGTCAGCTGGCAAAACTTGACAACAGCTTAAAATATCTCAGCCGCCTTATTTCGTGGCCGCCAGTTTAGTTACCTGGACTCAACATTATTAGTTGTAAATACGTATTACCTGTGATCTTCAACCCCTTGAAGACTATCATCCCTGAACGTGGATCGTGGAACCTGAAAAAATCCGATTTTAGCAATATATCCAACTAATACACCCGAAAACAACGTTTAACCACGGAAAAATAATCGAAACTGACTGTCGAATAATTGAAACAAGAAACAAAACGCAGAATTAACTTGCGGGGCTTCACAGGGAGTCGCGTAATAAGGAAGCCTTTAGCTTGGGTCTAAGGTCAACAGCTTCAAAGTCGATTTCAAAACTTGAATTGAAGATTATAATAATGATTAAGAACATGCGATATGTTCATTTTATCATTCTAAATTTAATTTCACACTCAATAAGTAGGAATAGCGACAGGGAATTATATTTCAATTATAAACTAATTTTTACGTATATAAGCCTATCCTTTCCCATGTTAATCTTCTCGGAAAGATTCATACGATTATCCGCCAGAGCGCAACACCGTAGATGCTCACAGCGAATAGATAATTTTTTACAGAGTGGTATCACTCTCATTTGGAATCTAAACATTTGAATCTATCATAATCGATGAAAAAATCGCCGACATACCTCAAAATGATGTCAGACACTCTTGCACCTTGACTACAACAGCTGCTTCTAACATAATATTCAATACACAGAGTTTATATGCCCTGGTCTGAGACAAATTCTTTAGATGATAAATTTTGATGTTTTGAAGAGAAATGGGTGTTAAAGAATTGAAATTGGAGACAGCTGCAGATGCTCAAAACTGGAAATCCTACATTGATGCTGAAGTCAGAGCCAGGGATTCTTGGAATAACAAATGGGGATGGATTCTTGATGAATACAGGTAGGTGGGTGAGTGAGATAAGGGAAGCATCAGAGGATGAGCCTCCCACGCACTGTTCTAAAATAAATTTGCGACAAACAAGAAAATGGAAGATAAACTAGATACCTGGAAACGGGTATTCAGAACTGTATCTCAATCTAATCCGTACACTTATGTTTAATTGAGTATCTGAATTGTATCTTAATTTTGGTACCGAACTCAATTGATGATAATGAAAGTAATCTTCTATTCTACTTTCTATCACAAACTAATAGCAGTCAATGATATTAATCATACTTAAAACTATACTCACATGGTGGAACGCTTTCGGACTTTACGTCCGTCATCAACACTGGGGGCGCTTCAGTCGAGGTTGTATTTAAGTGAATCGATAATGGAAGGTTGTAATAATACCTATGTGAACATTAGTGCATAACTTTTAAACAGTAAAAAATTCTTAAATAGCCTACAAGAACAAATTTATCTTGTTCAATTGTTTCTAGATTAAAATTGTATCATTCAATTCAGTTCAACGAATTTACAGGCAAATGAGCAAGGAACTACAAGAACTTCGAGCAAAACGACCGGCGATCAGAAAAGTTCCTCAAATAAGAGATCCGCGCACTGTGCTCCCATTTCCAGTCACAACTACCCAAGATGTACGTAATTATCAAATAATAAATGTTCAACTAATTGACTGTTGAATAATCATAATATGAGTTTTAAAATATTAATAGTTATATCCACATCTCCTTGTAAAATAATGTAGCAATGACTATATTTTATATCTTATTAATGTAGAGTACGGTACATTGTACAGTTCAACATAACTAGTGTTCAAAATTATTTTTAACAAGATCATAATTTATTGAATTCTAACAATTCATATTAAATTATTTTAGTTCAAGTTTTGCATGAGCTCAAAGCCAGTTATGACAAGTTTTAATGATGAATGAAAAGTTCCATTACAGGTAGGCCTATCTATGAAAAACAATCAAATTCGCATTCTACTAGTACGTTAGTTGTCGAAACTTATCGCTCTGATATCAATATTAATTAAGTATCTAAGTTGAGGATTTCAAAGTAAACGATTTTATTAATCATATCAAAATACCTCGAAGCCCAATTTGATACGCTATGTTCCTGAAGATGTTTTCTATCGATTGGATTAGTTATAATGAGTAGAGCATGGATCAATAATCAAACAGTATTATGGATTACTGTGTAGAAGCATTGATACCACAACTACACTCTTGTTTGATATTTTTAATTTTTTTTTTTAGATCGGGTGGTTGTCTGGAAAAAGAGATTTTCAACTAGAAATTTATGGTCCCTATCCATACACAAGAAATTCAAAACCTCCGTTGGAGCCACCTCAACAATCAACTAGCACTGACTAAAAACTTATAAAATTATTTAATACATTCCTTGAACAGCTATAAAATTAATCGAAAAGTAAAATTTATTGATAACATTTTTTTGTTATATTTAATCTTATATTTAGTCTAGTATCCACTGGAGGCAGACTTCTCGAATGTTCAAAAGAATAGACAAAAGTATGGACTTTTCCAAATAATGTAATAATAAACTAATAATTGAATTCAATATAGGCTACATTAAACTATAATACTCTTCAAGTGGTTATAGCAAAAAGCTTAGCTAATTAATTTTCCGGCCGATTCTGGTTTTTCACCTTGTTCCTGATATAGATCTTGGCACAAAATCAACTGCAATACTTCACATTAGAACCAACCCTTTTTACAGGGGTTTAACTATTAGTCTCGTTGTCCACTAAAACCGTTTTTGTCCGAAAACGTCCGACGTGCGATCAGCTGGCCATTTGATTCATGTTAGAATTTTGGACGTTTTCGGACGAAAACTGTTCCACGACGACGACGCTTGAGATCACAAGAAATAATTTCCGGTACAGTGAAAAAATACTACAGTTATTCTTTCAACATGAGTCGATTTTATTGATGTAAATAATAAATTTTAATAAATAATTTGCTTCAAATTTGAATACAGGGTTTATAACATACTATAAATTACAATAAGAAATATTCTGATGTATATTAAATGACACTATTCAATACTTAATTTTAACTTATTCATATAGAGTAAGTTCATATTAGAAAATTCACTTCAGTTAACTTGTTCAGGCTTTTTAACTTTTTTCAAATGATGATAGTTGGGTAGAACTTTGCTGAGGAATTCCAGTTGCAGTGTTTGAGCCTGAAAAAAGAAACAATTGGTCATCTGATTTAGATTGAATGAGAACCAATAATTCAAAAGAAAGTACTACAAGATAAAAGCTAAGAATTGAAATTTTCTTGAGCGCGCGTTTCAGATAAGGTTACTTGTTAGATAAGAGATATAATTTGAAATATCAAAATATGTAGTCAAAATTATTGTAGGTTTATACATTTTAATAAGAAAGAATTTATATTACAAGTAGCCTACTGATATCAACAAGTAAAAGTTCTAGAATAACAATGAATTTGTGAAAGAAAAAATTAAAGTTAGAGAAGAATTCAAATAGTTTTACTATATTCCATTGAATTTATTATGGAACAATTTTTGCTTGTAACTTGTTTTAAATTCAACCCTCAATGTTCAAAATGTTAATGGCTTCTTACTTGAAGACATTATATCTTCTTACTATGAAGATATTATATTACAAATTTTAAAAGTGTACGATCTTTCGTTCGTCAGATATCGTACGTGCAGACTGACAGGCAGACAGACCCAAGTAAGATCGCAATAAGGCCCTATCGGGTCCTTACTAATGAATTCATGAAGACCATCATGTATAAAATTGATGTATTAAAATTTAATTTTATCATTACAATATTCAATATTGTAATTATCTGATTTAATTTTTTCAATGGAATATTATATCAATTCCATTTTTTCGGCTCTATTGTCTATTCTGTTAATTATATGTCGGAATGCATGGAACTACTTACAGGAGGTCTGTCTGGTGCGATGCTTAGTGAACATGAACTTCCAGAAAAAACACTGTTGTCTTGCAATTTTTCTGGCACGGTTAATTGACAACCAGCTCCAATAATACAGCCATTCGTTATTTCTATTCCTTCACCCACGTAGCCTGTAGAAAGAAAATTAAGTAGAAAAATAAATTTATCAACTAATATATACATATATATCAAGACAACAGATTACTTGTCTCCTTTACAAACACATTTAAAAAATCCACAAACAATTAACTAAGGATAATGCTAATTTATGATTTTGATGTTCATGAAACATGTGTTCTATTTTGTTGATAATAATCAAAGCATAAATGTAAAAGAACAATAGAATGTTTTCTCGTTTATCAGAACCTTGATAAAACGAGTATGTCCGGTGAAAAATTAGTTTTTTGGTTATTCTGAATAACCTTACTTTCTTCAATGTATATCACCTTGAGGTATTGATGCGCTAGGGAAAAATCTTTTGAAAATAATCGCGTTAAACAGTTTAGAAGAACTATGAAAGAGCTGGAAAAGATTTACTGTGTTAGATTTGTTCTAAGTCTCCGAATTATCTACTAACAACATCACTCCTTTTCACAGTTAGTCCGGAAAAACAAGGTTGCACTGTAAAGACAGTTATAATGCAAGTTTTAGTTGGCACGTCTTGAAGTATTGTAACGTGTTTCATAAGAGAAAAACTCAATTTATACATTAAAAAAAAACGATTGGAGTTCAGAATCACAAATCTGTAGTTACTGTTCTAGCTGCCCATCAAAGCAAAGATAGAAAATATGTTGAGGATACTCCATTCAAACATACAAAGAATAGATAGACTCAATATCATTAACTAGAGATTATTAATGTTATTTTAAAATGCTATAAAGTTAATAGATCGAAATGCATTACTTTTCGCTTCAATGACATTGTGGTCGCCAATGGCACTCGCGTTCACTACACACCCAACTTCAAAAACATTGTTGGATCCTATTTTCAGCACTCTGGATTCATCCCATTCTTCACCATCTTTCAACCTTGAAATGAGAAGGATTGCATTAATAGTGGACCCTTGATAAGGATACGTCATTTTCAAACACGCACAGGTAAATGAAGGATTGATAGATGAAAACAGAGTTACTTTCAATTATAATCTTAGATTTTGTACAATAGCAGCTTTTTGTCGTGGAATGTTCACATTGAATAATTTGCGAAAATGTACATTTTTAGAAATTTTGTTGTACTGTGCCTTTCATATCGTCGAAAAGTAAAACTCTACTCGATGTGAAAAGTAGAGTGAAATACTAGTAGTTCTGATAAACTTATTATGTTTCATGAGGAACTGATACTTTCTATTGGAGTTTTGTTCTATGAAAGGCTGATATCATATTTTTCTTCATCATCTTTTTATTTATCCTAAACTCGAGGTACAGTATTCCCATATAATGATATTTTTTGTTCTTATATTAATATATGATTCATTAATATTTCGATTTATCTAGTTTTTTTTACATTCAAGATTAATTGCAACAGCATGAGATTAAACTATTAAACATCACCGCTTCATAAATAATATATAATGTTCCCCGCTGAAAAAATATGGAAATTATAATGTAAAAGGTAATGATGGACCTTCACTTTAAAGTTACTTGAATCAAGTGATACTTGAGAAAAATTTGATTTTCAATGCTTTTAAAGTGACACTATAGTCCAGTAACCCTAGCTAACGTTTATATGCGGCTCATAGTGTCTACATTGTTTTTACATGATGTAGGTACCTACTACTCCTTATATGCAGTTCATACCTGTGCATAATGACGACTTGTTCCTCGATTATATTATTTTCTCCAATAATAATTGGCCCAGCTTCGGCAATGACTGAGGCTTTCGGATGGATGACAGTCATACTGCCAACTGAAACAGTGCCTTTCAGTTTGCTTTCAACGCATACCACTGCTGACGATGCTATTTTCAACCTGGAAAGAAATAAACTATATTATTAGTATCTTGGGTAAAATATGGATGAGAAGAATACACTGAACCGCATAAATTAAGAAAAGATTTTAATAATTGATTCCATATATTCTCATAGGCCTAACTTATATCATCTTATTCACATATAGAGCTATAAAATACAGGGTGATTTTTTAGTCTTGTTACCCTATGTTAAGTGTGTGGTAATTCACTTCCCTTCAGATGAAGGGAAATTTCGCATTGTCACACGATTTTGGTAGCCCTACTAAATCGGTATACACACGCCAGTATGAGTTGATTAACATTGTGTAACATTCTGTGTGGATTCCAGTCATCCTATGAACAGAATGTCTTTTACCATAGAACAACGGATTTTCTGCAAGAGTTCATTGGTGGTCGAATAATAAGCAAACGTTCATGGCCTCCTAGGTCACCATACTAAGACCTGATTAAGTCAGAAGTCTTCAGAAACAATCCTCATAATATTGATGAATTTAAAGCCAATATTACAGACTTAATCACAAATGTTTCCAGTGCAACTCTCAAAAAGGTTTCTGTTAATATGGTGAAAAAAGTCAGAGCGTGTATAACCTCAATGGGTGGACATTTTGAACATATTCTTTAATAACCTTTAGTAAATAATAAAAGTGAGTAATAAAATATTAAATTTCTGCTGTATATAACAATTATATATTTTTATGACACTGAATTTCCGTTTTATAAATTACACTAAAAATTGGGTAACAGGACTAAAAAATCACCCTGTAGTTATTTGTGCATCTAGGGACTAAAGTGCAACTTTTTCTCCCTGAGGGAAACTGTTGATGCCCGAGGCGTAGCCGAGGGCAGCAATTTCCTGAGGGAGAAAAAGTACTTTAGTCCCGTGATGCACACAAAATTTTTCCTCCACCTACATTAACAGGCTACGTAAGGAAATATATAATTCAATATATAATTCAACTCCCTAGGGAGAAAAAGTGATACTTTATTATTCGGTTCCAGGGAGTAAAGTGCGACTTTAGATAGTAGGTGGAGGAAAAAATATTTAACTCATAATAACAATTGTGCCGATTCAATTTGCTATTTTTTTCCAAGGATTGCAATGCTGTCTTCTGTTTTTTACATTCTTTGATTTGTTAAAAAAATTTCTGCTCCCACATTAAGCACATTACAAACTATTTAGACATGACATACCGTACAAGCTAATAGTGGATATACGAGGAAATTACAATCTTCAACAGGCGTGGTGAAATGATAACATGCTAAAATTAATCACTAGTATTCTTCGAACTCTGAGTAGAGTGACCCCACAATGCAACGAATCCCCAATCTTTCTTTTTAATGTTAGGCTTCTAACACCTATAGGCTTTCACCATGTATATTGACAATAGAATTATTTTTAGATGTTGTTAATGTAGTTTATGAGGGTTGACAGAGAATTCTCTACGAAGCAGTAGTCAAGTGAATACATGTTGGATCCATTGATTTAATTACTAGATTAGGATGGAAGTAATGTCTAAGCATTTGAGGTTAAAGTGCAGATAAAGTATTGGCACATTTTTTTCTCGGCTATTTTTGAAGATATCGGCTCTATTTTTTTAAATGAAATTAGAGACAAAAATGAGGTGCGCTAGCACAATCTCAACTTCGAAATAAGTTACTGTATCTATTTAATTATTTATAATAACGCTTTGAAATCTTACTCTGGATACAGACCAGATATTACGGATAATACAAGTTGAATAACAAACTGAAACAACCTTAAATACTTGAATAAAGGATTCTGTTCTTTTTGGCAACAATCTATTATCAATTTGTAGAAATTGAGCTAGTTCTAAACATTTGAAGTCTTAATAAGTACTCACTTATTCATTGCAATCTACCAATACAATCACTTCTACTAGGCAAAAAAAGTGTCTGTTGTGTTTCCCTAAAGTTGAAAAATTCCAGGGTGTAAGTAGAGTTTACTGGCCCACCTAGCACTGGATTAAAATTTCCGGTTGTAATCGAACCGAAAATTTGTGTTATTCTGATCACAAAACCATCAAGATTAGCCGGCTATGACCAGTAGTTTTAAAATAATCAAGTTCAAAGTATCACAAATTTACATGTTAACTTTTCAAAACCAAAGCAAGAGCATTTTGTATTTTTATTATCTTAGAACATAACCTAAAATAATAATAATATCAAGTCAGCTGATATTGAAACAGCTGTGCATCGGGAGTCGAAGTCAAAGGTTAAAATTGAGGTTAGTTTAGTTTTTGTATTTGTATAGTTTTTCGTGCAAATGAAAAGTTTGTGCCTAGTTTCAAATGTCTAAAATAAATTTTTTAGAATGTTCAATGTTTGATTGTGAGTTTTATGATCACTATATGAAATCGACAGTGTAAAGTTGTTGACAGGACTTTCAATGTAGCTCTGTAAAACAAGTAATGTTATGGTTTCAACTACCGGTACTTGCTAACTTCAAGTATTGAAAACACTGTCCACTACATTGAAAATATTTTATAGAAAAGGTAATGTTCTCTTCAATATTATAAGTTGATGTCAGTCTTCATATTTTTATGTTCTTTCAGATCATATTATATTTTCCATCTTATCAATTTATCTTATTTCTCAAAAATCTAATGGAAATCCTCAATGGGGTTGATGAGGTAGTGGGGTAAAGCGAATCATATAAAAATAATGCTTCTGTTCATAGTGTGGGCATACCACGTGGGCATGATCACAAGGAAACAAGTAAATAAACAAAGAAAAAATACCAATGTGGGCAAGTCAGAAAAGCAAAATTAACACAAAAGACAATTACACCTCACGCATGCAACCTTGAAGAAAGTGTCACAGCAACACATACCTTAGTGCAAAAAAATATACTTACTTATTGTAGTGTTTTTCGGAGCCTTACATTCAAAAAATTCCTTTAACGAGTAGAAGGTATTCTCCTCCAGGAATGTCCTCAGTCTCCTCTTCAGGACTGCCTCAGGCAGACTCCTAGCCAAAACAGGTAATTTATTCATGATTTTGGCTAGCTAGTGGATCAGGCTGCTTTGAGTCCTCCCCAATCTACAGTACGGGAGGTCCAGCCTGAGCCTGCCTATTTAATTCTCATTCCCTTTCACTTGAAAGAAATGTGAATTGTTTAAATAGATATTACAAATAATAGTAATAAAGAGACACATACTCTTTATTTGGTGAAGCAACAATCCAAAGAAGACTTCCACCACAGGCAAGGTATAACTATAATAGTAGGTAAAACTAGTCTTATAAAACTTCCATCTTTTAGCTGATGTTGGTTTTCAGATGTAAATATTACATCCAACATATGCTATTGAATGTTTATTCTATTTTGCAGGTCAAAAATGCTGTTCAGGTGCCTGAATTGTAGAGGTAAATTGCAGCTGTTGCCTCAGTGTAGAGGATATGCAGAAGGTATCCAGGGGAAACCTAAACTTGAGCCTTTTGTCTCAATCAACAATGTGGACTATGCCAGGGATAATTACACAAACGTTACACCAAAAATTCTGTCCTACCTTGGAAGAAATTTGCACAGAGAAAAGTATCACCCAATCTCATTCGTCAAACGAAGGATCGAAAACTATTTCTACAAAAACTTTATTGGAAGGCGTGGCAATCCAATGTTCTCAATGCATGACAATTTAAACCCGGTTGTTTCGGTTGAAAGCAACTTCGACAACTTACTTATTCCTGCTGATCACGTGAGCAGACAGAAAGGCGACTGCTATTACATCAATAAGAACTATCTTCTCCGAGCACACACGACTGCACACCAGTTCGATCTCATCAAAATGGGCCTCGATCATTTTATTGTGACTGGTGATGTGTACCGACGGGACGAAATCGATTCCACTCATTTTCCAGTTTTCCATCAATCAGATGCTGTACGACTTTTCACTAGGGAGCAGGTTAGTTATCATTCAAGCTTTTCGACATTCATTCTTTTCAAGTCTAAATTTTTAGAATTTTTCTGAAGGCATGAATGAAGATAATATTAATGTTATCTTACTAATTTAAAGAAACATTCAAGTAGAAAAAACTTACATTGCAGTTAAGACCGTTTGGCCCTGGTGTTAGACTTTATCATGAGTAAGTCATGTTGGACAAGAAGCTATCTAGGTATGCTTCTTGTCCAGAAGCTACGTACATGAGTTGATAAGTATCAGATTATGATGATTCTCTAGATAAAGATTATGACAAATAAATTATCTCAAGTGTCTTGTGTCCAGTGAAAAAGCAGAGCAGTGGTGTGAATGAGTGAAACCTAGCTATGTAGTACAGTCATCACCTAGTGTACTTTAGTGTGATGGAACTTGAATGAGAGAGCCTAGGGAGGAGTACTCTTGTAAAATATGTTTAGTAATTTAGGTCAGAAAAATTTTGCTCATTAGTCTCAAGACTAGATAACAATCTATCGTTGAACAAAAAAATGAAATAAATTATGTCAAGTGGTATTTCATTCAACTTGAGAATGTATTTTTCATTGTAAGACTATTTGTAGCCACAATTATTTGCTTGTTAATATTTGTTGCCCTCCAAGCAGGGCTTTCTTGATGAGGAATTGAGCGAATACGGAAGTAGGGCTGACTAGTGATTGTGGAGTGACGATGGGAAAAGTAAGCCTTGCAAACACATCGAAGGTAAACATATCGCTCCTTGGGAGCGTTGAAAATATTCTTTCCTAATGAAACATGACTGATTTATATACCTCCACTCCTCACTGCAAGGCGACCGTTTCAAATCAGCAAATAAATAATAATAAATAATGATTTATTGAATCAAGCAATACAATCTTACAGGAAAGAAAAAACAGGTGTTAACCCAAAACTTCTTCTGTTCCAAAATTTAGTATGATAAATTGCTCAAATAGCGCAGAAAAATAAATATTAGCCTACTTG
This sequence comes from Laodelphax striatellus, assembly GCA_017141395.1. Taxonomy (NCBI): domain Eukaryota; kingdom Metazoa; phylum Arthropoda; class Insecta; order Hemiptera; family Delphacidae; genus Laodelphax; species Laodelphax striatellus. The sequence goes on along the minus strand of CM029531.1, from coordinate 9,712,306 downwards.
AAAAGAGTAATACTACATCGTTGGTAAATGCAAATGAATTACGATTCTAATAATTTTTCGAAAGATTATTAGTGAAGATTTTCCAATTTCAGTCAAGTTTATTGTGTTTTTGATCTCAATTTTATTCTGTTTCAGTTGGCTGCTGTTGCTGGTCATGAAATTGAGCCTTTTGAATTGAATGGCATAGAAAATGAGGAGAAACAAGCACAGCATACACTTGAAGCATCAAAATTGATAGAGAAGGAATTGAAATCGACACTCTTATCATTGATCTTCAACATTTTTGGTGGAGAAATGCCTCATCGTTGGGTAGATGTTTATTTCCCGTTCACCCATCCTTCATGGGAGCTTGAAATTGAGCATAATGGTACCTGGATGGAGGTGCTTGGATGTGGAGTAATGAGACAGGATATTATCAAACGAGGTGTGTAAAAATTATTACTTTTTCGGAATTTTTCCATCTCAATTATAAATAATATATGGTATACTGTTCATCTCCAGTACATTAATATTTATAAACAAGTATAAGCCTCAAAATACCATATGTTTATCAAGATAATGAGAGAATAGAGTATAATATAAGTACAGTGACATTCATTTAATTTGATGCTTGGCATTAGATAGATAGAGAGATATTATTTCTTGACGTTGCTCATGAACGTAGAGTCCGATGGCAAAAGTAATATCTATCTATCTATTCGCCATCCGCCAAATCAAATGAATATTACTAATAGTTATATGTTACTCTATATCTATATGGTAATACAGTGATATAATCCATTTTATAGGTTGTGGGAATTTGAAAGTTAAGAGGTAAAATTCTTATAGTCGCGGTAACAAAATCAGACGGCTGGAAGATTTTGCAATGTTGTCAGATATGGAACCGCTAAAGCGACGGATGGTCGAAAATAGCTCGCGCGCCCAAAGTGGCAACGTTGAGCTTCCAGAGTGGCCTAGTCCAAGCGTCAGGGTCGCTTCCCCTGCATGAATTAAGTAGTCAGTTGGCAAGACTTGACAACAGCGCAGAATCTCAACCACCTGATCTCGTGACCACTTCTATAGTCTGTTTTATTTCATATATTATTGAAGTATAAAACTAAAAGCAATACATTACGATGAATCTTTATTTGAATATAGCTAGAATATTTATATGATTTATCATAATAGTTTGGCTCTAAACAGCTTATCTTTGACCTTTTCAAGCTGGTGCTGGTGACAGGATTGGTTGGGCTTTCGGAATGGGACTTGAACGTTTAGCTATGCATCTGTATAAAATACCAGATATCAGATTATTCTGGAGTAAGGATTCTGGATTCCTATCACAATTCAACGTCGATGATCCAAATGTCAACATAACGTATAAGGTATGTATGTCTAAATTAATAGATATTTCCTAATCGAAAAAATATTTCACTCATTTTTAAATTCTTTGACTATTCACTTTGAGATATCTAGGTTACACCATGTAACCTATGATTTTTTGATTTTTCTATTTTATATTTAATAATTCAGAAAATAATAATTCAAGTATAAAACCTTTGAAGCTATCCATAGTATTCATACCCGAAATATTTCAAATATGTTTGAATTTTTAAATGTATGAAATTAATTGATGCGGTGATTAAAGATTATTATGTTTTCTTGAATTCATATTATTGATTTGATTGAAGTAAATGGATGATCAAAACATTAGAAAATATTAGTATAAATACCTATCGCAGTTGAATTATTCATACCCAAAATATTCTCAATATAAAACTGTATTAGTTTAAATGTTATGAGTCGCACCAGTTGATGTGAGAGTAGAAGCCTGTGATACAATGTGCATCATGAATTCATATAATTGAATTACTGATTATAATGGATGATCAAAACTAATTACCGTATGACAATATTATTACAATGTATCTATTTTTACTGAAAGCATTAAGGGAGAGAAGCTTTGAGATTTGGTCTTGATTAGTGATTAATCTAATTAAGAATAAAAATTAATAGATGTGCCTCTTGAATGCATTCAAACCCTATCATAAATTTGTAAATAATTGTTGATTTCAGCCAGTAAGTGTATATCCGCAGCTGACAAATGACCTGAGCTTTTGGTTACCTGTGGACAGGGAATACTGCAGCAATGACTTTTATGATCTTGTGCGTGATATTGGGGGAAATATAGTGGAACAGGTCAGTATCAATTGCAATTTTTACAAGTAATGAGGTATCTCGTTTGCCTCAGACTTTGAAATCTAATAAAAGCAATATATATACCTATTGAGAAGCCTAAGCCTACACAAGTGAGTATAGTAGAAAAATTGATTTTTCTGCAGCCCCACTAATATTTATGAAGTTACTATAGTTTTAATACTTTTTGATATTAAAAATTGTAAAATAAACCAAACAGCCTTACCATGAATTCATTGTACATCAGCATTAGAATTATATTGATGAATTTTCTTCCTTCGGAATCAACAATTTCCATCAATACTCAAAAATCAATAGCGTGGTTTGAATTGTCAACTTTTCACTTATTTTTCGATTGTGTAGTTAAGCGTTATCTCATGCTTTGAATGCTTGTGAAAAACTCATGCGCTCAATTTACTTGCAGATCAATCTTGTTGATGAGTTTCGTCATCCGAAAACCGGAAAAGTAAGCCACTGCTATAGAATAGTTTACAGACACATGGAGAAAACGCTGACTCAAGAAGAAGTGAATGAGGTCCATTTCAAGCTAAGACAAGCTGTCGTAGATGTTTTAAATGGAGCTGTTCGATAGAAATAGCTCGTCTTGAAAATAAAAATAGAGGTACCTAACAAATCATGTTTTTCTATCTTATAAAATGAAACCTAAGACCTAAGATGTAATTTGAACTGCATATACATAGTATTGAATGATGTATAATATTGGAAGATCAAAACGAGTTGGAAGAATTTGTTAAAGAGTGTAATGTTATTTAAAATTACATCTATTAATGCTTCAGGATATTATCGTATATACTCTTTCATTCACAGAAAAAATAGTTCCATCAAAACATGACTGTTTGAGATTGTAAGAGAATCAAGTATTTAACCACGCTTACTTCGGATACAAGTTGGCATGAGTTGCGAGCAAAAGGTACCCACACATTGAACATACACTGTTATAATGCTGCAAAGTACGATACGAATGTCTAGTGATAGATCGATATCTCGAATGTCTAGTGTGTGGGTAGCTTTCGCTCGCAACTCGCATCAAATGTAACCGCGGCTTAAAACGTTCACAGTGTGATACAACTCTCGTAAAGCAACGTTGAAATCATTACGCTTGTGCGATTACGACCACCACTGTGAATCGGTGTTGCTGATTCTCTCACACGTATGTTGACATAATTTATTCCACTCTGTGGGGATTTCCTGGCTGACAAAAAATGGATTCAGGAAAATCGCGTATATTTGAAACAATTCAAATATGCGTGGTGAACATTTCCAGGAGCAGTGATGATCGTGATTAAGGCACTGACAGCAGCATTGATCTTCAATTGTTTTTCAAAAGTTGATAGAATTGATCCTATGGTTCTCATATATTGAATTGAAAAATCTTTATTCGTCAAACATGTACAAATACAATATGAATAGTGTCAAATTTTAAAAGTTATGTAAAACTAGTAGGTACAAACAAAAGTCAATTAAATCAATAATTACTATCTTCAAACTCCTGGAAAGAATACAGAGATAAGCCTACCAAATATTCCTTCAATTTTTTTATATCTTTCAATATTGACAAATTGTTTGGTTACTTTATAAAAAATGTCCTTCCCCTGTAAATTGTTTTCTTCTCAAAAAGGTCTAATCTATGTCTCTCAGAAATTCGGTCGTAACGGGTATTGTAATTGTGTATCTGATTTCTTCATTCTTAATTGGATTGCTTCTTAAAAAAACATGGTGACATTGAATATGTATTGTCCGTAAATTGTCAAAATTCCAAGTTGAGAGAAAGGTAATTTTACTGAGTCGGTTCTTCCAAGGTTGAGCATTATTCTAATTGCCCGCTTCTAATCTAATAGTTTATGATTATCTTGTGTTTATAAAAAAAGAATTGTAGCCTATAATTGCTAGGAAATAAAATAAAATAATTTCATTCCACAGTGCCATATAAAAAAGACATTTTTATTACATAGTAATAACTTGATAACACATTGCTGAATATTTTTTTGTGTTATTGCTGATATTGACGTTGTTTGGTGTGCCTCTTGAAAATGTTGTATTCTATTAAAATGCAAAAATAGGATTATCCCAGTGCCAGTTCTTTACATGTATGATCATCCTTCGGTTGGTTTCAGTCGCATTTTTTCATTTTTCGATTCTATCAATGGTATGAGTGGTACAACTTCAGCTTGTGGTTTTATGGAAACTGACGGATCCTGAAAAAGTAAACAATACATATGTGAAATCTAAATATTTGAGATAACCTAGATAGGATTATTGTTGAAGAAACAAAATCGATTCGACGAAATCTTTGTCTGACTATTGTATCAATGAAGTGGGGAACATTACAAACTAGTGTTAATTTTTCAAGTCTTCTGTTCTTTGTGCGCTAAAATATTGGTTCGTCAAATCAGTCAGAATTTATATGAAATCGCGTACTCACTCCTTTACAAATTAGTCTGATCTTTTGAACACATCCATTACGCTCCTGAAACCACTTTAAGATCTACAGCTAAACAACTCAGCATATAGGTGATTGAGATCTCTTACAATGGAGGGTCCAGAATTCGAGAACCAGTGATTTAATTCCATTATTTTCAATTCAATTATTATCTTTTTTTAGCTTGAAGCAAGAGTAGATTAGAATACCATGTGATGTACCATAATAATTATAGAACCTGAATTGCAGTCAGGTGAATCAAATATTTCTGGGTAAACTAAATTCAAGTTAACTTTATTTTATCATTTCACATACAAGATTAATAAAATCAGTACAAATAACACAATTAATCCCAAACATTTTCAACTGGCGACTCACAAGAATAATAGTTGTTCATGCTGATATTCAATTTTTACAATATTTTATCACCGGTGATGGGAATGATAAGCGATAGGTTCTCTGAAATTATAATATCCAAACAGGATAAATTAAAATAACATATTTTTCAGAGCCTATGAATATGTGTTCTAAAAATTATATCTTTCATATTGTATTAAGAAGATTATGGTCTTGAAATATCTCTAAGGTATAAGTCATATCAATCCACCGTACGGCATGTGACAGAATGTAATTGGACCAGTTTCAACACTTACCTTGAAATCACATATTTTGGCTTCCCTGGCATTGATTTCTCTGATGATGAAATCTTTATCGAATTCATGATATATCCTTGTATCAAACGCTCTGATTAGAACATTATCTATGCGAAGGAAGAATCTCAATAGTACGAAAAATCCCCATTCCATTACTCTCTGTGAATGAAGAAAAAATCAGTTTATTATTATTATTATTATTAGCCGTCAAGCTCCCAGATGGAAGACGCTGAGTAAAATTTGGTTCATTTTTTGTTTTTCTTGTTCTTTTTATTAATCCACCAGTTTTTCATTTTTAGTGAGAACTCCGCTTTCCTTTCTTCACTCCATTTTGTTCCCACTCTTGGCACAGTCATCTCTGGTTTAACTTCCCATTTTTCAACCTTTTCTCTGAAACTATTCCTGTTGTATATTTCATCATCATTAATGTTAGCCAGTACTAAGTCCTTCTTGACGTTTTTCATCCATGCACCTCCATTACCAAGGGTTGCTACATATGTTACTATTCTTTTTGTAAGTCTGTGATCTGGAAGCCTCATTATGTGACCATAAAATCAGTTTATTAGATAAAAAATTCTTATTGTGAGTAGGCTACTGATAGAATAGGTCGCTCGGTTGCAGAGTGATCATGAGGTCAAGTCACGAACATTCAAGACTGCTCTTGGATGGGTAACAGACACAAAAATAAGGTGAGCTACCCGCCGATTAGAAGCCTTCGAATGTAGAAGGATAGGAATCAAAAGTTTCATTCTTCAGCGAGGAATAATTACCAAAATTGAATGAAACTTAATTCATGGCAATTATTAAATGAATTTTTATCAGTGAAAAACCTGAATGGGTGGGTGTAGCCCAAGGTTACTATACAGAAACCTTGTACAGTAACCTTGGGTGTAGCCTACTAAAAAAATAACAAGCTTTTAATAAGCAACACACCATGCATACAAGATTGAAATGTGACGTTTTGAGAATATAAAAATACGTGTTGTCTCTTGTTATATAATAATTATAGTACTAAACATGTGAATAGAGAAGAATTTTTTCAGGATGGCGCCTGATGGAGGGAAACTTTGTTGCGCATAGACACCCTAGACACCTGTTTCCACCTTTTCCAAAAACGTAAGGCTGTCTCTTACCATAGAGAAAACATACCATAATCGAAATTATCGTAAGGTATTAAAAAGAGTAAAAAAAAATTGGCAACTTGTTTGAAATTGAAATGTTTGAAAAAGAAATGGCAACTAATTTGAAATAGCCTAGGCCTACAGTAATTGAGTATTTTTCCACTTACAACTTTCACAGATAGCTGAGCAATCCCATTATCATGAAGTTCATCTTCGAATAATGTAAGTTCATTGAAAAACAATATTTTGTCTTTTTGCTTGAGACGTTCATAATCAATTTGTTCATCTTTGCATTCTTCGATCAACCAATCACCGATTACAGTGCCCTGATAATCAGTGGTGAAAGTCCAATCGAATGGAAGAATTTCCTTTTCTGTCAGACCCGTAGAAAGTCTGTAACAAAAATTAACACATACAACTGAAAAGAAACAGTACGATGAAATAATATTAATATGAAAATAAATTTGGAATTAATAACGAAAATTATTGCATTTCACTATCTTCCTCATTTGCAGTTGCATTTTGCTTGTTATGTCAAATGCATTATTTTTGTTTTATGACCAATGAAGAAGCCTATTATACAAACTTGTATTTAATTCCAAATAAATATTCTTATTCAGTAAATCCTCTTTTGTATTTAAGAAGAGTAGGCTACAGATATTTATAATATATGATATTTTCATAACTTGACAAATATCTTTCTCTGCCGACTAATAAAATTGAAAGCAAATATAAGAACTCCATTGTGGTAAGATCATGAGTTGATTCTTGAGAAAAATCTAAAGCAACTTATTGCTAATCCTTTAGCTTTACATAACTCTAGGGAAGCGGTTGGCTTCGTGGTAATGCCGGTAACTAATCGCAAGATTAGATAAGAGACTAGCACCTGTTACTCCCATTGTATGGATGACCACTTTCGGTTAAAGCCTTTTCCGCTGAATGTCATTCATTCATGAGAATCAAAATCGCTTCCCGGTGGTTCGGAACCCACCTAAAGCTGTAGGTCCACTTATCTCTCATCATCCTTCCCATTACCCACGCACAAGCTAAAGAGCACATGTGGGCATCATCACAGTAAAAAAATCTGTTTATAATAAAACTTCCCCCAACCCGATCTTAATTATGGGAGGGATTATTTTATTCAGCTGAACATTTTCATGTGGGTTACCTAATGCTAATACAGTGACATTCATTTAATTTGACGCTTGGCCATTAGATAGATATAGATATATCATTTCTTGACGTTGCTGATGACCGTAGAGTACGATGGCAAAGAAATAATATCTCTCTATATCTATCTAATGCCAAGCGTCAAAATAAATTAATATCACTGTACTTTTGAAACTTTCACCTTATGGTTCCGTAAGGTAGGGTACTGTATTTTATATTGCAAATGCAGAGAGTAGTCTATTACAATTGATTCAAATTACAACTACACATAAACTGACTTACCTCGCTTCTTTCCATTCTTGTGAACATGCGATTTTCAAGTTCATTTTTCCGTTTCGAACTTTTTTCAATGCATCCATTGCGTTGAATTCTATTCTGCCGGAATTTTTATAATTTAAAGAAAGAACATTGTTGGCAAATACCATGTCTGGAAGATGAGGGAGATCAAGTTCTTGATTGAACCTAGAATAAAATCAATTTTTTGACTGAAAAGTATGATTGAATATTTCAGTTGAATCTTGGCATTTAAGACTATATTTTCGCATAGTCTACATTAATTCCATTCACACAACTCTTGAAACTATAATAATATACAGTAGGTATGACCGATTCAAAAAAGATGTTCAATATATTATTATTCTAGAAGGTCAATGAAATATGCTTCCATCTCAAACTGCAGATTTAATAATATTAATTGTTGAAATGTTTTGATAAACTATAATAATATTCTCATAAATGTAACAGACATAAAATGACATCATTTGAAGGAGCTAGAGAGAAATTTCGTTGCATTGATTCCGTTAAATGACGTTATTTTACTTTGACTAAATTTAATATTTGGCTTCATTCTTGCAATTGACAGTAAGTATTTCATTTATTTCAAGAGAAAATTATCTGGCAAGAATGTCAATAACATCAAATATGATTCGTCAAAATAATACAATAAGGAACAAAATGACATTGATGGTGTTATCTCATGATATTATGAGGTTTAGAACTACTATAGCTTTGTATTAGAAGTAGAAATACCATATGTAGAGTTGGGTCTCCACAATTATACTATCTATTAGTTACTTAATTGCTTCTATGTATATTAGAGAGTACTTCATTGTATTTGGGTGTTGTCCAACCAAATAAAAGCAATTAATAAAGTCATAGATAGAAATGATTGAAAAGTTTATAAATATTCTGTTAGTTTGTGGATAAGTAGTAGAGTGGACATTACTGTCTTAAACTTACCACGTCAGAAAAATAAAGAAGACATTCCATTTTAAACAAGCAATTTAACATGTGAATAAATAACGTTTTAATTGGACGTGTGGTATTTCCTTGAACAGTTTTTTTAAAATAAGCTTCAATAAACATGAGCCAGTTTCTGTTACTTTGCATGGACATGTTAATTTCAAGGACGGAAATTTTCAAATAAATGAAGTACAGAATCATAGCTCAAAATAATACGGTATGAATATCAAAAATCAACAATTGGTCAAGTGAGCATGAAACACTTTATTGATTAAATGAGCCATGAACATAAAATATTTGAACATCAACATATTAAAACAATACACACTCAAGATCGAATGGATAATTGGATTTTGCAAATAAATGTTCCAATAAACTAGGAAATACTGTATTCAACACATGTAGGCTCTAATATACTTTACAATGAATTCATCAACTATTAAAATTTACAACAAAAGAATGATTAACAATAAGACATAACACTATTCCTTCACCACTTTTCTATAATAAATAAGTAACAAGCCTCAACTTTGGGTATTAGCAATAATTTAATTTTTCAATACTATACTATTCCCGCTCATTCATAACTGACATACGAATGATACAACTGAAATAGGTAGTGTATTAATTGTATATAAAAAAATCTGGCGTACCAAGAATTGAGAAGAAAAATAATAAAAAAGTGATGAGCCATAAATTAAATGGCACTGTAAAGTATGGTTCAACTCAAGAATAGATGAATGGAGAGCAAAGGGGATTTACTTTTTACAAAATTGATTGGACAATTTTTGTTTATTGAAATGCATTATCATGTTATGGCTTTACAGTAATTCAAGAATGAAGCGGGTTCACGTGCTGTACCCACAAAGACACTTGACAAGTGTACTTTAATATAATTCTGAATAATTTATCATTGGATTACTTTAGATATTCGAATTTACCGCTGGAATATGGAATGATGAGGCAGACCTTTCAGAGAAAGTTGACATGATTCATGTTAGTTTTTAAGAGTATCACAGAAAGAACAGAGTTCTTTGTAGGAGGATTAGAAAATACATACAACTATACAATTACAACTCATACAATTATGAAATGGAATGTACAAGCACAATAATGAATAGGGTTTTTATCTTGAAAAAGAATTCTCAATAATTATTTTCAGTAATGTTTCAAAACTACAATATTTGCCACAAGTTCAGTAAAAAAGATGAAGTCCCATCTCACAAGGTGCAAATTAACTCAAAAGTTAATAACCAAAGAATGTTCACCAAACGAACGTGATAGTTCAAGAAGGTACATAACACTTGCACTTTTTATAACCTTTCACTAACAATGATAATTATCCTCGATTTAAAAAAAATTAACAATTTTTGTTATTGTATAACCAGTGTTTGATAAAATAATAATACCCAAAACTCATTATTTCAAATAGCTGGAGGCGCGGAGGATGATTGTAAAAATGGGAATAAAATAGTTCATAAAAATACAGATACTGAATGTAATGCATTTACAAATGCAAATCTGTAATTTTATTTAAATGTTGGCAAATGCAGCCAACCTAGATGAATTATGTTAATTCATCTATCTAAGATAATTACATTAATGTATAAGCTTTGGCAACATTTGTAAGGGAATGAGTAAGTGACGTACACAAAACCTCAATTTTTCCACTGAAGATTGTCGTGTTTAAATGTGAAACTTACTTCACTGTTATAGGTATATTCATTTTAAAAGAGTATATTGAAAATATATTGCACCATGTGGAGTCAGGGCCTCCATTTTTCTCAGAGGATGATGTCCACGTAAGCTCTTGGCTTGTTTGTTGGTAACGGGATGATGATTAGAGATGAATGGATTTGATATGAGATATTGAATGTTAGTTATTTATAATTATTATTATTATTACTAGTGGAACGCATTTAAATTAATTTTACATGATGTGTTCAATTTTTTCATTGTAAGTTACAGTATTAAGAATTTCATCTTTATCATTGTATGGCACAGATGATTATACTTGTATAGTGAAAATTTATTTTTAATATTCATCATGTAATAATTGAAACAAAAGTTTGAGATGTATTCTAGTGTTTCTTGTGTTTCAGGAAACTATCGGATTCTTATTGCTTGTAGATTGGCTTGAAATGTCAATAAAGGCTCTATTGTAATAATTAATATTTCAATAATTTTTATAATAATCAATATTTTTATAAGATTATGATTTTTAGAGATGATTAACCCTCAATTGTCACTGCTAGGCTAATTACCATTATAAAATTCACGTTTTTTATTGAATATCCTAATTTTGTTTATTACAGTACTGTACAGTATTCAACTTTTTTCAAGTGTGTGCATTGACGACACAAGTATTTCATGTTACCGTGTTCTTCATCCAAGAAATCATTTCAAAATGTTCATCTCAAACTATACAATAATTGATTAGCTTCCATACAACTTGAATGTAAAATATATCATAAATTAATATTATCCATACATTTTCAACATTTCTAATAACAATTTTTCGAATTCGAAAAGTAATTTTGCTTCAAGACAGTTTTTCAATTATTTATAGAAAAGGTATAAGTTCCAAGTTCACAGTACTTATTATCGAATTATGATTAATAATGTAGGTAAAGTAAGTTATTTATATATAAATAATAAGTTGCATTCTAAAACAAGAACAACAATATCAATAGTTAAGATTGACTACAATGGAATCCATAAATAATATAGGATACAATTTGTGTAAAAATTTATGCATAAATAAATATGTAAAAAATTGATTGAATATAATATGAATTTTCAAAATATCCTGTTCGAAATTATTTAAAATACATACAATATTCTGAGAACAATATGAATCCATAATGAGAAACATTTTTAAAACATGTCTTATTAATAGATGTCTGGACTTGGCTTGATAAAATCATTAATGATTCAGTCGCATAAATAATGTGATGACAGTTCTATTATTACGAACAGTCAATTAAATTCGGTTACAACTCTAATTGGTTCTTAGTTGATAGTCTCCATTTTGAGTAATGTAGCGGACCCATGGCAAAGCTTGATAGCCGCTCTTCTCGATAATTTTCAAGTACCTGACTTGGATGCCGGACGTTGTGAAGTAGGGAATTTCGAACTTGACCTGAATGGGCGGCTTGCCCTCATAGTCCTCGCACTCGATGCTGGGCAGGCCGAAGTGGGCGCGCATCAGGTACTCCTTGCCGCCCGGGAACGACTTGATGGTCCAGATGATGGCGTTCTGCTCGGCGGCGTACTTGACGCTGCCCACCGTCGTCTTGAACTTGGGCGAGTCGGCGTCGAGCGGCACCGGAATCACCACCTCCACGTTGTTGGCCGTCGAGCGCCGCTTGAACTGCGACTTGGCCTTGATCATGTACTCGACCCGGCTGTGTGCGTGCCGCTCAATCACCGACTCTATCCAGATCAACGGCTTCACGTGCGTGTTCAAGCGGTACGACATCAACTCGAACTCTCCATCGGGCGGAATGAACGATATCGTTCGATCGTTCTCAAACCTCGACAGACGCACGCACTGGTGGAACTTGACATCTTCCAACTCCACTGACTTCGACTTCCCTCTACCAGTGCTCTCGAACAACACCTTGTCGTTCAAACCCAACCTAAGCTCTGGCATTCCCGACAAGTACACTCTCATCTTGATTGCTCCGACTATCTCACTCCTCAACACACTCCCAACAACATTAGCCAGCAAATTCACGGATTCGATCACATCCAGAAACACCTCGTTCTTCCTGTACTTTATGCCTTCTGATCTCCAAGACACAGCGTTTGTCACTGCCATCGGTATTCTAGGTTGAATCTCCAATTTATGGCCTTCTTGTGTTATATACTCTTGCAGAATCTTACTATCCGTTGTCTGCGGGTAACCGAAATCCAACAACTCATCCAAAAGCTCGTAGATAACAACAAAATTATCTCGAATGCTCTCCTCCTCAGTTTCCTTGAAATATTCTGTCATCACTTGAACAATTTTATGCAGAAAAACAAATACAAGAGCAATATTGGCATTCTTTTTTGTAGTGGATACTATGTACAAGTTATAGTGTTTAATATATGAGAATGTGCATTCACTTGTTTGAAGAACCGGAGTCATGCCATGTCCCTCCTCCTCTTTTTCCATCAGCAGTGGCATGAATTTCTCAATCACACCCAACTCAATGTCCCCTCGATAGTCCCGCGAAATCAACACCTTCCCTTTCACGTCCAGGATGTAAATTGCGGAGACAGACATGTTGATAGATTCGTTAAACAACTCACAATATTCCGTATCACGAGAATTATCACTGTTTAGAAATCTACTTACGAACCACTTTCAAATGACATATCACTCCACTCTAGTTTTTCATTGTTCAAATAGTTTTTGTTTTATAATTCAGTCCAGTTACCTGTAAAACACATCATTCTGTGAATTGCTGATATCATAAATACTACCTATTAGATACAATTGTATGGTGAGTCAACTTATCAACTAATTTTGTTACGATATGCTATATTACTCAATATTATATCAAAATTATAACTAAATCTTCAGTAACAATATGAGTATCAAATCATTTTCAGTGAAATGTTATGATAAAAGTGCAAATGTTCGAACACCTTTAGTTAGTTGCATTTTTTTCAACAGTAGCCTAATTTATACTCTTCATATCAAACTAGTCAACAAATTGAATATGATTGTCTTATAATGATGAACATTTTCAATTTTCAATTGATCTACATTTGAAATAGTTTCGAATACATTAAATTTCAACAATATATAAGCAAAGGTCTTCCCCAAGTTCAAAATGGTTTCCTCAAATCAATAATTAATAAGAAAGAATAATTTTCAACTTTTACTACATGAAACCTTAAAGCCTAAGTACAGTCGAACACCTATTTACGTAAATGAAGGGAACATGAGAAAAATTCATTTATCAGGGTATTCTCAAGAAATGGCAACGCAACAGACATCACATCACGTTTTACAGTATAAATATGTAAATGAATGTTATAACCATAAATTCTTTACACCGGGGTTTGGATCGAGGTTCTACTGTACTATATGGTTTGAGTTGCTTTGATCGAGGTACATGAAGGTATATTGTCTGTAACATATTTGAGACTAGTCACTGGAATGAGTTTCCCAACCTAATAAAAAATACAAATTATTATTATGTTAAAGTAACGACTTGTATTTCACTGTAAATAATTAATGCTATCACTTACATTATTGGACACAATTGTAATGCATTTCATTCCTGATGAGGACCTTCCAATCAGGAGTGAAATGCATTCCAATTGTGTCCAATAATGTAAGTAATAGCATTATTACAGTGAAATACAATTCGTTACTTTAACAGAATTTTCTACAAGAATTTCGTCGTAGAAAACAAAATTGACAAATTATTAATTTTATGGTTGAGTGAATGTGCCTTAAATTCGCCCTCCTATGTGAAAGAGAAAGGTATTCATTCTATTCTTTGAATGCACTTTTTCACCACATGTGAGCTACTAAGATTTAATATAGGAGGTTCACGCTATTATTTTTCTTACTATAGTCTATCTCTGCTGTAAGGAATACATAGGTAATCTGATAGCTACTGGAATGCCTATTGAATGATTAAGAGCAGTTTAAGAAACAAACAGAGAAATATATACTACAAACTGAAAAGAGGTGCTCAACTATCACTTTTATTACTAAAACAACTCTAAGGAAGGTAAAGAAAAAAGTAAGGTGCGGTGAAACATAGAATAATTATACGTTCTATAATTAGTAAAAATTCATACTTCCGAAATGATCAAGAAGAAATTAGCAACAGCTAAGCAGCTAGAATTAGGAGAGTATTTATTGTTTGAGAACAAAGTGACAGGATGGTATTTTAATAAATAACTTACTTGCAAAAGATACAGCATTTGGCCGAGTCATCTTTCGAACATTCTGCTTCAATACACTTCGAGTGTAAAATATGACTACTTTTGAATTTTATGTTCCAAGCGCCAAATTTGTGCTCTTCCTCATTTACTGGTAGACGAGCAAGATCTATGCCTGATATAACATTCACCATTTCCTGAAAAATGTTAATATCTTTTTAGACATGAGATAGACAAAAAATTAAAGACTATTGAAATTAACACTTAGACCAGCATTAGACTAGGTGGCTAGGACACGGCGCCAGGTGACGCAGCCGGCGAACGTAGTTATAATAAGCGCCTTAAGAACTAATGCTCTGCCCCTGGCCAAATCGCCAGCGACCCAGCTGGCAAAGTCGCCTGGCTACCTATTCCAATTCCGGCCTTATGATTTCCATTTAAACTAACATAAAAATGTAGTGTTCCAACTTCATAACATTTGATGAATTTGATAAGAACCTGATACCTTATTTTAAACATGATACAGTAGTTAGAACAGTTGAGGTTATGAAATCAACAAGTTGTTGCCCTCTCAATTTCTTAAGCTCAAGTGTCTTTTATCGAGTTATAAAACTCAGCTTTTTTATTGCCCTTCATTATTCGTGTATGTAACATTCGTTCTGTTTGATTTGTTCAATAAACTTTGAAAAAAATTGAAATTACAAGCTAAGTTAAATATGATTAACCTAGAAATCACTCAGACACTCACTGGTGAGTGATGATTTTCCGCACATATAGTTGCCTCACATGCAGCACAATTAGAATAAACCATCTCTAGTAACTCAGGTAGGCTACTTATTTTATGACATGAAGATAAATACTACTTGCATGATAACATTGATCTTACTTGATTTTTGTTCTCAATAACAATAATAGGCCTACTCTTGCTACATGATCCAAAAGTCAAATATTGTATTGCTATTAATTATTACTGTTTCTGAAGCTTGACGCTGAGGTATCCAACACTGCTTCGCTTCCAGTGATGAGTACTCATTCAAACGTTTATCTTCAAGATACGTGGAAGGTTGTCTTACAATGAAGTCTGAATGATTCAGATCAATGTGTTTTCTTGTAACCTTCAAGCAAGAAATAGGCTAATTATAGATAGAGGAATAATCGAAAGCATCAATATTTATTACTACTGTATTTTTCAGTTTAGTTACATCGAAGTTGAACGATTGATTTTTGATGATACACTTGGCTCGACTAAATTGGTCTTGTCACAACTGGAAAGATGAAATAGTTACCAAATTTCCAATGAAGATCCAGAAATCAAGAGTTCACAAAATAAATGGTCACTGTGTAGACATAAATAAACTAACTAAAAAATATACAAAAATGAAGATGTGTACACTTTTTAGCAATCAAACTTGATTCACCAAATCTCTAGCAGCAGCCACTCCGAGATTCCGAGCGACTCAGCAAAAGCGATTTACTACCACAACCTCACAGCTCACAGCACCAGGACAAAAGACAAAAAATAGTGTGCAAATAGAAGAGCATAGCCTTATACCGACCTAACTACAATAAGAAATGAATTTCATATAATATTTTAAATTGATAATTCTCATAAATCTCCATGAAACATTTTATTTCAGAATCCTACAGATAACAGATGTAGTATTTGTAGTTGGCAGAATTGGAAGAGGATATCGAAGTATAGCAGAATCCAATTCAACTTGTCAGAAATCAGCTGTTTCAAAGAGCAATATCACAATAGTGATTTCGATAAATAATCAAAATCTCATTAAGTAATCAGATTATTGAAAAGATCTTTAAAAAGTTATTTTGAAGAAGACCTTTCATAAGAATAACTTTTAAAGACTTTCAATAATCTATGAGACTTTCAAGCCTTTTGATTATTGTGTCGAAATCACTGTTTAATTATTACTGGATCAGCTGACTTATGACAAGTTAATTGCATCCTGCTATATCGAGTTCGGGAAAAGTAGCCCTATCGATACTCGATTTCTTGGAGCGCCAAGAATTGTGTTGTGATCAAATTGAGGTTATGAATTTTAACTTTCATTTGAATATCAATATCGTACCTTGTACCTACTAATTATTAACCCTACAACCCTAGGCTTTTATTGTTAAAGAAAAAATTGATTGGAGAGTTAATTAGTTGAACTGTTGAAGAAGCTTTACTTCATCACTTCAAGTATCCACTCAAATGGTCATTTATTTGCATTTCATTTGGTGAGTCTTCGTTATTTTATTTGAAATTGGAAATTTTCAATTTTATTACAGTTGGAAAATTGTCAAGAGTTCTGATGATACTGTACCTATTTATTACTCAATAGTCTACATTCACTTCAATTTGTACTTTCAATTTTTGTACCGGTACTTTTCAATTTGAAAATCTTTTATTCTGTATATTGTTTTGTAATTCACGACGTGGTTAAGTGGTAGAGTGTACATCATTGTCCAAACTTTGCCACGTCAGTAAAATAAAGAAGCCATTCTATTCTATTTATACATTCCAAATCATTCAATCCAGGCTCATCTACATTGTTTTCGAATTGGCGTTTTTTAGTCTAAGATATTTTATTTAATAGGCTACTTGAAATTTTTCAATTTTATTGCAGCTTGGGAAGCTGCAGAATAAACACTAGAAAGAGAAAAAACACTAGAGAAAAGATGGGCAACTCCAGGTATACTAAGAAATTGGCAAATGATAGAGCCATGGTAATTATTGCCAATAGCAAGTACAAGAGTGCCTCAAGTTTTGTAACCAAAGATAATCAATCTTTATACAGCCTATTTAAGGATGAAGAATATTTATCAACTTGAAGTCAACATGGCCAAGGAAGTTGGAAATGAGATATGAACCTTATAAAACCATCCCGTGTAATTATAATGTACAATGCAAACCCGTGTAAAGCTGCCTGGAACATCATCAACAGCTCAAGAAAAAATAAGCCATAGTCTACTTATGGGAAGTTCAAACAACTTCAACAACATCTTTGTACAATCGGTTGCAAGGATAGTTGAGGCCTTCCCAGAATCACCTGCCAATGCAATTGAACAAGTTCCAATTCACAATTGCAGCTTTTCCAGGTAAGAGAAAGTGACTCCAGGTGACTTAATAAAAATTGTTCAAGGTTACAAAAACTCATCCAGCCCTGACATCTATGGCATTTCAAATGTGGTTCTTAAGTTAGTGATCAGGGTGTTAGCAGGGCCTTTGTGTGGACTAATCAATGACTGCCTGAGCTCTGGAGTTTTGCCCAAGGAGTCGAAGATGTCAAGAACTATTCCAATCTTCAAAAAGGGTGATCCAGATGAGATATCAAACTTCAGGCCTATATCAATAATTCCCATATTCGCTAAACTTATGGAATCAGTCATCTACATTCAACTGTCTGACTATTTTGAGGAGAACTCACTTTTCCATCCACACCAGTTTGGCTTGGGGAGATCAACTACGGGTGCTGTCCGTTTTTTGGTGGAGTCTGTACTCAGAGCAATGGAGGACAGGCGGTCGACTTGCCAAGGTGACATATCTCTGAAGAACGATGTGCTAATCAGCTGCCTGGTTTCAGCATATCACGGACTATTTCATAGCCATATAAATTATGGTATTGTGCTTTGGGGTTATGTGGGAGGATGAATTCTCCTTCTACAAAAAAGGTAGTACGCATTATTACTTTGGCACCATACCTAGAGCACTGTCAGCCAATTTTCAAATGACTGAGAATACTGACTGTTCACAGTCATTATGTGTATACCTCACTGGTGCTCATAAGGAAGGAACTCCATCTTTTCTAGGAGAGAGGTCAACTCCATCAATACAATACTAGGAGGCAGAACAACTTTGACCTTCCCTATTCCAGACTGGCCAGAGCACATGACTGTTACCCTATGAGGACTCTTAAACTGTACAGCAGACTTGAACATACAACACTATGTTCGAGAGCTCAATGCACCCAGATATGAGAAGCTTCTGTGGGAGGAATTAGTGAGCATCCCACTCTATTTGTTGAGAGAGGAGGAAATAAATAATTTTGTAAATTATTTACAGTGCCATCTCGATGAATGTGATTGTGTTTAAAGTTTTATTTTTGACAATATCTATCCAGCATGAAGCTGATCAAGGATTGAATACAAATTGAATTGAATTGAAGCAGTTGGCTTCGTGGTCGTGCCGGTGTCTAATAGCAAGATTGGATAAGAGACTCGCATCTGTTACTCCCATTGTATTGGTGACCACTTACGGTTAAGGCCTTTTCCGCTGAATGTTATTCATTAATGAGAATCAGAATCGTTTCATTGTGTTTCGGAGCCACTCATCTCTCACCATCATCCTTCCCATTACCCACGCACAAGCTAAGAGCTTACAACAGCAATAAAAATTGCAAAATTTTGGTCAGTTTTGTCATCGAATTTCTCATTGAAAGTTTGTGAATCAATTTCTATAATGTCTTCCCCAAACTTATAAAATAGTAAAAATTCGAATTGAAAAGGAGCTTTTAGAGTTTTGTATTTATTCCACACATGAATTCAATTATCACTTACCACCAGCAATGATACAATCGACATCAACTCCTTCAACTCTGTTACACATTAATAAAGATGAAACATTTTAATTTTAGAATGCCTCGACAAATCCTTACACTTTTTTCATAGGTCACTGATAAATATCTGTCTTCATAGTTGAAATTTTTGGAAGATTTTATTATTCTCTTTTAAAATTGACACTACTTTAAAAGCTCTTTAATTAAAACCATTGCACCGATAAAGAGGAAAGTGGATTTTATTCAGGGTTTTCTGTTTAGGGAATACTATTAGGGATATACTTCCTATTTTTCTATATCTAATGTGTTTCGAACATAAAACAGTGAATTTTGCCCTACAAAATCCATCGAGCTGAGTCATTTCGAATTATTTCTAATGATACAGTAATCTACCCAAAGTTCAGCAGTACGGTATTTCATCAAATCTCCTGATCGATTGATAGATCAGCAATATTAAGGATAAATAAATTCAAACCTGATTGTATTCTTTCAACGGTAACAAATTTAGAAAAATTAGATGATGCTATTATTTGTCAGGAAAATTTTATGACGATATAGGAACAATCACTAAATGAAATAGATAGAATCACTATAGATATAGAATAGATATCACTGAATAAAATTTCCCCTACAATGCTAATTACTCGATCGAAAGATACGCTCTACTAAGTTAAAAATATTTGGGATTCCCAATAGTTTTTTTTTCAAAGTTTATATGCTATTCAATCCCTTCTTGGTCCAAAATATATAGAAATATCTGATTATTAGGCTTATACGAAGAAAAAAATCAAATCAGAAATAGAAATGGGGGATCTTTTTTTGTAGACTTTGGCTTGGATCCAACCAGTAATACATATGACTCTCTTGAATCATTTATATGTGTTTTATTGAACTTTTGAAAGAAATTGTAAACCAACAATAAGATCGAGTCGTAACATTTTCAAATTCTTCTTCCATTAGAACTGCAAATTTTGTTTAGTAGAAACTGTGATTACAATTAGTGTTACTAGAATGGGCTATATTCAGAACTAATTTTACTAAATAACTTGAGTAGATACCAATCACACCATGAAAGTCTTTTAAAACTGTTCAATGATATTTTACCACTATTTTTGTGCTCTGAAAATTTTACCCCAACATTAATTAGAATTCCACTAGTGCTCTGGAAGGCATTGTTCATTATTTTTAATATTTAATGAATTTTTCCAAGAAACTTCATGATTATCTCAGCAAATATAGAAATTGATTCAATTCTTCCGGTATATCAACTTCCTATTATTTTAGTGATATTCATTTTTATATTTCAAGTACAGGTATTATAATCTATTTCCAATCATAGGTGTTGGAGATTATAAAAGCTGTGTTTATTTGAAGTCATGAATTATCTGAATACCTTCAATGTTCATGGGATATGAATCAATCTCATTCCTTCTAGTCTGAAATATTTTTATTTTTCACTGCATTACCTGTAGTAGCTAAGATGATAGCCATAATTTATTCAAAATCCATTACAGTTGATTGGAAATATCAATCAATTCCATTCCTCTGTAGTATGAAGTGTGATGTAAATTACATTTACAATTATTGATTGTATTAGCAATCTCAAATTCAATTTGACATTCCAAAGTAATCTCAAACTTTTTAATATTCATTTAAAATGGTATTCATTTCTCTCCATTATGATGTAGCGTACACATTGCCGTACTTTTTGAATTGCTTAAAATAAGAAGTTTTCAAATTTTAGTTTTAAAATTAATTTTTCTATTTTAGCTTGAAGCCAGATAGAATTGATCTCAGCTTACAAGTTGTGAACATAGATTAAAGTTATCCGAAATTTTTCCATTTTCACTGGAAGATGTTCGATTCGATTCCAGTCTGAAATATGTATATTTGTTTCAGAACTGTTTGGAATGAGAGAGGCTATCTATCGTAGGCATAGATTTTGTTGGGCCGACCTATTTCTTGGAGTCGAGTCGCCGCCGCGGCCACCAAGCAACCCAATAACGGGCTGCTGGCTGCTGCAGAAATAGGGATGGTTAAAAATAGTCGCGTCACGTGACCAGTCATCAGCCAATGGCGTGGCGTTTTATGTGTCGCTTGGACCGTGAGCAGCCGTGATCCCTCAGCCAGTAGCTAGGAGTATCTCCTACGTAATTCGGTGCTTGAGCCAACTGCAGCTACTCACTTTTTTCCAGGTAAGCTTCTCTTCGAGAAAAATCCATTGAAAACTTTATACAATTGGGTAGTTTTGATCGCTTGAAAAATTTAACCAGCATGTATTATTTATTGTAATAAAAAAATATTATAGAAATCGCACTTTTCGATTTCTATATATATATATTATTATCCCACAGAAAAGTTGTGGCATAGAAAGAGTAAATAAGTTTCAAATTAGTTCTCTATAATAATAGTTTTTATTCTACCCTAAATCTTAGTAGTGCCGAATTTTAATCATAAGTTCTATCTTCTTGACAAAATCTAACTTTTGTAGCATGGAGAAAAATTGAAGAATAACAAAATGGTAGAAATAACAAGTATATAAATATTAGAAGTCAAGTCTAATCGGAGTATAAAAATAACAAGTATAAAAATAGCAAAAGCCATGTCCAATTATTGAATTTTAAAAATGACAAAAAAGTATAAATAGCAAAAGCTAATTTCAATTGAAGAATAAAAATAACAAAAAAGTATAAATAACAAGTATAAAAGTAGGAAAAGAATCATGTCCAATTAAGTACAGAAAGTATTTCTTAAAAATTGAATTTTCAAGTCCAGACAAGTATAATAATAGAAAGAGCATGATTTTCTTGTGTTGCATCAGATCGTTCTTGTTCCAAAATATTTTCTTGGTCTCGATAAACTAGGATCTTAAGTCCCCATTTGACTGACCTGACCTACATGAATAGTTCAAACCAGTGCTAAAACTGCTAAAGTAGTGCTATAGAACTATCAATGCTAGAATGATCAATATAGAAGTATTTTCTCAATATTTAGATCAATTTGAAGTATTTTCATGTTTTTTTTTTTCTTTAAAATCAGATATTCTCATTGTAAAAGGTAAGGTCAATGGAAATATGGAGAATCTCTAACCAATACTCTGTTACTCAATGGAGTAACAAAGAAATTAAGTCGTGAATTCTAATGTTGAATCATTAGTGTAGACTTCGCAGTTCGTTATGGATCCCAAAATTCAGAACTCAAATAAGATCGCTCCTGTCATGTCATGCTCACTTTTTCCTCTCAGGTTTCCATGCTGGAACATATTTATTTGTATTTGTTTGATTGATCCAAAAGAGATAAAGATATTTCACTAAACTGTTTCAACAATCGTTTTTCATCTTAATTATTGGAGTGGTTGCTTAATCATTCAGTGCTTGAGGCTCCTGTCTTTGTCAGGTTACATGTAAACAAATCGGGCAGAATTGGATCATGTCTATTATTAGTACACATCAGAGTCTTGACCGATCTCATATATAACATTTTCTTTGATATGGAAATGAATACTATTCTATTCAATCTTTTCTCCCAAAAATTTGAATTGATAATTTTTCTACTTCTTGGTTTTTGCTAGTTAATAGAACTTACAGCACAATGTGTGTTAGAATTTGTCATTGTTCACTCAACATTATTCCTTGAGGAACTCCTAGTGTATTGTTCTAATATGCTATTCTGCTTTCTATTCGAAATGCATTTATCAGAAGTTCGTAGTCTTCGTAATTTTATTCATATCTGAAATTCATCTATCGTGTTTGTGACTGTTAATCAGAAAAGTGAGTTATTCACTTCAATTTATCAATTTAATTGTTGAAAATAATCGGAGTTCTCAAAAAAGCATCCACTCACATTTTAAAACGCTATTACTTTGTGTTTGGTTAAATACTACCTGTTTAAATTACTGATTAGATCCTATCTCCTGTTTGAAAATACTCTCCTGATTAGAGTTGTAGGCCTATTGATTATTATGATTGTTAAACTATCATGTAATCTGGATTCACAAAATGTCTCCAAATGTGGAAATAATGTTTTATTATGAATTAGTATGGGACTAAAGTTTGACTTTGGTGTGGATTAATCCGAAACCCATCTAAAATCACAACTTCAACAAAAACAAGGTTAAGTTATACGTGTAAAAGTATTACAATCACTTCAATTTTCTTTACATTATTCTCAAGTTATTTTTACTCGTTGTATGAAAAAAATGTCTCCCTATCTTCCTCTACTTGTTGTTCCTGCTGTAAGGAGTTTGTTCATTTTGGTTTGCAAACAAATAATTCTTGGATATGTTCCAAAATTACTTTTTATTGTCGACTCTTATGACATTCTATTAAGTAAGAAAATAGAACAATAATTACTTTAATCATTTTGTTTGAAAATTTGGCACATTGTAATGTTTCCACTGCATTTTTCAATTTTCGATTTTTACTCCTTTGCGACTTAGAATATTTATTGCGACTTGTTCATATATACTTGTATGGTATTGTTTTTCACAAACTGACATGCAATTATGAGTCAAGTCCAAAACAATTCAATGTATCTAGTTCACAATCTTTTTTTATTTTGGGTTGAGTTAGCAATCTGACTCAAACCCTTATACCATATTTCTTCCATTTGAAATTCATTTACCCATCTCTGGTATCATAATTTGCAATATCAGGCTATACAGTTGCCCTCACTATAATAGTGTAGTAAGTGCACTAACTAACACTACAAGAAATTCCAGTCGAATCTAGGATAGTAGATTGTTTTGAAATATGTTCTCATATGCATATTTTTGTGGTTCTGTGAGAAATTAGATTCTTCTTCTTCTTGTATTTCTGTTTTCATTCATGATCAACCTTGACCATCGGTTGATAAACCTTCATAGAAAATAAAAACTTGCTCTTAATTCTTTCTTCAGCACTTATTTTGGAAGGGTTTGAATTCCTTGACGAGTGAACTGAAACATTGGATACCGAACTGAAACTGTAGACATTGGAACAATATTAGTTTTAAACTTGACCTCCAAATATTTATTCTAGCTGGATTCAAGTTGCCACTACCTCAAATGTCAATTGATGTGATAGTGTCTTAAATTGACATTGGCATTTGCACTTGAAGTTCAAAATTATATTCCTCTATCTCCACCATGAACCATTAGGATTCATCACATACAATGCAAACTCAAACTTATACCTGGCATTGCGGCATACAAGCTAATTTCACAGCAATTTTCACTCAATATTAGAGTTCAATGTGACTAAGAATATGACTGATGGCTCCCTTCCATTTGTTGGTTCTAATATAAATATTGATATTTTTCGTATGAATTCAAGTGATAATAATAGTCTATAATGAAGTAGAGAATATTCCTTCTCACACATTGTTCACAGCTCTTTTGATCTATGAAGGCTGACGGTATTAAATTGGGCTCTACATAATTCTGATATTCGACTCATCAGTAGGATTGAAAGGGCAATTCAATCTTCAAATAAAAGCTTCTGTGAATTGCATTATTAATAGATAGCTTTGGAATTTATTAATTTATTAAATTCTTCTAAAAACATTGCTTATTATAGGCTATTTTTTTAATTTTTCACAATTTTAAGTTTCAACATGGAATAACAATATATGAAAATAGATTTCACTTGAATATTAAAAGTTTACAGCTTAACATCATCGCTCCATTCGAGATGATTCTCAATTGTTACTTTTTTCTTGCTGAGGGTTATCTCTACATAGTATCTTTCAACATAGTATATTTTGACAGATGAGTCGAATATCAGGGAAGCGGTTATCCCAAGTGGCAAAGGCGAGTCTAATCGGTGAGATTAGATAAGAGACAGCGCCTACCACTCCCGTTGTAACGGTGACCGGCTCCTCTAAATACAAAAATTTATGAGCTTCAAAATCTCTTCCCGGTGTTCGGAACCCATCTAAAGTTGTAGGTCCATTCATATCTCATCATCATCCTCCCCATTACCCACGCACAAGCTTAGAGCTTATGTGGGCATCATCCCTAGCAACAAAAACAAAAAAATCTGTAGTGAGTAATCGAAAGGATTATGATGGAAGTTTATTGGGCCTACAATTGTTATTTTCCTTTCATTAGCAAGCTTGTTCGGTATTTATCAATACTATTTGTGGTATCTAGTTATGGCTCAATAGGTTCAAATTACAATAATGATAGAGGCTTAGAGATTGTCTGATGAATCAACGTTGAAAACGCTGGGAATGATCGTCAGAAGCCATTGAGGAATAGCCAAGCCCCAGAGAGTTCACCAAAATAGAACAAGGACGGCTGATACATCAAGCCGTTCAAGTTAGACAATGTAGAATGTAGTTTGGCAGCGCAAAATCGTATTTCTTTCGTCTCTAGGCATTGGAATGAGAATTCGAAAAACACTTTTCAATTTCTCCGTTCATTTCTCATTCAAATAACGTGGTTTCTCTATTCCCACATGACATGTGCCTTTAGTTCTCATCAAAAATCCATGAATAACAATGATTATGATTATAAGCATTCTACAGATATGGGTTATCAAAATAAATATTGTTTTTATAGATGTCAAAACATAATCGTTTCAAGACAATATTTATTCTATAAAAATATAATAACTATAAAATAAAATCTAATAACAATCCAATATAATAATAACAATCAAATATCACAATCATCTTATCATGAAAAATTATTGACTTGTTTTGTGAAACTCAGTAGAAATTGATAGTCAAGTATGTTGATGATCCCATTCAATTCAATCAATTTTTTTCATATTTCCATCACGTGTAGCGTGTAGAAGTGATTTAGTAATGTTTTTGATAAATAATAATTTCTAGATTAAAGCAGGCAATTGACAAGAAAAGCGATTGATTCTTATTCGGTATCGGATGGAACAAAATTGTTGGCATTTTAAAGAATGAATTATTCAATTTTGTTCTATTCAAGTACTTAACAACTGTTATTTACTTGAAAATTAAACTTGATAAGTACTTTTCAAGTAAATAACAATTGGAAAGCATA
Source organism: Laodelphax striatellus (assembly GCA_017141395.1). Taxonomy (NCBI): domain Eukaryota; kingdom Metazoa; phylum Arthropoda; class Insecta; order Hemiptera; family Delphacidae; genus Laodelphax; species Laodelphax striatellus. The sequence continues at coordinate 9,686,057 of CM029531.1, read as the reverse complement.
TTTATACTTTCATCCCACTTCCTGCTGTCAGAATTAATTTTCAAATACCTAATAAGGGCCTGGCCCTTGACCTGTATTTCATGTAGTGAAATCTAGATTACAGGTTTCACCTTCATAGCACTTAGTGAGTGCTCCACGTCCCAATTTATTTCTTATCCAATTTTCTCCAGCTTGATGGAACCATGAAGTTGTAATTTTGAAAAATGATTTCGGATATTTCATATTGTAGAAACATAATCAATTCTGTAGATGAAAATGATATCAATTATATCATAAAATGATAATAAGTTCATTCGAAGCTTCAAAGTATAAGGAATAGTTAGAATTTCATTTAACTTATAGCAATACTGTAGTTGGAATTTTATTTGATTGAGTTTATTCAATCCATAATGCAGTTTGATTGGAGTTTAAGCTGAATTTCATTCAACTTATAGCAATACTGTAGTTCGAATTTCATTTGATTGAGTTTATTCAATCCATAATGCAGTAAGTTTCGCATTCATCTTTCTTTCCATTACCCAAGCCAATGTTGGGGACTTGGACTTCTGTATGCATCAACCTCAGTAAATAAGTAATGGATTGTATTATAATCTGTTATAAGCTTGTACCTTCTTGCAAAAGAATTGTATGAATTTTATTCAATTTGTAATGAAAACAAAATCCTATCGATCTAGTTTAAATGAATGCCTTCGATAAATAAATATAAATTTCTGATGATGGTAGATTAAAGTTTATAAAGTTTATATCCGCCCCCAGTGAGCATTGGAACAAACACTGATAGTAGGCACTTGGTAGTTTGCGTGAGTGGCATTAGTGTTTACGATTGTGGTGACGTCACATGTAGAGCAGAAATAGCCGGCGGCGAGCCTCGTCTGGTCTACTTCCAGACCCAAATTTGGCTCACTTCAGCCCCCTTTCTATGCGCCGCCCTCTGAATTCCATCCAAACTATATCATCCAACATATTTATGAATTTAATGACAATCATTTTTTGTTCATTTGGCTTGTTTTAAACTTTTTCAAGTATAATTGTTTTGATCTCAAACTGATAGTTAAGAGAGAGAAATCTTGTCGATTCATTGAGAAAATAAATATTTAGGTACATCTTCCACAGCTTACAAAATTTACAGCTCAATTATTTAGACTGAAATTTTATTAACCATTAACTAAAGGTAATCAGTGAGAAATTGCGGCTATTCAATGAGAAAATTAATATTGATGTAACATACATCTTTCACAGCCTACAAAAGTAGAGATCAACTTTTAAATAACGTTTGTGGATGGTACTGTATATTCAATTCTGCTCTAGTAAATATTATAAAGCTCAAAAATAGCCCGGTTTCAAATTCATACTATCTATCTTTTTATATGAATTATCAAGATATTGAAATCAAAGTATCATTCTTTTGGCCTACGGTATTAAAAACGTTTTGTTTTTTTGCTGATGTCCCTTACTTATGAAAAGAACGTCTCTATTCATTTGTAGAAAATAAACTAACATCTTTTTCCTTGCTTATTTCCTTTTCGGCGCAATGTTTATCATCTGTGATGAAGAAATTGCAATATATTTTTGCTTAAACTATATTTTTTCTGAACTGCTACGTTTTATTGCTACAGTGCAATAGCTAATCATGTTTGTTTGTTTCATTAGAAATTCATAGTAATTATGGTTGAAATAATTGAGTGTTATTTTACTAATAATGTTGCTGTATTGCTTAAAATCTGTATTTTTTGAGCTGCTATGTTCTATTGCTACACTGCAGTAGCTGGTAATGTTGTTTCGTTCCATAAGAAACTCCCAAGATTCACGGTTGCAATGATTGAGTTATTTTACTGATAATACTGTTGTGTTTCGAATCTAAAGACGTTTATTATTATATTTTGCAGGTCCAGCGGTAGGGACAACACAGAGCTAAGATGGCGGACGATGAGGTGAGGTATGTATTGTTCCAATGAAATATATTGACGAAAATGCAAAGGAAAAGTCGCTGTTGATAATTAATTTACTCCAACTGATTGTGAAATGTTATTGAAATCAATTACTTTTATTTGTCGATTTTTTGACATTAATTATCTTATTCAAAGTAGATATTTTTTGTAGATGATAGATTTGAAGTTATAAAGTAAATTTATAAAATGGATATTATAATTATATTCAATAGTTCACCTAGGAAATATTCGCTTTGTGTTGTGGTTTGAAAATGATAATCAAACAATAAGGAATAAACTCATACTTTATTTCCAAAGATTCAAGGTTTCACAATAAATAAAAGATAATTTCAAACTAATCTATTGTTACAATTTTTATTTGTGAAAAATATTCAAGAGTTTGGAGCTTTCATCACTTATTCTTATTTATTGGAAAATAGATGTCTGCGCTTGGACGGGAAAACGGTAGATAATAACTTCCCGTTTTTTAATTTGTTATCACTTAACTGGTGGTTCGGAACCCACCTAGATTAGTAGGCTCAACATATTCCCCATAACAAAAAGGTTGCCTTCATTGGCTCATTTCAACTTAAAATTTCATAATACTGTACTCTCTTTTATATTTTTAACAGAGTTTGATTAAATCTATTAAAGCTTATTCCATGGTTATCTTGAATAATAATTTCATCTTCCAATAAAAATATTGTTAATTGATTTCTTTGTGTAGTCGGATTATCAAACTAATCTTGAGTTCTCTATTCAAACTCTCTGGGTTCGAAGTGAGTTTTATCATTATTTACATTAAGGCAATGTCTATTATCTGATCTTGTCTTCTTAGCTTAGTTCCATCGCTGCTGCTGCTGAAGTGCTGAGCTCAGTTTCAAAATACTTCTCAGGTTTGGCATTCTGCCCTAATCATGACATGACATTTCTGATAAAAAACGAGTTGTGTTTTCAGCACAAGAAATATGAATAAAAGTGAATTAGTGCATTAAATATATGTGGATGCCAGTATCGTATCGTTTTTCCTATACGGTATGCAAGGTGTTAGCTTGGATAAATGATTTAATGGATGAGCTATACTGAAGCTGTCCTCATTAGGCCTACTTCTGTTTTATAGCAACTGATTGCTAAAGCTCACTTCAGATTTAGTTAACCAAAAGTTTGTTATTGTAGACATTTTTGCTGCATTTCGTATGTTAATTATTGGTACACTCATTAATAACTTGTACACTCAATTAATTAATTTTTATATTAATTAATTAGAAATGAATTCAGATCAAACTGAAGAAATTCCAGTTCCATAAATATCCCGAGTTAAATTACTTGTAACTCAATTTTTAATTATGCTTCTCCAGAAGATCTAGTTCAGTATCTTCTTATTCAATATTCAAGCTCAAATATTCAATTTACTGAGTTCATTAAATAATCATTCAAGTTCAATACAAAGCCTACTAATCAATATCCATCTACTGTTAATGCATACTGTTTGGATGAATCTTTGTAATCTATTACAGTTGATCTTTCTATTGAACAATATTCCCCATTGATCTATTTCGTCAATTAACACTTCTTTTTATTTTTCCAATTTCTCTATGAATGGACTTGCTGTCAACTCTGGACCTGCCTTTTGTTGAAACACAACATCGAAATCATCCCAAATCTTCGGATTCTACAGCATAATAGACAAAATAGGAGATAGAATTAAAAGGTATGTTTGCCTGCTTTGTGTTGATTTGATAACACCAACTAAATGTCTATAGTCATGATATGTGTAAACTACCAGTGAAAAAATATTTACTGGCCATGATAAATCTAGGATTTTGACTCTAGATTCTTGAAATAGATATAAGTGACTGTTGCGCTTTCAAAATTTTAGCATTTAATTGAACTGTTATTAATCAGTAAAAATTCTATAACCTTATTGGTTAAGATTATTGATAATAAAGTAGATTTCCTTGTAACACGAATATCTTTAGATCTTACATGATAAGACTATCTTTACAAAGTTAGTGTTTGATAAACATTATTTTCCACTGGAGTTGAGTGTGAATTGATTAAAGTATTTACATTTATTCATTTCTATGATCTCATTTTTATAAAATTCTTTAGCTGCTACCTAGGTACAAAACTGTTCAATACAGTTTTTAATTAACTTCCAATTCCATTTTATTGTTCAAAAGAGCTGGTAGAACTCCGGCCGTTTGTTTTCAATGCAGATTGTTGAACACGTTTCTCTTTTGAAAGTGCAATAGTTGGATGTACATGTTATTGCTATAAAAATCCGAGACAGAAGCCTGGGATATTTTGTGCCTGGAATGAGAAGAGTTATTTGAATGTATAAAGCACATTCAGTTCAGATTTGGACATGAAATATAATTCTTTGAAGTAGGTAATGGAATATGGAAATTCGTTCTCTTGATTTTTCACAGAATATTCATTATTTGCCGTGACTGGTGAACAATATGTGTTCAGATTATTTCCTCATGAAATTTAAGAATTCTATGAAATATTCAATTTTCTACATTTTATCAAAATAGCTCAAGTTTTACAGCTAGATTCCAATATAGTTCTCTCAATGATATTTTTATTTGTTAAGATTGCAAAAGTCAATCTATAAATCCAACAAATGCTAAATATTACTGAATATTACTGTCCCACGCACAAGTCTAGAGCTCATGTGGGCATCACCCTCGAAAAAATTTTAATGGCTAATATTTAGACTTGAGAGCCAACCATGTGAATCTTGGACATGTTAAGTCAATTTTGATTGATCAAATAATGATATCCACAGTCCCCCATTATACGGCTCGCGTATTATATGCGAATTTTTTCTCGAATACATTTCAACATGTCTAACTTCATCAAATTGTTTAATACTGATATCTAATTCTACATTGATACTATGTAAAATCAATATTGCAATCTGGATTGAATGTGCTCATGCATAAGTTATTGCTCGAAATGAAAGAGACTCTTGGTAGCGTTTTGTAGAAATTTGATTTACATGTACTAGAATAAAGATATTGTGCATAGAATAGTTATGTTTCAGATGAAAAAACAAAACATTTTTGCAATAATTGCTCTTACACTCTTCATGAGTAATTTATTACTGGCAATAACTGCGAAAAAACAATAATTAATCGGGGAATGAATAAAGTCATAATAATAAGTAATGGATAATAAAGTAACAACTGGAATCTTAAATACATGTACAATGTACCAATAACTACTAACTATTGAAATTAACCAAAACACAAAGACAAAACCTGCTCCTTTACTCCTTTAGAATGTACACCTGTAACTCTATGTCTACTTAATGGATAGGAGCTTCTTTCAGGATTAATGGTGAACGCTTTGTAGTAAATAATATGCTTTATCAATAATGAAATTGGTAACTAAACTGAACTTATCAATAAAGTGGAAAGTAATTTCATAGTCTCACATTAATCAGTTCAACTTCAATTTGAAATAGAACAATTTCATTCTTACACACACTCAACAAGAATCATTACTCTGGCTTCAATTTTATATATTGTAAAATTTACAATATTATACACTTCATTGAAAAAACAAAGTCAGTCAAATATATATATTATTAAACTCACCTCTTCCATGAGGAACATATTTTTATAAAGGATGGAAATATCTTGAACCCAGCAATGAAAACAGATAGAAAATATATTACAATTTTCTCAATCTTATCGCTGTTATTTGACTTGTCCAAATACGGTGAGAGTTTTAAAATCCTAAAAGCACTTTCGTGTTTGTTTATTTATTTGCTTTATATCTATCATTTACTCAATCAATCAATATTTACTTAAATCAATACCTTTTGAGGCAATTGAAAAAGAAAGATTAAAGTTATGAAATGAAAATAATTATGACCAAGATGGAACAGTAGGTGAATTCTGAAGCTGACTAAAAAAATATTGAACAATCATGTGAGTTATTTGAACAGAATTCTGTAAGTTATTCTCTATCAATAGATGTTCATTCCAGAATAAGTTGTTTGTACAGTAAGGTGGGGAAAATGCTACAGAATAAAACTTTCTAATATGATCAATTCCAATTTTTGTCAATGAATTGTGAGACTTGAAACAGACACGGATTATCAATGTGCGCTTTACACATTTGGAATTCCACTAACTAAACATGAACACACACAGCTACACTTGAGGTATTGATACACAACATAATGTTTCTTGATAACAATAATAATTCCAATAACAATAAATAATCATCTATTCAATCCTATTTTCTATTACAATTTCCTTCTATGTCTCTGTTATAATCTTTTCTTATAGTTTAGAATATAGTCTTAGATGTAACATAGAATAGAAGAAGTACCTGATACATGGTACTCATGCGTACGGAACCTACAATACCGTATTATGACTGCGGATTAGAAAGTGTAAGCGATTATAATGATCAAATAATAAGCATGATGTATGTTTTGTGTTTGCTCCTCACTAATCAATTTTTGTGAATAACTTTTGTGAAGTAACTCTATAGTCAGTGTACACTCATTAGGTGAAAACCAGCAACCATCAAAACCAATCATCATTCAGCTTTTATCGTTCAACAATAATTGTCTTTCTTCCAACAAAATCACTTGAAAAAATCATAAAATATTATTATTTGCACATTTCTCATTTGGGAAGTGATGAACTCGTTTTGTAATATACAAGATCTTCTTTTTCCTACAGCTGAATGGGTGCGATTGCTCAATATTTCATAGATTCATACTCATATTATGCAACTTTTTTTCAAATAAAAATGTATTTTGTTTGCTTCAATTTTTAAGAGGGAAATAAGTTGTGAAGACTTCATAAAGGAGTATGAAACAGTACAAGAGGACAAATGAATAGTGTTTCCATTAAAATATTCAATAAATTTTGGATTGGATTTTTCAAAACTTGATATTCGTTTAAAAACATTTACTCTAATCATGAACTTAACAAGCAATTTTCAACCTACCAAAATTATTCTTTCATGTCACCTAGATCAGTTTTAGTAATTTTCCGTATACTGAATACTGATCAATCAAAATTCCATCACATTCATTCCTGGAATTCAAGTACTGCTTACTTTGCATGTATGAACATTAATTTACAGTAATGTAAGAGACGTTCAGGTTACCAATTTATTTTTATTCAATTATATCATCAAGAGTTCATCACTTCATCAATGAAATCATACGTCAATCACAGAAATGAATAATCGTGGATGTCATCAATCAACCTGGATGTTATGATTTGAGAAATTTGAAATTTTGTCATGCAAAAGAATGCTGTGGAGTCCTTGCATGGAATTTTATTATTATCGATTGTATTCCTGTTTAAATACCGTATGTGATGTCAGTTTGGTTTATTTTTAAATGCTCTGGGAATGTTTTCAAGTTTGATATCAAAGCAACTTTCATACTCATTTCATTATTGGAATGCTGAATCATTCAATCATATATCAAACATTCAGTACATTTAGAGCATAATATGAGCTGATAGAATCTCTATCACAGAAAAAACAACTGCAGTTTGACAACTTTCAAATCATGAATAAGGATAAATTTATTGATATCTCAACTTTTCATTTCGCAAACTCACAATATTTCTGTGCAAATCATGAGAAATAATCGATTTAAAAACACATGGATGTGATTGTATAACAGTTTTCGTGGAAATTTATGATGCTATCGTTGAAGGAATTTTCTTATTTTGATTATGTCGCAAGAGAATTGAATTTGAATATCCAATGAACGTGTGAAGTTTTCTAAAAATAGTTGCCAAAATGAGATCTCTAACCTTTTTATAGTCCCTGAAACTTATTTATTTATCATCTCTCCATCATGATCTCAACTTCAAGCAATCTGGTTAAATGAGGCTAAGTAAATCTTGGCATCTCTCGAGTCTATTTTTCCACTAAAATAATTATATTATTGATTATTCATTACTTGAAAAGATAGTTTAAATTTTTAAATCGTCAACTTATCAAAGACTGATCGATACGACAAATTCATCAATTGTGCATCTCACATTGAAGTCACCTTAATATGAAAATTACTTTGAAAATTTTCTATTTTCTCTGCGTTTTGGATATAATGCTCAACTTATTCTATTGCCATGACATAATGATAAAATATACAGTCTGACTCAAGACTCTTGAGTTATTTTCAACCTTATACAATCAAGTTCATCCTATCAATGAGTGTACACCAATCTTTTCATGTTGCTTTTAATTAAATCAATGTGCTCATTCAGCTTTTGATTCTTAATTATTCTAACTTGAATAGTGAGTATAGTATTTTTGTTTATTTTACGTATATTTCAGTACAGTAATGAATAGTGCTTCAATTGTTATTTCTAGACTTTGTTGTAGAATGTAGTTCCAATTTATAGTATAGGTACTTTGAAATAGAAATCTAGAAGTATGCTTCAGTATTTACATCTAACTTGAAATTGAAATTCACTACCAATTTGCTACTCATAACTTTTGGAAAGAACACCCTCGAATACAGTGTCACTCAATGCCTATTTGAATATAGTTTAATGTACCGTTCTCGTCAATTATAACGTTTGCTTGATTCTTCCTCATGGTAACTAGAATGGTGATGATATAAGGAGATCGCTTATAGAGCCCCAATCCCAACAAAAGCACTTTTTCTCATTTTTCATTTTGTTTTTATTTTTCTCAATAAATTGTAGTCGATATTTTTTCCTGTTGTAATTTGGATGAAAATAGAAATATACTGGTTTCTATTACAACAATGAATAAATCTGAAAATTCGGGATTCTACAATACTCATGAATTTTCTTGTTATTGCTTTAATAGACTAGATTAATTAAATTGTTTTGAAAACTTTTTTCAAAACTTACTTGGTAGAATTTCATTTTACCGATGTATGTGTATTATTCATCCATCAAGTGAAAATCATATCCAATTATTCTACATTGAGAATTGAATTCCATACAAGAATTTCATTTATAATATTGAATGAACTTTCTTGTCATATCGTAGTGACACACATCAAAAAACGAATTTATTGTTCATAAAATATGGGAAAGTTGATTTGAATCTTTTTTAGCGGTTGACATCTCTCCCCATTCAGTTGTACGACAATCTTATCTTATCAATGTCAATTCACCGTTATTATTCATACTGTGAAATAAAGTTATAAAAATGTTTGTTACTTTATCTAACGCTTCCAACTTTGATCAAAACTAATGCTTGTTTTTCTTTTTTCAGAAAAGACGCATTGATGAGGCATGTGAAACAGCAAATTCATGGCTAAGTATAACTATGTTTCTTTTGGAAAGACCTGTAAGAGGTAATGTGCTCTATAACATACTAAGGTATCTGTAAAGCGTGAAACTATCATTCCCAGTATAACAGTATACTGTTATTAGTGTTTAGTTAGCTTTGTTCTTCTCTACCAGTAAGTCATACTATGGAATAAGCTGTATTAAAAACAATTTCATAAGAGCATTATTGTGACTAGAAATACCAGATACTATTAAAAAAATTTAACAGTATAGTTCTAATTCTAAATTTGATAAGGAATAATTCACAACAAAAACCATGCTTTGTTGTAAAAAAATAATTGAAAATAGTGGATATAAATAGATTCTGTTTGATTCTTATAAAATAACCTAATAGTTTATTTTCAGTTTAAAAACGTTTCATTCTTGTTAGAATCGTCTTATCCATGGTTTAACTATTACAATCTATTAAGAGATAATTTATTCATTCTTATTTGGACGAATGTGTGTTGATTCTTCCCACATTGTAATGTACGCGTATCTTGCCAATAAATGAATGAATGAATTACAATTGAATAGTACAGTATTAATATTTTATTGACGTAACCATTCTATTACTGGAATTAAGTAGTTGAATTTTACTAACTTAGTCTATCAGGGGCCTGTTGAAACATTAGTAGCCCTGTAATACAGGAATAATACAAACACATACTAAACGTATTAATTCATTGCATACGCTGCGCTAAGTAATCCATCACATACAGAGCGCAATGTTCTTCATGATTTTTTATAGAAGTCCTGAAAATTCAGGAATAAGGTGAACACACACACAGGCGAATGAATCCATAATGTGGATAACAGCGTATTGTAAGGCTAGGCGTACACCGGTTAGTCAAGACAAGACAAGACGAGATTAGTCACGTTTAGTCACAGTACTTCACATAGTTGATTATGAAGCAACACACAGCGATTAGTAATTTCATCAGTGTGTGCTGCTTCATAAGCAACTATGTGAAATACTGTGACTAAACGTGACTAATCTCGTCTTGTCTTGTCTTGACTAACCGGTGTACGCCTAGCCTTAGGCTATTATGCTTACTCTCCACTGTACTCTATGCCATTCATGATTTATGTATGTCCGTTTTTTCCTGCATTACAGGCTTTCTAAATTTCATGATGAGACAATTCCCAGTTTTGATGATAGTTTTAGTGTTTGGTCCTCTAACTTGAAAATTTTCCAAGACTTGCAAAGTCTGGACTAGAATCTTTCACCAATCATACCAACAATATTATTATAGAGTAGGGATTTTTTTTCAATTAGTTTCATAAAACTAGCACTTGGACTCTCATTTCTTAAAAACTAAAGATAAATTTCATTATAATTTTTCAAAATAATTTTGTTTCAATAAAATAATTTTAGTTTCTCCCTAAGAGAGTAGGGAATGAATTGAATATTTTGCTTGACTATTGTTTTGCTGGTTTGCAGGCAAAGAAGGCGAAACAGGCGGAAATCGACCGCAAGAGGGCTGAGGTCCGAAAGCGGATGGAGGAAGCCTCCAAGGCCAAGAAGGCCAAGAAAGGTTTCATGACACCTGACAGAAAGAAGAAGCTTAGGGTAAGTCACTTAAATCAACCTGGTATCAATAGTATGTGGTCCAATAGTCAACCTTTATTGTTTATAATTGATCACATCACACGAAAAATTGTTTGAGTCCAAGTAATGAAACTGGAGTTTAGTTTAATACCTACAGTTCAGTTTTATTTGTAGTTTTGTCGTCTGAAGCTTAATTTTGATATATTTGCAGTCAATGATAGTATCCAGTTGAATAGACAGCCTCTATGTTTCATAACTATAATTATAATTTTAATACTTTAATGACACTTCATTCAGTTCCACGTGAATATTCATCAGAAAGTTACCATGCTAGTACTGGTATTTTCATGAGATTTTAGATTTTTCAATAAAAAACAATGGTTCCTTACAGTTGAAAATTCAAGCAGATCCTCTCTATTATACAAGATGTTCACCAATTACGTCAAGTTTTTATTAGATTTTTGTGTTGCTATAACTCTTTCATAAGGAATTTAAAACTTTTTGTTTAATTCACACTTGTTGCTGAGGAATAATTTTGATATTTTTTGCGGGGGATGACGCATATTATATTTGAAACATTTTCATCAATTATGTGTCATTTATGTAACATTTAATCAATGTTTCATTTATATATGAAACATTTGAAACAGTTGTTGATGAGGAATAATTTTCGCGTACTGTATTTAATTTTAAACCCTTTTTTCTTCAAGAGGAATATTTATTTGTGTTGTATATCCATTCTTTTTTCTACTGATGAATTACACTGACTTTAAATAAGTTTAAGTAGAAAACAACTTGACTCACTTAATAGTGACGATCGTTTTGTCCTGGGGTGGACTTATTCAGACTCAAATACAGAGTCTGAAGAAATCCAACACCAGGACGAAACGATCGTCACTATTAAGTAAGTTGTTTTCTACTTGAAAGTCAGTGTAAGATTTATTCCATATTGAATTTGATGCATTTAGTTTGCTGTGGAGAAACGGTCTCATATTAAATTCAAACCGTTTTTCAATTCAGTTGTTGCTGAGGAAAAAGGCTGCTGAGGAGTTGAAGAAGGAACAAGAGAGGAAAGCTGCAGAAAGGAGAAGGATCATCGAGGAGAGGTGTGGCAAGGCTGTCGATCTCGATGACGGAAGTGAAGGTTGGTACCTCATAGATATTCTCTACTCACATTAGGCAATAGGTTGGCTCTCATACATATTGCGTTATCATCATAAACCTGAGGAGAAAGTAATTCAATTTGACTTCTCAAAGAAGTGTAATAGTATTATCATCTTCACTCATAGAAGTTTCATCTCTACCTATAGCAGTTTCAAAAATATAAGTTGGATAATGATTGGCTACCATACCTTGCATTATCATTATAAACTTGAGGAACAAGTCATTCAATTTGAACTCTCAAAGGAGTGTAATAGTATTTTGGTAAAGATGATTCCATCTCCACCCATAGTGGTTTGAAAAATATTTCTAAAGAATTATCAAAGTAATATATTATTTGAGTAATGGGCTTGAAACTTTTTAATATGCTTGAAATAAGATGTTTGAGCTGAGCCTCAATAAATTTTATGAAAATCTTGATCTATGCCGAACTGTGAAATATAAATGAGATTTAATTTATTGACTGCGAAACTATAGATTTTTCACTTTTGAATTACTGAAATGCACTCTTTTTTCAACGGTAAAAACCGTTATTATCCACACAGACAGTAAAAGTTCCAAACGTTGAATTACACTGATATTCAGTATTCTTGTAAAATGACTAGATTAGGTTTGACTTTGTCTATTGCCCATGTTGCTTGATGACTATAATTTTTTATTTATTTATTTAAGTACAAAACTTCTATTTACAGTTGAAAAATGACTGCTTGTCATCATTGGTTATGTTTTCTCAGCCTGTGACTTGCGATTCATAGTTTTCAATTCAATGGCATCCCAAGTTTTTAGATTATTTTTTAGTTTACTTGGATTTTCCTTGTTTGAAATATTTTGCATTCGTATTACACATTCATTGGACCATTTATTACGAGGTTTCTTGTAATGTTTGGTGGAATAGACAGAGAATTATGTTTCAGGAACTCAGTTGACTGTCAAACTTGAATAGAAAATAGAAAAATAATGCATTTTCTTATTCTTGAAGCTTAAAGTGATATAATATCTTCAAATTAACCGTTATGCCTAATATGTATGAAAATGATAGAAACATTAATAGGATATTGAAAAACATATTCTATCATAAATTTTGAATAATGTCCAACAGAGAAAATCAAGTCAACTTTAAAAATGTATCACGAGAGAATTGGAAAATTGGAGGATGAAAAGTTTGACCTGGAATATTTAGTAAAAAAGAAAGACTTCGAGGTTAGAATCAAAATAAAAATGGAATGGAGCCATTCTCTTATTGCAACTGCTAACAAATTTGATTTAATTCAACGAGTGGAAATCGCTTGGTAATGAGCAATTTTCCAATATTTATCAGATTTTAAACCCGAACTTGAAATACTATAATATATTAGTTTTTACGATTCATTTTTAATCATTTGAGTATTGCTGATTCTTATTGCAAACCATTCAAAACTGAATAAGCAATAACCATTCCAACTGATTCAATGGTAAGCCGAAAGTCTCTAAACCTGTAATTGAGTCTGAGACAACATGGCTTTGAATGCTTCAGTGTTGAGAATTATATTATGCTAGTTCGATTATTTTGTAATAATCTTCACTTCATGCTCTCAACATTATTTTGTATTTGTTATCCATCCTGTAATGGTAAATATTTAGGAAAATTGCTCAATGCCCTTAAATAGATATTTGTGTCTTGTTTGAAGGAGAAAACAAGAATTACTATCAATCTATTTTCTCAAAAATACGTTTTTAACATTTTGGCTGAAAAATAGCGAAATTGCAACCAAATGCTTTGAATGTTTATAAACCAATGCTTCAAGAATGTGACAACAATTTTTATATTTTGGAATGAGACAAAATAAGTGCTCAAAATGAATTTAGAGATAAGCTTGAAGTATTCATAATCATAAAACCTTAAATTCATTCTATAGATCATTAAAATTAATAGATTTTTGCAAAAGATTTTAAGCGTCTTCTACTGCACTCTGGAATTCTTAGATTGTTTAGAACAGACTACTGTTGTTCTATTCAGGAATTAGAAAGTAACAGACAGTTTTATTTCTCATGATTTAACTATTATTAATTTATATTATTGTAACTAGTTTTGATACTGAATAGTATATTATTTGGAATAAATCAAACTTCTCTCGCTGAATACATCCAGCTTATCTCACAAATTCAACTCGGCCAAGGTTGAATCTTTAGATGGCCAAATCCTTTCTGATGAACTTGACAATTTTTCTGTCTTTGAAAAGCCTATGATTGGAATGTGCTTCCAAATACTCCTTCGCTTTCTTATCCTTAATACCAGCGTATCCCCAATTCCATTTTTTTATACCATTAGTCGTGAACATTTAAAGACTATTTTTATTTTTTTTAAACTATAATGGTTTTTTAAACAAAGGAAAATAGATCACATTCGAGAGTTCACTGTGTTTTTGATAACTCCTTAAGCAATACTCTATGACAAATTAATGTATTTAATATTTTTAGTTTTGTAAAACCTTTTTATAAATACCCTCCTCCCTATGTCGAACCTTACTACATTCCTTAGCACAACTACAGATTCCTATTTCCTGACCAGTTTAATAAATACACACATTCTCTTATTAATCATGTAAGTGTCAGATAAAGATATTGCAATGAACAGCATCTAAGACTGCTTGACCTGCACACAGCTAAACTTAAGAGCATCTGCCATAAGTATTATGACCGGATCGTCGCCTTGGAAAAGCAAAAAATCGACATCGAGTTTGAAGTTGACAGAAGAGATTTGGAGGTCTGAAAACATACTGATGCAGTTCATAATAAGACATGGGTGCATTGAGACAATAAATTACGTTTAAAAAAGAGATTCGATGTTTTTTGAAAAGTAAATCAAAGATAGTTCGAAAGAAATGATAGCCTTAAGTTAAATAAGCTTTAATCAACCTTGAAAACAATCATAATGATATTAGGAACTTTCCTCAATCGTAGTATTGTCTTTATGATTAGTAAAGTTTACTACCATACTGCAGTATAATTTATCTTACAAGTGTTCACCAAATTGTTGATTTGTGACATTGAAGATTGATTCATTTTAAGTGCAATTTTTTTCAAATTGAAATTGTTTCGTACATAAAAATTTATGTTTTTTAAAAACGTAGAAGTCACATATTCCCACCACCAAACTGTAATGATGTCTCTATGCGCCCATGTTGTAGAAAGCTATGTTATAACAAGTGCAGCTTTTTGCAGCTTTGTGATATTATTTTGTAAAATATTTATTTGCAGCCGTTAAATGTTGTTGAAGCGATACGTAATTCATCAAATGTACAAAGTAGTTGATATTGATCGCTCAGTTGCCACATTAAAACTTCATAATGCTGTGTATTTGCTTATTACAGCAGAATCACTCTGCGGCGTATCAGTAACTATCACACTCACACAATCTTTCAATGTTAGTATTTTATGTTTTCCACAAACATTGTACGTGCAGTAATTCATAGTATGTCGGTTTCAAAAAATGTCCTCACTGTATCAATCTCATCTGTAAACATTTACACCTGTTGTGTTTCTTTACTTAGATTGTGAATAAGATGATCATGTTATTGAATACATGTAATTGTTCAATTTCAGATAAAAATTTACTTGATACTTTTTCAAGTAGTTAGTTATTATAAGTGCACTGTTAAATTTCATCATTGCTGTTCCTCTTATGATCACACGTCTATCAACAATCACAAAATTTTGAAGATTTGGATTGAAGATCCTCTTGGACTTTTGATTGAAAACTCTTTATGCTCTAGAGATATTTTTAAGATTATAGTAGTTATAATTTATTCGATTGAGTATTATGAGGTAGGAAACGTCCGCCTTGTTTCACTTTCATTTGTTCAATAAATAAGTGTAAATATAATTCACGCAATTATAGTTATGAAAAGACATATCTTTGATAACATATCGACTCAACTCAATCTAAGAAAAAATATTTAACAGTTCTTCTTATGCAATTTTCAATTCATAAGGATTTTCTAGGTGATTCTTAATAGATTCTCCTCATAGTTGAGCATGGAGAAAATTTGAAAGACAGTAATAATAGAATAATCAATGTTGAATATGGCGATAAGGATGATAATTCTTTTTTCCAGAACTAATAAAAAAGACACTTGAACACTATCATGAACGAATAGTTGGTTTGGAAAGTGATAAGATTGACCTAGAGCAAGTTCAAAAAGAGAAGGCAGAGAGGGTAAAATAAGTGACTTCAATAACACTGTATTTCCCATTGACGGAGTTTTTCGGTTTCACCGCCAATCCTCCACGGTTTATCTAGAATCGTGGATTTTTCAAATGATCCCCTCTACACCAACCAAACATCTGTTTTACCTCCATGTAAATATCAATTGAGAATTTCTGAAGCCCCTTCTAACAAAATGTAAATATCGGTCAGACGATTCTCAGGATTGGTGTTCCTGAAGATAATTGGTGTGCCAGGTGTACCTGGTGTAACCAGGTGTTTTTAATTAATTCTATATCGACGGAATAGAAGGATACCATGGAGCTCAACATGAACAGAACATCAAAAATCTAAAAGTGTACATTTTTTCATTTCTTTTCCATCAAAAACATAGAAATTTATTGCTTACAAAAACATAAAGTTGAATGCAATACGTGTCAATATTTTGTTCTCTCACTCACAGATTCTATGAGTAGGAATCAGTGTCACTTATTAGAGCTGTTATTTTTTAATTAGAAAAAAATGGCTTTAACTTCTATTCACTTATTATTTAACTGGTTTTAACTTCTATTCACTTATTATTCAACTGGTTTTAACTTCTATTCACTTATTATTTAACTGGTTTTAATTTCTATTCACTTATTATTCATTGTTGAAGTTATTTTTGTTGGATATAATTAAGCAAATGAAATTTGTATACTACTATTTTTTAAATTTGGCGGATGGCGAATGAATTACATTTAACGTTTCTTTGGTAACGAGTGATGTTATGTTGAATCGTTTTCACATAAATACTGTATATAACATGTAAAAACACCTATTTAAAAAAGAAATCAACTGAACATCACCTGTTACCATGTAAACGTTACATGAAAGTCATTCGCCATCCGCCAAATTGAAAAATAGTTCTGTACTATTCGGATTAATGTACCATATCAAAGTATTTTTCCTCTGTTTAGTGAAAATTGAATTACCAGTATCAAAAATACGTCATTGAACTACACAGTTACAGGATAACACATAGGTCAAGATTAGTACATAATTATAATGTCAGATTATGATAAATATTTGTCATATCATAATTATAAGTTTTCACCAAAATGTTTGTGCTGATCTTGTTCTCCAGCATTAATGAATCAATCTTATCATCAAGTCATTTTTGTGTTCAGCTGAAATGCAGACATTATGTACTGAGCTGTGGGAAAGAAGTTGTATACTTGAAGTTCAAAATTATGATCTCGAAAGAAGTTGCACAAGAAAAGAGTGGGAGGTAGAGAGTTGATTGTTTCTTTTTTTCAATAGAAGTGATTTTATTCTACCAATAACCAATGAAAAGTGATCCATGAATATCAAAATGTACGATAAATTTGTCTATAATAATTCATAGATTTACTATGAGAAAATCGAAATATTCTCGAGTTCCTTCAATCCTGTAACCTAGAACAATATCCTTGTTTTTAGAAATGAATCATTTTGATATTTTGGATCATACCTGTTGGAATATATGTACTCAGATTCATAAGGGCTATATTATAATAGGCGGCATTGACGCGACGTCAATTTTTCTGCGCATGCGTCAATGATGCCGGACCAATCACAGAGCTCTGTGATGCTCTGTTTTTTCTTCATTCATAAGATTTTTAGTCCAATTTTTTTCTAAAATTAAAACCGTAAAAATCATTTCAATGACATAAGTATTTTGGAGAACTGAAAAGCGTTCTTGTAATGTTTTACTTGTTAAATACCAATTCATCAAAGTTCCATAATAATTGCTATACTATTTGAATGAATTGGTTCGGATTCATTATAGCGCATATTGATCATAGTTGTGAGGAGTTCTTTGGATCGTGTAATTCATCCTATTTTACAACATATTTTATTGTCTTAAGACATATATTCCAACAAATAATCATTGTTCCTTCCCATTTAATTCTGTATTAGTAGAAAAATTGCTATTTCTTCTTTTCTCAAATTTAGATGTGGAATAACTTTTTCAATTTTCTCCATTCCTTCACAATGATGTACGAAAATTCTAGTTTATCTAACAATCATTACCAATTATAATTATGATTTTGGTGTTATATAATTAGTAATATCGCATTTCAATCTTCGAATTCGTCTGTTGAATTGAGGATAACAATTGGGTAGAGAGTTGTTCCCTCTGAAGAGAGGGAAAATGAAATATCTGTATGTTCAGCAATTCAATAATTTATAATTTTGCTCAATTTATTCAACAACCCCATATGTTACTAAAATTCTTCATATGAATGAAATAATAATTTCTCGGATCATTCAGAATTTTCTACTACAATAGGTAAACTAGATACACTTTTAAATTAAAACTATTATTTATCATGAAATGAAGATCGTAACTAAATCATTCTCATTGGCAAAAAACTGTATTTTAACCCAAATTTAAGTGTACTTCTGTTTACAGACTTCAATCAATTTCAATATCAGAAGCTCAGAAGAAAAATGAATAATTTATTGATCGAAATTCCTAATTAATAATGCCATAAAATACTCTGAAGACTTTCGCACTGCGAATATTGACAATTGCAATATCGCAATATCCCATTTCCTTCTATCTACAATTAATTCCAGTTGAAATTTATATTATTTTGGTAATCGAATTCCGCTAGATAAAATAATTAATCATCCATTTTGCAATGCTCTCCTTTGTGATATTATGCAACCGTTCTTCCGAAATCTGCAAATTAGAAAATTAGTAATAGGTTACTCATCTATATATTTATTGTCGAACAGAGGACCTGAGAGAAATAGTGGAAGAGTACTTTCAACGCATGTACCAATGTGAAAGTCAAAAGTGGGATTTGGAATATGAAGTTCGCAAAAGAGATTATGAGGTGACCAACTGTAAAGCTGTTGAAGTCTGCGGTATTTTTGTAATTAGTATTTTTGCTACACTTCTTACACAATTCCACTTGATAGAGAAAATGTAATTTTTTGTCTGAGGTAAATCTAGCACTCCTACCAGAATTTCATTCAATTTCTGTAGGCTACTATAAGAGTGCTTCAAACGGTAATTTCTCAAGCAAATAGCCAAAATATATTTGAATATTCCTTTATAGAACTCATTTTAAAATGAAACTAGATCCATGGAATTCATAACAATATAGAATGTTCTAATGATCAAATCAAATTAGATTTGAGAATGTTCTAGATGTTCTATTTATTTTTAAGTAAAACTAGATCCATGGAATTCACAACAATATAGAATATTCTTATGATCAAATCAAATGGGATGTGAGAAAAGAACTTCTCCATTTTTAGTAGCAAACTTCTCTACAGTCTAATCGAGCTGTTTATTACATGGAATCACTTTGTATTTTTGATCTTTACTTCTCCACAACCTTCTAGAGTTGATACATGAATTTACAGTTTATTTCTTCTCTATACAAAACGTTCCAGTTGAAAGTGGGATTTTGTGTGAAGTGATAACAAAGATTTTGTAACTCAGTGATGGAAAATGCGAATAAGTAGACTATTTTTGATCATTTGAGAGCATCTTGACTCCTGACCTTTGAAAGTCCTTCAGAATTATTTCTTAGAGAAACAGCGTGTCCCTGAAAGTGTTGTAGAATAATGTGCAACGAAAAATTTGAATGATGGAACAATGTAGACAATGATAATTAATTGTTTTTCCCCCATAGCATGATCAAAAGTAGTTTTCTGTAAAATGTATTGTATGGACCGGTTGAAAATCTCTATTGGCGTGAAGCGTATAACCTTGAACAAATTTTTAAATCTTAAAAAAGACCTGGTTTATGAGCTTTTCTCATCTAGCAATAGTCCAGATTGAAACTACTATTTGTTATTGCACTCGATGGTAATGTAATGAGTTTCACTGTCCATTTCATACTCTATTAAACTCTTGAAGTAGTTAATTTAGCCCATTCTATGTTTCACACATCTCTATATAGCTTGAAAAGATTGAACATGCATACTGTATTGTTAATTATTACAATAATAAATTTTTTGAGAATAAAAAATTACAATGCACTGTGTGTTCCTCGTGTGGAAAACTCTCGTGTTTAATTTCCTTGCCAGTGCACTTCTATAGATGCATTGCAGGAAAAATGTTTTTCTTTCAATCATATTTTGGAATCAAGAATAGCAAATTTATCAGAAAATTTATGAAAAATTACTATGGTTAGCATGAAACTAACTGGTTTCAAATTATTTGAAAAAAATTTCAGCAATGTCCGTTAGAAACCTAGCCTATAAATAGATCTGTAAAAATCACTTTATTAATATTAAAAGTAGGACTGTAACATAAAATTACTTGATGGAAAGAATCGTGATCGGCTTTGATGAATGTTACAGGTTTTATTATAAATTGCAAATAATACTTCTGTGATAAGGAATATAGAATCGGGAATGAACAAATCAATTTTCAATGTGCATTGTACTTTTTTATTAAAACCTTAGTATTAATTTGTAAATAATTTATTCCATTCCAATAACATTGATATTGTAATTATAATACATTTTTCCAGTTTCTCTACTTGCATCATAACTTGGCAGAGCCCGCAACCGATGAAAAAACTCTAGTCTATTCAACTTTAGAAATACAGTACTTTTAAAAGCCAAGGTTGATAAAAATTGCTATAATTTATCGAAAACCTCATTCCAAAAGAAAATAATTTCTCATCACGTTGTACTGCACATAATCTTTTCTAAAAGTGTAATGTTACACAATAGATAATGGAATCATGCTCCTGGGTCCAAGGGAACAAATTTACATGTTCTTGGTATATTTGTGTATCTGACGTACCAAACTCAATCTTGAAAGACTTCAAATAAAATGACTTAATTATCTCTCATCCTCATTTTTTTCCATTACATAGCCTAGAGATTATTATGTAGGCATCCTATTCAGCAAAGAAAAAACGTGTAGCCTACTTACATTCGATTTTTAAAGTTATCTTGCCTAAAAATATTGTTTGTTTTAAAAGGATGTAATCAATATTTGTTTGTTATCGATATTTGTTATAAATTTATACGGTATCTTAGAAATTCAAATAGAAAAACTGTGTCAATTTTTATCCATCTTGGCTCAAATTCCTTTTCCTGTTACAATTGCAAGTAATTCGTCCAATTATTTCTCATTGTAATAATATTGTTTCATATTGTGTTATATTCTTAATTATATTCATCGGTTTTTACTATTTATTGTTATATTTTTGTCGGTAACGAGAATTGTAGCATGTACGAATGTAGATCAGTTGTGTACCATATCATACCTCCCTATATGTACCAAATGTCCATTTCCCGTGTTAGTCTCCCCTACACAAATACCATTATTAGCATTCTATTCTTAATATTTCATTAATGAAGAAGTGTGACCGTTTTATTCAGTCAAATATCAATTCATTTCAGATCATCAACCTGTCATGTGACACAGAATCTGTGAAATTGCAAAATATATCCACAATTGACTTCCATTCTCATAATAATTGCATGTCTGCCAAATTTTTTAACTATAAATTTGTTGAACTAAATGATTTTGTTGTGTCAGTAAAAGCTCATCTAATCAATCTGGTCTTATATAAAATCATAGAAACCGGCCCAGTCTACTATTAATTCTGCAACAATCATTTAAATGAATTCTTTTTCTTCTCCAGACGCAAAAAATGCAATGTTTTACATTAATATGACATTAAATATTATATATAATATGCATAAGCATTTGAATATCACGCTATGAGATTATAGATCTATAATAATTCTGGTCTTTATGGAAATAATTCCATCAATTTGTATATTGTATTCCTATAACTTCATCTCGTTAAATTAAAAAATGACTGGTTTGGTCTCCGTGATTTGCAAAATGTTTGATTAATAGTTTTTCTCCATTTTTAAGTTTCAAGTTTATTTATTTGCGTTATTAGTTTGAGTAGAGTTTAGTAGAAACTGTTGTCTTTCATAATTATTATTGTTGTTTGTTCATTAAGAGTGTTGTGGCATGAGTGTTAAGTGAGTGTGTTCAATACTTCTAACTCTAGTTTTAACATCAATCTACTATATTTTTGTGATGAGATTGGTTGTGTGTCATTTTTATATGAAAGTCTTTTGAATTATTGATAAGTTATTTCAGTTCAGTCGTATTAACAAAATAATAACTTCATGAACTATTTAACTTCACATGTAAGTGATAAAGTTATTAATTTTATTATCTACTTTTAGCGATTCATGAAGATTGAATCAATTTTGATCATCTGAGATTAGCTTGGATAAAATGGTATGTCGACTATTTGGATAAAAAAACTGAGTATAAAATTGTCCGAAGTTGAAGAGAAACAAAATAAATATTATCTGATTGAAGACCTTATAACTTATTTGGTCTTTGATCGCAATCTGAATGAATCTAAGCCAAAATTTACAAAACTCTTTTCGAAACTAATAAACTTTATCATTCTGTTAAGAGAAGTATAAGTTTTATATACGGTAGCCTACATTAGTGTCATTGAATTTGGTTATTTGGAGAATTTTTAGTGAGTAATTCATTTACTTAATTACTGTCAATAGAGAAAATAATAATGATTATAGTTGAATGAGTGAGAAGGAAGGTGGATCAATGATCCGATATTATTGTAAAAAAATTGACAAAGTATTTTGGTACAATTCTGTAATTAATTCTTTTGGTTTTGTTCTATTTTACTATAAACCATTAGGTATCATTTGCATTTTAGAATTTCAAAAAATCTATGAATTGTTTTGTAAATTTGTCACTTGAACCATGAAAATATCAAATTACTGTCTGCTTTCTATGATATGCATTATAAATTATTCCCATGAAATCTTTTCAAGTATCCTTACTAATAATTTGAATCACTTTTTAACAGATCGCTGACCTCAACAGCCAGGTGAATGACCTCCGTGGTAAATTGTAAGTAAAACTGAAATAACCTTTCTAAAATTAAATTGTCAACATAGTAGCTAACTTTCAAGTTTTAATCAAATTTTTCCGAGATAAATTTGTAGTTTGTCTTGATCTATGATCTGTAATTATGTAAGAACTGAACATTTTTCTTAATGAGAAAGCTGATACTATTCAAATGAATTTTTAAGATACCATATTTCTTTAAATAATATTCGTAGGCTTCTCTGCCTAGGTGCAAGATAGTGATGAAGCTGTAAAATAATATAAGTCCCAGCTTTCTTAAAATAATAATGGACAATAAATCAGATATCATTTTAAATTTTGTAAATAGTCAAATAGAGTTGCCAACCTCTAAAAATTTTACCTCATAAGAGAGGCTTTTGTTCAATTTGGATGCAAATAAAGCTTTATTATTTCTCTGCCTATTCAACAAAAGAGCATCAGTCACTGTTTTTATCCGATCTGATACTGATTTTACTGATCTTATTAGTTACGATACTAATTTTATTTTATTTATTATAATGACCAATGAAAAATATTGATTTTAAAAACTTTAATTTTTCTTGTTCCAGTGTCAAGCCTACCCTGAAAAAAGTCTCGAAATATGAGAACAAATTCGCCAAGCTCCAGAAGAAAGCAGCTGAATTCAATTTCAGAAATCAGCTCAAAGTTGTCAAGAAGAAGGAATTCACCTTGGAAGAAGAAGACAAGGAGGTGAGTAATCACTTGAGTAGTTGGATTTCAAATTTATCTCAATTTTGTTGATCTGAAATCAATATAGAACTGAAAAATTTGGAGAAATTTATTTCTCTAACTTTTCATCATTTCCAGTTTTTCAAACGAAATTTTAACTTTTTCTTATTTAGTTGAACTGAAACGCTGTTTCAGTGAGTTTTGATATCGATAGTTTTTATCTGTTCACCAATCTAGGCAATTTTAGGCCACAATGAGTCCAAAAGAGCTCATATATTATAGTTATGCTGTATGTTATAGTTTATTGTTTATTCCATCAAGGATTCATGATATAGCTCTCCACTACATTCATTGATTTGTCTCGTATCGAAATTTTGATTAGCAACTATTAAAGAGTGATAGTTTGCAGACATGAAATGTTATTTCATGTACAGTAATTGATGATAACGTTATAAATACTATAAATAATTTGTATTGAATAAGAGTAAAGAAACATTCGAAGTTTCTTGAAGCAGATTTCGTATTGAATACTGAATTTTTCCTAAATATAATTTTTTTGTGAAATAGAATTTTATAATTTGATTGTAATCTCTAAGGTTCTCAAATATGTAAAGTTTTGTAAGTTATCCATAGGCTGATACTTCGAGGATTTTCTTCAACTATGTTTGGTATTCGGAGGATAATGTAAGGTATCAGTTAAAGTTTATGTAGAATTGAGTGCAATGCGCTTTGGAACCATTATTGCATTGGACGTTTTCCATGCAATTCATTTGCTATTTTTCAATACGAAACAATATAGATGAGTTTTTAAGAAAAAGAACTCGAAAATTGTTGTGTTCCTCCGTTATTTAAACCGCTCACAACACATTACACTCCACAAACCAGTAGTGTACTAATTGTTTTTCTTATACAATATTCAGCCATTTTATAATATAGTTCTATCTTTTTTATTTGGTATATCACTAACGTAGTTACAATCACAATATTTTTTGTGAACATTCTCCATACTCATGTTTTTTTAGTACATTCAATTCAAATTTTTCTCAACTTCCATTTCAAATACATAACATTTCAGAGTTTCAAAATCTGAAGAATTTTTTGTGTTTTTACTCTGATAATTATTAATATTTTACTGTCCTGTCTTTTCACAAGTCCTGTGTGGGATCTCATGTCTTGGATTGTTCTGTCTTGTCCTGTTTTTGATTTTTGGACACCAAAAATAACTTGTTTAAAAATATTTTTCTATCACTTTTATAATATTTAACTGTTTTCTTCTTCTGAATCAATGTGATAAAACATGCATACATCGAGAATCGTCATACAAAGCACAGAACAGATTCTTGTGTAAGTTATTTATTCAAAAATGTACTTGAAAAATAGTTCGATGAAATCTGAAGAAGATCTATGTATGGAGATGGGAATTATCATTTCAAAATTCCAAGTTTCGATAACAGTTATAATAACTACGTTCATTGTATTATTCAATAGTTGAGCAATAAATTTTGAAAAGTATATCTTCAATTTAAATTGCAGAACTCCCAGAAATCAAGTATACTAATAATTATTCTTCAATGAAATTTAAGTAGTTTTGTTCAGGATTCCAAACTAGAGTTATTTCCATAATTGAAACTTGAAGGATTAAATCTGTTTTTTATCCTGACAATTGAAATATCTAGTATGAGTTGTATTTGTAATTTTTTGAAATATAACAAGATCACTACTTGTATTAGAAAGGATAGTTTTGTAGAATCTGTTGTCTATGATGATTCTCAATAGTATCGAATAATATTTTAATAAATAATGTTGAACTGTCAATTTACAAGAGCGTGTCTTCTGACTCAATTGTTGTTCATTTCCCCAACAGCCGAAGAAATCGGAGAAAGCCGAATGGCAGAAGAAATGAACTCACATCACCTCTTCATAATACTCTCCCACACTTCTACAACCTTCATCAAATAACTATTACTCGAGTCAACTCAATGTTACTAACAAAATTACAAGAAAGAACTCTGATCATCAATATAGGCAGTGTGCTCAGCTCATATCTCAAACGTTTTGAAATAATTTGTAAAATCTGAATGAATATTTATTTAAAAACACACTCTTCTCAAATAATATTATTTATTGGATGTATCTGTTGGTATCTATTTTAAATTTGAATAAAAGAAGTTATTTTATTTTACAAACTGAAAAGATTTATAACTTTTAATGCTCCTTACAATATAATTTAGTAAATTGTTCGTGTGAAAAAGAACAGATCAATGATGTTTAACTTATTACAGAATTATTAGCATTCATCTTTCATAACATACTGCTAGAAATCGTATTCATGTAATTCATATGCATTACACAACAATTAAGAATCACAACGTTTTGGTTCATTAATCAATCAGAGGATCATTTAATTGATGACTTGATTTTAATCTTCACCGACTATAACAAATTCACTAATAGTTGTTAAATTTATTAACTAGATTCTAATTACATTGGATGAATTGAAAATACACTTTTCTCGTCACAACTGACTAGAAACAAATTCTAGTAACCCTTCTAAATATTTCTAGCATGATTAGTAAAAAATCAAATTGATGTTCATATTGTCATGAGCTTACCGTAGTCAATTTATGAATCCCTTTTTATATTGTGATTTCAATTGAGATATGAAGAGGGAAATTAGATTTTTTATAATCGTCCCGTGTAAGAGTTTTATGAATAGTTTTTGCCACCAAAGGTTGTAAAGTACATCATTTATCAACTACATTGTCACGACACTCAGACTCAATGGTAAATTACTTTGACACAGAGGTGAGAAATTTAAAACAGACGTTTTACACAAGCTTTGCTTCAAACTTTCTCCGTTTGTTTTCAGCTTTCTATGATTTTAAGAAAAAAAATCATTTTTCGTGCTTCATTGACATCATCATACTTCATCTTGTCATTTATTTGTTTCTTGCAGCTTAATTTTTAATTTTGTTCATAATAATTATTATAATCTTGATTGTTCTTCACCATCTTACCTCATTTTCCCCACTTGTGTTTGTACCCTGCTATCTGAGTGGTGTTTTCAATTATTTCTGGAAGGCTCTGATAAGTGTGATTATCGAACAATCTCGTTCATCCTCTGGTAAAAGTTTTCGTTCATAATAGATTATTTTTTAATTTCAGAAACAATTTATGATCTTTTATTTTACAATCACTTGCCTGAATAAATCGAAACGTCGAAATAGTAATACAGTGGAGCCTCGGTTTTAAGAACCCCGATTTAACACAGTATTAAGCTCCAATATGGCTTGAATCAATAACATCAATTTCATCTTTTATATAGCAATCTTCAATTAATATTTTCTAGATTTATAAAGAATGCTCTAATGAGTGAATTATTTCTCAATCTCTCATCGTCACTCAAACACTGCTTCTTTTAAGGCAGTTTTTCCTAAGAAGGATCTCAATCGCTTCATCCACGACTCCAAATCACAAGCTTGTATGAAGCCATGAATAATATTCAGTTACAATGAATCGCCTTTGAAATTATAAATTTTAATTTTTAATCATAAATCTTCTATCAAATTTCAATTCTAGAGTTTAATTTATTTTTAAATTTCTTGACACAGTCCAAGAACTGTTCGCTCTCAATAGGAATTAGGTGAACATTCTATCAGAGCCTTCAACAGCTCATTTCCAGCTCAGAAAATAATGTGGCAGACCAAACGTGTTTTGTTCCAAAGTTTTGTCGTCACCTGGACAGAACTTGTGTGTTTTTGTGTTTTCATTTCTTTTCAATCCGACTGAACCCTCTATCATCCCTCTCTCTCCAAATATTTTCTTCGTTTCTCCACCAAGCTTAAGTTTGACGATACAGCGATCCGGTATTCTTTTACAAATTTATTGATTGAACCGTTTTCCCCCAGAACAGCTTCGAGAAACAGCTTTGTACATAAAAACGCTGCTGTAGACTACATCATTCATCCTATTGTAATATATTTCCAACTATGTTGTTATATTCTTAGTCTCTTCATTAGTTGTCTATTTATAATTGTGAAAGTTTGAAATTTTGTATTATGTTAGAAAATACTGTCAAATTATGGGAGTAGGCCTGTATGTATATATTTTTTCGATATCATTGAAAATTTCAACTGAATTATAACTTAATTTCTATGTGAAGCTGAAACAATTTTGTACATATTAGATTTTAAAAATCTGGAAGCAGAATTATATATTCAATTATCCTTCTTCTGATAAATAAAGATATAAGTTTTTTCTTCATGCTTTCCTTTATGAATTCTAAGTGTTGGTTCAATACATACACAGGCCATTAATTTTCATATATAACCCAATTCATATTAGAAGTCTATAATCTATTCATTTGATAAGCAACTCGAAGCTTCAACTCAAATTATTCTTATTATCTAATGCTCCACCCTTCTTAATTTCATTAAAAGCATTCTATATCATCTAATGTTGTAAAATATCATGTATGATGTGCAGAAAATAATATTTTTCTTCTCTTTTACAGAAAAAGGGAATCGTCGATTGGTCAAAGAAGGACGAGAAGAAGGTAGAAGCATGAGGAACCAATACTACCCATCGAATTTGTTTATATCTTTTGAAAATTTTCTATGTTCCTGCCTGTTCAAATTCTTCTATTTTGATCACCTTTTAAAGAAAAAATGCATTTCCTTATCTCACTTGATGATTGATCAGTATTGTTGGAAAGGATTGATTCGTAGATCTTGCATTTTGTAATGAGAAATGTTCTTGGATAAATTACAGAGGAAACAGAATATAGTAAGTAGAAAAATAACTTATTCATGATCTGCAGAATGTCATCCTGTAGAGATTAGTGCACTCATTGTTACTTTTTTTACTTGCATATCCCCTACTTTAGTCATCCTATTTTCCTCTGAATGTCATTCGTAATGTGTAGATTAATTCTCCTGCATATGCAAATGATATTGATCATGCAAATACTGTACCTTTGAATGCATACCTGTAAATTTGATACCCAAGAGTTTCATATCTCGAATATATCCTCTTCCTATGATGTTTGTACAAGTATTATTACAATAACGTTTTTCTCCATCGTATATACTTTACTAAAGTCTTGATGTTCACCAACAATATTGTATTTATTATGAGAAAATGATTGTTGAAACGATTTATTAATATTGATGATGAGATTAATATAAAATGTTAATTCCAATGAGATATTTCTTTCAACCTTGTGTCGTTATGATTCTAAAAAACCTCATATTTATTTTTAAAAAACTATATACGGTAGATATATTTTAATTTGATATGAATATTCAACAGTAATATGTCTTAGTGGGTATTATGAGTGATTATCAAGACGGTAAAGGTGGGAGGCTGATAAAACGTTAATTCCTGCTTAGCATATTATATGTGTGATGTACCGAAGTTCGGATTCTACGTTAGTATACCGACCTGTAATAATTGATTGAGTTTCTATTCCCAAAAAGGGAATATCCAGAAAGCTGAAGCCATAAATTTCAAGAGCTTAATTATTACAAACTTCATTTTTGTAAACGATGTATTGTCATAGTTTGTGTTTTTGAAAAGTAGTGGAACCTGAGATTATTTTATTGTTTCCTCTTGGATAAGGTACATTATAAGGTCTCAATACTTGAGGTCTCAATTTTGTTATTCAGGATTTATTCTAGATTTTATAAAGTAACGAAACCTGAGATTATTTTATTATACTATATTATTTTATTATGAGATTTTTGAGATTATTTTATTCACTTTTGGATACATCAAGGTCTCAATACGTGAGGTCTCATCTTTTATTCTAGATTTGTTTTTTGTTTTTAAGAAAATCATAGAAGATGGATAGATAGTCTTTCATAATTTGTCTTTTTGTTTCAATATAGTATTATTCAATTGATAGATATTCCAAGTTCCAGTATTTTCCAGTGAGAACATTCATTTCCAGAATAACATTAAACTTTAATAGATTAGAAAATAATTAAGAATTTTTGTAAAGCGTTTGTGCTTGCATGCAGGGACTAAATTTATCATTGTATGCAGGCCATAAAATAAAAGTGGCTATTCTTCATGAAACATGGTCATTTATATTCAAAAATACCTATTTAGGAGGAAATGAGGGATGAAAGAGAAAGAATTTGATCTGTATTCGAAGGTTCTTGTTTCAAGAAAACCAATAGATTACAATTTGGATAGTTCAGAGTAGATTGTATATTATTGTAGGCCTACTGTATAACAGAAATACGTGGAAAGCCTTGAAGTATGTACATCGAAAAATATAATCAACTCCGGTACCTTTTGGTTTGGATTGGAATGATACCTTCATGAATCAGTTTGAAAGCCTGTAGAATTTTATAAACGATTTGAATAACAACCTCTGCATTTTGAATATTGATTATTGAATTTTTTATCATTCTGTATAGTAGCATCAAATATTCAGTTATTCGTCAGCAAAAAAGACGGAAGTTGATCGACAATTGTGAGGTAAGTTGCTACCTTCAGTTCTAAATAATTCAATACCGTATCATTGTATTATTGGAAAGTTTGCCAGCAACCTGCTCGTTTGACTTGGTCTAGACTGTAGATACAATAAGAATATTTTAAGTAAATTCTAATCAACATGAACAATGAATATTGCCTTCAGTAAAGAATAAATTTCGTAACTTCCATTATGAAATTACCCAACGCAGTACGGTAGCCTATACGTTGAACTTTATCAAATAATGTTGAGCGATTGAAAACTTTCTAAAGGCCTTAAACACTTATTTTGAGTAGGCCTACAGATCAAAAATAAAATTTGAAGATGTTTCAAATTTGAAAGAAAAGGCTTAGACTTGAATATCAGCCTCAATGGAAGAATTTTGAGCATTCAAGATGAAAAGTTCTGAGATTATCTTTTATTTATTACTGAAATAGCCTACTTTATTCATGAACTCATAGGCTATACGTTTGTACTTCATTATGCTGAGGCTGAGCCTTTTGATGAGCATACAGTATTTAGAACAGATATAATATTTTTAGAATTCATCTAATTTGAACATAAAGCAAGCTGAATTTTGTTTGAGCAAATTATTGACGTCATTTTTGCAAATTGACTTCATTTTTGGAATGTGTTCATTAATTCCTAGACTACTATTCTCATTCATCTATGATGCTTGACAAATCGATAATGGTTTTTACGGCAAGAGGAAGTTGAAAAGTTTCAACTTTACTATAGAAGGTGAAAAATGAAAAAGTAGAAAACGTTTCTTGAAAAGTCTCCTGCGATAATCATAGTTGACACATTAGGAATAGACTTTACTTTTACTCATTTTTCCTACAACTTTTACTTCTACTAAACAATTAGATACTGCTTCCTGTTAACCAAGATTTTTCTCTAAATCTGTTGTTTCTCTCACAATCATTGTCATTATTCGTGTATTATGAAATGAGTAGAAATTTTTCTTTTCAAAAAACACAATACAAAAATATTAAGAAATCATGAAAATACATACAGTACTAATGTTTGTTACTTTGAAACAGTAGCCTATACCTTGAAAATATATTATTATTATAGGATGACTAATAGCTACCTATTATTACAGAATAGGATGATTAAAACCTGAAAACGGGTATTTTGTAGGACGGAGGAGATGGAACACCGGCAGAAGCGACAGAAGGACAGCCGGATGAAGGGGACTTGCTGGATGACGGTGACCTGGGAGAGGTGGAGGGCTTGCCGGTGCTCGACGGAGAGCATGTCGAGGGAGAAGGCGAAGCGCCACCCGAGGAGCCTGTTGAGGAAGTGGTGCCAGAAGAGCCGCCTCCACCACCACACACCGAAGAAGGTTAGCAACATATTGGTTGATTCCAATAACATATTGTAGATTATTCAATTAAGTTATTCATACAGGGGAAAACACTTATTGAAACCTTGAATGGTTTGTTAACATATAATATTGATATTTCTGTATGATCATTGTTGGTAAAATAATAGTTTTATATAAATTGATAGTTGATAAAATGAGTATTTTGTTGATGTGATACGATCATTCTATACTGGATATCTATATTGGCAAAAATTATTACGGTTTCTTAGTATAAAACGTTCCGGGTTCTCCTTCTCACGGTTTGTTAAAAGTTACGGTTTCTTATCGATCTTGACAAAAAATACACTAAAAAAACTCAACTAAGTTGTCCATAACATGAGAAATCCTTCAGTCTAGTCTATATTTTCTTTTTAGGCATTATGAAATTGTTTATGAAAAAACTCGTTTATTTTGTTTGAGACAGTCTCAAACAAAATATTCCGTTAAAAATATGTGTGTTACAATTTTGTGTTAATAAAATGGCATTCTAGAAAAGTGAGAATAATCTGAAGTAATATATAGAACCAACATAGTATGAGGTAGATATAGAACAATATTATAATCAGGTAGGCTATACTATATTATATCCGAATAATATTTTTCCAAAACACAATGAGTGTAGAAATAGATGAAATCCATGAATAATTCTTGAGCAAAAGAAAAACAAATCGGGAAATATGATCAATTCATACAATATTCTTTCAAAATGCTGGTACCTACCTACATATAGGCTATCATATCTTAAACCTTATCAATTATTATTACTTGCATCTGGAAATCACAAAACTCTTGGAACTCTGGAGATAGATTTTCAGGGTATTTCTATCTCACAATAAATAATTTTCCAATCTACTTTATCAAAGTATTTTGCAATCGGAACCTACATAAATCTGTAGGTACATTCATCTGGCCATCACGGCATCATCACAGCAAAAAATCACTGTTTTGATCATGGGAGTAACCATTTTATAATATTCTCGTGGCTGCTTTATAAATGAATCCTATAATGCTTTATAAATAAGTATAATGTTTCAAGTTATTTAATGTTAGTATTAACTTGTTATCAGTTACGTATACGAATGACAAATCAACGTATAATATTATAAGTTATTTATGTAAGAATGTCCATTGATTCCATTACAAAAAAATCATTGTTTTGAAATAATCTCAATATCTTAAATTTTTTACAGACTTGTGGCTGTACATTAAGGATACAGTTATATCAGATAACATCTTGACTGTTGAACAACTGATGGAAAAACTGGTAGAGGCTGTTTCAAAGGTTCCCACGTCATATCTAGAACCAGTTGTTGAAGCTTCCATCAAGAGATCACAGAGCTTGGATCTTGGAACTCTGAGTGAGTACTATTGACTGCAATTTACTTAAGGTTTCATTTTCCTAAACTCACCATATGAAATTGAATCAATAAATTGTTGTTATAGATGGAGAAAATTTACTTCTTTGTACTTAACAAATTATTGAAGGGTGGCGTTGGTAAATTTCCCCAATATGCCTAATTAGGCGTTACCATGTCTATGTGTAATGTAGTGAAATATAGAGCCATTCAACTCACTACATTAGTTGTGAAAAATGACAAGAAAAAAGAATGTCTTGAAAGGATCAAACAATTAGCAGGGATTGAATCACAAACAATATAATTGAAAATTATAGGAAGGTACCTTACAATTTACAAGGTGATTACATATGTACAGTAGGCTTCCTTGAGAGACTGTTTATGCAGAAACAGGTACTTGAATGATTGAAAGAACATCGTAGAAGCCTCTATATTTAAAGACTTCAGCCGCCTTGTAGATCAGAAGTTTTTTAAGACTATTCTACTGAAAATATTACACTTACATTGAACTTGATCAATGAAATCTAGTACTTTGTGTGGTGTCTAACCACTGCTGTTTTCCATTTTATTATGTATCTATATTATTTGTATTTTTTGAAAATTGTCAATAAATGAAAAGATAACTTACATTTTACAGTACATCTTACAATACAGTATTCCTATGAATATGATGAACTCAATACAGCAAAAACTGAACCAAAAGTTTGCTTACCATTACAGCATTTAAATGTCATTATTTTGACTTGAACATATTTTTTCCTGGGTACAGTAAAGGAATGTCTCCTATTCATTTCAAATGCAGCCAAAGTTCAACTGATATCTTACAGATGTTACTGATCAACTTTTTAGCTGGAGATCAACCAAAGCCAGAAGGAGCTGAGGGAGAAGCACCTCCAGCTGATGGATCAGCACCCCTCGCTGATGGAGCCGCACCTCCTGCTGATGGATCAGCACCACCTGCCGACGGAACAGCACCCCCAGCTGATGGAGCGGCCCCTCCAGCTGATGGAGCCGCACCACCAGCTGATGGAGCGGCACCCCCAGCTGATGGAGTGGCACCTCCAGCCGATGGAGCAGCACCACCAGCTGATGGAGCGGCACCCCCAGCTGATGGAGTTACACCTCCAGCTGACGGAGCGGCACCTCCAGCTGATGGAACAGCCCCACCAGCTGATGGAACAGCTCCTCCAGCTGATGGAGAAGCACCACCTCCAGAAGGAGCAGCACCGGCAGCTGGTAAATAAACTTCATCAATAATATTATTAGAGTATTGTAGATTGAAATGGTATAATATTTTTATTAGGTACATAATATAACTTTTTGTCAAATTGCATCCAATAAAATAACCTTGAGTTGAACAACTGACTTATTAGTAAGTCACCCACTTACTAAACATCCCTGACATGGTTTGCTTAGTTATATGGTTTGCTATAATGTAGGAGTGTGATAAGCAACTATAGGCCTAAGTAAAAGATAGTTATTAATACAAGCTTATTTTTTTATTGGATGAAAGGTTTGATCGGCCACTTACAACTTTAAAAATGAATGGTAGACTCAATTCATAAATAAAAATAAATCTGCGTTTTCCATTAGCATCAACGTGTGTCTATTTCTTTAGAATGTTTCACTGATCGATAACGTATTCAAAGTTTCCCAAAAAATTATTCCTCTACAATATTTCTCATATGGAGGAATCCGCGAGAAATAAAGTATCTCCAAAATATCAAAAAATTAATACTAGCACTATTGTTATCATTGGAAATTGAAATGAAGTCAAATTATTGACTGTACGCAAAGTATAAGAACAATCAAGTCTTGAATTATTTCGTGATTTAATACACAACAAACTGATATAGTACAACCCGTTTCTCTCTCCCAAATCACATATACAGTATTACACATCACATTCACGTTTTTTACTTGATGTGACCATATATAACTTAGGCTATAATAGTATTAAATGTAAATTGTCTTTTTTAATTGTATTGTGTAATTGATCTTTTGTTTTTAATGGAAGTTTGAAGCATTTAAAGCCTATAATTTCCAACAGCTCTTGTAGCTTTTCTAATAAAAAGTAATATAAAAAATGAAAACTATCGTTCGGTAACAGAGTGAAAACCCTCATATCAAAGGAAATTATTTTTCTGAAAAACCTTATTATTACTAAGGAGATTTTAGTTTGAAGGAATTCGATTATAAATTTCTATGATTAATTTTCAGACGCAGCAGCACCAACAGAAGCCCCACCAACGGAAGCACCGCCAACAGAAGCTGCCCCAGCTGAACGTAAGCATAATATTCTTCTTCTGCTTCTTCTTTTTCTCTTCTTTTTCTTCTTTCCCCCAAAATTTTATAGCTACAACTTTGTTTTGTTGAATTCCTTACTTTAATTTAGTACCCACCGTATTGATAAAACTCATTCTTCATCGAATGCCATGAACTGTGAGAGGAATTTATTATCATTATACAACTCGGATTGAGCATAGGAGGCCATAGATTAGGGGTCCTTTTAGTCTCATCTCAGAATTTGGATCATTCAATACTAATTGTCTGAATGCACTACTTTTGGAATTATTCAGTCCTATAGAATAACAATCATGAATAATATTATTTGTTGGGATAAAACTTTGAAAAGAAGGGTCATCCCAACAATAATTATTTGTGAATACTGATTGCTTTGATAAAATTCAACTTTCAAGAAGATTTTCACCGTAATTTTAAAATCATTTTTTACTAGCCTACACATTTCAAAAACTTTCAACAAAATTCAACCTCTTCATTAATTCTGACAGTATTTATAACATTGTATTTTCCCCTCATTTTTGTTTCAGCAACACCAGCGTAAACACCCATCTGGATATCAACTTTACAACAATATGAACATCCATTATTTCTGGAACGTTTTCAACTTCTTTCCAATTGTTGGAAATTATGCATTAAAATCGTTAACTTAATTTATTTATGAATTCATAAGTTGATGGTTCTAGATGTGTAAATACTTTTTATCAGCTAGACTAATTCAAACGAAATCAACTGAAAATTGTAAATAAGTCTGGAGAATATACAGTTTTGATAAAAGAAGGTTATTGCGATATTTATTCCAATATTCCCTATTTTCATAATGATGAAATCAGTAGCATGCCAAGCCAAGTGATACTTGCGCTTCATAGATATACTGGCCGCTATAATAGATGGTATTCATGAATAAGTTGCTAGTTTCCTTCAGTTTATTTTAGGCGCCTGTGTTAGGGAAATACATGGAATAATTTATTTCGAATAGAAATTATAAAGATTTTAAACTTCAATCCAACACAAACTA
This sequence comes from Laodelphax striatellus, assembly GCA_017141395.1. Lineage (NCBI taxonomy): Eukaryota > Metazoa > Arthropoda > Insecta > Hemiptera > Delphacidae > Laodelphax > Laodelphax striatellus. The sequence continues at coordinate 9,649,808 of CM029531.1, read as the reverse complement.
ATTTTGGATTACGGTACATAATAAAATATTTTAATGGTTTCTCATCATTTACGATTTATTAAATGTTTGCAGAAATTGCATGAACTGGATTAAATTCTCAACTATTCCGGCAGATAGTTAGGCACTACCACAAACTAGAGAAAGCGTAACTCCCGTTAGCTGCCTGGTTTGTAGCACTACTCACACGTGGGTATTCAAATCGCGGATACTCAGCAGCAACTTTAATAACAAACAAGTGTTTCCAGACGCTCAGAGGAGACGGTTTCCGAAAGTCAAAACAGATTATTGTTCTCCAAGTCGTTGAGTATCCGCGATTTGAGTATCCAAGTGTGCCTTCAGCATCAAGAGACAGAAATATACGTAATGGGAGGATAAATAGAATGAAATTCAACTGCCACAACAAATAATTTAATTCCAAGCGAACAGTAGTAGAATAAATGCATACAAGTTCTCTCATAACTGGAAATGCAACGAGACAGGTACATATAACACAGTTTTCCAACTGCCTAATGACAACAGCAATAGAAAGAACTTCAATTTTCGAATTGTCTAATATTAATCTTCCAAGTGAAGGGTCAAAAGTAAAGACAATATCAAATATAATTTTCCTTATATTTTGAAACAAAGCTTGTTTCAATAGTTTGAATACATACATTTCAATTTAATTGAAAATAGTTTGATACATACAGTATAGGAGAGCCTTAAATATTACAAAAAAAATAACAATATTACAATGCGTGACTATTAATAATATATATAACTACAAGAATCAAGACCAAACTAGACAAACTAACAAAACTGTGCAAATAAACTTCTCTTGAAAAAGCTTGCATTTGTAATTATTATCTAGAAATCCGAATTTAAAGAAATAAAATCGGAGTTAAATAAGTGAAATTGCATTCACTTACATAATATGACTAGCTTTGTGATAACTTGATTCAATAATTTGAAGAGCAGTAAAATTAAGAAAGAAACTATTAATATTGTAGCATAAGATTCATTCCTCATTTATCTTGTGGGGTCATACATTAAGTATTACATACACTTTATTTGTAACAACTTTCTATGGTATTCTCGAATTATTCAATTGCACTATTTATGTGCATGTGCTACATACTACATGCACACATTCCACATACACCGATGTTCCACATCGGTTTTATGTTTTATCGTTATGAATACAGTAGTTTGAACGTTATTTGTAAACTATTATTGTAAAGTAGTATTCAATTTAAAAATACAAGATAGTATTTATATTCATCTTAGTTCTTTAAATAAAGAACTTGAACATTATAATACAATTCAGTATTGACGTATCGACCGCGTTATTTAAATGGAGCGAAGACTTTCAAAATTGATGGAATGTCGTATCGTGATCCGAAAGATAAAATCAGTCTCAAATATTTCAATGACAACCAGTGGATATTTTATTTTTCTACACAGCAGAAATTAAAATTTTTATTAAAAAATATGGGAACATATTTTATACTGTTACCTTTTTAACAGTATAATAAAGCGTGATAAATTTTGATTTTGTATCACTGACAGTATTTGAGCAAATAACTTCATGCATTTTTAAAACGAACAAATTAAAATTTATATAAAAATAGAGAATTCGGAAAGCACATTTCGGAATTAGGCTACAGTATTTACAATGAAAAATATGAAGAAAAGTTTAGATTAGAAATTTACACAATTATTAAATTACCAATACTTCATCAAGTTAGGCCAATGAGCCAAAAAATGTTTCAGTTTATTTCTGATTTTCTTTTTCTTTGAAATACATTTTTCATTATCTAATCTCTACAATAAAGTATAGAGATTATTTGGGCTCGATAATTCATGAGAAAGAATAAATTAGATGGTGCCTCACATCATTGTAACGATGATAAAAAGGATAATATTGATTCGAACATAGAAATTCACTAAAATTTATGATTAAGTGATTCACAAAAGATCTAGAACGATGGACGACACATACAAAGCACACAATAAATATATTCTTGGAAGCTTGAAACAAAAAACATGCCCTCAACAATAGCTATTTATCAGGGCATTTTTACAGTTTAGTAAAGGCAATGAATACAGAAGTACTTCTGTATTCATTGGTAAAGGTTAGTCGTGAAACTCATGAAGCTATTGAAATTTAATTTATCTACTGCCAGATGGAGGCAAATCCATTACTTATGTATGAATATAGGCCATTGATTTAATGTAGTTCAAGTAAGTTATTATGCCCACAGAAGAAGCTCTAGAAGCGCCTTTTCTGATGAGTTTGGTTATTCCTTGGTGAAAATTCTGAGAAATATAATTGATTTATGATATTTATTCAGTACATGCATCAATGAAACCCCTTTTCTAAAATTATTGTGCAGCCAAGCAGCAGTAGTGTAGTAGATTCATTTCAACTATAATATGAATTCAGAATTAAACTACGCGATTATTGTGAGTTAATAATACTGATCTGGAGAATACTGTGGAAAGCACTCAATAATACCAATAAGGTTGTGCTGTAAAATATTTAGTCATATCAATATTTAGAAACTATTATATCATTTTATTATTATTTTTTCAAAGAATCCAATTATTGTGAATGATTATTTTCCGATATTATAAAAAGTTATTGTGAAGCATACAATAATTGTTAATGACTAAGTAATTGAAGAATTATTTTTGACAATAAAGTAAGTATTGAGACCCTGGACTAATTTTTGGACAACACAGCTATGGTGGTCGATTTGGAATGGCTGAATATAGCATTATTTAATTTAAAGCTGAGTATTATGAATTATATTAAACAATGAAACACTACAATATAATTATTGTAAGAAATACTAGAGCAAAAACAAGAAACTACATTAGGAAAACGTGCAAAAAGTACATTTCATGTACAATGCCGTACTTTACTGAAGAAGAACAATAATTTTCTAATCAAGTTATTTAACAGAGTAATTTGACATGCATATTTAAGTATAGTATAACAATATATCATTATTGAACAATACAAGATAAATTTTTCCGCGAACGAGTGAAGATTTGTTTCATTCTAATCGAAGATGAATACTTCATCAATTCGAACAAGATTATTCACGGAGAATAATAAATGGAGCAGCACTTACGTTGCTTGGAATGCATGAACATGGAGTAAATACGTACAGTGAAATTTGAATACAGAATTGACATTTCTTAACAACTAGTGAGTAGCACTTGAACATACTCTGGTGACCATGGATAACAAACTTGGTAAAAGTAGAGTTTTTCAATGTGATCCGTTTCACTTTCTCCTGTTTTCCAACGTCGGAGTTGGAAGAAAGTTTTAAACTCCCGAATTACTCACTTCTTCTAATAAAGACTTGTCTTCTTCATGATTCGTAGAAACTCATCCTGATTTATCTCACCATCGCCATCTCGATCAGCCTCATCTATCATTTCCTGCATTATCATTGATATTGTGATTGAAAATGTCATGAGTTTGAAAATTGAGAGAATCTTGCTGGAAAAGAATATTAAAACCAGCAAACCATTTTATTTTAATATCAGGATGAAAACTACCTATTTTCAAAGCTTACTCTGAATTATTTCTAGTGATAAAAACTAGTTTGGAAGCAATGACGAAATACAGTAGTCATACAAGTTTAAAGTGATGCGGATATTAATTGATAGCAAAATAATTATGAAGTGAAAGCATTTTGATTGCATTATTTATCATTTTTCATTTATATTGTGATTGAAAATGTCATAATGAGTTTGAAAGTTGAGAAAATCTTGCTGGAAAAGAATATTAAAACCAGCAAACCATTTTATTTTAATATCAGGATGAAAACTTCCTATTTTCAAAGCTTACTCTAAATTATTTCTAGTGATAAAAACTAGTTTGGAAGCAATGACGAAATACAGTAGAGTCATACAAGTTGAAAGTAATGAGGAAATTAATTGATAGCAAAAAATTGACAGTATATAGGATGACTCAAATTATAGGGTATCTTGAGATGAAAAAGGGATGCAAATGGAAAAAAGCAAGAAATTATACTGTTTGCACTTTTTTAATAATGCTAGGTAAGCATTACCTGTAATTCTTCATCTGTCAAAGTTTCTCCCAATTCTCTGGCAACTCTTTTCAAATTTTTAAACGATATTGTTCCAGTATCATCATCGTCAAAAAGCCGGAAAGCTTTCATTATTTCTTCCTTGGAATCTTTTTCAGCCATTTTCTGAGAGATAATTTTGAGGAACTCCTCGTAAGCGAGCATACCTAAAACAGTAGAGAGAAATATTATTGATCTGAGAATCTTAGTATGCAAAGAAAATGCAATCATCCCACTTTCATCAGCTAACTGTGCTTTCAAGGTAACACTGTGAAATGCAGCTATTGTAACTGGATTTCGAATGGGGAAAGCATAGAGCTAGTGTATAATGTTTTTGTTTGAATTAATATCTTATATTTAGAAAGTACAATATCTAAAATCCATAATTGATATTGGATATCCAATATCAATATCCATTTAGATGGGATAAAGGCAAAGTCAAAGAAGAAGAAGAAAGTACAATATCTAGCCTACTGGAGCAATCGTCTTTAAAAATCAGACTATGGAGGAATTTACATAGTAGAAAAATTGACCATTATTAATTAGGGAGGGGGGAGGACAGTTGATGATTGACAGCACTTTTTTAATTAATTGATATAGACACATTTGATCATTTACATTGCACTAGACATTCATAAATGGAAACAAATATAAAATTAAACGTATCAAATATAAATGGGATAAATGAAATATTAAATAAGATAAGATTGAAAACTGCTTCTCGGATGAGACACTCTGGATGAACATAGAAAAGTTTGAAAAGGAGTTCTATAAATATTGGATTTTTGCAGATCAATCAACCTATAAATGAGGTTGTGATTGATATATGAGATTATCAATTATGGTTTTCCTATATTTGAAAGAGTGAAACATGAGTTCAGCCATTTACATATTATAATTCCATAAGTGGAACAATACTTCTTTCTGCATGACATCATACCTGATTCTTCTTTGTTAATTTCTGACAGCATTTTCTTAACTTCTTCTTTTTTCGGTTCAAATCCAAGAGCACGCATTGCAACCTGAAATTTAATCGATAATGGAATTGACTTCACTTAATACTGTACAAAAAATTCTAACAGCTACTTTTATCAACAAAGAACGATGAATATTAAGAAAATAAGTTCAAGAATAAAGAATTTTTTTATTTTCATAAACAGTAAACTGTATGGACAAAAGTCAATATTACAATAGAAACTCATAATAATGTAACCTATTAATATAAAAATATAAGCTTTGAAAAGCTTCAGCTAAGTCTTTGAAAATGTTGAAATGAATGTGAACTGATGAGCAATTAGGCCTACAGTTCTGTGAAAAAGTGAAATGGCATACTGGCGTGACAACCTTGTGTCGGCTGAAGTTCAATGATTATATCAAGCCGCGTACCTGATAATTGAGTCACTCGATTTTGAAAATATTTCTTTTTTTAAATCAAGACCGTTGATTTTGAAAAATCTTCAAGAGAAAATTACATATTCATGAGCAATTTTAAAATAGAAAAAATTTCACAACAGTTTCATTTGAAATAGAGAATTCAATCAAGATACAGTACAGTCTTGTCACGTCTCAATAATTTACCTTCAATTCCTTGGTTTCAATCTTTCCTGTCCCAGATTTATCAAATAGATTGAAAGCATCTTTAATATCACCTTTCTGCTCTTCAGTCAATTCGAATTTGGGTCCTGCCTTCTTACTTCTCACTCCAGGTCCTGCACTCTGAGACGACTTTTTAAAAGAGGAAGCCTGAAAATTTAACAACAAATTGGCTGGTTATTTACCCTCATTTATAGAGATCTCTTACGCTTAGTTTGAATAGTAAGTACTTTTTCGCACAATATTACATTCAAAATTATCTCTCATCCTCAAAATAAGTAACTAATACAGAACTATATTTTTATGTATAGTCTATATGAGAATCTCCTATTATGCTAAATTATAGAAGTGAAAAACGTTGAAATTAGATTTTGTATTGGTAAGTTATATTTTTAATAACTAGTATCTCCTCTTTAAAAAATCTCTTCATCAGAATAACATAGGCTAATAAATCGATTGCAACCGGAAATTTGGCTTTAGCTGATTGGGCCAATAACGCAAAAATTACACCTTTTTGTAAAACTGTTGGTTGCTTTTTTTGGTTCTCAATATGTAGATGTCATATTAAACTTGCGGTTCATTAATGTCAATTTTTCGTTGTAGGGACTGATGAATGAATGCGGCCTGGTTGAAATTCACTAATAGTAAGCTCAACTTGAAACACCTTATGCTAATCCAAAAAATATAGATATAGCCTATCTGTAGCGAATCAAACAAACAATATAACTATCCATGGCAAACTAAATTCTCATAACTAATAATTTAAAATGGAATTGAACAGAATCTCAACTTGGTAAAGAAACAGTATGAAAATAAGTAGGTAAAGTAGGCCTACTCAGTATGTACAATTTTACAATATTACATTTGAAGGATATTGGCTCATTAGACAATTTCACAATGAATTCGGATAAGATTTACTCACCATTTTGAGCTGTAGACGATTATAATATTTCTGAGACTAAGGAATTTATAAGCTTTCACTGAGATACAAATACTATAAACAAAACCGAGTACCGAAATGGAAAACCATCAAAATTTCAACTCCTCTCTATTTTCTTTATTATATTACTATTTTTAAGACTTTCTAATGCAATAATAAAAACAATATTTATGATTCACCCTAGCACCAGCGTTTCCAAGGCAACCGAAAATCTAAATCCCCATTAGTTTTTTGAATCATGAACGTATAACATCAAAACAACACGAACGGGACGGGTTTGACGGATCATAACCTAAAAATAATTTTCATAATCCATTTTGGCTGCAGCCCGCAGCAACAGCTGATATGCAGCCGAAGTCCAAATCGGCAAGGCCAAGACATATTAAATCGAGGAAGTTTTTTGTCTAATTTTAAGTGAGTTCGTTCATGAATTTTATTTATATCTACAGAAAAATATGCTGAACAATACAGTATTAATGAATTCTACCCACTATATCGATAACCTTTAATAATTCCGGCATTTGTTTATTTCTGGAGTTGACCAAGTGATTTCCGGTTGATGAGTCAACCATTTCAAATTCATTCACTTCACAACTTCATTATCATTATTAATTTCTTATTATTTATTAATTCAATGTGTATTTTTTGACTAAATGCTTGTTGTAATATTAATATATGAATGATAGATGACAATTTTAGTAGAGTAGACATAGTAGAATAGTTGCAGGACTAACTGACGCGATAACACCAGTTCTGTAACTTATTACAGGCATACACTTTTTCAACTCTAGTTTTGAATCCTGAAATTTTCAAGAAAATAATGTGATAATTATGGAAAACCAAGCTTCTTTTGCAAAACTACATAGTACTACATGATATGAGCCTAAAAATGTAAGCTACTTTCTCCCAAAGGAAAATTCTCTGCTAATAGAAGCCTAAAATTAGGATTTTAATAATACGGTAATCCTAAAATTCTCTCATTATAAATTATTAATATTTGTATGTATTTCAAGTAGAAATAAAAAAGTGGAGTCAACATAGACATGTTTAATATGCTGCAAGAAATATTTGGTTTGTATTTCATCTTTTTATTCTTGTTGCAGTTTCTGCTAGAATATTTGAAAATAGTCTGTTATCAATTCTCGAATCACTGAGGAAAACGTTTGAGAAAAACCATTCAACAAACAATGGAAGGTGGAGTAAAATTTGCTTTAAGGTACAGTAGTGCTTTCATTTTTTGCCGGTTGAAAGATTAATTTTTCAACTCTTCATTTTTTTCAAAGAGCTTCGTCATCATCTGCCAACTATTATTAATTTTGAATCAACTAGAGTCTACAATATTCACTTATCAAAAGGAATAAAATGATAACGGAGAAGTAATGTTAAAGTCTATGAAAAGTTATCATTGGTAATATAGATGCAATATACAGTACCGTATTTACTTGATCAATATAATACTTATTTCACTTATCATCAATATTGAACTGAAGGCAAAATTTCAATCACAAGTTTAATCACAACGCAAATCAATATTGATACATTTTATTACTTCTAGAATCTTTACAGTGCAAAATATAATTTTCAATCTCACTTATTAATAAATAGAGTATAAAAATCCATTCTCATCATTGACCAATCATTATTTGTATAATTAATTAATGTTCGATTTCCTATTTCAGATCAACACTCATAGAAAAAATAGAAAATTGTACTCTGGATATCATGGACAAAATAATAAAGAATGAGTCCCCGGCAATAAGTGTGAGGAACTCGAAAGATTGGAAGAATTGTGATTTTAAAGAATGGTAAGTACAGGGCCGCTCCGAGGGCTCTGATAGACTAGCGCTCACTTGGAGATAAAATATGAAAAAATATATGGTGTTGAGCCTAAATAATCATGGAACCTGAAAAAGTTGACAAATCATAAACGGTTTTAGAGAAAATTGATATAACGAATGATCTATCTATAAGCTTTGTAACCAGACAGAGAAATACGAAGTACGCGAGTTATAGTACTGTATAATGAAATAACTTTAATAGAATGAACTAAAAGAAGAGTGACTCACAAGTTATTTTGAATCGCCCTATGGCAAATATATTTAGCATACAGATACTCATTATATATTAGAAGTAAATCTTCATATAGTTAAGTAGTGTATATATTTTTAAATTATCTATATATTTTCATTCAGTTCTGTTTCACCTCGTGCAGGTTGACTCTCAAAATTGATGCAACCGAAACCAGAACCAGTTTCTTGAACAGCAAGGAGAGATTTACTCGAGTTTTGCATATGCTGAACAAATTGTATCAATTATTAATATCCAATAGCCAATGCTCTTTGAGGTGAGTGAACTATAAGTTTTCAACTTGTACGCGACCAACACATTAGTATTTATATTGTATCTCGTCTCATTATAATTTTGATTGTGTGCTTCTTCATAAAAAGGCTAGTATAACAAAATTATTTTCAGTGACATTGCGATAGGCCTATTTGTATAAGTGCTCGGAGCATTAATTATCTTTAACAAATAATAGTAGGTACCATATATAGTAAAATACAACAAAAATAATTCTATTATAATATTATTAATATATGGTGTACTATAGCTAGGCCTAGCCCTGTGTTTAATTTCTAGCGCATATTTTTTACTCTCCTTCCAGTTTATTATTTATTGTATTCACAAAAATGAGACGGCTCCACTCGAATGATAAAAAATAGGAATAGCCTTCAAATAAACCATCTTTATTCACTTTTCACTACAGAGACTGTACAATCAGTCTGATACAGTCTCTGCTGTGTGCACGTATATTTTAATGGTAAGCCTTCATTGCTGTAACCTGTAAATAGAACAGTTCAATTTCAGACAACTTTATTACGACGACGTGGAACTTTATGAAAATCAACGTCAAACTGATGATATTCTAAACTTCATATGCAAGAAGCTAGATTGTATGCCTACCGATTTGGGGGTGTTTCCTAATTCTAAAGGGCTTCTCGCCGGTTCATTGAAATTCAAAATCAAACATGATCAGCATATTGATTGCTCTAAAAGTGGAGGTGAGTAGCCTGAAAATATATTTAAGAAATATAATTACATTATATTACTTTCACACTTTACAGCACCATAATAGATAATTATTATTTTTATAATAGGGAAATTTGTTCCCCACAATTCTCTATAGAGAATCAAATCAGATAAAAATTTTCCATTATATAGTTATTACAGTATATCTAGCAGTTATTACCTAGCAGAAAATAAATTGATGTAGTTTTTTCACATGGAGACTCCAAATTCAATAAATAGGCTACACCAAATGAATTTGGGCTCTAAAATCACACACGTCAATACTTTCACATAAAAACTTAATTTTGAAATAAAATATATAACCATCTTTTGAATAATATTTTCAAGTTTTCAAATTGTTTAAAATATATAAACAAAATTTGAATAATATTTTCAAGTTTTCAAGTTATTTTTGCCAAAAAGATTTTGTTTCGACTTATGTATGAGCATTATCAGTGGAGGAAGACTATTTCTACTTTTGCAGGAACTAAAATACCTGATGATATTGGAAGTATAAGCCATATTGAATCCAGAGCGAGATTTATCCTGGTAGTTGAGAAAGAAACAGCGTTTCGAAAACTGCTGGATGAAGATATATTCAATAAGCTGGGGCCTTGCATACTGATCACTGTAAGAATTCATTTGTCAACTTTTTATAATCTTAAGGTATAGTAAAATTGAGTAAAGGTCAAAGTAGTAAGCTGCAGTAAAAAATTGAAAGCGAGATGTTCTGTGTAGTATATTGTGCCAATTAAGCATTTCTGAAGGATGATTTTATCAATCAATAATATCTGAAAAATCACTCATGCTTCGGAAATTACGGTACTCAGTTTCTAATTGTGTTAATAAATTGATTATACTTTGTTGGAAACTCATATGGGAAGATTTCACTGTATTTAGAAGCTTCATCGATATTTAGAATCGACAACCTGTATTAGGCCTACTTTATATAGAGGGAAATCAGTGGAGTTTTTCAATTTTCTGCTCTTTTGAGACATGAAAGATGAAAACAGTTTAGTATACAAGATGGTTTCTATTTCTAATAAATTTTCTATTGAAGTTGCATGAACAGATCTTATGAAAAAAATTACTTTTAGATTAAAAAATTATGGATTTTGCAGTGATGAAAATAGTCAATTTGATAAGTCTCGCAGGATATTTGATAAGGTCCACATAAACCAATAACCAATTTATTTTTCACAATATTTTTTGTCCACAGGGGAGGGGCTTCCCAGATTTGAATACTAGACATATGCTGAAGATGTTATGGGTGAAACTGGAGATCCCCGTTCTGGCTCTTGTTGATTGTGATCCTCATGGAATAGAGATTATGCTTGTTTACAGATTTGGCTCATTGGTGAGTAACTCATTTAATTCTAATGCAAAATATCAATAAATGAATGTTTATTGTATTTAACACAATAAGAGGATAACTAAAAACATGTTACCTCTTCCGTGCTGATTGCTGACGTTCAAAGCATGACTATCTTATTATCTAACACTAATAAGCCGACTATATTAAATAAAAAAGTACGTACTTACTACAATGTAGTTGTAAACTACTTGTTATCTAGCAGGCAGCTTACGAGGCCCTCTAACCAACTGAAGAACTGAGTAAGAATTACTGCTGTTGTACTACAACTATAGATAATGATTTTTTTATTATTATAATTATTAAACATTTTCTCATCTATAAATTACTATATAGTAGGCTACCATTGTCACATCATATCGTACTGTAATGTGTAACATTAATTTTCAACTTTGATTCGTTTGTTTATTTCTTCAATAGAGTCAATCCCAATTTGGTGAAATCTTAGCAGTTCCATCGATGAAGTGGCTTGGCGTACAGCCGAGAGATGTGATTAATCTGCAGATACCAAGTATTCCTCTCACCATTGAAGAGAAAAGAAATCTTGAGGCCATGTGCGAAAGACAATATCTGAAAGCAAACCCTCAATTGTTATACGAGGTGGGTGCAATCTAAAAATTCATGGTGTCGATCTAGTATATTTTTTCATTATTTATTTGTAAAAAAACACAAATACTGGAATAACATCAACGAATTAATTGATGCAATCCATTCCGCAATTGAAACTCTTATCACTATTACTGTTGTAGTCTTGATCATGTATAAAGGGGCTTCCTCATGAAGCATAATTAAAAAAATAATAACTTGAGTTCTGAAGCTGGGACTGAAACGCAGGTGATATGAAATAAACAAGCAGAGTCAAAACTCGAGAAAAAAAACTATAAAACAGGTACTCATATTGTTCATTCATCAATAGATAATATGTTATCTATTATTTACAATGCTTCTGCCTATCAGTAAATTATATTTTTAAATACATAAGATTTTGTGATCAACAATATTATTCACATACCTTATCTTACATGACTTATTATCCACATAACTTATCTTATATGATTTATTTCAGATTAGAAGAATGGTTGAATCTTCTTCAAAAGCGGAAATCGAGAGCCTCTATAATTTTTCTCCTTCATATTTGACTAATGTTTACTTGCCAAATAAGATACACAGCAATGAGTTTTTCTAAAATTAAATCTGATAAAATAGAATAAGGACAGATTATATTGAACAGAATGTATGCTCTATATGCACAAAAATTCAAATATCTATAACAGAATCAAATATTTGAATGAGTCATTGGAAAATATAATATTATTATTGTAGATCAAAGGCGATTGTTCGTATGCGATTGTATTTTCGATCAGCATCTACATATCTATCATTCTCGTTTAAAATTTAGGTAAACTTTAATAATAATCATTGCTCGTAATTCGATTAACAATAATTGTTAGAATTAATTAAAATAGTGTATAACTCCATTTCCCATCCACTGTATTCATCTATCACTGCTGATTACTTCATATTGATTAGTAAAAGAATCCAGAAGAAGTACCATAGAATCATGCTAAGAAATATTATATTGAAATAACGACCATTAATTTCTTAAACAATTCCTAGTGCTAATGAAGGAATATTATGGGGTTATTTTGTAAATTATTGAAATAACGACCATCAATTTCTTAAACAATTACTAATGCTAATGAAGAGATATTATATATTCTGGGGTATTTTGTAAATTATTTATATTTCCACCATGCCATAGTTCCTCCCTTGTGCAAGTTGTAAGAAATCTTAATTCAGATCATCATATTGCTAAAGATAGGTGCCTATAAATATTAATGTAGTACGTGAGTTACATTCCAATGTTAGTGTGTTTCGTGGTATCATTTTTGTTTTTTTCCTATATTGATACCAGTTAATGTGGCAATAAAATACAATTAATGCGTTTTTCTCCAATGTGTCCAATTTATTTATATGATTATATGTTCCATGAAAACTATAAAGTACCTATAGATAGCCTGTTCAATTGATCTTTTACAACTTTATATATTATTGGAAGGGAGGGTTTCATTTTGAATCAGTCTCCCTATGCAGTTTATTAATTGGGGTCAATGATGTCAGTAGAATGTCATTACATCAGTGATTAACAACAGGTCAAGTCAAGTATAAAGTATCAGTACTTTAAATAATGCAACATGATGTTTTGGTTTGTAGGTTTTTTGAAGAACGTACTAACAATAATAAAGTAATAATGAGGTATGTGAAAATATAATCGTAGTATTGAACATTTTTGAATCAATTAAGTAAATTAGTTTGAATTAATCTATTCAGGTACTAAAATATGTTGGAAAGGTGTACTGTGCACAAGTAAACTGGCAAATCAATCTCACGAATAATAAGTAATCTACCAACATTTGGCTTCGGAGAGACAATAAATAATTAAATTAGAAAAAATCAAAATATAAATTGAATTTGTAATTTCTTATTACTATTTCTTATGTATTCTAGCAACACTCTCAATTCGTAATTTTTCAAATCTTGAAAAATTGAAATAACTACCGTTATTACTTCTTTAATTTATTGAATTCTCCTTTCAAATACCGTAATAGAAAAGTAAAGGAATCAAGATCAATCAAAAGGATCGCTAGGTACCGGAAATTTTTTCAGTTCGTTTTTATTTTGTTTGTCAATATTATTCACATGGGTGTGATATAATTCAATGTAAAAACAAAAATGCAAAAACTGAACAATAAATGCAATCTCATAATTAGTATGGACTATATTAAAATTTAACGTCCTATTTTATAAAAGTGTAAAAATATTGACAAAAGTGAAATGACTTGAATTGCATCTATGAATAATATATTGTACAGTATAGTCTATAATATCTACACGATCATCATCAATCCTGATTTCCATAAACCAGCAGTAAAAGTATCACCAAACGTATTTTTGTATACTGCAGTACGGATTTTTTTATGGTGTTCGAATATGAAATCATTCTCCAAGTACAAGTTTAATATATATTTTCAAATTTGAGTCATAGCAGTACTTCTATAGAATATCAAAGATGCTTCCACCAGTTCACACGTTAGCTCGTGAATATAATAATGATCACAAGCTTCAGAGTGAATTTTGGCAAAACCTCTTCATCGGACTCAATATCAATCCTCAAAACTTAACTCTAGTGTTTGCAAAGTGACTTGAATTGTTTGTTCCTACAATGAATTCACTCATTCGGCTGCATTGGTCTTATTGCGGCACAGTGACAATATTCTGACTGAAGAACTTTCTCCCGACTACCGTCCTTCAAAACAACGGTAGTATGTGTCGGAAAATTCACCGCTAAATGTAGAGCACCCCTTGAGAGTACAATGCTTTGAGTTTCTATATTTGGTAGACTCTTCTCAGTAAATTTCTTGCTCTTTGGTCTGGATTTTCGATTGGTTGATCTTGATGACACTGAATTGCTATTGCTTTTTTTCATGGAAGAGTTTGCTGATGTCTCAGAAGGTGGCGGAGACCATTTTTTCCCTCTGAATTCCGGAATGTCAACTGCACACCTGGATAAGTTTTTCTGTGATTGGAAAAACAAATTGATGAATTAGATATGAAATAAAATAAATTAAAGTAACGACTTGTATTTCACTGTGGAGCTTCTCATCAGAAGTGAAATGTATCCTAAGTATGTCCAATAATTATGAATGTAATCAATAATTAAGAATGAAAGTAAAAACATAAATTATTTACAGTGAAATGCAAGTCGTTACTTTAAAAGAATTTTCTACAAGTATTTCGTGATGGAAAACAACATTGACAAAACGAAAGTAAGGAGCACGATTTTCGATGCCCTGTTTCCAGAATCTATCAATTTTCTACATTCATAATAAGTTAAATCTTGAATAGAAGTGGTACCAGTAGGGGAGGTGATATTGGTGTTTTTATTTTTTAGTGGTAACATTTGAGTCCAACAATATATCAAGCAGAGATCTATGATACTAAGGAATTTAAAAACATATAAGTGTTTTATCGTCCTATATTCCAGACAAAGATGAGGTACAGCTTTGTGTGCTTTGCTGATGCATTTGATGGTAGGTATTCTGTTTTTCGGGAAGATTCATCCAAGACTTGGACCATGCATTCTAAACGTTGATTATTAACAATCAATAGTGAATGCAATATATAGTTTATTATATATATTATTACTATCTTATATAATATCTTATATCACATCATAAATGGGTCTACCTACCGTTTTGTTTGAGTCTTCTTTAGTATCAGATTGCTTTACTGATACTCTTTGGCGTGGTGGTTCCCAAGGTATTCTTTCTTCTGGAATTTTTATCTGAAAAATAATATACTTTTTATTAGCTAGTCACAATGTTTACGTTATTGAAGACAATCCTACTCTATTAGGACATAACTTGATAACTTGTACTACTGTACTAGTAGGCTAAATAAGGCTTTTTTCTGACTGTACAGATTCTAAAACCTCCTCAGACTCATACAGCGTGAATCTCATGCTTGCAGAGTGAATCTTTACTGTTGCCTCACGTCAATCTGCTTCATCTCATTACGTAATGAATCTGTCGATTATTAGCTTATTATTATTGGAATCCTGGAATACCCTTCTTGCTCAATGATAGATTTTATGTCCATGGATCATGGTGGATTTATTGTTGTGAAAATAAAAAACTAAAATTAGACTCAATCATTTGCTTACCTGTTTGGGAATCCTTTGCGGGCTACATCCATAGCAACGCTCTTTTCTACTGCAAGCTGGATTCAATTTATTAGTGGGCGATACCTTTTGCAAGCGATTTGAATGTGTTGCATATATTCCAACTTTATTCGAAAAACTGTAATCAAAGATTGTCAAAATTGTAAAAATATAAAAATGATGTATTAGTAGTGGACAATAATATTATTAATCAATCAAGCAAATAATTTTAGCGATTTTTATTTGAAGAAGCTATTCCGAAAGATGATACTAAGGAAGAAACTAATAGATAATATACTAGAAACAAGATACTAAGGCTGATCTTGAAAAAAAATCTGCTCTTAATAATGAAATCAAACTACAGTAATAGAATTGAGAAATCTAAACTATTGAATTCAGTTGAACTTTCAAAATTTTTGAAACTAATAATATGTTGTCAAATCGTCAATATAATAATGAATTTCATCCACTTTATCCTGTAATAAACTTCGCAGAATAGTTCTATAATTATTTAATAATAGATTATTATCATTATAGAATTTTATGTATTTGCAGGACTTCAGTATCTGATACAAAGCATAAATTCAACACTCTTTATTAATATCATTTTCATTGTTATTATCGGAAATCAAAACTAACTAGGCCTACTGGTTTAGTATAATCACCTCTATAAATTAATTTTTCAATTTTTTGTTTTATTTCTACAGTATAATTATATTATACATACAATAATGAATAACGAAATTCGGTACGATATACTGTAGTTAACAGGAGTAGGAACTGTAGTAGTTGGAGAAATGCCAGAACATTCATATTGAATATTAAAGTCTGTACCGTACCTATTGCTTTGCTTCAAAGTAAAATATAATAGGCTACATACATCATATATGTTTACTTTATGCAATGTTTATGCATTATGTTTTCACGCATATACAGCGTAGCAACGTACCATTTTGAGAGGGAAGACATATAGGCCTAGTATGAAAACGAAATGGAATTTGTGTACCGTAGGCCTACCGTACAATATTCAACAACTCGCATTTGAAAAATTAGCTAATAAACCTATTCTATTTTTTTGAATAAATATATTGTATTATAATGTATTATAGAAATCTTACTTTGGTGGAGCCTCTATCCACATATTATCGACTCTGCTTGTGTGCATGATCGAGCTCAGATGCTGTAAGAGGGTGAAATTGTCTTTTTCTATTCTAGAGCAACGTTCAGCTTCTTTTTGCAGTTTTTTCAACTTGCAAGTGACATGGGCCCTCTGAGTTGGTGGACTCACATCTATCGCTGGCAATGCTCCGTCAACCTACAACCAAAATTAATATAAGATAACGAACGATTCACTGTAAATGATTAAATCTACTCATATTATCTTACATCTTAAATATTTCAAAATTGTTTGAATGATGCACCTTTTATTTATTTTATCATTCATAGGCCTAGAAGTGTTATATTATTTTATAAATTTGAAAATATTTTTATTTTTAAAACTAAAAATCATGTCTATTTTAATATTTTGTATTTCATTCTTACAAATATTTGGTAGACTGTTATGAAAATTTCAAAGATTGTTTTTGCATCTGATTTATATACAGTTCTTAGATGGGGAAATATCGATGAATAATCATGGCGTGAAAAACATAGTAAATATTCACGTTTGGATAATAATATTCTAGATTCATTGTTTGAGATTTTTTGGGTTTATAAATACTTTTTGCAGATTAAAGACATTGTATTGTGCATAACATTCTCAGAAGGCGGTATACACATGATGTGAACAACATAAGTCATCATTACAGATAAGAGAATAGCTTTGCTTCATCTAATAAAGTATACTTGATCAAAACATTTTTTTCACATTTTTCGAAATTAACACGAGTTTAAATAAAAATATGCAATGCATCTTTTCATGGATGATGAATCTACCGCAAATTTCATGGATGATAAAATGTTGAAATGACATAATTATCTTGAATCACCAATAATAAATTATTAGTCTCAATTCACCTCGGATAGGCACTTATTTTAGACATACATATTTGAAATTTTGGTATTACAAACAAGTCCTTTTGCAGAAAATATTCAGATGATAAATCTGTCACGTGAAAATGATGGAAAATAATTAATGATTACGCCGAGGAAATGTTTTTGAATAACGAAACTATTTCAACCTTTGTATTGTAATTTGGTATAAGGGATCGATAAATTTCATAATATAAAATCTGAAACTCAGGATGCAGACTTGAGCCCGATCAGGTCTTGAAATACTGTACGGTTCTATGATATCAATGCGCAGGCTATCATTGACGATTATTGATTTGGGTATATTGTATAAGAAGAGTTTTTGGAACGGTTCAATATATTCTAGCGAAACTGACCTTTTTTCTGTGATTAACATAACGTCTCTCTTGCCAAGGCCGTATCAGTAAATTCTCTCTCCTGGACAACATGATTAAAGTGAGAACGATAAAGGTTCCATTCTAGAGTATAAATTGTTCCTTTGCTTGCACTATAGGCCTACTACCGTCAATAAGGAAAAGAGTCAATTGTTTGATATCGTCCTAGCAACAAATCAAATCCCTGATCAAAGCAGGTAGTGCCCGGCTCAAATAACAATCTTCCCATTCCACATTGAATAAATCGATCCCTTCAACATCAAGAATTGACCAGAAATAATGTTATTACCGTATGTGTTCTTATATTCAATAGAATATTTTTAGAATGATGAAATTCTTAAATAATATTATATTTAGCCGGCAATCCCACTCCTTGGTTTTCATTCAAATCAATTCCAGAATCAAATCAAAACACATATATTATGTGTTTCTTATTGAAAATATAAAATATACCGTACCGGTAAAAGACTGACTCTGTGTCTGATTTTTGGGAGTACAAGTATACATTTTCTTAATTGCATGCCATGCCTATTTCCAGCAATCTCATTGAGCTGCGTTTTCAAAAAGGATACCGGTATGTACATAAATGCTGGAACTCTTGAATTAAAATGCAAAAGCGAACGAAACTCGCCTGTTAGTTTTTTTTATGTTTATGGGTCTAAGTGAAAGATCCCGCCGTATAGTTTTGTTGATCTAATTCATTTTTGTTTATCAGTTTATTTTTAAAGCAGAGATAATTTGACAAAGAATGTTCAATAAATATGGTCTTTAACGACGCATTTTCGAAATTTATCGATTTTTTAATACGGTACTTCGAAAATATGCCTACATCCACAATCATTAAATAAAAAATAAAACTCTATGAAGACTTCTTATTTTTTTATTATGGAAGTAACTCGATATTTTTTTGAAAATTCATATTTTTGGTTTAAAATATTTCAAATTTTAAATGGTTTTTGATTTGATTTTTTTGGTTCATTTTCCAAGTTTAAAGGGGGTTAAATTGATGATTTAATTTGTAAACTAGCATATTTGATCAATCGCTGCAATATTGTAGAAAATTTTATTCTTAGTTAATAAAAGCGTTCAGTCAACATTAGGTCTACTCTTTAAATGGAAACGGCTTCATAAATCAGGAATAATATATAACCAATTATTATACAATAACAATATTACAATGGACAAGTAATATCAAATTATCATTGTGTTCTTCATTGTCTTGATATTAATAATAATTATTTACTGAGCTTGAAATTTAATTTGTCATGAAGTGTAGGTTGAATATTTTGATCTCGTCCTGTGTAATTGATTCTCCAAAAGTAATTTTGTAATTCAAAACTGTGTAATTGAATTGTGTAAAGATTCTCCAAAATATCAACCAAGGAAAGATAAAAAACAAGAGGAAAGGATGGAGAAGAACTTTATGACCTTACAATTCGAATCAGCGAGATTACCCCGTGCAGCGCAAAGCGCCGCATGCTTGCTCAGCACTGTACTGTATCGTTTGTGAATATAGTATCATTGCAACAGACTTGTATCAGTGTGAGTTTCCTATGAAATCTCGCAGTGGTGTAAGAACAGTAGAAAAGAATGTGCCAAAAGTTTTTTTAATATAATAGATTATCTGAAGTTCAGTATGATATGACACGACATGCCTCAACAGTCCGGTCATAAGTCATAAGTTAACTTATAAGCATACGCAAGCTTTCTCTATGTTATAACTACAAACTTATAGTTTTTTTATTGTATTATATTAACCAGAGTTACCGGTGCAACGTTGGCATCGTCACCTCACATTCATTTTATTCTCTCTATTGAATCAATAATCAAATTAAAATCTTTTTAGGATATAATTTGGCGGCCCACTGAATTTTGGTGCCCTAGGCGATGGTCTGCCAGAAGACCAGGCCTGTTCCGTTATGTCAGAATTCAGTGGATTATCGCCGCTCCACTTTGACGTCTTCAGAGTCTTCATTATTAAATTCATGATTCCTCGGAGATATTGTATGAATTAAATGCAAATATGGCCATGGAAATATTTTCCATCGAGTGAAAGAGAGAATAAAAATGCAATTCTTGACTTGACTCCAAAATGATAAAAATGATAAAGTAGACAGAGCTCTCTTGTGAAGCTAGGTCGCTGCACGGGAGCGTGACATTTTGTCCCAACGACAGTTTGGTCCAGCGACATTCTGTCCCATTTTTGGGACAGAATGTCGTTTCATGGATTGGTCCAACTCAGGAATGTGGGACAGAATGTCGCTGGTACACATTGTCGGAAAGTGAATTGGTACAAATTGTCGGAAAATGAAGGAGAGGATTGGAAATGTCGTATATTGGTCCATCACAGGAATGCGTAATATCGATATTTTCATCGATTCATTCATACTTATCGATATATATTGGTATAAAATTCGTAATTCGGTGAGTAATGTAAAACCTGTCTCGAAATTTGAATTGTACGAGATGGTTATGCATGATAGTGAGAATTTTGAAAAGGAAGATAGTCCAACTTATTTTGATTTGATTTGACCCACCTGTCTTATCAATGATATAATTAATTAATTTTATCTCCAGCGGATATCCTCAAAATAATGATTTTTCTCTTAATGATAGTGGAGATAATACTGACAATTTCAAAAGTCACTTAACCTTGTTTTTTCATCGCTTTAAAACCTACCTTAATTATGACCCTATGAAAAAGACAAAATATTATACCAATTTTTATTTTTAAAAGCATTAATCGAAAACTGACTGCATACACTTTCAAATGTCAGTGTCAAATGTTTGGAAACATGTAATGTCGGATTGGGATCTGTGACCACACTTACACTCTAATTGACTAGAAGTTCAACAGTCGATATTTTGCCTAAATCGATATTGCGAATGAAACGTGGTACAAGTTGTCGGAAAGTGAAGGAGTCTAGATTGGACCAAATGTCGTAGGAATGGGACAGAATGTCGTCAGTGGACAGAGCTCTCTTGTGAAGCTAGGTCGCTGCACTACCGCACTCTCTGTGATGGTACTTGTGTTGTTTTCGTATTTTTTGATGAGACGAATTGGACTGAGTGAGACTGACTGGAAGCAGTAATACAATTATAACCATTAGCTAAAAAAAGTACAAATTCATCATTAACTTACGTTAATGTTTATTACAGCTGCATGTTGTAGGTTCGGGTCTCAGTTAACTGCTCATCGTTGAAATTTTAGTAAGTAAAAATGAGTGAAGATCCTTCAACTGTGCCTAAGAAAGAACGCGAAGAAGAATCTGATGCTGTGGATGAGGATGAAAATGAAGACGAAGAGGAAGAAGACGATAATGTGTCTTCCAGTGGCGATGAAGGCTCTGAAAAATTGGAAGATGGGTAAGACTATTTCATGATTGTCTATGAATAATTAGAAGGTAGGATTCTCATTTCTTGACCTCGTAGTCTCAATTTTCTTTCCATAGGCTAGTACATTTTGATCTCTTGATACAGCTAACGATAACTTACTGTCCTTTGGTGCTGTACTTGGAAATAATTATTTATAAGTTGCCTACAGAAAACAGATTCACTTGGGTTTTGATACCCAACCGTAACGGGTAAAGCTCGGTCTAGACGCTAGGACTTGTTGTACAACAAGTCCTAGGACTTATGGATTGCATCGCGTCTACACGTTGAGACTTATCCACGCTGATACCTCTTTTGTCCTAGGACTTTTGCCTTCTACACGCTAGGACTTGTTGTACAACTTAAGTTCTACAAGTCCTAGCGTCTAGACCAGGCTTAAGCCGCCTCGATTTGTGCACAAACACAGCATCCCAAGATTGTTTCATTGTTTGCCTTGTGCACATTGGAACGCTTTGGCACTACTCACACCTGGAAACTGCAAATCGCAAAGCAACTCATCTCTCGGCAACTCATCGATGCAGCGGGTGACTTCAGATGCTTGTCATGCTCATAGCCGCTACTCCTAGTTGCCAGTTGCCGAACGACTTCTATCACATTATTCTCAAAACGTAAATATTTTGAGAGATTTATAACTTATCATCAATATTCTATAAGTTGAACAAAAATGATGAAATAGGCCTCCTTTACCAGTTTTATGTGGTTAGAATATCACCTAACCTTACTTTTCTGTACGTAAAATCTGTCCACACTTGGCAATCACGCAAATCAATCACTCAGCAACCAGCATGTCGGATCGCAGAGCAACTCAGTTGCGCTGCAATCTAGTTTCCAATTATTCTGGAATCGCCTAGTCTGAGCGTCATCATTTGAAAACACTGCGTCGCAGAGTTGCTGAGCGATGAGTTGCATTGCGATTTAAAGTTTCCAGGTGAGAGTGGTGCCTTAACTTGAACATAGCTGCCATACTTACGGACTTCCCTGGGAATTTTGTGGCAAGAAATAAAGCTTGAAATATAATGTATAATCTAAAATGTTCAAGAAAATGTATTGCTAGAAAGCTGTTAATGCTCCATGTAGAAAGTTCCATTCACCATTGTTCAATGCCGTAGTCATTCAGCTATTGATAAATAATCCACTTTAACAACCGAATCTAACTGAGTAATTATTATATCACAAGCAATAATTCTGTCTACACTTTTGTAGCCTACCTGGTCAATGATAATGGTTTCTACCATTTATTGCAATGATTGAAATTTTCTTAGATGAACTGCCAAAGTTTTTTCCAATGGTGAATGTGAAAAACCATTTCTATTTTAAAATAATTCTAGAAGCATAATGCAACTTAATGATAACACATGGGTACCATTCTCGGGGCAGTCACCTTTGCTTCTCTACTAAAAGTTCAAGAAATCCCATTAAGAAAATAAATTTTCCATTATTGTTTAACCGTCTGTGGTATATCATAATGATATAATTGATTTATCCATGATATAATAATTGTGTAGTCTATAAAATTCTTTCTTATTCAATAATTTCATAAAATATATAGCCTAAGTTGTGTCCAAAAAATAATATACCTTAATTCATTAGAAACTCTGAATTTTTGGATCCATGACGAACTGCGAACTTCACTAAGAACACTATTAATTTTTGTAAATAACGTGAATGTTACTCACTGGACTGAAGCGCTTTCAAGTTCCTTTACTTGGAACTACTACGCTTCAAAGGAACTTGAAAGCGCTTCAGTCCAGTGAGTAACATTTACGTTATTTACAGTAAAATTTTACTGCATGTCATCAATTCTAGTGTGGAAATCATTAGAAACCCTCAGAAAATGTTTATTTTTTTGCAGAACCAGTGGAAAAAAGACATATGCTTGTGATCAATGCCAAAGTGTCTTTAGCCACCATACTGGATACTACAATCACATGAAACGTAAACATAATCTTCTCTGCTACTCGAAGGGATCAATATGTTGCAGAGAAGAAGGCTGCTCATTCAGATGCGCAATGAGAGAAAAACTTCAGGCTCATCTCATGCATCATCACAACAAATCTCTGGCATTTTCCCAGTTAAAATTCAGCTCTATGAAAGGTAATTTATTTGCATTACAAACTATTTGTAATTTATTATTAAATTTCTACTCTCTGAAACTTTCCATACCTTTCAACCAAACTGAGTTAGGCTAGTTGATGGAATGTATTTGCTTCAATGCTGGAACTCAGAGAATGCTTATAATATTCATATTTTTTAATAATTTTCATATATAAGAATTATAAAATAATTCTTGAAGTTGTTATTTATGTGGGGCTTCAAGTGAATGTTGAAGAAAATTGGGGGAAACCTATAAAAAATTATAGTATTTTATAACGGCGAGCACAAATGAAACATTATTATTTTATGCAATTAAAATACATTTTTCATGGTTTTGCAATGGAGCAGTATCTTCTGCTCAGAATTGAATGCTCACCGTTTCAGTTCCATTGTGAACGCTGGGAAAACTATGTATTTCCTCCAATAAAAGGCAAGACTTATTCATTCTTGAGAAAGTACTGTAAATATTAAATATTTTATTTTTTATATTCTTGAAGAATATTTTATGAAATGAAACACTTTTTCAAACAGTTGTCAAACTTGAGATTGAACATCATTGACGTGAATAAATATTACACCTTGGCAAATTACATTACTGACTACGTATGCATTACATAGTCGAGTAACGTTTGAAAGATTTTCAGTGACTTGATGGAGGATGTGATTCATTTCCCATCTTGTTCTCAAGTCTGCACCGTTCTACTGTTTCCACCTTTTCTTACAGTTCTTTTGGGAATGATATACATTTCAATCATTCGAATCATCGAATAAGATTATTGAGGTAGTAACAATCTTGAGGGTCAAGTATTAGAGAGGGCTCACAGCACCCTAACTTCGCCCTCCTAGGTCAAATAAAGGCAGTCATTCTATTCTTGGTCCAAACTAAATAGAAGTTGTGTCAATCATTTTCAAAAAGTCTATGAGGAGACATAAGATTTGTTTCAACGGTGATAACGGGTTTTAAATACATTTAATACATTATTTATTCTTCTAAAATCCCTTCTTACATTTCAGACTTTGAAGAATGGAGAGAAGTCTTCGAGAAGCAGGAAAAATGCAGATTCGTAAAGAAGTCAGGAACTCGCATCCGCCGACACACCGGGGAAAAGCACACTTATCTATACTGCAGTCGCTCGGGAACATTTGTGAGTAACAGCAAAGGTGTGCGCACGCAGCTAAAAAAAGTGACTTGTAAGATCAGCAACTATTGTACAGCTTCTATTGACTGCGTCGAACAGCTGGATGGAACTGTGTTGGCCAAGCTGTGCTCAACCCACTATGGACACGATCCTTCTGTTGAACTTCTCAGATTGACAAAGACCGACAAGGACATAATCGCCGGCCAGCTGGGTAAAGGCGTTTCTCGAGATATTGTCTTGGACAACATAAGGGCAAGTGTGGGAGAAGACGTAGATAGGATACATCTACTGACTATGAAAGATATTAGGAACATTGAGCGATCATACAACATCAAACCAGAAATCAAAAACCGAGAATTCACCTGTGGATTTGCCAGTGTCAACGAGTGGGTTCGAGAAATGGAATGTCTAGGCGATGAAAGTCCTATACTCTTCTACAAACCCAAGAATCAATCGAAGATTGTTGATGAAGGTGAACACTTTCTAGGTTTAGATGATTTCTGTGTCGTGATGATGACCAAGGGGCAACAGGATATACTTAGGAAGTTTGGACAAAATGGTGTATTTTACATAACATGGATGAGTATAAGTAACGGTTACGACCTCTCTCTGCTATCTCTAATGGTAACTGATGATCTGAATGAAGCGTTCCCAGTTGCTTACATGGTCTGCAGCACCATGAGTAGAAGCATCGAAGTCCTCTTCTTCAAAGTAATTAGAGACAAGATGGGTCCATTCTGTGCACGAGCAATAATGACAGACGATAGAAAATCGTTGTTCGATGCTTGGGGGGAAGTGATGGGGTTTGTTCCTTATTATTTGCTCAGTAATAGGTTCGTTGATGCTGACTGGAGAGATCGCTTAATTACAGTGCCCAATGAAGATGTGCAGTGCGCTGTTTATGAAGTACTCTACTCCTACCTAAGTGTAACTGACTCGACTCGTTTCGATGAGAATTTGAATCTTTTCGTGAAGCACCTGAAGGAGAACTCTCAGACACAGATGTTTGGTACCTATTTCGAAGATAATTACCTCCACCGTGTGCGTCTATGGGCAGGCTGTTACGATAAGAAGTCTGTCGGAGTTAATGAACATTTGAACCTTGATGCAATCTATAATGATCTTCTAGCTGTTTGTAATAGCAAAGGTAAATTTGCCAAACTACTGGAAAAAACACTTCAGGGACTTCTGAAGATTGTTAGGGACAGACAGTACTTCAGAACTTCCAAAATTACAAGACAGGCTCAAGAGCTACATCAGCATCATTCAGTGTCGATGAATATAGATCTGGATGCTATCCAATGTATGGAAAACCGAAAATGGAAAGTAAAATCGGAAACTTCAAAGTTGATTTTCTTAGTGACAAGGAAAACGTATGAATGCAATGCCAGGTGTCCTTTAATTTGTGATTCGTGCAAAATGTGTGCTCATATGTTTGAATGTACTTGCAAGGTGTACAACTTTGACCGAACTATGTGCAAACATATACATGCTGTGGGAAGATTATTCCGGAAAAATATCAACCTTATGGATAATTTGGGGGGAATCAATTTAGACAATGGTGCCCTAGAAAACGGTTTAAATTCCAATAGTGAATATGAAAGTGAAAACGTAGCTAGATTTGAAGACAATAGCGAATCTAATAAAACTACAGCAAATACTGATAAGAATAGTGCTTCACCCATCCAGCTAAAACCAAAAGTTCCAAAACCTCTTCCTTTGATGAAAACTATATTAGTGTCTAAGAAAAATGACAACAAAGAACAAAGCAACGATACCATTCAAGTGAACGATGCATCGACTTCAGCATCTCCAGCATCTGAAGTGCAAACCAATACAGAATCTGCTAGTACTCCAGCTCCATCTAAGCGAACAGTCGAGTCATCCTCACCTGATGGAAAAATGAAAGTCAGAGCACTAAATTTAATCAGTTGCATAGAAAAACGAATACAATCTTTAAATGATGAGACAAAGTTGAAAAATGTTTGTAAGGAACTGAACTCTTTGAAACGTTTCCTGGATTCTTCTGATGCAATTATGGATAAAGGAAAAGCTGTAGAATTCACCATCAAGATAGTAGATGGTGATACAAAGAAGCCAGATAGAAAACGAAAACTTATTAAGAAAAAAGGCCGTCCAAAGCCTCAAGCCTCAAATCCGCCTCAAGCTCAGAAAAGGCAAGTTGGCAGACCAAAGAAATCTAGCTCAAATGATAGTGTTGGTGACAATAAAGATAGTAATACACATACGGTTGTTGCGGAAATTCATGAAGAACCAAAGCCACACTCGAAAACTGATTCAGTATCAGAAGAATCTCAGTTGAAAAGAAAAGCGCCAAGGTTGGATGACTCTTTATCCGAAGACCAACAAAGTAAATTAGCAAAGGCTGATGAAATACTAGTAGATGAAATGTCTTCCTCTAATCTTAGGCGATCAAATCGTAAAGCGAAGAGAAAATTATCTCCTGAAGATGTAGTTGATGCTCTGAAACCTGTTGTCAAAACTCGAAGCCGGTACAATAATTTATCTGAAAAAATAGAAACAGCAAGCCTCTCTTCCCAAGAAAGTTCTAAGAAAACTGGTGAGGATGATATTGTAGTAGCTGAAGATTCCAGTATCCCTGCTATTAATAACGATGGTGTTAAACAATAAGTTACCAAGATAACAGATTCATACATAATTTATTTTCTTAGCACACAAGTAAGCATTCACTCTTCAAACCTCTGACGCCTGTCATTCCCTCTAGATTCCTCATCTTTCAGATTCATCAAATTAAATTTTCAATTTTTATGTCAAAGGTGTCATTAGAGTTAACAATAAATTAAGCTATTTTAATGTCCGGGTTCTCAGTAAATATTTTACAGCTCCAATACTACTGAGAAGCCGAGTATTAATTAGTTGGAAAAGGATTCTAGATTTTGGTATGTGCAAGGAGCGCAATTAGTGTAATTTCATAATATTGAAACCTTCAAGTCAGTATTTCAGTATAAAATTACACTCATTCAGTATTATTCTGTTGTCATTTAGATATTTTATTGCATTTTTATTATATTTTCAAGAGGAGTCCTGACGAATAAAGAATATTTTACTTTATAAAAATTGAATACACGCACTATATAGATAATAGGCTACATTCAATGATCATGAATATTAGTTTAACTTTCATTTGACGATTAATGAATCCCATTCTCGAAAAGTATTACATGATTTTTCAGTTTTTTTGCTATTCTGTTATTCTATTATTTTTACTAGTAAATTTCACCTTCGACTGTTTGACTTATATTTTGAATTTAATATGCATTATTGTATAGATTGAGCATACCGCGCAATAACTTGATACTCGAATATTGAATTATTATTATTATTTAGCATTTGAAATCATCACCCCCTCTCTAGCCTCATTCACATCTTCCGACACCAGACAGACCAGTAACTTGCTTGACACATCACTCCTCACACCAAAGGCATAAATGCCAACCCGCATTGAAGAATTTTACGTAAATTTTATTAAAAAACGTAATGTTGACAGACATAATATTCTCTATATTCCGTGTCTGTGCGGTCAATTGCTGGTATATTATTATGAATAATCGTTGTACAAAACATGGTATATAATGGCATATTATGTTATATGGTACTAATCTAATTCAAATTAGTTTGGAACGCTACGTTACGACTTGAAAAATTTCTTTTAGGTTTGGTGTCCGTAGATATGAATGTGGCTTTGAGTAATTCCATGTGTCAAGACAAGTGTGAGTTATATGGTTATATGAGTACTAAGGTTATATATAATATATGTTCTGTTTCAGTGTAACTTCTGTTACACCGTTGAAGTATAACAATTTTGTTCTATAAGTTGAAGGGAATTCAAGCTTACACTAACCATAGCTTGATCTTATTGTAAAATTGTTGTTTGCCTTTAGTTAAATAATTGTACCAGAATAGGCTTTTTGTTTTACCTAATGGTTGTTATGTGCGATAGGTTCAATGAAACATTACTTTCAAGTAGGTACTGGTTTATTATATTATCGTTTTGATAACCCAGTCAATTGTTCACTTTTATTCAAATTCTTATCGAACGTTTCTATGATGTATTAGTAAGTTAACTGAAAATGTGCTATTGCTGAATATTTTCCCTTACATGCTGATGAAATTATTGAACTATTACTTGAAATTTATTTGATAATTTTAAGTTTTTCCCCTCATAATAATTACATTGAGTGTTATATTTGAATTGTTTAAAGAATTCAAGTCATCTTGTATCGGAAAACTATACAAAAGTTAACAATGTTCAGTTTGATAATTGCATAAGTAATAACAAAAGTGTTTTTGGCCGGTCATATAAGGCAGTCATTATAATCCGCAGAAAGAAGCGAAGCTGTAGCTCAATAATAATTATTCTGTTTTTTTATCGTATGGCTTTTATTGGTGGGGAGACCCTTACGGGTAGGTTCCACCTCGCCTCATTGCACAATTTTTTATGTCGGTCACCGATCCGAGTGCGGTCTTGAATGTTTGTTACTTAACCACATGATTACTTAGCAACCGCTCTCACCGAGTGACCACTGATATTACTGTTGATTAATTTAATAATATATATGATGTTGAATCATACCTTTATTTCTATATAGCAGCAATAAATTAATAAAAAACCAGCATTTCTATTTGTTACTGGCAAGTACAGTACCGTATCTCAAATTTTTATTTGTGTAGTGTCTCCTGGTATAATGTGTTTTGGTTTTTATATTTTATACATTTATCTGTTTGAACAATGTATTTTATGACTACTAGACTGCCAGTCATTGTTGGATCTGATTTATTCAGAGATATAAAATAATTATAATTCGTCAATACTTGGATACTATTCCACATTCCGCTGTGCCTCAATTTTATTAAATGATTCTGTGAATTACGAATGTTTTTGTATAGATTTTTTGTAAATAAAACGAATGAAGTTTATTTCCGTTGAGAACTTTGAAGTTTTTATCCTTCAATATTTATTTGTACAAATATGTTTGCCTACCATCTGGTTGCCAGTTTCACATCCACTTGACTGAATCAGCAGAGGTATTGTACAAATGTAGTGCTAATAAAACATTATCTATTGCTGTTATATCGGACTTTGAATTTGGTGATTCACAATGACAGCTCGAATGATATTCTGACTATTATGCCGCATCCGCATACTGGCCAAGCGAATGCGAGTGTGTGGATGGTTCGCTCGCCTTCGCTCCATTTTTTGTCGGTGACGAGTGTCTAGTCAGTTGCACTTGCGTTGGTCTCTCTGCAGTGTGGACTGCAAGAGCTCGAGTCGCTCGGGCCAGTGAGTGGATGCGGCAATAAAGAGTCTTCAGCTACTGAGTTGGCAAATTCAAATATCTAATTTATTTAGAAAAGTCAAGTTTTGCTCTTTGCATTAAAAAAGTCATGTTGAGAATCATACTCTTCACAAAGTTACTCAACATTTAGTACTGAATGTACAAAGAGTTAACAGGTATTCAGAGTATATACAGTACTAAAAGAAGTTAACAGGCGAATAACTTTCAATATTATTTCTATAGTAACGGGTGATGTTCTGTTGATTTCTTTTTCAAATGTTATTTATACAGTATTTATGTGAAAAAATTCACAGACCAGCACCCTTTACCATAGAAATGTTAAATGAAAGTTAACTTATTCTTCAACCGCCAAATTAAATAAATATACGTATAATTCATAATTATTATCAATATTTCTAGGACTTCTACTTAGCAAAGTGATGGGAAAAATTCTTGTGAATCTAGGTCAACAAGGTTAACACTTGTGCAGCATTTAGTTATCAGGTAAATGACGACCTAGGACTGTATAAAACCCCCTTTTCGTGTTGAAAACATCGAATCGCACTTGGTTGCGAATGACGTTATATATTTCTGTCAATCCACATTACCAATTTTTTTACTGTAGGCTAGACAAGGATTTTAGTAAAACAATAATTCATTATAATATATATTTATTAGTATAATATCATAACATGATTTTTATTTATTTCAACAATTTACACTGTCGTAAATTTCAACAAGAGTAAACGTACAAATTAATATATTTCAAAAAACTATAAACAGATTAAACAGTTACTTTCCTAGCGACGTTTTCAGGCAGCTCAAATAAATTAATGTATGGTAGGCAGTTTTTCAAAAGTGACTTTCTGCATAAAACGTATCTAGGAAAACATCACAACATTACACTTTTATAAGTAATATACCAAAACCCCGACAGTGGAATGATAGGTACTGGTAAGATATTGCTGCTAAGAAATCAATGAATGCTGATAATGTGCATTCAACACAGTACAGAATTGTAGTTTCATAGAGCTCAACCAAGTATTAAACAAAGATATTTCCCGGACAGGTTCTATGTTTCTAGTGAGTACTTAGTTAAATGATTATCTTGTACTCAGTAAAATTATTATCTTGTCAATAACCTCATAAATAACCGAGGCAGTATTGTCGATAAAATTCAAAAACCTCTACTGTCAAGAGATATCAGTCTATAAAAAATTAACATCAATAAAGACTATCTACTAACATTGATTCCACCAAAAACAAAAAAGTAACACTGAATATTATTATTGAACTAGGAAAATTATAAATTGTGTATAGATTGCTTAATATTTATAGATTTGAAAATGCACAATGGACCTAACAGTTGAGTATACGACACTAAAGATGGCTCATTAGTCTGTAAACTGTGTATATTCATCTGACTTCCAGTTAGAAGCTAGCCATTGATAAATTTAATAATAAAATAATCTTTTATTGAATCTTCGAATAGCATCAGAATGGAGCTAAGTAGCTAGAAATTTGCAAGTTGTCTTGTCACTAAGAATTTCTTTCTAAATAGTATGTGCAAATGGGTAAAAAATTAATATACAACAATGTTAACCCGAAGTCTAAAAATAATCACATGAATTTCAAGACATTTTAACAGCATGTCACAGCCTTCAAACCTCTCAATTTTGTTGAAACACTTTCAATAAAAAGTCACTCTTTTGAGAAAACCCTTTTTTATGTTAAGTACCTAACTAATAATCTGGTCTCTAATCTGCTATCTGGTCAAGTCAGCTACTAAACCCAGACAATCAATATTATATTTTATATCTAGCTGTAACACCAGAGATACAAACATAGTAAATGTGAGTGATATACAGATTGGAGGTACGGTACCTAATCCAGTCGTTAACTTATCCAACTTGGCTGTTCATGTTTGGACGTTCATGTGATTATGTCGAGGGAAAGCGAATCAAGTATGTACTTTTTATCACAATAGAATTAGTCGGTCTTCACCATTCGCCTCTTTTCAACTGGTAGAGTATTAATGGTAGGTACAAAATTAGCCTCTGCGAAACTTATGACTTTGAAATGGACTTAAAAAGACCTAAGTCAGAACGCAATCAAACATCTGAAAAAAATGGAAGATATGTTAGTACGGTATATAGGCATATTAAATAGTTTTTACTCCTAACAGTTAATTATTATATTATGTGTCAAGAAATTCTAGAAATATCAATTAACAAACTTCGGGTAAACATGAAAAGTATACGGCGCTTATGATTAAAGATGAAACAATTGAGAGAAACTGGCAAAACTTGCCAAAATATTCATATTCATTTATTTGCTCAAACTACAATATTAATGGAAAGAAAAAGCAGGCTTAAGCCCAGAACTTCTTCTAATCCAAATTTTACACAGAAAAATGTACAAATTCAGGTTATGTCTAAACGAAAATATTTTCATTATCAAGAGTTTAATCTTCGAGTCTCTTCACCAACAAAAGCAATATGCTGAATAAATAATCAAGAGTTTAATGAAATTTAAATTGCATCAACGTAATATTATCTGAACTCTAAAATTGAGGAAAGGAAATTGTCGAGCGAGTGCTCATTGGATGCTTAACGTCACATGACAATCAAAGTAGTGAATCTACAAAAATAGTGACAAGTTCAGAATCATAAATCATTCTAGCATTATTAAAGCTCAGAGAACTATGAGAACGTTTTCCTTGCATTCATTTCGTACCGGCTGCAGTGAACTAGGAATATTACTTGAAAATTAATTCTGTAATTTCTTGGTTAGAGAAGCTTACTACAGACTACTGAATCAATCACTTTACAAGTAAAACTTTCATCAGCAGATATTTGGTGTTTCAGAACCCATTCATTTGGGTCCATTCATTTCTAAAATTACCATCCTTCCTATTTCTTCACAATCCTAAAGCTTAGAAGTGTATCACACTCACAAACAATATAGTTTTCGTGAATGATAAGTACCGGAGAATGTATTTACCTGGCTTCATAGATGAGGACTGCTTTTGATTCAGACATGAGGATTCTAATGACTTGATAACATCCACCATTTCCAATTTAATTTGTTCCTCTTTCACGAATTTCTGGTATAGTTTTGCATACTCAACAGCAGATTTTTTCAAGAAACCTTGCAATTTTTCAACCTGCTCCTGTAAATAAGAAATAGAACAACTGAAAGAACGAATAGAAAAACATTTAATCATGGAAATCAATGAGAAAATAATTGTTACTTTTGTTGTATATTATTAATGTTTCTTACGTGAAGAAACAGGTGTATATTCCCTCTTAAAATGGAAAGAGGATTTTAGACAAATGAAATACTCTACATAAAGTCTAATATTATTTTTTTCTCCCAGTAGAGCATTTTTCCACTGGATCTAAATGATTATTGTTCAGCGTATAAATAACTGCAAGAAACAACGATTTTTCTTCTGGAAAGACAATAATTTACGATCTCGATATTCATCATAATTATCAGCAAGGCAATCACAATATGTACTTAGGAACTTCATGTAACTATAAATATTGGACCAACAACATGACAGATTCTAGCCTACGATATTAAGAACTTATAATAATATTACACAAACAAACACCTAAGGAAATTATTTCTTAATCAATAAAATAATAGTTTGATGACTTATCAGCGAATCCAGAAATTAATAAATAAGGATTACAGTATATAGAATGAAAATTATAAGACAATAAATAATGTAGACAATCAAAATAGGTCTTATAGAAGTGATGTGAATGTGATGTGATATGAATCCTTGAAAATATATTTATTCAATGAAAAAACCCTGCAAGTTTAGCAGAAATGAAGGAGATATTTGAACATGAAATTATATTGCAATAATGCTAAAGATAATAATTATTAATCATTTATAGCAATTGAATTGCACTCACTTGTAATTGTTGAGATGCCTTAACATCAGACTCGGCGAGGGAGTTTGAAACACATTGTGTGCATCTATTCTGGCCAACAGGAGTGATTGTGACCTGGCCAATAGCCGACAAAGCCCTCGCTGACTTCATCTCCTTCAGCTCCCTCTCCAATTCGACAGCTTTTTTCGTGGCTTGAGATAATTCTCGTCTCAAACTTACTGCTTCTGAATCGTGATTTGTTTTTTTGATAGCTGAAAAACAACTGTTGAGCTCTTTCGAAGTTTCTTCCAGTTCAACAACTCTTTTCTTCAACTCATTGTTATAGCTCTCGAGTTTCCTATAATTATCGGTGAGTTTTTCAAGCTCCGCTGACTTTATTCTATGATCGACGAGCAGTGAATCGTAACATTGGGCAGTTATGCAGAGGCTGTCGACCAAGTTACGCGCTTCTGTACTTGGACACTGATCTCCCAGCGTCATGCCATCGATGACTGATTTGAAATTTCTGCTTCCCAAAACACGAGCAGACTCAAGAAGTAGTTTCCATTGTTCCTCTAAGCCTGGCACCTCGAGCAGGGCCGACCTGAGGTCGGATACAAGCTCGATCAGGCCTTCCTTCTCAATGTCACGCTGACTCTCCAGAACTTCAATCCTCCTTGTCAACTTCACTCGTTCGGCTTCTTGGGACTTTATCTCTTCTTGAAGACTTTCCACCAGTTGCTTATTCAACATGGAATCATCAATTAATCCTTGAATACCCTTAGCGTTCAATGCAACTTCACTTGCGCTCGCAGTTGAGGTTTCCATGCAACACTTATCAAGTAACGGAGCTTTATCAGAATGTAATCCATTCTGTAACCACTCTAGGTTCGTTAGTATATCGACCAGTTCTGGAAAAAATCAAAGATATTATTTGTTTTATCACAACAGTTTCATTTATATCTTACTTAAGATTGATGAACATTCAAGCACTTGGAAATCTAGTAAAGATTATAGTTTCATTGAAAAGAGAACACTTGAAAATTTAGGCCGAAATTTTTACTGTATATTACGTTTAAGAAATTTAAAAAAGGAATGCTAATCTTCATAAAGTTAGAGTTAATGTGATTTCAGGGGAAACAAATGCACAATTGTAAACTATTATTAAAATAATAAATTCTTCTAGTAGTATAATAGCGCAGAGAAACAGTGATTAACAATACAAAATTATCTGTTTGATTATTGACAAAATAATTGATTAGATTGGGCCGATTCGAAGGTAAATTTGCATCAATTCGATTCAAAGAGCAGAACAGAGAAAGGAAAAGTACTGGGTTTATTTGAAAAGAAAGGTATTATTTCAAAAGAAAGAACAGAGTATTGGGTCAATAAAATACTGTAAAAATGAAATTGAACCATTATTATCAGAGAAGATTAAAATAATAAGATACTGAGTTCTCGGAATTCTTACAATTAATATGGGTGAGTGTAAGCATAATTGATGGAAAGATCCTCTCAGGTTGTCTCAACAAACCGTTGAATGTATGATATGGAAAGCGGAATAGCCCTTTTGATTCAAATGACAGAAGAATTGATTTTAATGGGTTGCCGAAATTAAAACTAGTGAAATTATAGATAAAAGTTTATTAAATTTTATATGTTATTAGAGTTATATGTGGATCTAAAACACTACAATGCTTTATAATAAATTAAGCCCACTCAATCATTGCTTGCAAAGTATTTTGAGTTTTGAGAACAGGAAACGTGCATTACTTACTTGTATTCTCTTTCTCAAGTCCAGAATTTTCCTTGAGGAGCTCATTTTCCTTTTCTGTTTGTAGTTGACGATTCTGGAAGACAAAATTCGAATATGAAGGCTGACAAAAGTGACATATGACATATATGAAGTAGTAGAAGTTATAAATATAATTTGTTTTGGATGAATTTATTAACAAATAAAGATCAAACAATTGAAGAAACCTAATCCGATTTCTTTGATAGGACATCAATCTGAATGGATCTTACATCGATCAATTGGGAGATGAATAATTTGTGAATAATTAGTTTTCGAGATAGGCTTTCTACAAGTTGAGCTATGAAATAATGGTAGCAATACACGCGAATTGAGTGGTAATTAGCATTTTAGTTCAGATTGATAAAAATTGAAGCACTTGGAAATCTAGGTGAGATTATACAGTAGTTTCATTGATAAGAAAACACTTGAAAATAGAGGTCAATATTGTTATAGGAGAAGAAGATGTATAAAATGTAGATAGAAAAGTTCAAATGACCTACCTCCAAAGACGATGCCATTTCCAATTTCGTTGTATCCAGCTCTTTCTTGAGATTCTCATTATATTGGCCCAATTCTTTCAATAGATTCTCTGTCTCGATACACGTTGCAGTCAAACTATCAACTTCAGAATCTAGTTTTTTCTTCTCCTCAACTTTCTTACAAAGCTCTTCTTCGAGAACTGCTAGCTTTTCGTTCTTGATAGCCATTTGTTTTTCTAGATCAACTAGCTTATCTTGACACATTCCATGTTCTTCGTTGACCAGCTTGTATTTTTCTTCTAGTTCTACATTGGCTTGCTTCTGTTTGTCGAGTTCTTGCTGGGTTGAAGCAGACCACGAAGAGATGGCCTGAATCTCTTTCCGTGACGAGGCCAGCTCCTGCTCGACTTGTTTCAAACGAGAGCAGTACGCATACGTTTTCAAATCTGAGAGCTCTTTCTCATCTTCCATCTGTAAACATACATCTCTATAAACATAAACTCAATGAAGATTCATCAAATATAATTAAAATAATATTAGGTAATAGTTTTCAAGTGAAACTTTGAAGCAAATGCCAACAAAGAAGTTCATAAACAGTGATATCAAAGGAAATGACATTTTTCAAAACACGAGAACAAAAATAAATTACATACGGTAGCTCACAAAATAGTTCGTTTAAACATTCATTCATACATATTATATCTCTTTGTGTTCCTCGAATCTCTAGAAATATTTCTAGGTGTTGTACTCATAGAAACAGAGAGGGAAGTTCTGGAAATGCGTAATTTTTTACATAGATGGTAGAAATTTGTAGATTTGTCAAGAAATATACAATTTTGTGAATCTTTGGTGGCTTATTCAAATAGTGATATTCAAGAGTGATAGAACTTCATTCAAAATATTCTGAGACAACAATGAAAAAATCGTTCAAATAATCAATAAGGCCTATTTCCTTTCATGTGAAAATAACGTTTTTAGATTTTTGATCAAATATTTCGATAACCACTGCAGTTACAGTCTGCTAACTGGTTTCACTAGATTTCTAAGCAAAATTCACACTAGAAACCCAGAAGATTTTAATTCAAATATGAATTAAACGAAATAGTTTCAAAGTAAAAACGAAATGGATTGATAGATAACAATACTAGCCTAAAAGAAAAACTGAAAACGTTTCAAAACGGAACGATGATGGAATCAATTCGATCAAGAATGTGGCAGGATGCCTTCTCAATGTAGTCTAGAAGAAAATTGTGTTTTTTTGTTGAAAAAAAATTAAATTATTTATCAGAATATTTAAAGATTTAAAGAAACAGCAACTCACCCTTCCAACACGATCATGGAGCACAGACAAACGGGATTTGTAGATCATAACTTCTTGACAAGCTTTGTCTTCAACACACACCAGTTCTTGAGGAGTTGCGTTGTAGAAACTGAATGGTGAGCTAGCTCCAAGCACCAGGTTGTCATGTGTTAGATAACAAAGTTGATAAAGATCTTTCACATTTTTCGGCAAAACTGGAGCTGAAATCAGAGAGAAAAAGCTTGGAGAATAGAAAGCTAGCAGTAATTATCATCACCACTGGATATGAAGCATTATAGACAAAATCATAGTAACTAATGATTGATCTTAAGAGCCCTTAATACAATAGACAGAATTTATATTTAAATGAGGTGATTTTTGCATGCACGGGTGAAGAGGGGTCAAAACGAGTTTACTCCTTCGGACGCTATTTTCCATCCGATAATCATGATAATGGTACCAAATTGTTCAGAAAGATCTGTAAAATTTATGTATAACCTTGAAAATTAGTCTTTTAAACTTAAAAATAGCAGTACAAGTTGATGAATGTTGAGCATAATTCAGTCATTTTAACATTAAATTTAAAAAAAAAATTGTAAGTGATAATAAAATTTCATGGTTCCTGTAATAGTATCATTATTTGATAAAACTGAATTGTTTATTTCTGGTTTACTTTTTAGAGACTGCATTGATAATTTCACTCATCTGAAATTCTAGGAGGAACAGCAAATTCGTTTACGAATGAAAATACATACATTATAAAATGACGAAAAATGAACACTGAGGGCAGCCGAAAATAACTACTGAAGTATTGAACTTGTAAATGTACAAGACAAAACACGTATATAGTGAATATCTTGTTACCTACGCCATAAATGAAAATTTACAGTTGCTACACAGTTTGAGCTGTGCTAAAAATTTATCTAGCATAATTAAAGTGCGATACATGTTAAACTTACCCATTCTTGATAGGAATAAGTTACCCATTCTTAATAGAATCGTTCTACTCCAACTTCAACTTACCGGAAAAACATATTCGCTGACAGGCGAGCAAGTGTTCTTCAGCTGGTACTTTTACCATCTTAAAAAGATAGTATTCCGTAACATGTTTCCACCCAACTTTGAAAATTGCTATGCGATCTCCTGGATTCGGATGTACAAATGGCGTTTTGAAGAAATAGCGACATCTGAGGTCGCAATCTGTCGGGTACATATCATCGACATCGACGAAAGCTACCTGTTACAAACACAATTAAATAGCAAGTCATCAACGTATTGAGGTTCATGTAATGACTTAGAAATACAGTGAATAGAAGTGCGAATGAGAGTGAGTGAGCGATATATTGAGAGAAGAACGCCAGCGTCAGCGCGACCTTACCGCCCGGCATATGAACTACGTGGCCAGAACTATTTGACAGCACACAAAACCGGATCACAGTTCCCTATTCCTTAAACGATCTATTAGAGAGTATCGCTTCTCTATGGATCTTCAAGATCAAGAGGACTGAAGAAGCGAGCTATCTCTTCTCTGCTCCTTTCCATAAATTTTGGATTCGAACTCTGGCATTCTGAAAATACGATACCGTATTACACGGAAAGAGAACAACTCAAAATAAGAGTGATGAGGGAAACGATTTCTTTTTAAACAGTTTTTATGAAAACTGAATTATTGGTATCAGACGTTTCAAGTGAATCAAGCCCATTTGAGCAATCAAAGGGGACAGAGATCAATTAATCAAGCTGCATCGGCTAGTATGTCTGACAATACTTTCATACTATTTTTGTTATACTGCATTCGAGTTATCTATCGGAAGTACTAAATAATAGAAAATAATGATAAATTTCAATAAATATTTGTTTACCTTAACCAGGTCATTGTCCTCTTTCAAGTTTATGTCAGCATCACATTGTTTGCTATCATCACACAGATTTATCAGTTCTTCATTGCTGGTTGGGAGTTCCATTTTTCAAAATTTTCTGAAATAATTTTTAAAACAAAGGATTAGTCTATATTTGATTAAATATATACTACATAGCAAAAAAGCAGGTTTTCTACGTTAATTCACTTCACTTTGAAATACTAATAAGAAAAATTTGCAGCAATTGAGTGTAATCTTTTACAAATCACATTCACTCGGTTGTAACGTTATTGAAGCGAATTGAACAAATATTGCTAAGTGAATGCACCTTCAAGAGAAATTTCTCTTATCGTTGATGAAAAATTTGCGACAGTAATGACAATGCTGCCATGTAAGATAAGAGCAAACTCATGAGAGCTTTCAAGTGCTTGAGTATAGAATTAGCATGTGGAATTAGAATATTAGATAATTTAAATACTTATTAAGAAGCGAGGATGACTTCGAGAGTTACAATAAATTATGAGAATCATCTAGTTTTGTGTGTATGTTGAAACTTATTAAATAGAGTAGGCTATCAAGTATTTATTAGACACAAAATTAGGTTTCGTGAAACTTATCATGAACTAAAATCAAGGTATCAGGTATCCCAATAAATTTAAGCTTTAAGATTGAATTTTTTTATTGCGACTCAGAGTAGGATATCGGAAGCACATGTCAGGATGAGCGTTATCAAGAACGGATATCAGAATATAGCGTTATAAAAAGCTGGATGAAGATTATAAAGGCATTGAAATTGAGTACGGTAGCTATAAAATCATTAAAATGGCTCCAATCAGAGCGCTAATTCTGTTCAGGCAGCGCATTCCTTTGATTATCACTCCCGACCACATTGTTTTCCATTGCTCTCTACGCAACACTAAAATTATCTAATTTGGTAAAGGAAATGTATTCACTCGCCATCTTGAATTTTCTTTTAAATCTCGTAACTCAAGTGTAGTTTTCTTGAATGGCCACCTTTAGGTAGTCTACTTTTTTCAAATAAAAAATAATTGTTTGATTTTTATTTATGATTTTGATGTTAAATTAGAATGACAAAGCAATCACAAATGGAATTTTGAGAAATATGAAGCGACCAGTGAAGATAACATTCACTGAAAATGAACTAAAGATTACTAAAGCTAAAGAATAGGTACTTTAGTTTTTCATAATGTGATGAATGTAAATCAAGACATTATGATCAGAAATCATTAAATTGTAAAATATCAGTTGCACAGACTGCATTTTTAAATTTAAGGACAAAGAATATCTCAATTCATCAGTTTTTAGAATTGATGAGAAGAGTTTATGGTGGTTAATTCAATTGCACTGAATTGATGACATGAAGACAGTGTAAGTAATACTTAATGTAGAAATTCATTTCAGTGGTAGACACTCTGGAGAGATCAGATAGTTTCAATCAACTTTATAATAGATATAATTTGGTACAGAATATTCCATATAAGACACATAATAAAGAAAAATTACGAGATCTTACCTATTCACCAAGTGACATTCAAAGATAACGAGCTCTCAGATAACAAGTCCCATGAACTAGTGGAACATACAGATATAATCTAAACATATGAATTACGTACGGTATATTTAAGAAAAATTACACATAAAATGACATTTAACAATCAAGGGATAACCACATGGGACTACAGGGCCTGAAAACATAATAATAACAATTAAAATGAGCACTAGCCCTGCAGTCAACAGACGACAATGGGAACGCGTGCGAAACGCAACTCCTCAAATGGCGGCTCTGAGCTTCGGTTGACAGCTGTCTGTAAAAAACATTATGGAAATGATTGAGATAAATGTATTAAATATTTGAAAGACATTATCAATTGAATCCATTTTTCTAAATAATTGAGTAAGCACAATATTATTTTTCACAATAAAGAGACAAATAATAATTCACGAACATGATAAGGTTGGTAGGTTGATGAGTTTTTGATGAGTCTTGCAGCTGGTGGGGTTTGCAGCTTGCTTCTGGCACTGGCAGGTTATGTTTCTCATTCTCATGTTGTGATGTTATGGTTTGTTTTTTAGGTAAACTTGATATTGTAGAATATTTTAGACTATTTGAATTTATTGATGTCTAGAACGGATTAAGAATGAAAATAAATCGCCAGAAAAAAGCCAATAAATATCTTAACTTTTACTCAAACAATTTTGGTTTCCGTAAGCCATTCCAAGTGCTTATTGATGGGACATTCTGTTATGCTGCATTACAGGTAAAGTAATTTAAGTTATTCATTAAAATTATAATAAAAAGATGATGATGATGATGATTTATTCAATCATGATGATTCATTTCTATTGAAATAAGATTGCACAGGCTAAGAATTGCAAAGTTCTGAATCTGAAGTCAAAGCATTGACTAATGACTAATAATCTACACTAACTATGCTGAAATAGTTTTCAAAGCACTACTATCAAACTAAGTATTCATATTTTTCGGTTAGAACAATATTTATAAAAAATTGATTATTATAGAGGTGGAAGATGATGGTTTAATGAGGAGAACAATATCTTCCATCTTGAGTACCTAATAATCGTTAAGGAAGAGTATTTCTCATACAGTTGTAAACTCCTTCAATTCTAGGTTTTCAATTATAACTTATTAATTATAAGACTAACTACTACAAATTATATAGTTTATGTGACCGAGCAGATTATTAATCATTATTATCAAACAATGATTATTGTCATCATGGAATTTCATCTCATTTTATAAATACTTCGCAAAATAAAACTTGATAAGCATCAATCGGCTGACTGAGAATAAATAATGATTCTTTGCAGAGGAAACTAACAATATTTCAACATTAATGGAACTTACAAAAGAGTTCTATTCTCGAGGAGTGACACTATCATTCCCTATGTTTACACTTGGTCGATTCTGTATTCTACCAATGCAGCATGCTGTGCAGCACACACAAATTGAACAAGTGTGGAAATAGGCAGTTATTGCTGAAATTTTAGACTCATCAAAATAAATTTTCATCTCAAATTAAAGTTCCTTATGTTGGCTCCTTCATAGAAATGTTGAATATTAATCGATATAATTGATAAAAAAACAATAAAATCACGGAGTGTTATTCTAAGAAAAATTATTTTTTGTACAAGCACCTTCATTGAAAACGAATATTTTTTTACTATAATTTTCAGAACAAGGTGAATATTCAAGACCAGCTAAGCAACTATCTTGGAGCAGAAATAAAACTTCTCACTACAAAATGTGTTATAATAGAAACAGAGAAGTTGGGTAAGTCTGTTGTTACAAAAATTTAGATTGTGTGGCTCCTTTAGTTGAATTATTGCTTATTTGCATACATTAGACTATTTTGTTGTAGCTTTACTGCGCACAAATAGTATTTATTCAAATTCAACTGATACCTAAGTTTTGTGTATCGAAGAATAATAACTTGAGCCTTCTCATATAAAATCTTCTAAATAATCAATTCCTCTGTTTCGTTACTCTTCTCGAATTAACACGTTTTTGAAAAATTATTCCTCAAATTATATTTGAAAAGTTTATGCTGAAAGTTTTATTCTATTTCAAAGGTGTCAAAGGTATTTCAAAAATGTCAATTCACTTCAGTTTTTGCATTATCCATAATCTTTTCAGTGATTTTTGGTATCTTCAAGACGAATAATTCTCTACAAGTTACATTAAAAATTCTAATTCAGCAATGAAAATCACGTTTCTTATCATATTTTATCTATTATTTCTATAGAAATCCTATTGAACTATTAAAATCACATGAAAATTCACATAAAATACAACCATTTCCATTCCTAAATAAGTTACATAGAAGATTAGAAACAAAATACTTGAAAGACTGGTTAGACAGAAACTCTGGGGAAATTTACGTTTTTCTTAAGAAAAGTTTTGGTTTGTATCAGCTTTTAGTATTCCATAGTGGTATTGTATTCACTATTTTTCTGGGCACCATATAGAGGTGTATTCTTCTAATGAGAAACAATAACGATCGATCATCATAAGAATAAGCATTGAAACCAAACTTTATTCTAGTTTTCCAATTACTTAAACGGTAAAACTCACTTTTTCGAATGAAATTCATTTTCTGTGAATCTTTTTACCATTATTTCTGTTTGTTTCAGGAAAGGCATTATATGGAACAAGTTTAATAGTCAAACAGTTTTCAGTCCATCAATGCAATCACAAAAAAGCAGTTAGTGGTTCGGCTTGTTTCACTTCTATGATTGGAGAAAACAATCCAAATAGGTAAAAAGAAAATCTTTCTACAAATAGAAATTTTTCAAAAAGTATTTTATTGACTCTACCTTGACTTGATTTATTCAGTTAATTGAAGGTAAAACTTGTGCCGTTTTTCCAACTGCATACCCTTGAAACGCATTCACAATCAAATTTTTTGCGTCTGCCTAGCTAGCAATTGCAAACAAAGCTAATTTTGTAAATTGTTCTGCCTTCCTTCCTTTTACAATCGAACGTATAAATATTTCTCTGTATGGTGTTGTAAGCTAAA
This sequence comes from Laodelphax striatellus, assembly GCA_017141395.1. Taxonomy (NCBI): domain Eukaryota; kingdom Metazoa; phylum Arthropoda; class Insecta; order Hemiptera; family Delphacidae; genus Laodelphax; species Laodelphax striatellus. Next base: position 9,605,804 of record CM029531.1, on the reverse strand, counting down.
TTATTTTTCCAGGTATATAATTGCAACACAAGACAGAGAGCTGCAAGACGTAGTACGAGGTGTTCCCGGAACTCCTGTTTTATATTTACATCAGAAAGCACCAACTTTGGAAGAGCCATCGAGGCTGAGTTTGAAAATAGCACAAGAAAAAGCAACTCAAAGGTGAATTGTACTGTATTTTAAATTGTCAATATTATTTCTAGTTGGTCATTGAAAAAAATCATGTTGAAAATTTTAATATCGTTGATATAAATTCAAATAATAGAAACAATAATAGCAACTTCTTATGTGGGCTCATCTTCTTCATCTTTGTTTATATATGTAATTATGAACTTCGTAATGTAAAGTGAGAAATGTCACTCAAAACTCGCGTTTCCGCATGAATTTATCTCTTGATCATACACATTACAAGTGTCTGTTGTTAGCAGATTCTTTTTTAAGTATCTGTTGAAGGCATGCATCATACCGGAAGAGCTTTAAAATAGCATTGTTCCACTTATCACTTTGAAGTTTCAAGTTCATACAAAGTACACTATAGATAGTACTTTTCATCCTTAAAGATCCCTGACTAGCTTTGTGCGTAATCCAATCGGAATGCCCGGCAATGTTGACATATTGTGTGCGTGCTGCTTAATCATATGGGCAAGCATGTCTATTATACCGAAATATCAGTCTGCTATCACCACTCTGTGTGTTATCACAGTCTAATAAATACACAGTCGCGACACTCCCATGCTAAATGGTGGTCTCTTGCGATCCTTGCGCTTCACAACGCAGGCATGCCAAATCACAATGCCAATGAATGAAACTGAATGCGTATACGTGCATGATAACCATTACAAAGCTAACTAAGTTTCGATGAAAGAGCGATCATATGGTAAATATGACCATATAAACATATCAATCTGGGGTCTTCAAGGATGAAAAGCACTATAGTAATATTCATGTGTAACATTATCCAGGTACAGAATTTGAATTCAGCCGAGAATATAGTTACCTCACCTAAATTTCGATTATGTTATTAGACCTATCAAATACTGATCAATTCTCCTCACTTCTTTGGCACGGTAAATGTTGTTGGTGGACTCAATAATTCTGTTTTGAGCCGTCTAAATATTTAAGCCCGCAAGTACAATTATATTCAACTGTAAATAATTTCAAATCTCAAGAAAACACCCCTTCTTGAACTAGAAAATTACAATTATTGTAGTGAAACTTCTTAAATATAAATTTGATCTTGTTCACTTTAAAATTTCATGTTCCCAACTGAAATGAACTAGTTAGTGTTTCTTGGAAACTGTATCAGATAAACCCATTTTTGTTTTTACCTTCCATTATTATTCTTTTTAATTTTTTTAGGTTTTCTGTGACCGATATCGACCATGAAAATATCAAGAAGATGAAAGAGGTTGTTTTTGGACCACAGGAAGAGAAAACAAAAAAGAAAAAGAAAAAAGGGGGACCGAATCCTTTATCTTGTAAAAAGAAGAAAAAAGCTTCTCCCTATCAACATAGCACAACCGGAAATGGAAAACGTAAAAGACACAGAATTCGTATACCCAAACATGTAAAAGAATTGTTACAAAGTCATAGTGGATAATATTAAAGCATTAATCATAAAAATGTTGTTCAATCAATCAGCATGCTAAAAATAGTGAAAAAATATCATACAAGGTATTAGAATAATTATTACAAATTTAATCCCCCCATTCGATTTTTTAATTTCTTTCAATTTTGACTTTTCATTATCATCGGACTGGTGATTTGGTTATAGTCGGTTTTGATTGACTTCGACTCTAAAGGTCGTAAGTATCTATTTTGAAACTATTATTAGGACTCTAGATTTTCATCATCGAATGTTTAAATGTCTGGCTACCAATTTCTGAATTCCAGAAAATTGAAAGTGTGCCATATTCAATATTCTTGACAGCAATCAACCACCCGCTTTAATTTCAATGGTCATGGATCAATGTGCATCAAGTGTAGATGCGACCATCAGAGAATTTATTTATGTACTTGCCCTCCATTGTCAATCGACTCAATGAGTATTTAAGTGTTAATGTCCTCCAAGAAAATATATATTTTATTCTTTTTATAGTAATATCCCAATCATTGGAATGGCTGTTTAATAGTCTGAGTTCCATACAAAAAAAAATTAACAGAGCAGATACCAGGAAACATCAAACATATCAAATAGAATAAAAATTATTGCAAGGATGAGAATTGTACTTGAATGAAACTCGTTTGGGTTTAATTGTTTTTATTCAACTTTTATCAACATTCGAATATTATCTTTAAGAACGACAAACAAAACATTCACCTCGCTCAATGAAAGATCTTTCAAGTTAATTTTCTATTATCTTGCACTTATTGATCATCTATTCATTATCTACAATACACAAATAAAAACAATCCCAAATTACAACTTTATGATAGATATTTTTCAATCTACTATGACTGAATTTTCTGATGGATGCATGCGGTTCAGGCAAGCACAAATGATAAATTTTCAAAGCCTTTTTGCTGCGTAGACTAAGGTACGGTATAAAAATAAATTCATCAGATTAAACTGATAGCTCATTCCATTTTATGTACAATGCCTTAACAATAATAATTATGTTTTACACAATACAAGCATATCATGTTTCATGTCAAAGCAAAAAAATAATAATAGAAAAATTATGAAGCTCATCCATTTCTATGTTAAGTTATGTAGTTGGTTGAACAAATCACTTGAGTTAGAGTAAAGGAATATTGCTTATCAAGATCATTAATCGTTTGTTATCAAGAGATATTATGGGTGACCGACAAAAAATTATGCTTTTATTCACTTTCCTGGAGGTTCGGAACCCACCTAAAACAATAGGATCACCATGTTTCCCATAAAATTACCCGTAAAGTTCTCCCCATCAATAAAAGCCATACGAATATTATCAACAAGAAATCAAACAAGTTGGGAAGCTGGTCACTCCCGTTCACCGGCTCCTCTAAATACAAAATTATGAGCTTCAAAATCGCTAAAAAAAGCCGGTTCCAGGCATTCTGTATTTGGCTAACACCGAATACTTGTGTGCATCAAGAAATGTATACATTACATAACGAAACATCCAAACGTCATACCGTGATATTGTAAACTTGTTCAGAGTATTCTTAATACCGGATTATGTCTGCCGGTGTATGTCTGAAGCTGGCTTAAAGTTAATAGTATTGGATGAGTTTTGTTATTTAAAAATAATTGTCATTTAAAAATACCCAACACTTGCAATGGATTTTATCTGGCTGAAGCATGATCTTGTAAAGTAGGCCATAATTCCAAAATTTAAATTTCAAGGATTACGAAAAGAACAAAGGATGCATTTCCATAGAGCTTAATGAAGTATACAATTATAAGACATATTGTAATTAAACTTTATATTTGATACCATGATTGACATTTCAACAAAATATATACAGTTCAAGAGTTAGTATGCGGAAAACAAGTTTTCATATTTCCGACTTCATTATTTTAGTGCAGGAAAACCGAGAAGTCGGAAGCGTTTGTTTGATATACGGTAATAGTTCAACTAGGAAGCGAGTTCGTCGATTTCAAAAACGAAAATTGATGATGTAATCACAGGTCAAAGTTAAAATAAAGTAGTCTATTAATTACTCACTTTACAATTGAATCTGATATTACCGACTAAAATATACAAGTAAGCGTCAGTCTTGGTTTCTTGGAGATTCTCCTGAAGAGAAGCTCTCAGAGCTTATAGAGAAATCGCTCTCATCAGAAACATGTCATGATACAGTGACAAGTATGTACATTTTCATACATAAATCAACATTCTGTCAATAGTCATTCTCAAAATAATATTTTATGAAAAATTAATTACAAAATAAACGTCACTGCACCATTAATAGAATAAATGTTCATAGATGGTTAATCCACGTTATTTACAATTTGAGCTGTTAGCTGTAGCTTGAACAGCCATTAGGAGAATTTGGAAACTTCTGGCGAAGTCACTGCCCTCATTTGAGCTGATATATGCACTCAATTGATTTTGAAGTTTGATCAGTATTTCAGGGGCGTACTCTCTTGTTGTTTCGCTTTTGAAGTCAAGGGAAATGACTGCTTCCTCAAGGTACCTAAAATCAATAGAATCTTATTAGATTAAAAAAAATACTAGAAGGCAAAAATAACTTAGAATCACAAAACATCTTAACTAGAAACTAGGAAATATCTAGGTAGGCCTACTAAATTTTGATCATACTGAATAACATTTCTAGGAACGGAATATGACGTAGACTATTTTTACAAAATAAAATCTACTATCATAGGCTGAAGTTAATGCCCTTCATATAAGTTACATAGCGATTAAGTAATGAGTTGATATATTTACTTAATAAAGCTCACATTCATATCTACCGACGCAAAACGAAAACCTAACGTGACCGTCATGGCACTCCTCCGACATACATACTCATTCACATCTGACCGACAAACCTAACTCGGTCTCAGCGGGTCTCTTCATGCATTTAACAAATAATCTACCATTTCTTTGTAGTTTAATTTCATTTCATTCCATATCTGATCTTTCCTTGTTTTCTTTGGTCATAAATAATACACACAAATATTTCAATTGTTTCATGTTTAGCAAAAATAACCACTCGCAACCGAAAAAGTATTCTGGGCAAAATCGATCGATGCCGTTTCGGGTCCGTAGGTTCCAATACGCCCATTCAACTTACATTGGAAAATAATATACGGGAACGTTATGTTTATGTTTGATGCTAGTGGATATGAATGGAGCTCAAAACCTTACTTCTAAATACATTTCTAAGAATTTTCTCTTCAGTTGGGTTGTAAGCTACACTTTCTGTGTCTAGGGCCATATTATACCATCACAGTGCTCAGTGATTGGTACATCACTGACGCATGCGCAGAAAAATTTGACGCTTCGTCCCGCCTAGCATAATATATGGCCCCTAGGTTCTTATCAGTGAATTTAATACATATCAGATTGTAGTAACAAAGCATGCTAACAAAATATGCAGGACGATGGTTGCGTGCTTACTTTCGTTTGAGTTCAGTGTGTGTGGTCAAGTCCGATGACAGCTGCTGAATGAGACAGAGCAGTATATTTTGGCTCAGAAGGCAAGGCTTGGTCTTGAATATTCTATTCGGATCCACCTTCTCACACACAGCCACAACCAGATTCAAATTGCCAAATGCTAGCGCCTGCAAGTGGAAAAAACGTTTTATTAATTGAAATTAGGAGCAGTAATAATAACGATCAACATGAGAGACTCAAGTACAGAAGTTTTCAAATAATTTTTGCAACTGTCAGTCAAATTCAGATGCAGCAGAAAATCTGCTCACCATCTACATGCTGCTAACTCTCATGAACCGTACTATAGTTACGATTGTTGCAATTTAATAAAGTCCATTTTTGCAATATCCAATGGAAGTAAGTTGAGGTTTCCCAAAGAATGGAATTGTAGAATAATAGTATTTATCATGAATAGGAAAGATAGAAATCATTCATCATTGCACAGAAATCTATAACATAGAACGCCCGCTGAGAAGAAATCGTCATAAACGCATGGAAATTAAATTAAAAAGTGGCAATTAACTTCTATAAATAACAATAATATGCGGGTCAGTATCATGTTAATATATTATTAAAAATAAACGTCACAATGTAACAAAACTATGACAATAACGTTTAGTGTTTAGTATTCATTTGAAAAATCAATATGGTTGACAACTAACATTTACTTCTCTGTATCAAGTTTGTGTATTCGTAAACTTGACATTTGAAATTCAATTTTTTGTACCAATCAGGTAGTACAAACACCAATATGAATATTGTTGTAATAACATTTTCAATAGTTTTACAAGTGAATGGATTTTTTCCAAGGGGGAGAAGAAATCGGGATGCAGCGCTCTCTTACACTTAACCCTTCCTATATAAAAGCAATACATTTTGGCCTATAATTTAAAATCAAATTCCATAGGTAATCATTACGATAATTTATTAAGTACAGTACATAATGTTGAATGTAATACTATAGATACAACTCATTTTATAGAGCTTAGAATGACGATCATAAAATTACCATTTCAAATGCTGATTTAATATTTCCGCTTTGAATGCTCTCATTCACTTGCTGCAGTTTCAGTTGATAGGCGGTGAGTTGTGGAGCGGGAGTGCAAGCTCCCGATCTGACTGCAGTCATCACAGTTTGCTCCAGGGCTGACTGCTGAACTCGCATTGCCTCTTCGATAATAGTTTCAATCCTGATAAAAAATAATAAAAACACATTGATAGTATATTATGATGATGATGATGAATATAATATTGACACACAGGTATCAGACTGAAATGGGCAATCAATTTATTGTCAGTAAGTACAATAGAAATAGATACAGGTATATCAATCATTTACACAACGGTATTGTTATTCCTGTTCATAGTATGTTGGATAAAGTACTCCACTAAATGTTCGGTTTATTCAGTTAATTTATTTATACAAATATACATTAGAGAGCACAAGGAGAAAATCCATAATGGATAATTGCCCTCTCAACACATGATGGATTAAACATTGTATATAGTGCAACATAATAAAATACTAAGCAAGCACAATAAGTGAATCTAACAAAGTAGAATATTCAATTTTGACAAGAGTCAGTTGAATCATGTCTCCACAATAACAACATCCGGCATATAAATAAGGCTTCATAAAATTATTATCCAACTTATACACGGAAAGGATTCTCACCATACGAATGATTGCATTGGGAAACCGAGGACTAACTTCTAAGTACACTGACTTAGAAGTAGATTCACTTACTTATTAGTAGACTGACTTCTTTTTTCTTATGCACTTGACCACGAAAAAATAGAGTAGAATTTACTATTTTAGGCTCCAAAAAGTAGAGTGTACAACGTCCTCAAACAAACTTTCAAGAACAATATTAACAGTATCTCTGAATGGCGAGTCCTGGAATTTCAATTAAGGAAACTAATAATGATGAAAAATCTAGTAATGGTAACAAGAATGATGTCCCAAGAAATTTTTCAAATAACAATTCTAATTGAATCCACCAAGAGGAGGAGAACAGTCTGTTCCATTTCTGCAAATAGTGGAGTTGGTTGAGGAATGGTACAAACCTCTTAGTAGCTTCACTCAAGTCATTTGACATTCGTTGACCAGAGTTTTTGATGTGCTCCGCAGTGGTTTGCATCTGAGTAGCCGATTCTCTCCCTTTATCCGAAAGTTTTTTCGCTTGGTTTTCAAGTGCACTGAGATCTGTAAGAATAGACTAAATTGATGAAATACATAACTGGAATTCATGTTAGGATTTTGTTGAATGAATTTTCCGACATTTTTATCGCATGATTTTCAAGTGCAGTAAGATCTGTGAAAATACATTTTAATGTATTTAAATAAATCTTCAATTTATTTAAAGACTAAATTGATGAAGTTATGTTCACAAAGCTAGAATTTTGTTGAATGAATAATAACAAGAACAAATTTCAAGTTCAAATATTCTTTCAATATAGCTGTGACAGTCATGATTTGTTTCAACTTACACTCTCTCGTTCCTTTGGAGAATGTGTCGTTGAGTTGATTGAACATTATTGCACTAGCTTTTTCGTGTCTTGGTAGTGCAATATTTATGAAGAAATCACGAAGTGTCTCACTTAGAATAGGCGTTAGTGCTCGGCACAATGCGTTACTGAGAGCGTCCGTTACAGCCTGAAAAGAGAAATTTATTATTTCATTTGAACCAAAGAACTTAGCTAGAGAAACATACTAGTTAATCCTAGATTGCCAAGAACAATAATAATTTATATCGGAATAATGAGATAAGTACCTATTTTTAAATAAAGGTTCTAAAAATTGTACTTCAAAGCGAATAATAGTCTGCTATACTTATATAGAGAAATAGAATACATTCAAAGACGAAATATTGACGGTCTATTATGATGAAAAATTAAGTAAAGGTCTGAAATGAGGCATTTAAATAAACTCAAAATAGAATCGCTATATCTCTCGACTGCGTTCAGTTCTATAAGTTTTGAATGGTCTAGTCTAGTCTAGAAGATCAAGGCGTATCTTTTTCATCGAACTTTTTCCCATCAAACCTTTTCCTGAAAGTTATTCAATTGGGTAATAAATTTTTTAATGTCACAAGATTTTTAATCATCCAAAACTCTATAACTTGATTATTGATTTTACCTTACTGTTGACCAGCTTATTGATGTTTTCCTTCAAGAGATGATCTGTTGCACTCAGCTTTTCAGTCATATCCAAGTGCAAATTGTGCTTCAAATGGTCCATGGTTTCAACGATTACTGTAAGAACAAATTAACAATATTAATAATCTAATGAAAATATTTTCTCAGAATCTCACAGATTCTAGGAAAATTTACCATTATTTCAAAGAGCAGTAAAGAATTTAATTTTTCGGTTTTGATTCTCTTACCTACCGACAATACAAATTGATTGTTTTGTATTGAATAATGGCCTAGATTACAAGAACCGTGTAAGGGGATAACTCTGACAAGAAGTACAAAAATAACATTTCTCTCCATTTAGATGCTTCACTAGGAAATAGACCACATTTTACATCGGTGGAAAGGAGTCGAGTGTGTTGATTTTTTTCTACATTTAGACCTTTGAAAGCTCTAGAGACGATTTCTTGGTTTTAATTAACACTATAGTACGATCAATGGAAATAGTACGAAAGATTTGGAAGATGAAACCCAAAATTATTTGCAAGTCTTAATCTAAGATTTAATCAGTCAAGTTTTACCATACACGTATACAGTAAGCACTGGTAGGCCTAATAGTGTATTGAAAAAGACAGAAGTCAACTCACCGGGTAGAATGCTGTTACTAATTTCAGAAGCGACAATATCATCGAGTTTTGATGAGATCAGATTACTCATTGCCTGTGAAATGGCAGAAATCGACGATTCTTGGTTTTGCTTATTATCCTCTTTTGTGCATAAGCTGGCTAATGATTTCTCGATTACTCCACATTGCTGGTTCAATTTACGGTTCAAAACCTTTTCAAATTCTCTTGGATTATTCAACTTGAGAACTTCCTCCCTCAAACACTGAAAACAAGTCAAGAAAGTAATAAATTATGTACGTAAACGTCTTTAGCGATATTTTCTTTGAAAATTGAAGGAATAGAATTTCATCAGATTCTAGTCGTTTATATCAATAAATAATCTTATTGTAGGATAATTTCTAGAAGGCAAAAATATTTTAATAAATTCATTTAATTAAATTATACCAATAAATCTTTTGTAGGATGTATTTCTAGAAGGCAGGAATATTTTAATAAATTATGTTTATTATATATGTATTGTTGATTATACATATTTTTCTCACTGATACATTGTAAAAGTGTAATTTGGGATTGAATGTTCAAGGAATACAGAACAGACAATTATGATTTCAAAAACGGTTTTAAAATGTTTTATAAAATAACAGGTATTTCAAGAAAAGCATTTAAACAAATAAAATAATAATGTTGGTTGAAATTTCCACTTTGATTGAATTTGTAAACGGAAAAAGGAATTAACATAATATTACGTGTATACTAGAACGGAGAACGTTTATTTATAACATTTTACCTTAATTTCATCCTGTTGTTTAGTAATGGTGCTTTGTATCACAGCCAAACTATTTGCAATGTTCTTGATGTCAGTGTAATCCGCTGAAAAACTGTGAATCTGTTCGTTAGTCCTGGAAATAGAAGAATGAAGTATTAAATCATTGGTGAATTAGATCAATTCAACAATACATTCTATACATCCGTTCAAATGTGATCAAACCAGGTTTGGGCATTTAATCAAGTTAAATTACCAAAAGAAGAATACAATTTGAACATTATGGATTACAATGAAACCATCTGATAATAAATAAATTTGCTCACAACGATTATCGTTAGTTTATTGCAATAAAAAGAAATATATTATTGAATTGGTGTCCACCAGCAGAAGAGAAATCCTTGTTCGCTGGTGGGATCACAGTTCAATCAAGAATAAATAACCCTGAAAATTGTGATATCACTGAATACTTTCTTGCTAAAGAATACCTTTTATTCCCCAAATTGAAAATTACCACAGAATATTATGAGACAGGAATAACTTCAAAATGAACTTGATATTTCCCGATTTTTTCTTTAAATGGAAACAGCCGGTTTTAAAATTTCTACTAGCCGGTTTTTCAACAGCTCGACAGATAACAGAAAATTTTCAAGGTTATTAAACTTGCAGGGATCTAAAAATTTAAAACAAAGGGCGTACAGTTATTCCACACAATGATCTCCTGAACTGGGCTCGGTTCAATGATATTGTGTTTGAAAAAAATTACCGTTTTATTTTAAAAAGAATATCCTTTACCTTTCAGGAATTACTACGATCTCTTGTTTGTCGTATTCTTCAGCAGTCATTCCAGTCATTCCAAGATCTAGTTTGAAATCATTCGGATAATTGTAGCTCTGAGGTTCTTGTGACGAAAATATTTCTTGAACTTCCCTGCTTGGACTGCTACCACCACTAGCGAATGCAGCGACTCCTCCACTAGGCTAGAACAAAGAAGCATCACCTGAATTTGCATTTGTGGACGATGAAGTTGAGATGAACAAAGATGTATGTTTTCAATTATTAGCTTCTGAGAATATATTTTGGTCCTTTGTCAAGATTGCTGGCTGTAAGTTCAATTCCCGTTAGTGATTAGCAATTGTAGGCCTGGTATTGATTTACTCATGTATATGCCACAGATAAAATAATATTCTTCATCTGTGCTTTTGCCCAATATTTATGTTGAATAACTCCTGAGGAGGTAATGGATTACCTGTAATAATAATTGATTATTCACCTGAGATCTCCATGAATACATAAAGCCACAAATCTGTATTACTGAACCACGTTTCACAGTACATCTCAATCAGCTACTTCCATGCATGGGAATGGAATGCTGGGATAACCTTGGGGATAATTTTAGAATTGTTCAGAAAAAATCGAGTCAGACTTACTAAACCAGGTTTTGGCGAAGGAGTTGTTGGATTAGATAGTTTGTTGGCACTCTCTTGGAAAGACGAGAAAGACGTTTCTTCTAAATTTTTTATGGTATCCTCTGATTGAGTAGATTCAACCTGAAATTCAACATAAAATTGTATAATACATAGCATAAATTCTTATAATACTGTAATAATTTTAGGCCAAAGCTAACTTTTTATTATAGTCAAGAGCGAACTTTGGGACGACCTATTAAATTATTTTAGATACATTTATAGTTGTTATAGCGGTAGTTAATGAACATTGGTTATTATTCTATAATTTATTGCGTAGGCTATTGGAAAACTGAAAACAGAGGTATTTCACGATGGGATTGGGTGTGAAGGTAGAGATTAAGATCTTCGGATATTCGAGGAGAATAGAGTCCAATGTATAGATCTAAATTGGGTTTCATGTAGATACTGCAATCCCCGACTTGAATTGTGATAGGTAGCCCCTAGAGTAATCTTCCAAATTAACCAATAAATAACAGCACTTGGATAAATAAATTAGTGGCACAGGTTACAAGAGCATTTCAATCGCCATGAGAGAGTGCAGTGGACAAAAACTCCGGGCATTAGTTATAAGACGGGTTTACCATATCTATGATGCAGAGCTGGTTCTAGGTAGCTATACTGAACCTCAGACAATGTATAACTAGTCAAAAAAAATTCTTATTTTGTCTGTGGCTGAACCTTAGCGCAGTTTTCAAACTCGGCAAACTCCTTTCACGATTTGAAGACTAATTGAATGCTTATACACGTTTTTCTATTCACTCAACTAAATTGCTGAAGAATTTTTGGGTATTTTGCACTATAACCCCGCGTTTGTTTGTAATGATTTCATAACATAACTAGAAGCTAAACTTGCTTGAATGAACTAGTTTCAACTTATTGGGACATGATAAGCTATATTGATAGATAGCTATAGCTATATTGATAGTTATCTACTGACTATCAGTACGAGCGATAGAGGCCTATAGTTACCGCAACTCGGACATTTCTGTTAACTTCCCGGTAACGATACCATTTATCGATTTATTTATTTATTTGAAAAGATACAGTATGAGAGAATTAGATTGAATATAAATTAAGTTGAATATATAACTTTTTTTCAAATAAACGTGGATACTGTATTCTGAAAAGTGAATTCGAACTATAACTTACATGGTTTTCCATGTTCCGCATCAAGGGAAAATTGGGTTATACGGCGAGGTTGAACTACCTACGGTTCTCCCACCGATTAAAGCCACACGTAATAAAAATCAATGTAGTTCGTGATATAAATACAAACGCCGCTTCATAGTAAAAGAGACATTGGCATATTTTGGTAAAGAACCCTGTAACTATTCAAATTTGACTAAACAGTTTACAAATAAGTACATTAGTAAAACCAAATATCACAGTTTGATAACAGATGAATTTAATAATAAGCCATAATTTCGTTAAGAACTCATTAATAAATACAGAATGTTTAACAACTAAACGAGCGCTCAATAGCCTGTGCATTATCAAACCGTCCGAATCTGAAGTAATTTTAGTAATTCAGATTAAGCATTAGAAACAGAATACTGAATAAGCAGGCGATTGGAAGAGCGTTAATTACCAACTGAGTTGGACTGGAGGCGTCGTGTTTGGAATTGAAGTCGTCGGGAGTCATGAGCTTGATGGGCAGATCGATGACTGTTAGCGGTGGCAGAGGGAGGGCGACCGCAGCCGGAGCTACTGGCTCGCCAGCAACCTCGTTCTCATTATTTATTATTTCATCATTGTAGCCTGAAAATAAATTCAACAACTATTTATCGCCACAGAAATTACACATATTTATAAGTTTAAACAATCAAAATTCACTCTTTATTGACATTAAAATGCACATGAATAAAAATACAAAAATGAAACAAGTACTTGGACTATAAAGCATTAATCAATTTTCAATTAAATTGAGAATATAAAAAAAATACAAAATATGAAAAGTACTTGAACCTACAGTCAGCGACGGCAGGATATAAAGTGAAAGTTGATAGCATAAATAAAAAAGACAACCAAAATTATATACCATGAAATATAATAACGTTGGTTATAATATTGGAGCTATAATAATGAGAGTTATTTATTATAAAACGAATTTATAAACATAAAAACATTTAACTCGAGATTATCACAAACCATTATTTCATTCAAGTGAGCAGTTTCCTAGATTGATTTCTCTTTTGGGACTGTGAGCTAGGCGGGCTTCACCATAATAATAGAAAGTTTTTAAATTACAAGATTTTTTCCTGTAGGGTTATCTTAAAGGAAGGGTTATAAAAATAGGCCTCATCACCCTGAAGATTACAACATAGATTAACAATATTACTGTAGGCGTACTTCACATTGTCACCAAACTTGGCAAAACGAAATCGTGTTTGTATTAATGAACAAGGCTGCCATTTTTAACTTGTGTTACAAGACTTAAAATATTGAAAATAAGTTTATATATCAGTATATGAGGATATATGTTTATAAAAGTTATAGCAATAACAATAAATAATACCAAATAAAATACATTAATTCACAATCTTTTTGAATTGCGCGACTAAACTGTGAACTTTGTATAACTTATAAAAATGTGTTTATTGAATAATTTCATGAAAGCAAAATTGATGTTTAGTTTGGTTACCTGACGAATTTTGAGACCCAGAACGGCCATCGATTGATGTTTGACGTGGTTGGAAATGAATATTGCATTCTTGCAATGATTTTGGTTGAACGAGGTACATTTTTATCAAGACAGCCGACTGATTATCGTGTTCCTGTTCGTCTTCATCATCATCGCCTGTGAAAATTGGTTCAATTAATAAATTGAACGTTGGAGAAAGCCTCTACGTTGGATTTGTGAATATGTTTTCCATTATCGACAAAAGAAGACAGTAGGCTATTTAGTGAAATTTTAGATTGGTGAAAAATGTCTAGTAAGAGTTGATAAAATAAAAATAAGAAACATTAAATAAATATATCATCATGTGATGTGTGTTCTATTGAACATAAATAATGTAACTGGTTGCTTTTTGCATTACAGTACTAATATTTAGCATTTGAAAAAATTTATCTTAATGTTCTCAATGCTCAATGATACAAATTATTATGCAATATTATCAAGATAATGCAAATACAATCTAGAACTGCTAAAAATTTATGTTATTCATCGATTTTAAAGAGGAGATTAACATCAATCAACAATTAACTTACTACAATAAGAGGCACTAGATCAAACTTATTCTTTCTGCTTGAAAAAATATATGAATGAAAAAATAGTAATCAATGATAAAGACTAGCTGAATCGTTTAAATTCAATACAAGAGGAAAATGTGTAGGAAACCTGAGTGGAGAGCACTGAAATTTCAGAAATGAGACTAAATAAATTCTAACAAAATATAAAAAGAATAATTACCATTGCACTGATCATCCAATGTGAATGAAGAGTTACATTTGAATCGGCGTACTTCAGCATCCAATATAGCAAAACTCAATATCGGATAAGGTAGAGGAAATTCTGACACCGACTGGATGAAACAGCTTGTTTGAGCCGAATCTTTTTGAATACGCAGAACGTACAGCACCTGCATGAATGAAAGAATTAGAAATTGACAATAGAATCTAGTGGTTTTTGAACAATTGAGATTTCATAAAATCAAGTGAGAATGAATGAACATAGAGAGCAACGATCAGGAAAAATCATCATGTTATACACAGATCCTAAACTAATCAACACACTTGTTTAATTTCACACTGCTACCAATTTCAGCACAACAACCCCATTATTAAACTCAATCTACTAATTTCTTGGCTACTAAATTCAGTATTTTTAATAACGAGTATTTTTAATATTTCAGTATTAATGAAATATTATACAATTGAGATTAACACCACCCTCATCCACAGAAAATCGAACAATTTACATCAAATTATCATCCCATTAAAAACAACAGACATTTCCTCGATTTACTCTTCGCAAATTGACAAGAGATACTCTTTAACATACTTCTTAAATTACACATAACGAGCCGCAGCGCTTAGTCGTTTCTACTGAACTGTTATAAAATTTACACTAAAGAAAAGGAAATAGTTTTGGAGGAATATGTTCATTTCAGAAGAAAATTGTTCATTTCCTTCAACAAGTACAAGCTTTAAATTCAATTCTTGTCCAAAACTGAGATCGTATTCGCTCGATGGAGACTCAGCTCTTTTACAGATTTTACTAATAAGTTTAAAAAATTGATTTGAGTTATCTAAAGATTTGAATGAAAAGCTCACCCGCTGTTTCATGTTGGATAGTAGAAGATAATCAGAGCTGCGGTCAACGGCAGCCTTCAGCTGCACTCGCATACTGGTCTCTGGTCGTGGCAGGAAGCGAATCGTTTGCACACATTCCCACGTCTGACATTCCCAAAGTTTCAATTCGGAATTCGAGTTGCAGCCAGTAATAACATACTTCCAAAACTGGACACTGAAAAAGGACAATTGATTAAATGCTATATGAGAATCTTTAGAAACACTACTATTAGAATTAACAAATTCGAAGAATATGAGACTGCTGAAAGGAAAAATAATAGTTGGTCATTTCAGATGGAACAAGTAAGCTCTTATCAAGCTTTCAGGACTCAATTTTGTAAGCGCCTGTTCCAAGCTCAAATTAATAATGGAACGCAAAAAGCTGATCTTGAACCATCATTTTCACAAAGCAATAAAGAATGACAAGAATAAAATTGAATTTTAGAATGAAGAATACATAATTTGAGTGTCGTGGTATATAAAGCGAAATGTGATTTTAGGTTGCATTACAAGAATTTGTATTGGAAGAAAAACTTACATAAAAAATCGTCTTCTAAAGAAAGATGAGTGAATTTTCCTATCCATGATGATTGTGATCACATAGCATGTTATGTGAGTCATTATATCATTATCAAGTTTGATTTATTCAAGTAAAATAATTTTCTGTGCAAATCTTGAGTAATCTGTGCGAATATTTGTGTGCTATCTAGCAATATAGATTTTTAAATTTAGATAGCGTTTCTCTAGCTGAGTTTGTATACTTAATGGTATTTTTATTCTCAAACCAAGCATTTATAACCTCAAATTAAGAGTTTGAAACCTTGGAGCAAGTTCTACACAGAATAATAATAATTAGACCAAAATAATAAAGATTAAAATACGCTTTGCATAGGTGTATTCTATGACGAGTTGAGAACTTACTCAACATTGCAGTTTTTGTGATTGTCCAGAAAGAACAAAGCCGATAAAGGGCTTCCATCGTGTGGCTTCCATTCATGTAAGCACCTTGCCTTTGAGTTATCCTGCATGTAGACCTGAAATAAAAACATCGTAAAAATAAGTTGAAATAATAAAATTGGCTCGGATAAAACAAGAGTTCCTCAAGATACAACCCCTTTCAAAAAGACAGAGAGAAGATATAACTTTAGCTCATGTTCATAGATTTAGCCTGTAGCACATACATTATCTTAATTTCATAATTTTAATACAGTACCCATTGTTCATCATCATCTTCATTGCCTTGAGAGTATTCTGAAGTAGAGCTATTTCATAAAACAAATTACCATGAATTTTTTATGTATTTTTTCACAGTACCGTAGGCGTAGGAGAACTATATATTAACTAGGAGAATTCTATAGGAGAACTATCCTATACAACAAAGTACCAAGGATTTTCAATGTCCTTTTTAACAGTATCGTTCTGACAATTATTGACAACATTCCCAACGCATTTCAAAGTGGACATTGCTCCTCACAGCATGACCTTGAATCCTCAAACATCATATAGAGGCAGTTAATGTGACAGGTCTAACCAATGGGACCTACAAACATTCAATAAGACAACAAACATTAGCAATTGGATTTTTTAAAATACATTTAGCCCAAGACTTGATGCTATGGTAATTATTAAAGGAAAGGGTTTACTTCGATGGCGGCAGTTGGTTTCATTGACTTGAGTTTCCAGTTTATTAAATAAGAGTGTTTTACAAGAAAGATAAGCATAGTTTTTATACTGTTTTACTAAGAAACATGAAGTAGAAAACTATTTATTGTTTTTCTCTTGATTTACAACAATACTATTCTATTTTTGAAAAAAGTGTCATGCTTTTCGGCAGGCTCAAAATCGCTAGATAGAACACTCGATTACCTGGAAAAACTTGACCTCTCCATCCATGCTAGCTGTTGCTATTGCAGTTCCATCAGGAGAGAAAGCTGCATCCACTATCATCTGAGAGTGTTCGTTTATTTCAATGAAACCTTCAATATCTTGCCCTGGCCTTATTGGGCCAGTTCGGTGGTTATTCGCTACCATTCCAACATTCCACAGCTCAATCTGAAATAATAAACATTTGAATCATTTCAATCAGTGCGACATTAGTCAAACATATATTTCTTAATTATTTAACAATGTAAGGCGTAAACAAAATGCATTATAGAATCTATTGGAAAACATTTCTTGAAATTGTTTTATCTCTTCTATAGAACATATCTATCTACAGAACTGGATTAAATACTTCATACGATTGATTCATTTGGAAGAGCGATAACCTTCTTGTAGGTTATAATTTCTGTATTATTTCATTACTTCTTTTCAACTGTATTGTACTGTTTTGTAATTACCTCTGACGTTGTTCAACTGTAGCCTATACATTGTTATGTTACACTTTTGTTGAATAAATGAAGGATAATTTTATTATTACCTTGCTCCCACGTGTAACTGCCAGCAACTCGGCAACATTGTAATCATTTCCATTCTCGCCATCAGGAATGTACGGACACCAAATCACACGGTGGCAGAGGGATGGTATTCCGTCTCTCGCATTTTCGTCCTGTAGGAACAATTCAACTTCTTATTATCCGATACATAGCATCAATAATAAAATCTCATACGAAACCAGTGTTTCGTTACACTCTGTAAACTAGAGTAGCTTCTGCAGTGTTCTTAAATAGCTCATTCTTGTATCTTATTTGACCAAGCCCAGACTACCGTATTTCACCGATTCGGATAGAAGGTATTGGACGAACATATTTTCATTCTATTTCACTCGATATTGATATTCATTGGCACGGCAACATTATTCGGTGAGAAACAGCCCTCTCCTAATGCCGCATCCACACACTGGATGATCCCGAACGACTCGCCTCGGCACTCACTCCTTTGATCTCCCTCACCGACCGACAAAAAATGGAGCGAAGGCAAGCCGAGCCGAGCGGAGGCGAGCTACCCATCCACACACTCGCGTTCGCCTTCGCTCTCCGCTCGGCCAGTGTCTGGATGCAGCATAAAGGATACCTCATGCTTTCCTCAAAACGAATGAATAGACGCCCGGCGAAGAATTCTGAGCTGAATAAACTGAAAGTGATAATGAGGACAGAAACAAAGAGTTAAAGTTGAAAAGTAAGAGGTAAGGTAAGACAATGTCCTCTGACTTCTCCAACTCAACAATACAGAGTAAAATTACAGAGTAGTAAGACCATGCTAATTTTTTTCTATCACAAACACCTACCAAATACATTTTTTGTCATAGTATCACAGGTTGCTAACAATCAATGTTTATAACTTGTGGTTAACTGGTAGAGTGGACATCATTGTCCAAACTTCGCCACGTCAGTAAAATAAAGAAGTCATTGTATTCTATTCTAACTAAATGCTATTACTCACAGGTTCAACCCAGAGAATTCTTGAACAAGTAATTCCTGCATCTTTACTCTCCTTGACCAAATTGACAAACAGATTTCCGGTTTTATCGACACAGGCAAGCAAGACCTGCTGATCGGTGTGCGCGAAGGCTATGTCATCAACCAGACCGTTCAATCCTTTAATCAAGGCTCGCTGTTGCGTTACATTATTCAATACTCTTACCACTCCTCCCCCACCTTTCGCTGTTGCTAGACAAACAGAAAACAGTCATTAGAAAATACTAAAATATATCTACATAAAATTATGTATTACAGTATACACAATTCAATAATGTATATTATATACTATTATACTAAATAAAAAACTTATTTTAGGAGAAACAACTTTAAAACTAACTTCTCTAACATTAAAAATAGTCTCTCTACTCTTGGTATTGCTTTAAAAGCTTAAAATGATGAAAAATAATACTGTACTGGCTAAGGCGAAATGTAGGGAAGTGAATCACTTATAACATATAATTTGCTTTTCATTCAAATGCAAATCTTATGGGAATTGGCAAAAGTATGATGGATTTGACGGAGCTAACCAATCAAAATTGTGACATGCAATGTCCACACTGTTACTATACACTCTATATAGTATGGGGAAAGTTCCATAGCTGACCACACCATTATCGATGTTGAAAAAATCTATATAAACCAACCAATTAAACAATAACCAGCTATATAATACAACAGCTGATTTCAATATCGATAAATATGTGGTCAGCTATGGAACTTTGACCTAAATTATGTTGTTCTTTCGTGTATTATTGCTTGTATTTTTACTGTGATTATGATTTCTTCATGAGTAGATAGAAAAAATAGAAGTTATTTCTTTCTTTATTGAAAAAAAATATATATGAATAAATATATATATAATAAATATGAATTATTGTTGAAGCCATAATAAAACCCTAACCAAGTAATAAGAATCGTTGATTGAAAGCTAAAAGTTAAAAATAAATAACATATATGCTCTCTAACCGAAGATAACGAAAAGTCAAAGATGAGATGAGCTCTACACACAGTAGACCTTTTTTCTTTTTGATTATCAACCAATTTGATAATGGTGTTTCAATTAAAAAACACCATTTTTAAGCCGTTTTTCCAGTAGCCTTTTCACTAATTTTCTTGAATGGTAGATGATCAAGAGTCATGTACTTCTCTATAAGGTACGGCCGCACTGGCGCGGACGATCGCTACGCCACGGATGTAAGAAACGTCCAGCCTCCCCAAATATGTATCTCTCCGTTTGATTTACATAGCTTCGTCCAAAGGGTGGCCACACCAATACGGACGGCGACGTTTATCATTTGCTCAGTTGATTTTCATCCGTAGCGTAGCGATAGTCCACGCCAGTGCGGCCGTTACTTTACAATAATTCAGTTCTGAAACATGAGACAAATCCTGTTCTAGCATATATCTGATTTATTTTACTTTTGGTGAATAGACTTACAATTTATTCCGTAGGCAACATATACTCCGCCCATATGTACAGCTAGCAGCTGGCCCGTATAGAAGCGCTCTTCCCATAAGTAATCCACAATATTTTTTAGTTTAACTTTAGAACTGCCAGTACTATGAATGCCAGCACTTGGAAGAATCGTTACATCACTAGCATAAACTTCTACAAAATCGTTGGCCTCAGTTCCTGTAAATTCTCTGAAACAGCAAATTCATAACTGAGTTATTGTTTTTTTTTTTTTAATTAACTTATTGAGATTGAAATAACTCGCATCAGTTTCATTGGACAGAATTAATACTGGTCATTCATGATCGTCTCTACTAAATGAGATTTCAGAAAATGTTCTTAGTTACGAATAAAATATTTATAATCATAGTTCAAGCTTTAATTTAATAATCATAGTATATTTGTCAGCTGATATTATTACAGTGATAATAACAGAAAAACTAAATTTTTCTAGTAGGCTATAATGAAGATAAATTATAATAGGCCTACGTGTTTCCATATTTTTCTTGTACTATTTTTCCACCATCTCTAGATGGATGCTATAACGGAGATTAGCAATGAAAAATAAACGGAATCTCATTCCTATTCGCCTGCAATAAAAATCAATTAAATTGAGGATAATTCAATTTTAATTCAGTTTTGGGCTTAAGCCTGTTGAACCTTTCATTAAGTATTATGTGTACATTACTGAATAAATAAATAAATATTGGAATGAAAAAACACAACCTCTTACGAGAAATACTTACATGCTTTGAGAACTTTCCAAGTTGAGCTGCTCGTTTGCGGTGGATTCCATTTCGAGAATGACAGCCCTGAAAAACATGTCAGCATTAAGTTTTCAGAAAATTATTCTTCTAGCCAATTTTTCATTCAAGTTATCCTTTTGATACACCCAAGGTATAGATGGGCCAAAATTTCTCGGCACTTGGCCAGAACCGGTCGAGCTATGGTGAGGGGGGTAGCGCGGGTACTTTTCTGAGAATATTGGGCTACTACACCCAACGATCAGCTGAGAGCATGATCACATTAGGGTGGATTTGAAGATTTAAAGCAGCAGGCAATGTTTTTAATGCAGTTAGTAGCTGCCAAGTGTCAAGAAATTTTGGCCCATCTATACAGTAGGTAATTAGATAATAAAAGAACAAAACTTCATATAGAATTGTTGCCGACAGTTCTTCAACAGATTATTACTGAAAGAAAATATTCATTATACCTGCTGATGGGCTCTATGGCAAAAAAATGAGTTACTTTATACCCTACCAGATCTGAGCGTGTTACATAGAGTATTTTAGTCTACTGTATAACTTCAACAAAAGCAGAAAACTACATCTTCTGAAAAATCAGAGCATAAAACGCCACAGCATCATAGAAAGAGGAGCAAGCGGGATGCTAGGTAACATTTTTATGAAACTTGTTCACCAATCACACGTTCACGTAATGATATTGATTATATTATTTAATACCAACGCTTATTATATTTCCAGTTTATCTATCAGTAATGGCTCTATTTTGGTCAAGAATTCCTGTAGAACAGTTCACAAAAAACGAGCTAAGCTAACCTATTTATTACCTAACCTCAAATAGTTTCACGCAATAGCGGCAAGAACTGAGATGTCTTTTGTAGTTGATTAAAGTGCTACAAATAAAGAACTGACAAAACTACATTGCAAACCTTCAGTATGTTGGAAGATACGTCAAAACCAACAAAGAAGTCAATGAACAAAAACTGTTCAATAATTCAATCCTGAAAAATTTCAACCAAAGCTGCAAAGCACAACTTTTGACAAAATACAGTTTGCATTGCAAGTTTGCAAGCGTCGCAGTGCCAGCGGTGTCGTGTGCCGCCGCCTGCCGATGTGCCGACGAAGCTTCACTTGCCTTGATCACTGCCACAGATTGGGTATCCAGACGAAAAATTGCATTGCGTACAAATTTGATAGTTAGCCATTAAAGTTGAGCTACAACGTTTCTGAAAATACTTTATATAGAGAATATTGTAATCCAAAATTCATTTTCTTGTGTAATTAGACCTTTCAAGACACTTGACTAAGTTTTTGAATAAAGATGCTTGATTTTCATCAAAAATCATAACATTATCCTAATATTATAAACAGAGTGATTCTAAAATAGACTGACAAACTTCGTGAGCGGTTTCCTGACATTAAAATTAAGAAAAGTTCCATTAAGAATGGGTTCTAAAATGCTTCGTTTACCCTCTAGTCGCCAATATGTTTTTTCACTATTTATTTTTTTCTCCAGAATGGTTTGAATAATCTTGTTGAAATTAGGCATAGTCAAGGCCAAGGTTAAGGCCTGTTGTAAAAAAATGAAGCAACCCTATCTGACGAAATATTTCAAAATGACGTGAATTTGAAATTTAGCATTGAAATAACTCAAAAACTTGTTGTAGCTCGTTTTTTTTTGTAATTTTTTAATGTTTTTTATTTATTTCCATTCCTGGTCTCATACGATTGTGGTTTACTTTACTTCACTTCACTAGAAGAGCTACTTTGATTTTGGTTTGCTTTACTTCACTTCACTTACTATATTATACAATACGATTTATATAGATTTACTATGCGAGTAAGTGAGGTGAAGTAAACCAAGTAGCTTTGTTAGTGAAGTGAAGTAAATTAAAGCAAACCCCAATCGTATGTGACCAGAGGCCCTTAGGAATACAGTATCATTGCAACAGACTTTTATCAATGTGAGTTTCCTCTAGATTTCACATCAAATCTCGCAGTGGTAGAAGCACAGTAGAAGGGAATGCGCCAAAAGTTTTTTAATATAAAATAGATGACAATTAGCCGTCAAGATAAAAGATTGACTTTTCAATGTGAGAACAATGATACCATAACTTCATTCGCACAATTTTTATTTGCAAAAAAACTTCAACTGGACGTGGAAGACTGGTGATGTAACACCAGTTATTCACCTTTTGAATGACAGTGGTAGATTAATTAGAACACAATAGTAAGGAAACAGGAGAGCATAGTTTGAAATCCAGCTTACTTTTTCTTTAATTTTCCAAGCAGCTAGACCAGCAACCAACACCCTGTTGCATACGTGCAAAAAGAATACTTTATATTGTTTCTTGATAAGGAACAGTGATGTCCATCAGTGTCTGATGATGACGCTCAAATCTCTCGTCATTATTTCATCAGGATAGATTAATTATCAAGTTGTTATATAATGATGGAAATGTAAGAAAAACATGGATTAGTAGACTAATTGTAAGTGAAAGGCTACTTATTATTCTTATGCATAAGTTTTCCGGTAAGAAATTAGTCCTTGAAGATAGATGCATTTATTTTTAGTATTAATCAACACAATTGGCTTATTATGATATTGAATATCTGTTCTGTTGAAATTTAAGAGATTTTTAATGATTTAGATATCAGCAGCCTGTAAAAGAAAGGGCGCATACTCATTTTGTAGTGAATTTCTAATACACCTATTTGGCACCTAGTTCCTAGAAAAAAAACATCTAATGATACTCATAAACTTCATTAAAAAAATTTAATGAAGAAATTAACGAATTTTCTAAAATAGGAATGGAAAGCCTTAGGGCCAAAATATACGAGGCGGCATTGACATTGCTGAGCAGTGCTCTGTGATTGGTCTGGCGTCATTGATGCAAGCTCAGAAAAATTGATGCCACGTCAATGACGTCTCGTGTAGTTTAGTCTACACGTTTTTTTTCTCACTTCTGTATCTGAATCGTCATGCACTATAATTATTATGTCTTAAGGCGTAGCGTGAGCCATGAATTTGCGTGGGGGGGGGGGGCACAAATCAGAATTAGGGTAATAAGAGCCGTAAAATATGAGACTTCAAAACGGTACTTTCATATGGTGGTCTACACAAAAAATGCTCTTAAATAATTTTGTGTAGGCCAAACAGAAACACAAGTACCATACCAACAGAATTTATCCGAATATTCATATCTTCAGTATCATTGGTGTCCTATTGATTTAACTGAAATCAATATTGGAATTTATTTAGAAAATCTCAGGTTTTTTTTGTTGGAGGGGTATAATAATAAAAGGTTTGTACAATACATTCCCATCGCACATCTAAAAAATATAATACATTATACTCATACATCCAAATTTTATCTGTTAAAACATCATGTGTCAACAAATATTAATCAATTCTATACTATAATTTCCTAGTCCAAACTCTTTCTTTTATATGACACAATGACCATTGTGTGCAATTATGAAAATATCTTGTTGATATTAATGTCGCTACCGCAGTAATGGATCCACACATCAATCTCCAGAAATAAAAGCGCACGTTCAACTTGACTCCCGCCAACCAACCCCCTCCCACTATACAGTTGGTTCCAGGTGCCTTGATTCTTGAGCGTTGAGCAGCGCGCCCGCCAGTCAGTTGATCTTCTTCCAATGTGGAAGTCGGCGCATTCATCTACTTGTTCAGTGCGTTCCTTTATCCACTACAATCGCGTCACTCGTTCAGTTTCGTTTTCTCACTCGCTGGATAATCGGCTCATTTTGTTACAGGTATTTATTGTTTCTATCAACTTGTGTTTTCAACTAATGTATCACTTGATTCAAGACCACACATTTTTTCTTTAGGCTGCATCACTTCAAAATAAGAAAATGGAATTAAGTGAAATGTTACCAAAAATGTGATTTATCGCGCGGAAAGCCTTCCACATTTGTTTTCATCAACTCCCCATAATATTTTCAATAACTTGAAAATACTGTATTACTTTATTCAACACCAAACAGTTTTTCTTCAGGCTAACTCACTTCAAAATAAGGAAATGGAAATAAAAGTGAAATGTTACCGAAAAATGTAATTTGCCGTGCGGAGTATGTGAGCTTTTAGATGAGTGAGTCATATCAATGACTACCTACCTATTTTTTTATTGGAATAAAAGAACACCATTTGAAAACGTCTATTTCAATGGAGTTCCACAAAAATTGAAAATTAAAAAATTTGTCGCTGAATGATTCCACACATGACGCACCCAAACTGAGGCGACTACCGCAAAATATTCCACTGGAATAGAGATAAAAACGTGTATAAAGAATAGAATTGAAACGATGAGAAAATTTTTCTGATGTTTTGAATTATTGTAAGATATTCCGTATGCAGTTCTTCTGTTTATATTCAAGTGCTTGATGTCTAGATGACAAACATTTCTACTTCCTAATTGATATTGATTTAGGTAAAAACATGATAATGAGATTCATCGATTCGTAACTTGTGATGCTGGGTCATAAGATGAAAGCCGTTCACGTTTGAGTTTATCACATAGAACAAATTTAATAATAATAGCGTTTCAACACTATCAAATAATCAGGTACAGGAGGCAGGCAGGTATAGGCTACACATTCCGTGCACGGAATGCAATCACATTATCTTCGTAATTATTCATTACCGGTATGTCAATTGTGTCCAATTTGTGTTTGCTAGTATCACTGTCCGAAACTATAGCTAATGGTATAAGTAGTTATGTTATACGGTCACTCCTTTAGCTAATAACATTAATTGACTTGCGTTTACCGATATAATGTCTATTGTCTTGAACAGGAGCCTACTATGACATTATTGAAACTTCAGTTCTAAACAAAAATGAACTATTAAAAACATTATTCACACAAAGAATATAAATAAATACAATAGATCATAACCGCAAGCATGGTTATCTAATGTACCCAAATCTTCGTTATAGTGATCCCACGCAATTTCACCGAACGTGATGCAGAGCAAAGAAAAGAATGTTCACAAAAATTCACGGGTCTCTTCTGTTGTACAGGGTCTCAAATCTTCATTGAATCTCACCGTTCTATGATGGATGAATAGGCATTTGAAAGATTCTAGAATACGTATCATATTTGATTATCAAATATAAATGTATCATTCTCTCCTCTTATGACGATTTTATTTGTATTATTCCTCCATACAATCAGAAGTTCTATGTAATTACTAACAAAGCCTGGGTATAATGGAACTCATTTATACCCAATCAAGGTTTTGATAGAATTCACGCATACAAAAATCAAATCAATTAATGTAGGCCTACATCCTTCAAACTAGAGACTATTTACATACACTACAACTTCTCGGATGTTTTTACCACAATTCTTAATTACTGACTTCATTGGCCAACGGACTATAGTGCTTTTCATCCTTGAAGACAACTGGCCAGCTTGGTGCGTTATCTAATTGGAATGCCCGGCAATGTTGTCATATTGGGTGCTGTTCAATCATTTGTGCAAGCATGCGTATTAAACCAAAATTTCAGTCTGACATCACGACTCGGTGTGTCAACTTGGATGATTTACAAATAGAGCAGATGATTAGAAATTGAACATTTGTTTATCACTATTATAGAAGTGTGCGTATTGGCAACGTTGCAGGCGTGTGATTGGCTAGCTCGGATAGTTGTGGGGTACTGTTTCTGTACTCAGATGTCTTCAAGGATGAAAAGCACTATAATAGCTGTTCAAGGAATCACAAAGAATACGAGAGATTGAATAATTGCGTATGAATTTCAAATTCAAATTATCAACATTGAGAGGAAGATATTAATGATTCTCAATGCAATACAGTACTTCCACAACTTCTCTTCCTTGTGGATCGGAAAAGCGTTTAAAGATTCCGTCCGACAATTTAACGGAAGGTTAAACGGCAATGCTACAACACCCAGAACACACTATTTGACTTTGCATGCATGATTCGAGGCGCCTGTCTTCCCGTTTCCTTCAATCTAATTGAAAAACAAAGGATTCAGCCTTGCTCGCTCTTCAGTCTGCGAATGCTCTTTCCTATCTCGCACGATTCTGGTTTGTAAAGAGAAGGACTTTATTGAATAAGCATTGGAATATTGAAAAATATTTTAATCGTTTACCATAACTAACTCTTTTTTATTCAATTCTTTGTCACGTATTCAGTTCACACAATTCTATCGAATCAGCTTTCGACGCTATATACAATGGAAAAATTGTATTTACAGCTTCACAGAATATGGATGAATCTT
This sequence comes from Laodelphax striatellus, assembly GCA_017141395.1. Taxonomy (NCBI): domain Eukaryota; kingdom Metazoa; phylum Arthropoda; class Insecta; order Hemiptera; family Delphacidae; genus Laodelphax; species Laodelphax striatellus. The sequence goes on along the minus strand of CM029531.1, from coordinate 9,578,541 downwards.
ATTCTATTTTGATCCAGTCAGTATATCCTCCAGATCTGGATAAAACTCTCTTGAAGTTAAAATTTCAACGAAAGAAATCACGTCCTTGTCTTTGTGGAATTTGAATAATTATAGTCAGACGTATATTATAGAATAGGCAAAAGGACGTAAATGAGAAATCCATGGAGAGACTCTTTTCAGATCTTCCCTCTTAGTAATATTGTTCTCATAAAAACGTGAAAACATTCGATTCTAGTAACCATACTTTAATGCTTTGTAGTCTGTTAAAAGTAGCTGAAGGAGCATCACGCACATGACATAGGCTCCCCTCTGGCTCAAGAGAAAATAAAAAGGGTCCCTCATGATCCATGAACATGAAAATTATCGTGTAAGGCAGAGAGACCTTCAAGTTTTCTTCCTCTTTATTGATTCCTTCAGCTTTTAAAAATTATCAAATACGAAGTACAAATACGAATACTTACTTACAGTCACAGGTATCTTGAGTTTTCACTCCCTTATAATTTTAAACTGTCCAAAGAGTTTCTCATGATAAGAAACCAGAGATGATACAGGTTTCTGAAAAGTGATAATATATCTAGGACGTTGGCCTGAAATATCGATTCTTAGTTACAATTACGTATTCTTAGTCACTGTGGGTAACGAAAAATCATCTGCTTGTTGTGTAGTGAGATGAGAAAAGCTCTCGAGACAGCCCAGTGCTGGCAGTAATTTTCGGTACTTTCTTTGAAATCTCTTTCAGCTTTTACTCTTTCTTTCAGGTCGGTGGCTTTCGTTTGCATTTCTCGCCGCTAGGCATCATTGCACGCATTGTTTTAACATCCTCTCAATCAGTAAACTACGCTTTGTCTGGGATATTTCATTCATAAATTATCATCTAGCTAGATGGTCCGAAAAAACGTATCATTGAGCATACTAGCTGTTTCAAGATGGGATTTTGAATGAGTGAGCAAAGAGGGATCTAAGAAGAAACTTACTTGGTCTACGGTTCCAGACGCTCTTTTAAGACATACATGAAAATTGTTCCATGGTCTTATTTTATTGAAAACTTGAGTATTTTAATGTATGAGCTCCTCTGAAGTTTGGACAAATTCTCAACAAACGAATAACGAATGAACGAATAAAAAATGTTATTAATAACATGTTTTATTAATAATGCTGAGGTAACGTTATTATATAAGTTATGAATACATGATTGTGATAGATAATTTCTATCCAAACATGAATACGTATTTCTGCTCCAAACATAATTTTCATAGTCTGGATGCCCTTTTATTACTTGAAAATTCAAAATAATGTTTCATAAATAACTTTCTTGGTGAACTGCTCCATATCGCCTGTGAATGAGCCTTCCCTTTTCCCTTCAAGACAATAAAGCATACATTATTCATCTTTCGAGGAAAGGAAAGAATTGGACCTAGGTCACTGGGTTGAGTAAAACCAGCAATCGCTTATTAAACCAAGTAACGGGTTAGTACTTCATGCATTACTTCTTCCACCGCTTTGAATAGAGAATGAATGAATAACTCTGCTCCGAAAAAAATCAGATCCTAGTAGGTCCCTTTTATTAAGACATGTAGTTACAATTTCAACTTTTTGTAGCATGATATCACCCTGTAATGGTCCAACAAACTGAATTCAACACTACGATATCTAGTGAACCACTAGATTAATATTAAGATACCTACTTTAGCCCGCGCGCGGTTACATTGGATGCAAGTTGGTAGCCTACGTGTTGCGAGCGAAAGGTACTCAAACACTTAATAAGTACTAGTCATCACTGATATAATGCTGCAGTCTGCAGATCATGATATGAATATCTAGTGTTTGGGTAGTTTGCTCTCCTCGTACAATAGAACGGACTTCGAAGGACTGATGAACAGCAGAAACTGGAAGAGAGATTGTGTAATTGATGAAATTCTTTTGAAGACATTATTGTTATGAAGAAAAATGTAGAAAGGGGAGAATTTGATGATCATCATGAAGGGGAATAGAAAAGATTGAGATACAGAAAATAAGGATAAGATAAATGAATTGATAAATTACAAGGAGGTGAAGAACGGGAGAAGAAGCCGTGAGAGCAAGATGGCTTTGAAACAAAGAAGAAGGAGTAGGAGAAGAAGAAGAAGAAGAAGAAGAAGAAGAAGAAGAAGAAGAAGAAGAAGAAGAAGAAGAAGAAGAAGAAGAAGAAGAAGAAGAAGAGGGAGAAGAAGGAGGAGGAGGAGGAGGAGGAGGAGGAGGAGGAGGATGATTAGAATGGAAAAGGCAAAAGAGAATATGTGAAGGAAGAGCAAGAAAGGAAGGGAGAAGAGGATAATGAGGAAAGAACGGAGAATATAAGATGAAGATGTGAAAAAGAAGAGGAACTAGACGAAAAAAGTCCAAGATCATTGTTATCATTGAAAACTCAAATGTGAGTGAGGTACGGTAGCAAACTGTTTATCTTTTCATAGCCTACTAAGTTTCTAGGAAAACATGGGATTATCTCAGGAATAGAATCCAATTGCATGGGATTAGCTTCCAATGGTACCCTCAATCATATCCCCTCGAAATATATGAATATCCATTCAGATATTATGATTCACTAAAATTATAATAATAGGCTACGTATGTTTTGCAATTTGAATACTGTCAATTGTATTGCGACTAGTTGGTATACAGGACAGACAGCGCGGCACTGATTGGCCCCCACTAGACATGCACGACATGTGTGCTGCTCGCGAACAATAAAGTAATTTTGTGCCTTTCGGAACAATGGCCGACGGGAGAAAGTACCATCGTCTTGCCTTCCTGATTTGCTTGGCAGCCCCCGAACTCTGTCCACTATCCACCATGTCTACACTACTTCCACAAGCACATTCACCAGCTTGTTCGTATGCCAGTCCTAATTGACTTCAATTTTTCAACGCAGCCCATTACCGTTGTCAGTCGGCTTACCACCGAATCAAAACCGTTCTAAGATAAGATCGTACGAAGCTTTCCTTCAAAATTAAAAGTCGTGTTAGGATATGGAGGCTATCTGTGTTTTCCTGTTCGGATTGTTGGCATTTATGACATGATTTTTCATTACAGGCCTATCCGTTCGACATATAAGACAAATGATTAAATTATTATTATAATTCGACATATCCTAGTCAATTTACTAGGATAAAACAGAATAAAATATCACAGAATACAGCGCAATTGTGTATTGTGTATTCAGTATTCTGAATTCAGCGCCACTCCCGTCTTTCGGAGGAGACTAAGGTGTCGGTCCCGGCTGCCTAAAGAGTAGTCGTCATCTCTCATCATCACCCTCCAATTACCCACGCACAAGCCCTAGAGCACAAATGGGCATCACCCTTAAAAAACGAATTGTGAACAAGAACTTGAAGATGAAGCGCGCGCTGTTGAAATTGGAAGTTGAAGTAATTTCAATAGGAAATTGGAGTGGAATAAGATTCCAGTTTTGGCTATACACGAATATTTTATTGTCAGCATGTAATAAATTAGAACATAAATTGTTTCTCTACTATTCTACTATTTTGTTGAAATTTTGGTTGGTGGCGATGAGTATCACCATGGACTAACCAAATATGTGAATGGATTAGGCTTTCTCTGGTATCACTTGGATGACATATCTACAGTACTTAACTGGCTACTAAATTTGCAAGCACTCATTTGTTTATCTACTCGTACTTGTTGACTATCTTATAATGCAATACAATCATACAATCATATGTAGGAAGAAATAACAGGCATAGCCCAAAACTACTTCAATCCCAAATTTCTCATCTACACAACTTCTCATACATTTCGTGACACCTACCGTCTTCTAGATAGCGTGGCATTTCTAAGCTTCTTATTGAGAACAAACATTCTCTTCATTACACGTACATTCAATATTAATTGAGTACTACATGATACTACAAAGTCAACTTCGTACTACATGAAAGACTTCCAGATCAGTGACCAATTAGCTTGACCAAGTCTTGTTAGGTCTAAGTTCTTTGTTCTAATGTGACGTGGGTGTCAGGGGGATCCCCTTGATTGCGTGTGGTAGGTGCTAGGTGTGGACTGTCGGTCTGTACGGTGTACAGGATCCAGCGACCCAGTTTGGAGGTGTTTGAGTGTCCGGCCTTGAGACGTGCCACGATGGGGAGGGATGGCCACTGTTAGCAGGCCTACATGTGTGTGGATAAATCTCGGGCCATCTTTCTCGGACCGGGCCCGTCCTGGTCGGCTGCACTCCGTTACATCACGTCGTGTTTTAAGAGAGCGTCAGCAGCAGCAGCAGTAGCGGCGCGTCAGGTGTGTGTACAGTTAGTAATCTTCCTTGGTCGGCTGCCGCCGCCTCCGCCTCCGCCGCTCGGTGCCTCTCGATCACTCACCGTGAAACCGTGACGAAGTTCCCCCCCCCCCTCCCACTCCTCAACACTGGGTCGAATCGACCTAGGCCTACACATGCCTACACATCAAACCTACAATCATTCTTTGATAATATATCACCACAATAAACAAACTACATTAGAACGGAATTTCCTCTACACTGGGTCGAGTCAACAGGATCTAGGCCTACACTCCATAGGCCTACCTACAATTCTCAACATTATACATCAAATTCATAAATACAAAGTCTTCTAAATCATCATTTTATATGAAGTCTTACATCTGAATTTAAAATTTTGCGTAATTGAATTTTGTGGCCCCCACTGTATAACATATGTGTCGGGATGCCACTATTCTAAATCACAATCACTTCACGATCACAATCACTTTATTTGATGTATCACCATTAATTCGAACAAAATAAAAACCAAATTTCCTCTTCGACAACTTTATTTATTGATTATTTTAGCGATGCCTAAGCATTCGGCTCTCGAAGAAATCTCAATGATTGAATACAGTTTTCAGCATTGCTACAGAGAACACTCATATTTCAATTCTCACAAAATCACCTTTATGCTATAAATAACGATACACATCGTGTTCTAGTATAGTTGAGTGTGTAAAAATCTGATTGGATACAGCTCTTTTACAGTCAGCCAATGACAAGCGTGAAATGATGATTATCCCTTTGGTATTATACGCCTGATTACTCTCCATTGTCAAGTAGACATTTATGCAACAACTGAATTCTATTCATAAGCCGAAATCATTAGAATTCATCCACCAAAATGAAAATTTTTAGAATAGTGAACATACTCACGGAAAGGTGAAATGGCATAACTTGAACTTTGAAATTTTTCATTAAAATCAAGTAGAAAAACAAAATATTAACGTACGGTACTGTACTATGAAAAATGTCGTGGTAATATAAACATAAAAATGACCTAGATCATATTCGACTTCTTATAAGTTATGAAGGATTTTTGTTCATTTTAACATCGATCTTGGGAGGAGAATGAATATTAAATTGTTACTTATTACTTGTACTTATCTACTTATACTCATTCAGTACTCTACGGCCTCTCTACTTCAAATTTCAATCATATTAGCAGTAATGCGGAAGATAATAATAATTGTGAAAAAGGAGCACAGTAGGGAAATACAGATGATTCAATGGAAATAAAGAAAGAAAAGTAAAAGGATGAATGCTCTGTTAAATAAAATAGACATAGAGGCGACTCGGTTAGATAATCGGAGCTCAATCAAGTGTGACCATTGAAATAATTCCGTCGATGCTATCTGAATTTGTTTCCGCTTAAAATAAACAGCTCCGGTCGTCCACTTCGTTAGACAATTTGTCAAAGTTGTTGACTCATTTCCACAAGAACGAATTCTCAATCCGCTGCACGAGAATTTTCTAGCTGTAACACGTGTCTCATTAGATCTTGTTGATTGACTCTCTTTGTTTGAGTTATTTATTTTTCTCTGGACAGTCCAAGTCCGAGCGAAAAAATCTTCCTCCCTCGATAGTAACGTGGAATAATAATAGCTACTAGCATCTTTGATCGATAATTTAGAATTCAAAGTTTCATTCTATCTAAAAGTAGTACAATTGTCTTTGTTTCATTATTTTGACGTTTCTTCTCTGAAACGTTCAAGCGTTTTTTAAGTTGACATACATATTTGTAGCATCGCTATTTCCACGATAAACTTAATGGTAGGTAGTTGTTCGTTATGAAGGGAAGCTAAGTTAATCTTCTAGACCAATGAAAAATAAGAAGTATGCAACAACTCGAAACTTGTTACAATTGATCAAACAATGCAATGAGAATCAACTAGGTTAGTGAGTGGCAGAACCATAGCAACATAGATCGTTCCATGTTTCTACACGGAAAGCCATACTTCACCATTTTGATAACAGTGGCGCTGTAGGGCTCTTAGGAGAACCCGGAATATAGTTCAAGCAAAGACAATTAGAATACTTAATAGTTTCCTATCGTCTTTGGTTCAAGTGAATGAGAAGGAGACTCTTTCACAGATGAGGAAGCTTATGCTTATTTTCTAGATAATCTGTTATTCTCCACTCAAACTTATTCTCCATTTGTAAATCTAACAAGCTTATTCTCCTCACCCTTGCCCAATCTCGAAGGAGTCAATCAAATGACGCTTAAAATCTAAAAACGTAATTGAGAACTATCAAACTGTATTCTGAAAAGTGAAATAGCCTACATGGTTCACCATGTCTCCATCAATGGAAAATTGGATTATACGGAACTTCCTACGGATCTCCCCACCGATCAAAGCTAACGCTAATGAACTATCATCTCATTTACATAAAATTAAAACTTATTAGAAACTTATAGCAGTCTAGGAAGATGAGATTGGATTGGATTTATCAATCTGTTTGATTTGGTTAATTTCATCAGCGAAACGCAACTTTGCAGCATGGGCGCCCATACACGGGGGCAGGGCCGTGGCCCCCAAATGAAAATGAAAATTTGAGTATACTATTGAAATAAATATTTCACAATATAATACACTATTTTATTTATTATGAATATCGAATGTCCATGTTCAATAGAAAGAATCTGTTCTTTCCCATTGGATAAGAATGAGTGTACAACACCTCTGACATCTAGACGGCGGAATAATGAAGTTGTAACTTGAATGACCCAGTAACTGCTGCCATCTTACGACAGAATTCAGAACTACCTGCGTTGTGCATTGCCAACCAATCAGGGGAGAGGCGGAGCTTGGAGGCGTGTCTGTAAAGATTGAAGCTGTAAATCACCCAGTAACTGCAGCCATCTACCGGTCGAATTCAGAACTAGCTGAGTCATTCATTGCTGGCCTATCACGAGATAGGCAGCTTGCAGCTCAGATGAATACGAGGTAGCTTTGTTATTTATCTTGTGATAATAAGATAATTTCTCATAATTTTATGTAGTCAGGTAGATTTTAATACACATTTTTCGGTAATGTTTAACCAAAATACGATTTTCAATCTCTTTGAAAAAGTGACGTCAGAGCATTTTTATTCTCTAATATTTCTCCTGCAGAGAAACAAACTTATCGACTTATCGTCGATAGTCGACGAGTTAGAAACCTTTGTCAAAACAAAGTCTACATTATACAATATTTGATGACATTCCTAGTAGAGGAAGAGAAGTAATTATAATGCTCTTTGAAGATGGATAGCGATAATGTGCTTTTCGAAACATGCTACTTATCATCTGTTTGGTAATATTTGTTTTGACAAATTTCTCATTTCCCATACAATGGTCCGTTTTTATTTTGTTTTCCCATTCTTTGTACGATAACTCATTCTTCAATCTCTTTATTTCTGATCAGCCGAGCGTTACCAGCCATTTCGCCGAAGAGATGATTTCCTTAACGTGGACAAACATAAATGTGGTACGTAACAGAACGCAATAGACCGGCTATACTGAACAATGGAAATGATGTTTCAATACAACCCTGGTCATACAGAATCATGTCACAATGTACTACACTACATAACATGAAGATGTTCAACTGATTTCATCAATTAGCCAGTCACGTAACGCCAGGAATCTTTACTCCAAGTGAGAGTTCATACATACATTATCATCAACAAAGCCATATTCAACTCTTAAACAGATATTCTTATAAGTTCCCTTGAGGTATGATGGCTTAAATGAATCATAGAAAATTTCATAGTGAAAAATTAACGATAAAATTTGAAAATTAACAACTCATTTGATACTTCAGATTAAGTTGAATAGCTGTTTATAAAAAATTAGAATAATAATTAAAACATAAGATTTGTAGCATATTAGTAACAAGTACTCTAACAATTTTCAATTCACAATACTGTATTAACATTTTTTGGTAAGCTTCTCCTACGAGCTCTGCTATACGGCTTCTTTAATAAGCTAGATAAAAAGGCTACCATAAGCTTATTCAGCTATTTAAATAATATATAAGCTTATAAGCTATAAACTTATAGTCTGATATGCTTATTAGTTCCTTTGAGCCTACTGGAAAGTCAAATTTCTCAATTAAACAGTTTGCAAGAGTGAGATTTTCTGCTCCTCACATATATGAGGGTTATTTAAATATTAAGCTTATGAACGAACACTTATCCACTGACGAGTCCAGACCACTATAATAGGTAACAACAATCTAAATTATTTTATCGAAATAAAATCGTTTGTTTGAAGAATTGAATTATGTTTTTGAAATAATTTCTGCCTTGAATGAAAACTAGGGCGTTCGTTGTAAAACGAGCGTTCGTTGAAAACTAGGGCGTTGTTTGTAAAACTACAATTGGCATGTAAATCAATCCGAAGTTTTATTAGAAAGTAGATATGATCAACATCAAGAGCAACTAAATATCGAAAACCGGCATGGAAATTTGAAGATGTGGATCGATAGACTAACTACAGGCACATCCAATTGAACATCAGGAAGCAAGTTGCGGTACTGTGTGTAGCGCGTGAGATGTCAAGCGAAGGGGCAGTAACGCAATAAGTGTTACACACTTAATAATCATGAAGATGGAAGTAGCCGTTATTATTGGAAATACTACTCAATTCTCTAGTATTCAAGTGCTTCGGCTACTCATGCTTTTTATTTTCTTGGATAGAAAATTAGTAAGCAAATTAGCAAAGTATGATGAAACAAATCATCATTTGATGGAAGAAAGAAAGAAAGATTTATTGCCAAATCAAAAAGAAAACAAATAATTTACAAACATTAAAATAAAATACATTGGAGATAATGACAATGATTCAGATTCTAAAAAATGTTTCACTTGATCTTCTTTTATCAATTCTTGGCTTTATGGCTTATTCAAATTCCTGGGGATAGAGAGTTTTTTGAATTGAAAGGTATCCACTCAGCCAACAGGATTGTAGTGTTGAGAAAAGCACACAAATCGGATTGGCTCGGTTCGTTTGTGTAATGAAATGATTAGACTGTTCCCTTTTTGTCTAGTACTCTAATTACTGTTACGAAAATGACAAATTGCGGGATGCATTTTTTCTAAGGAAAATTCTTTGCTTCCCCTTTCAGTGCTAGACAACTAGCTTTCACCCAATAATCAAACAAACCGCTGTACGATACTATTTTCTTGTGTTTTGTAATGATGAAATGGATAAGATTAAAAACAAAATGTTATATTATTCTTTCTCAATAAAACATATGAACAATATTTTATTAATAATTGCTGAGAATGCTATGAAATAAGTCCTTGTCTTGAGCACGCACCCACAGCAAGATGACGATTATTATCATTATTATTAAGCTTATGGTTTTTCTGCGAAAAGACGCTTTCGGCGGGTGTTCCGCCTCGCCGAATCATCCAATTTTCCCTAATTGGAGAGATGACGATGACGAGAGAATGAATGGACCAAGTGCTCTAGTTAAGTTTCGAAACACCGGGAAATGAAGAAGTGATGCTAGCATGCGTCCAAGGGTAAAGGAGCACTCCTTCCTCATAATATTATTCAATGTGTCACATAATATATATAACGCACTGACCACTTGAAACGCATATGTGTATGTTTAAATTAATCCACTCAAACCCAAATCGAACAGGCTTAATCGAGGTAGGCTAATAGAATGAACTAACTTGATCACTCAAGTTCAACTATCAAGTATGAAAAAGGAGAAGAAAGGAAAGAGTTTAAAGCTAAAAGAAAAAACACAATTTGAGATAAATTCAAATATGACAAAAATTGAGCTAAAAATATTTATTACACAGTAAAACTATAAAGTATTAAAAAGGAGAAGAAATTAAATAAAAGCACTATAAGAAAAAAGCTCTAATTTTAGATGAATTCTAATATAACAAAAATAGAGATTAAATTCAAAATAACACAAATTCGAAGTAGGCTAATAAGAAAAGCAGACTTGATTACTCAAGTTCAACTAATAATAAGACTTTAAAAGCGTGTGACAACCTCTCCATACTTCGACACTATCTTCTCAGCATAGATATTGAATAGTCTATCAATTGATTCAGGGACATTAATTTCAACGCAGTAATTTCACTCAGCTTTTCAACTGTGAAGAACGAGAATTATTGATGATGTCCGAAAAAGCACTCCAAACAAAAACGGTTTCAAATACTTCACTAATTGATAGGCTACGTATATCTTGAGCTCTTGAGTATCAGAATCAGGATCTCATATCTAAGTTCTTGAATAGTTTCCATCATAGGCGTCGTGCTGAGGGTGGCACATGCCCCCCACCCCCAACATTTTGTAAAAAAATTATGAGATCTGTAAATAAAACAGATATCTGTTGATACTCAATTGTTTTTGTGAAAGCCTACGCTGAATGATTTCTGAGCATTTTATTGAGAAGACTAGCATATAAAAGTACCCTTTTGAAGTACCGTACTGGCTCATATTATCCTAATTTTGATTTGTGCCCGCCAACGCCTATGGTTTTCATCATTATTGCAGCATCTAGTCTAAAACTAATAATTCCTTACAATAATATTGGATACATTCCATCAATGATCATGAGTTCGCTGTTGGCACCATTTTCCACAGCATCAACACCAGTTTGGTACATGAATTGGGTCACCAAGATGAACCGAGTCGAGCCAGCCACCTAAAGGCCACCCAGACAGCAGCACAGCTTGGAAGCATTATACATTTTTATTAGGACAGCAGCAGTCGATCATCTGTGAGCTTGCGCAATCTGGGGAAATGAAGAAAGGAGAAGAATGAGTAGTAGAAGTAGGATCGTATCTGAGAAGTAGTAAGGCTATGGCCGGATTCACGGCACTGCTTTGCTACCGTCAGTCACCGCCACCGCTTTCCCCTCTTTGTTAATCGCCATCTCAATAAGTTACTGCTAACTTTTTCAATCTCTATTGTTTTGCTCCTCTCCGGTTTATCGATATTCTAATCTAAAGTGCAGAATGGAATCGTAATGGACAATCGTAAGCATTGAGCTCGGCGTCGATGCTTAGCTAATGCTAAAATTAAAAATGGGCTGGGTTACAATTTCCTACAAGAAAAATCATTATAGATGTATCACTTCCTTAGATAACAATGTTTGATTTTGTATAATCAATTCTAAAGTGTCAAGAACAGATGTGAAAGCTACTTTATACTCTGCGTTATTGGCCGAATTCCTTGATCCTGATTGCCTGAAATAAAGTCATAAAATTGCGGCTAATATATGATATAAGTTAGTATGAAATGGCGGGTATGTGTTATAATACGTTCGAAAATAGCAACTTTCCACGCATAAAAAGATCAACAGATCAATAATTTTTAAATTAAATAAGTTAATTGATTAGAGAAATATGAGATTATTGGCAGGACAATCACTTTCGTAAAAAAGTGAATTGACAATGGATAGAATCAAAAACAAAAAATACAAGGATTAATTTTGATAAGTCATGAGGTGTCATCTCAATATTACGACGAGTAATAGCTCCTATAACTCACCAGAAGTAAAAAGGAATTACGCAGTCATTGGTTGAAAATGATTAATCATACTATATTAGTTCATTGAGGGACACTTTGGCTTCATTCAACCTTTTTACGTGCTCGAGTGATGGACGTGTGTGAGTAATGTTTTTCTGTAAGCTCCCAACCCACGCTCAGTTCTCCTTCACCTCGGAGATACGTTACGGTAGGTCTCTAAGCTACGGTACGTCGGTCCAGTTACAGTAAAGCCACTAACCATGATAGACTCGTGCTTGTTAAAATGCATTCCATTGAACTTTAAATCTTACTGTTTCACTGTCAACCTGCGATAAAATGGTGGCCAATTAATTCCAACCGGGCTCAGAACTGTGACAAAAAACTTTGGTTAGGCGGAGGGTGACAAGAAGATTAAAAAACTGACGTAGCACCTACAAATTAGCACTGCTACGAATAGATATTCAAGCAGGAATCATTTTAGGTAGAGTGGAAATAGTAAAGTTTTAGAATATCCATAAATTTAACACTTATTTTTGATGTTCGAATAAACTATTTGAGCAGACCGGATGCGGCGCAGTCAAGCATTATTTGAATTGGAGCTTGCAACCCATAAAACTAGAAATGCATTTGTTTTTATGCTATTGAATTTAACTGGTTCAATTTCTCCATTGCTCGACAGTGAAGGTTGTACTCTGACATTCCCGAAGATTGTTGCGAAAGTAAAACGAATTAGAGCCTACACAATGTTGTATTAATCTCACAATATTTTTATTATAATACTGGTAGGCCTATATTATTGTTTTTTTTTCAAAGGAATGAAAGGAATGTTTGCTCAACTCCTGCTCTAGGTATTGCTCACTTCTATAAACAAAATAAACTTCTCGATGTTCATGAATCAAAAATATTTTATGGAAATTGGCAAACGTGCATAAGACAATAATAAATTTTCTTGAAGGAGAGAAATCAAGCTTCATTCCTGAAGTACCTACTTGACTCTTTACTATCAATGAAGCATGAAGTTTTCTAACACTGGAAGACAATAAAAACCAAATGTATTGTTTACTAAACAAACTGAATTGATATTAATCAATTATGGTCAATGTTTGTTGGCCAGATCCAAAAATAATCAGAGCCAATTGATCAATGTGGCCAATGATCAATATTGATCACTAATCAGAATCAATTATGGCCAATGTTTGCTGGCCAGAGCCAATTAATATTAATCAGTTATGGCCAATGCTTGTTGGCCAGAGCCAATAACCTATCTACAGCATTATAGTTTCCTTCTGAAATCAATATCTTTCACTTATCAGTATCATTGAAGTGGGTTTTAGAACCCACCCAAAACAGTATGAAAATTCGTCATCTCACATGTTCATCATCATATTACCTTATCGAAATTCTCAGCCTCATGTGTAAGGCTAGGCGTACACCGGTTAGACAAGACAAGACGAGATTAGTCACGTTTAGTCACAATAATTCACATAGTTGCTTATGAAGCAGCACACACCGATGCAATGACTAATCAGTGTGTGTTGCTTCATAAGCAACTATGTGAATTACTGTGACTAAACGTGACTAATCTCGTCTTGTCTTGTCTTGACTAACCGGTGTACGCCTAGCCTGAGACTTTTCATTACTTGACAGATGAATTTGATTCTTTACTACCAATAAAGCATGGAGAGAAAAGAGTGAAGAGTTTGACATCAGTACAGTATATGACCTGTTGAAATTCTATATAAAAGCGGTTGATTTTAAATAGTCTCTGAAATATTCATGTTTTCTGTTGAGTAATCACGTCCGGTGTTATCAAGGAGCAAGCCATGGATGCTGTTGCAATCTTGGCAGGAGATTGATAGTTTAATGGCAGTTATGCATGTTCCTGTCATCTCTCTTTTGTTTTGATAATAAATCATGATGATGATTAAAGCAATTTTTGGGATCACAATGTACAGTGCAATATTGAACATCAATTTCAGACTTCTGATGATGAATGAAAAATCGTTTCTAAAAACAAAATATAACAGGAGAAAGTAGATTCCTTGACATTGTAGAAAGAAGGAACAGTAGTAGTTAGGTCCACTGTGTGGTTCGTTAATTTATCAAATGAGCATTACGATACGAAGCTTTCTCCATGCCCACTCTGTTAGCTGTTACGCATTTGCTGTTATTACAGTTATACACCCATAGTCGGAAGAGTAATTATTATTCGATAACATAGTCTACCTTCTAAAGACGAAAGGACTACGCTTCTTAGTTATAATTACCAATTCTCCATGCACGGTGCAATAATAATGGGGAGAATCTTGTGATTTATGGAAAATATTATACTACGTTGTTATTTTAGTCCAATAGAGTTTGACTCTAGATATAGAGTTAGAGTTCCAAGTACCGTATAAGAGTAACAGAATTGAGTAACATTGTAACTGAGTAACAGAGTAACATTACTGTCTTGCTCTATTCCCCTACTCACCATTATTACACGAAAGATGAGAAATGAGATAATATTACATTTCTAATTCGCCCAAGCATAACAACAAAGGCCGAAAACTTTCAAACTATTTTCCAGCTTCACTAGCATCATGCTTCCTTAATCGGAATAATGTTAATGCTACTGATTATTATAATATCATTCCCCATTCTTTTCTTCTATTTATAAAAATTGAATTATGTACAAGTAACTGTTGAAGAATACTATTTAAATATTTTATAGAATGACTAAGTTCAGAATTAATGCTCTTACTTCACAAGTACAAATCACACATGAACTGAACCGTCTGATTCACACAAGAAAAGGAAAGTATAGATAATGAAAACACTAATATTTGGTCGAATATAAAATATCACTTATTTATAACAAAATTACAAACATGTTTCGGCATAATTGTGCCATCTTCAGTGTACTGTACTAAAATTTGTAACAAGAGTACAGTATATCTCAGCAGACACTGTGTCAAAGAGTATGGATGACGAAAACATATTTTCTGAAAAGTTTTTCATGATTAGCGCTGCATACAATATCATATTTTTTGATTGGTAGATCCAATTGAAATCCTTTCAACCAAATTCAACCTATGTTATCCCAATCCATCTTTTTTGACATTGTATGTATAAGAGTATGTGATTGGTGTTTTATTTGTGTTGCAGAGCCAGGGGCGAGGGGAATGATGCCATGCTCTGTGCCACAAAGCACAGGCCTCTGGGTCTCACCAGAGCAGTGCTGGCATTGGCTGTGGCTTTGGTGCTGGGGCTGGTGACCGCAGCTGCGGCCGACTGCCCCAATCCGGACGCCATCAAGCCTTGTCGCTGCTCCATTCGAAACTCAGAAATGCAAATATGGTCAGTACCCTACTGTCCATACACTCCACTATCGGTATTCTTAAATATTCTTATCAGTTATTTAATATCATGTAGTAGGGTTCCTTATGTACTTTTGATTGCCTATTCGTGAAGAAAGCAACAGACCCCAATATTCTGTTTCTAGGGTATCTAGGGATATCCAAACCACTTGATTCTACTCTGGGGGTCGCGTCTGAGTCGAGTAATGGCGGATTCAAAATGGCGGATGTCGCGTTCTATATAAACGTTCGTAGAACGGTAACCATGAATGATAGAAACTTGTAATAAACGGGATTCGATTGAAAATATGATGTTCTAAATGTTTTGTCATTAGGCCTACACATTTTCGGCTAAAACGTCACTTTCATCATCAAATAAACGTTTTTGAACATTTTTTGGTAAAATCATTACTCTGCGGTCTGGTTTTTTCGAAATTCTCGATCAATACGACATTTCTCAGTATATTTGCTCCGACAAAACTTATTAAGGAACATTTTTAAGATCTATTCCTGTTTATTAGAAAGTTTTATGATCAATGGGTTTGATTTTATGATTTTTTGTGGAGCGATGTTTGTTGCTCAAAGCAGCCGGTCCATCTAACTAAGCTATTTTGAGTGGTATTATGATGAATTATGACCTTACTGAATTGTGTTGGGTTACTTTTTGAGGATATTATAAATAATAGATATACCAGAAAAAATATCAAATTCAAGATGAATTTTAATTTTTCGCCATTTTGAATTTTGAAAATTTCTTTCTATAACTTTTAAGAAGAACCTAGCACTGCAACATCATTTTTATACGAAATTTGACAAGGAAAACGATAGAAACGTTAAAAACTGTATAAAAGATTGATTTTAAAGACTTTTTTCAGCGCTTACTATGCTAATATTAGCAATATAAGTGACGGATGTAGGAATCTTTGGGAATCTCATGAATGCAGATATTTGAGATTGCTTCATGCCTTAGAAAATGATAATATAAGCCAAATAATACCGTATATAACTGTGTACAAGAAGGTGTTTGAAACCGCTTCCTTCAAGTTCCTTGAGTTTTTAGATCTCAAATTTGGTGAAATTGAGAGAAACCCGAATAATCCCTTTCTTTGTGTTAAATTTCTCATTGGACTCTGGAATCGATCATAATTTTCTAAATTTGTCAAAAATGAGCTGTAAAAAACGGCTCTTTTACAATTCATGAATGCCATTCAATGAGATTTGTCTAAAGTTACGGTACTGAATTAAATTCGTATTAGAGCAATGTTTTTCACAAGCGGTATATAGTCTGTTGAGAGTGAATACCGTTCTACAATCTACCCACTCTTTGTTACAGATATTTCGTGAAGACACTATAATATTGACTACTATTAATATAATATTGGAAACAAAGCCATTTCAAGTTTGGAACCCTGTTGGTGCCACTATCTAGCGGTGAATTCTTGAACTAAATACAGTCACCATTTAGCTCCGCCCAGTGTTAAAAGTAGGCTTGACTATCCCCCTCCCACCGACCAATCACAGCACAGTATTCCAATATCAGCTGACCGGCAGCCATTTCAAGTCTGGAACCCTGTTGGTGCCACTATCTAGCGGTGAATTCTTGAACTAAATGCAGTCACCATTTTAGCTCCACCTAGTGTTGAAAGAAGGCGTAACTATCCCCCTCCCACCGACCAATCACAACGCAGTATCCAATTATCAGCTGACCGGCAGCAATTTCAAGTTTAGAACCCTGTTGGTGCTACTATCTAGCGGTGAATTCTCGAACTAACTGCAGCCACCATTAACTACACCCAGTGTTAAAAGTAGGCTGACAATCCCCCACTCACCGACCAATCACAGCTCAGTATTTCAGCAAGTCACCATTCTGTTATGTTGGCCAATAGAAATACACCTTGTAACAGTTTCCAAACATCTTGAATCTTAAACTAGCTTTTGAAGACTTTGGAGCAGTTTGCTTGAGAATTGTGAAATACTATGCATTGCTAAGACTAAACTAGTAGTTCTGTGAACAGTAGACCTCGCGCTCAGTACTATTTTCCTGTTAGGTTTTCTCAAAACCGAAAAATAAATAAGTTGAGAACAACTTTGAAGAATAATTTCATTAAATTGGCGTTTTTTACTCTAAATAATTTTGAAAATAATAAAAATGTCCAAGAATAAACTAATAACTCTATCATTATACAACAAAAAGTATTCTCAATTTACATAATTTCCATAAGGTTTCACTATACTACTGCAGTGAAAAAAAATTCAGCAATGAAAAACATGATACCCCACTAATGTGTGCAGAATCAGGAACTGTGAATCAAGAGTCGTAACTTCTTACCTGCCACTGTTATGATAACAGTTATAATCCAATTGAATTCAAGAATATGATCACAATTTAATGCTTTTAATCTTTCAAGACTTTCAAGCCTTTTGAATATTCAGCAATGTCGATAATCACTGTTTAATTATTACTGGTCAGGAACTGATTTATGACAAGAGTCGTAACACCTGCCACTGTTATGATTGAGCTGAATATCTAACTCATTTAGCTCAATGGTTGTATGGTGACTGATGTTGAATGTATTTGGTGGCAGGTGCAGCAACAGCGACCTGTCGAGCATGCTGACGGGCCTGAAGGCGGTGGCCGGCCTGGTGACGCGCTCCATTGACGAGCTGATCGTCGAGAACAACGTGCTGCCGTCGCTGCCCGGACGGGCGTTCGCCGACCTGCCCGTCGTCCGGCTCATGGTGCGCGACAACGGCCTGCAGCGTGTCACTGCCAACTGGCTTGCCGGACTCGAAACAACTCTCGTTGAGGTAGGCCGACTATAGCAGGATTCTTTTAAATTGTCAGAAACAGCTGATTGATGTACGCTCGTTTACTAACGTTAAATCAGCTGTTTTCTGACAAGTTAAAAGGATCCTGCTATACTATACACCATAATAATATTATCATTAATATAAATACCAAAGGTTGTCCTTGTTTTTTAAAACGTCTGTTTTTTTCTTTCCTTGATATTGTATTTCTGATCAAATAAATTAATAGCTCTATGAATATATTAAACGATATTACAAGGTGAGGAGCATATTATGGGAATCATAAAAAAATTCATTTGGTTGTAACTTGGAAATACATCTCTAGCGATGCTGTCTATTTTCAATCCATGAAGATCCCAACTTCTTTGTATGTTTCGAAGGAACAAAAGCAAATAAAAATATTCTATTCTATTCTAAGATCCCATGGCTCAAAGGAGCGAGGGATGGAAAATTTAGAGCTCATTTGGAGGAAAAGCTACTGCACGTTTGTGAGTAGCCTATTCGAGTGAGAAATTTAGGGATCATTGCGAGCTGCTAAAAAGTTCAATCAACGTGAGCAAACATTTAGCTTAAAAATTAATGTTAACAACTATGTATACTGTAATATAAAACTTGAAATTTTACGAAACGTTATTTATAACTCAAATAATTATAGCATTGAGAATAAATTCAATTCATTTTTTTCAAATGGAAGTAATCATGTACTTGAATATTGCCTAACTTCACAGGTTGGAGCTTGACATACCTATTGAATGTAAGCTAAATATATTTATTTCAATTCCAAATTATTTTATTGCCAAAATTGTCATATTACAAAGTTGCACATATTACATAATAAATTATTGACGCCGTTTTTTTTTTCTGCTGGGGATGATGCCCACATGAGCTCTAGGCTTGTGCGTGGGTAACGGGAAGGATGATGATGAGAGATGAAAGGACCTACAGCTTTAGGTGGGTTCCGAACCACCGGGAAGCGATTTTGAAGCTCATAAATTGTATTTAGAGGAGCCGGTCACCGTTACAACAGGAGTGGTAGGCGCCGTCTCTTATCTAATCTCACCGATTAGACTCGCCTGCTACCATTGGGACAACCGCTCCCCAAATCCTATTCCGATTCTCATCCTATTCCTGATTCCATTCCTATTAAATCCATTCCTAACCCATAAGCCTGGTTTTCATTAGTAGAGTTAGTGGTAGAGTAACTAGCATACTAACTCTACCGTACTAACTCTACTCTACTTACTTGGTATTCAAAAACAAGTACTCTACCATCACTCTACTCTACTATGAACGTTTTCATTGGGAGAGTTCACAAGATAGTTAGTACTCGCCCAGGGAACTCTACCACTAACTCTACTAATGAAAACCAGGCTTCAATGTGGGTGAATATGTAAACAATTCAATTCTGATTTTACTATGGAGAATGGAGGTATAACTTATAGTTGATGTCCCCAATTTCTATGGAGGAGTTGAATAATGATTTGTGTGGTTGGCCTTAGGTGTTCATAGTGGAGCCAGAACTGCGTAGCCTGCCAGACGACAGCCTGGAGACGCTGTCCAAGCTGGAGGCGATCACCATAATGGCGGGCAAGCTGACGCGCGTGCCGACGCTGAGCAACCTGTCGGCGCTGCGCTACCTGCACACGCAGCTGCCGCTGCTCACCGAGCTGACCGTCGGTCGCTTCCAGCGGCTGCCGGCTCTCGAACAGCTGCACGTAGTCGGGTCGCCGCTGCTCGCGCGACTCGAGTTCGGCGTGTTCGAAGACCTGCCGCGGCTCATGCTGATGAACTTCACCGGCTGCGGCATCTCGTCGGTGCACCCGCGCGCGCTCACCCGCCTGCCCGCACTCGTCGAGCTCTCCACTTGATTAATTACAAAGTTGAAAATCCTTCTCTTCCACTTACTAATCCCACCTGCAGCAATAGAAGATTTTAATTTTGCATCTGAATGACTTGGGTCATTCCTGCAGAAATAGAATATTTTAATTTCTTTTCTTCTCCAAGCAAGTATTCAGAAATATAGAAAAATGATTTCATTTTCCACTTGGTTCATTATTAAATTGAGGCATAAATTATTCCTCTCTTCCACTTAACCCAGCAGCAGAAATAGTAGATTTTGAAATTAATTCGATTAATTTGTATATTGTATGTGTTATGCTTAATGTACATTTTTTTGTGTCATTTATTCCATATTATGTTCTTGTGAATTGATTTTATTGAAATATTCAGTTTCTCAAGTTTTAGAATTTATTATTTTTTATTCCATTAATTTTCACGCTATCAGTCTCTCAAGTTTTCCATCCACTAATGAATTTTGTGGTTTGTAACTTATTCCACAAATGAATATTATCCACCAATTCCAATAATGAATATTCATGCTAATAGCGACCATTTTTTTCGGCCACTTTGTTGTATCCGAGTTTGTACTTTATTTAATAGAATGCTAGAACATGAATTAATAGGACACTGAATAATCATAACGTTGACTAGTCCATTTCTCTCTGATTGTCAGACTGGACAGCAACCTGATCGATCGCCTACTGGAAACGTCGTTCGTTGACATTGCACCAGTGAGGGAGATCGACCTATCCAAGAACCGCATCGCGGAGATCGCGCGGGGAGCCTTCCACCGGCTGCCCGGGCTTCGCATGCTGGATCTCAGCGACAACCGCATTCGCCGCATTCATCCCGAATTCTTCCTCCAACCCTACAACAGCGACCTGGAAGAGTTGATCCTGGTGAGGAACCGGCTGGACCATGCGCTGCAGCTGAGAACCATTCTGGACGCGCTGCCTCGCTTGAAACTGCTGGATCTCAGCTATAACATGATTCGCGACATCAACTACGACTCGATGCAGGGCCATCCGACCCTCGAGCGACTGCATCTCGATCATAACAATCTGCGACAGGTGGTGCGAGAGGCGTTCAGCGGCATGCCGGCGCTGCGCGAGCTCCGGCTCAGCAACAACTTTCTCTCCAACTACCTCGAAATGCCCTTGTGGAATCTGCCCCCTGTATTTTTGCTCAAGGATTCATAGACGTTCACTCTGGTTTATACGATAGGCTTCTGCATGCCTCCAGTAGAACGTCTTACTGGAATCGTGAACAGCATACTGCTCATCTTTTTTTTACAATTTTTTCGAGTGATATGAGCTTAGACTTGAGCAATAGAACGTCTACTAGAATCGTGAAACACAGCCATAATGCTCATCTTTTTCTTACAATTTTTTCGAGTGATATGAGCTCTAAACTTGTGCTATATATACCGGTAATAAAAACATATCATTGAGAGTATTCCTAAAGAGTACTGAAAATATTCAGCGTTGATTAATATTAGAAACAATGATAATTATTAAAATTAAAATTATTTAATCTCCTAATACATTATGGTATTAGCAATATGAATATGAATTCTTCAGAGTGTTTGACAGCACCAGAAAGGATTCGTGTTGGCATCCTCTTGGTGTTTGGTCATTGATTTTTTGTTTGGTTTAGTTATCTATTTATCTCTTTTATTTTATCTATATCTATTGTAAAATCTCTTTTGTCAATTTTGTTTATTAGTATAATCTTTCATTAGCCAATTTTTATGTAATATTGTTAAAGTAACTCATAGGCTACTCACGAACGGACTCAGGTCTTGTGAGTATGATTTCATATAATCTATAAAATGAAACATTTTTCTTATTGTAAAAAGATGAAATCAATAAATAAATTGAAATTGAATTGAATTGTTATTATACTCGTTTGCAGGGCTTGGATCTGTCACACAATGAGTTCCGACGACTGGACCGGCGAGTGCTGGCCAACCTGCCCTCGCTGCGCAAACTGGACATCAGCTCCAACTCGCTCGTCATGATCGACCCCGCCTCCTTCCTCGGCACTCCCTCCCTCGAGCATGTCAACCTCTCCCACAACGCTCTCGAGATCATCACTCCGCCAACGTTTCCTCACCTCGCCAATCTCTACGAACTGGACATCGGACACAATCGACTCAAGACCATAGTGCCCGGTCTGCCCAGGGCATTGGAATACCTCTACATGCCCAAAAATCAGCTGACAGCTCTGCCCAAATCACCGGCGCCTGATCTCCTTTTGCCCGCTTTGCGACTGTTTGATGTCACAGGTAATACACTTTTTTTTTAATTAAACAAATGCAAATATTAACATTAAGAATACTTTTTTTTAAACTGTTCAATGTTGAATATTGGTAGTCTACTTAAGAATATACTTTTTTCAAATAAAGCATTCTGTTCAGATATTTGGTCAGGTAAACTTGTGAAAAGAGCAAAAAAATCTAGAATATACGCAATAAAAGTGCTTGTGAAAACTAGAAAAATAGCAGGCCTACCTGGCAACTCAAGTAGGTAGGTATACT
The DNA here is from genome assembly GCA_017141395.1 of Laodelphax striatellus. Classification (NCBI taxonomy): domain Eukaryota; kingdom Metazoa; phylum Arthropoda; class Insecta; order Hemiptera; family Delphacidae; genus Laodelphax; species Laodelphax striatellus. The sequence goes on along the minus strand of CM029531.1, from coordinate 9,556,222 downwards.
TGATCCTCCTAACATGGAGTTCATTGTTGAAAAGTAAGTGAATTTATACAAGTTACTTTATCCAATAGCCTTCACTAAGGTTCTACTCTCATTTATCATTATCATTACCATGATAATACCCCCATAACTGACGGTCAACAACAAGTACGGTAGACAGTTATTGACCATTTTTTAATATCGAGCTCCCAAATAATAGGAAATTGAGATGATGTCAGTTGTAGTTGAAATATTACTGTACTAACCATAGAAAAATTCAATATTATCATACATTCTTCAAATAAATTTCATAGCCAATTCGCAGTATTATGGATAATACAGATATTATGTGGTACATTATTTAAAAAATATCACGCAGTGGTACTGATGCATTAACACCAACAGTGAAATACTGTACCGGGTGTTGTGTAATTAATATTTATTTTAATCAAAGTTAATAAATAAATAATAATTTAAATAATTATTACAGTTAATCTTAATTTTATTGTAACTATTGATGGTCAATCTGAAAGTCACGTATAGGGTTTATTTTATAAAATAATAATGAAATCAAGAGTGCCATTTATGAACTGACAGCAACATAAAATTTCCATTCTACACCATAGGTACTAAAACTACGGTACATTTTTTATAATATTGTGGAGAAGGCAAGAGTTTTTAAAATTTTATTAAAAGATTGGAGTCATTTTACAGGTAATTTGTTGCACCGCCTGCCACCTGAAAGCTTGATCTCATTGCCACTGTTGAAAATATTCTTATGTGGCGAGAACGCACTTCAAACACTCGAGAAGAATTCTCTGGATGGACTGGGACGACTAGAAATTCTTGATCTCCACGGAAACAACATTCTCAGTCTGGATAATTCAGTGTTTCGCGACCTGAGAAGGCTTCAACAGCTGGATCTGCACGGCAACAGATTGGAAATGATTAAACCGGATCTCTTACGGGAGAATACGGAACTGAAGAAGCTGGATATCAGCAAGAACCAACTATCAGAAATACACACGAGTGCTCTTCAGAACAACAAGTATGTCCTGCATATGACTTTTATAATAGCAAAATATTTTAATAAGATAAAAAACTACTGATATCGCTATGTTTTTTTTTTGCTAAGGGTGATAAGCACTTGGCTTGTTCTTGGGAAGTTGGAAAAAATTATGATAAGAGATAAATGGACCTTTGTCAGCTGTATGTGAGTTCCGAACAGGAGTAGCAGCCGTATACGTCTCTCATTCAATCTCATCAAAATCGATAAAATTGAGAATTATTATTTACTTGTAAAACATATTTGCCCAAGGAAGAGTCTTAATGAGGAGATGAGATTGCATTGTTGCAGAAAAAACATAAATCAGCTTCAATCAGAATCAATAAGTTAATGTTGTATCAATATTGAGGGCTTCTCTTGGTGCATATAAATAGATTTTTTAATGCCAAATAAACTAAAAATACAAAACAAGACACACTGTTTGATTTGTTACTCATGTAAAAAGATACATTGTTCCTTGTCAAACAAACATAATCTATGAAATGTTTTATTTGTCTTGTTTAGAGTACCAAATTTACCCTATTAGAGATTTTTAAATTATAAATAGGCCTAATAAGTTATCAATAATCGTTAAATAAATGAAATGAATCATAAGCTACCTACTTCACATTAATTTGGATACAATTTTATTTTCCAGACTGATTGAACAATTCTCAGCAGCACACAACAGCCTCACTGACTTCCCAATGGCAGTCACAAAACTTGAGGAGTTGAAAATGATCGATTTGAGTAGCAACAAGCTGCATCATTTGTCACCAGATGTCTTAGGAAAAATGACATCCCTGGTTGAACTGAAACTATCAAGGAACAAGATACACTCGCTGCCAGAGGGAACGTTCAGGGAAATGCCTAATTTGGCGTACATCGATCTTGAAAACAATGAAATGGAAGTGTTAGCTTCAAATGCCATACGTTCGTTACCAAATCTCACAACAGTCAAGCTGGGCCACAATAAACTCACCTCCATACCAAGCTCAGCGTTTGTCGATCTTCCCTCGTTGACAAGCGCTGAATTACAAGAGAATCAACTGTCCGATATTGCCAGTGATGCATTCACTGCTGTTCCAAGTTTGCTGATGCTGAATTTGAGCTACAATCAATTGCAAGGCTTGGAGAGTGCTGGCCTGCACAGTCTCAAATCCATTGAGTTTCTCGATCTCAGTCACAATCGAATCGCAAGGTTTGCCAGCCAAGCACTGCCTGCCATGGACAGTTTAGTAGAACTGAAGGTAAGTGATTTAAAATAATTTTTCTACTACTCCATGATGATAATATTTTTTTATCATTTATTTTAGAATGTTGGTTTTCAATTCAAATGGAAATTTTTAATGTTTTCAATTCAAATGGAAATTTTCAAATACCAAAAAACTAGAAAATACATACATTTCGCATAATATGTTTTTTTGAAATTTAATTCTGAATTTCCATAATTCAGGCTATTATCCTGATATAAAAACTTTAATTATTGAGAGATTATTTTACAACTAGGGGCCTGGAAGATCGTCCAATACTGAAACGCTAAAATCTTTTAATTAATCTATTAATTATAATATTCATCAATTTATTGAAAATTCTCCCATTTTTGATATTTATTAACAATTTGAATACAATTTAAACAATTTTAAACAGTCCTTAATGTTTGAAAAATATTTTTACTATGGTGATTATAATAAATGTTTTCTACTATGAATGAACAATTAAATGAAACTGTTAGCAAATCTTGAAAAATTTTAATGATTCTTGAAATGATGCTAACTTTCCAACTTCTATATAATTTTTCAATATTCAAATGGTTGTAATGTGCTGACGTATACTCTACGTTCTATTGGTCGGTACAGTGGTCAATTTTTTTATCAATGTACAAATGTTGAACACGCCTTCGGATCTTATTAATGTAACACTCAATTTTCAGATGGATAATAACAGATTGTGCAACATACAAGGCTCACCATTTGGCAAAATGTCACATCTTCGATCACTGAGTTTGCGCAACAATAAAATCACTTCCCTCTCAGAACCCACGTTCCAGCCATTAAGAGCAAACATTGTAGCTCTTGACATTGAAGGTTTGAATCAAAAATATTATATTTCCTTTTAATCAATAGAACAGACTAGATAAACATTTAAACTCAATTCAATTTCTTTATTCCGAATAAAACAATATACACGGAATAATTATTTCCCAGCATGGACTATTTATTGTGTTATAAACAGTATTCTAAGTTTCTGGATAAACAATAATAGAGTTTATTTAAAAGTGATTTCAAAAACAAATAATGAATATACATTTGATAACTATAGCATAGATTTATATTTATTGTGTTATAAACACATTATTATTATTTCTTCTTTGATTATATTTGATAAATAAGAGTGTCAGAATCCTAAAAAGTGATTGCTCATAAAGTGTCAAATAAAATGTTCGCAATAAAGTTCATTTGATACATTGAATGAAGATATTTATATCTATATTAGATGATTTATACAAAATTTTATAATCTTATATAAAAAATATAATATTGTTTTTGATATTAAAGATATTAAATATAAATGGTTTTTATAAAATACATAAACTGATTTCAAATGACAATAATTTATCAAAACATGTGTTTCAAATAATAAGAACATCAGTACATTTTATTAAATTATTTGATATAAATTATTTTTATTCAGATGATAATATCTAATTACCCGTGGCGAAGCGTGGTATACTTATTTGGTCATCGCCAAATAAGTATTTATAAACCACGCTTCGCCACTACTAATTACCTAAATAATATATCTATATTTTCGAAATTTTCCCCTGTCTCTTGGGACTAATTGGTGTGCAAATGTTAGGTAACCCACTGCGGTGTTCCTGCTCTCTGGTCTGGCTGCAAGTGTGGCTGCAAGAAGGAGGTCAGATGGGGCCTCGCTGCCATGACGGATCGCTGCTAAGAGAGTTCCGCATGTCACAGCTCAATTGCCAAGAATCAAAAGCTATGGATACACCAGTGCCGGGCTGTGAAGTGGACGTTCTCAACCCAGCATGTGAGAATATATACAGTATTCACAATTATTGGAAATAATTCCAAATTGAGTATGAAATATGTTTTTTAAACTGTGCGATTTGGTCGTATGCTATGTTCACCCCAACATTAGATCCTCGAAACTATTATTCACGATTTTCAAGAGACTCAATCAAAACATGCGGTGGATGCGTACCGTACTTTCTGTTCTTCCCTTACAATAATAATTCCTAGTTACTGCCCTATTTTCAAGAATCAAATGTTGAAAAACTTGCATTCATTCGGGTATATATTACTCCGATTTCTCATACTTCCTAAATCCTGAAGAGAAAAGAGAAAATAGGCAAACATGTACTTCAGCAACTGACAGCTGTCTCATAATTTAAATTCATATTCATTTATTTGATCAAAAAATACTATCATCAAGGAAACAAAAACAGACTTTAGCCCAAAACTTCTTCTATTCTAAAATTTACTTGAAGTATAGTACAGTATAAGAATGAGTTTTAGTTGGGCTATTCATGTATCTGAATGAATTAAAATGTATCTTAGTTTAAGCACAGACAATAGAAGAATTATTCCTATCGTATAAGTATGAGAATCAGCTGTTTATATTCTCTATTACCTTGAATGAATCAGTTACTCGTCTGAGCTTAAGGACTGTTTTTAGACCGATGCCAGCGTGTCATTGAGAAACACAGGAGCACAGTGCGAATAGAAGAATTATTCATAGTCCTTGGTATAAGGATGAGAATCAATGTTTATATTCACTTTACTGAATCGCACTTTTTAATTACTTCTTACTAGCTTTTCTTACTGAAACTTGTTACAGTGATCGCGCAAACTCAACAGTTGTCGGCGTGGCTGGAAGTGAAGGAGCCAGCTCCGACCTCGCAGTCGCAACGGCCTCTGCCCGAGGAGACCGACTACTTCTATGACGAGTACGTGGATTACGACGAGAACGCCACCTCGTCCAACGTCTCACAACAGAAGCACAAACAACAACAGCAGCAGCAGCAGAATCAGCAGCGGGTGAATCAGCATCAGAATCAGCAGCTGGTGAATCAGAATCAGCAGCTGGTTAATCAGAATCAGCATCTGGTTAATCAGAATCAGCAGTTGGTTAATCAGCAACAACAGAATCAGCTGGTGAATCAGCAGCCGTCAGGACCATCCGGTAACGGAGCAGCGGCCACTATCTCACCAGGAGTTCTGTCGCACTTTATTCCGGGGGATACGCCTACCCTCTATGCCAGTACACGCTCGCCACCACTGGCGGCCAATGAGGCCAAACCGGCCTCCATCACTCAGCCAACCACCGCTTTCACGTTCTTCGGCGTGCCAATACCTCACATCAACATCGGTGAGTAATTGCAATGTCAATCAGTCAGTTGAAGCTACAAACGAAATGGAAGTGAAAAATCCAGTATAACCCTCATTATTGTTATAAATATTTTTAGATTTATACTTTTATTAATTAATCGCGGTTAAAATCCTAAAGATTTATTTATTGTTACAAGTCATAATTGGAAGCAACAGATGATAATTTATCCATTTGGCTTCCTTTAACAAAAAGAGAAAATTGTACACTATAAAATAAGATCAACCTTGAGAAAAATTATAGGCTAGATAGGAAAGATATTAAAGGGGGAAGATTTAATAATAATTAAAAAAAGAAATGCCTTATAGTAGATTAGTAGAGAAATTATAATAATTGAAGATATAATTAGAGATTAAAAGAAAGAAATGCCTTATAGTAGATTAATAGTGATAAATGGTTAGTGGTTAATAATGTGCGGATTAAATTAGTCTACACCATCTGGAATAACAATGGAGAGAAAATTAATGGTACTGTAATTCAATTCTCATGTAATTGTGGAGTTAGTCGCAGTATTTCCATTCACAAACAATAATCATGATGAAATAACACAAAATTGGAATTTTTAATGGGAAACATCAAATTCTAACGGCCAGTTATTGCTCGAAAATCCAATTGAACTTAACCACCGTACAGTGACGTCCAATAAGTTCATTGCTTCTCTTCACATTTTTCCTGTAAGATGACGTCATTTTACGATGGTTAATTTTAATAGAATTTTCGAGCAACTGGCCGTATGAGTATAGTTGAAAGGTTAATCAACAAAAAAAATGTTTTCAGTGATTAATGTTTAATATACTGACTGAATAGTAGAGGCTGTTTAAATACCACTGAAAATATAAATTATCCAATTGAAGTTGAAATTGACATTTTATCGCTAATATTCTATTATTTAATTACAAGTTATTTAAACTTCAGGGCTGTAGGTAATAACTTTTAAAATGATAGGAAATAATTATAAGGAAGTGAATAATATAGGCTATATAGGAAAATAAATTGAACCTTGTAAACCCATAGATTATCATGACGGTTTTGAAGAAAAATACACCGATGTTTCGAGTTCAATCAGTTAATTGAAAGATTATTATTAAGAACAAATACCATAAAATTAAGGTTCCTCTTTCCTAAAATTGTTTGTATGTTTCTCCAGGTGCGAACGAGTTTTGGAATTGGAAGATTATTAAGAACAAACAGCATGCTATTGCAGTTTCTTTTTCCTAAACATTTGTTGTGTGTTTCTCCAGGGGCGAATGAGTTTTGGAACGGTGGCAACAGCAGAGATACAAATGGCCAGGGAAGACTGAGTGGAACGAGGGGACGGTTTCAAACGCAGCCCTCTGCCGAGCCTGAGGATGCGTTCACGCCAATACTGCCCAACACTGTTGGAGGGTTTCGACCAATACACAACCCCGTCAACAACCGAACTGAAATTATTGAGACCACCACCAGACCCATTCAAGAAGTGCCAGCTCTCAATCAATCCAGGTGGGTTCTGTGAATATCTATTCACAACCCCATCATTTATATTATTTATAACCAATCTTGGTTATGACATCTTTCTAACTAATTTATAAAATAAAATAGAATGTGACGATTGAAAAGTTTGCTCAATTGGAATTCTCCATAGGATAGTTGTCATTTTTCATGATTAACAAAATTATTTGCTCAAAAAAAATTAAGTGAATGAAGCTTTTCATAGTAGGATTAGAATGTGAAGACTTTCATAACCCCATAATCCTGACGATGAGACTATGTTAATGAAAAAAAATTAGTGAATTATTAAATAGAAGAGAATGAAAAATCTGATTATCTACTCAATGCAATTTAAATCATTCATGTGAATGTAGCTTGTCATAGTAGGAATAGAATGGACATACTGTAAGTATTATAGTCCATATTTCTGGCAATGATATAACTGTATAATAAGAAAATGAATTATTAAATAGTAGAAAATGGAAAATCAGATTAAAAATATAAATTGTACTTGTGATGCAATAAGTACCTATAAACCAGGTAACGAGAATATCAGTTATATCAATAATTTATAAAGATTATCGCATGCAATTAGAAAGAAAGCGTCACTCATCCTAAAGCACATTAAACCCAGAGAGATATTATTAATTTTTATTCGATAGAATTTTGCAAAAATTCTCAGAAATATGTGAAAAATGCCACAACTAACCATAATATCAAATCAGGATATCTCCATACCGTAGAACCCTGATATTGCATCAAAGAACCTCGGTATAATATAGCACTCAATATTTTTCCACTAAAGAGGTGTAATGTAATTTTTTTACTATTGTAGATGGGACTCGCGCAGACCAGTAACAGGAAGAGTATCAAAACTACCCGGGCCGCCACACAACCAACAAATAGAAGCTGAGGATGACCAGGCAATCGATGCCAATAAAAATAAACACTATCCAGATGAAGAGCCGCGTCACACAAAAGTGCACAATCAAGAGCAACACCCCTTCTCTCATTCAGCGCCGCGCAAAAAACAGAACCAGGATCTGTCTCAGTATCCCCACAGTCATATCTATCATCACCAGCACGTGACTCCATCCACGGTAAAAAACTACGTTATAGACTCAAGTCCCGAGCCGCAAACCACTGTGAAAAACTCTGTTCACGCAGGATCCACTCCGTCGAGCTCAAGTGTACAAATACCAGGCGGCCTTCCCACTTCGCCCCCCAAAAAGTTTAAATACTCAGGTAAATATGTGCCCAGTCCAAAGCGACGGTGGAAACGCCATCCTCAACTCCAACTTGTGCACTAGGAACTGCACAAAAATCTTGCACAAACCACTGCATGGACTAAATTTACACTTACAAGAGCAATGGTCAAGTTGAAAATATCTTTAAATTGAATGTTCACAGCAGATTGTCGAGAATAATATTGTTTGATCACTTCACTTTTCACTTTAAACCTTAATTCTTAATACAATTTCTATAAAAGATAAAATTGAGTCTGTTGAACAGACGTTATCTGGACTTAATGAGCGGTAACGATGTGAAAGAATGCTACAATAGTATGCTACTGTCAAGTACGGTATGGAATGTTTTTGATTGTATTTTAAAGAGTAGAGCTTGAATTGTTTATCATTTCGGTTTCATTATTAAATTTCGCTATGAATAGATTTGATTCCCAAAAAATTAAAAGCAAAGGTCTATCTATCAAAGCGAAAGTTTTCTTTGAAATAAGGATCGAGAAAAAATTGCCTTACCCTTTTATTTATCTTCCCATTATAGGTAACCTGGTGAGCATTTTCAGTCTAAAACACTCCAAATGAGGAGTATGGTGTCATAATGGCTATGGAAGAGATATGTTATCATTCTGATATTGTACACTGCCTAAATGATTTCATTAGCAGAGTTTAAAAAGTCAATGGATTTTTTTTGTCATGAAAACGGCAAGTCAGCTCAATTCAGTAGCTCTGAACCACTCAGTACACGGTCAAGTTCCTTCATATATTCGTTTAGATGTAATTTATATAGTTTATTTACACAGGAAAACGGTAAATATTTTATAATAAACTCCTTTTTAATATAGTTTAAGATTCAATTGATTTATCTAGTCTTTAATTATCAATTTCTCTGTTTGAATTACTTGTCTTCTCTTCTTTTATAATCTGTTAATAATACTATTTATTAATAAAACAAGATATTAATAAAAACTATGGAATCAGCACTTTATTACAGCACCAACACTCCATTTTCTACTCTCTTTTCTCCACACTTCCACTGCACAACTAACATGGAATTGGAAAACACTTTCACTTCCCGAGATATCAACATTATAGAACGTAAGTATTTTAGATTTTTCATCAAATTTTTCCTACAGATAGTTGTATTAATTTTAAACACAATGTATTGATAGCCAGGAAAAGGATAAATATTTTCTTAATAAAACCATTACTATTTATAGTAATGTTACTATTATAGTAAATTACTACGAGTCTCGTATTATAGTGATTACCATTACTATTTAGTAAATCAAAATCAAACTTTAAAACTGGTATAAAGATTATTTTTGTAGTTATTATAGAATAGTAATATTGTTATTTACATTGCAAATAACAATTATAGTATAATGAGTAACAAATTGAAATTCCAGTTCTCAAGCCTACACAATCTACATCAATAATACTGTATGTAATAATTTGAACGGCTGAAAATATCATCTAAGTGCTGAACTTAAAATGTATTTATCAAATAAAAAAGCGGAAGCAAAATATTCAAGGATACATTTCTGCTTCCAAAACAAAATAATGGATTGAGAAATACGAAAAAAGTAGGAACTGCCTTTTTTAATTAGTTGGGAAGTATATCAATTTTTGTTTCAAAAATTGTGAAGAATCAATTAATAATAGAAAAAGCTTTTTGAAATTGTCAAACTCCCCTTTAGTCAACACAATGTTTACACCATGACAATGTTTTTTAAAAAAATCTATTATGGTCAGATTCCACATCAATATTTGTTCTACATATTTTATCAATTAATTATTAATACTTATTAATGTGATTTATTTATCAAATGCAAAATGCGGTAGGAACAGATCCATTTTTGCCTCCATAACTTTATGGATCCAATAGCACTATTGAATCAATAACCATGTATTTTCAAATGCAAAAAAAATTATTGATTCAATAAGTTTATTGAACGACTGAAAAACCGGGCATAAATGTGATTTATTTATCAAATGCAAAATGCGGTAGGAACAGATCCATTTTTGCCTCCATAACAAATCGCTTGGACTTTGTGTCTTCATCCTGAGTTGAATTGTACTTTCTTGAATAAATAAATAAATAATTTTCTGATATTTATATAAGAAAGCTATAGTAATATTGATTTATACTATTTTGTTTTTTAATTGAATGGTTCTAGCCTTTACCCCTTTCTTTTTCTGTTAATGATTATTTCTTGGTTGAATATCAGCAGAGGAACAATCATTTGGTCCTCAAATTTGTACTTTTACTCGATAGTCAATTGTCCCCACTACTACCATTTGTAATGCATTTCGACCACGTCCAATTTTCTCTATTTGGGGAGGCCAGTGATCATAAATCATAGAATAATTTTGCATGACAAAAACCTTTAAAATTCAATTTAATAGAAAATCTACTTATGGCAATATCATCAACCGGCAAGGAATTGATTTGTTACAGTACCAACAACCACTGAGCCGCCAACGACTTACCCGCCACCAGCCGTCAACAACAACGAAATCTCGCAGTCGAACGACGTGCGAAGCGCAAACACGAAAGGCGGACCCTCCTCGCTCACCGGATTCCTGGCTCCGGGGGGGCAGCTGCCCCCCTACAAGCCGGGCGGCCGATCCAGCATCACCAAGGTCACCGTGACCCCCCCACTAGGCCCCGGTCCCGTCCCCATGGCCGAGGACCTGCAGGGCCCCCCTCCCCGTCTGGCCAAGAGCCCTCCGGAGCACTACTTCCCCCTCTCATCGGTCTCCTCCTCCTCCCAACAGCTCACGCCTCAGAACCTCTCCAACGAGTGGTACTTCAAAAACTACAACAAAACTAATTTGGAGCCGTTCGTCGGGCCAGGAAAGCAAATCAATGACGACAGCAACAATAAGAGCACCGTCTCGACAGTATCTAAATTTTTAATGGTTTTAACTTTGTTGCAATATTTGATGTTGTAAATATTGACGGTTTACCCTGAATATTGAACAGTTATGTTAGAATCAAACGATAGATAGCTGGAGTCAAGACGGTACATAATGGCAGTTTTTAAGAGTTCAAAGCCAGCTATACGAAAATCTAATTGAATTCTCCGTAAAATGACGTCATTGCATTTACTTAAAATGCGTTCATTGGTTCACGTTGCATTGGCTCCGTTAATGACAATGTTAATTTGAGATGACATCATTTTACGGCGGTTAAACTCAATTTTATTTTCGTGCAGTTGGCCACAAGTCTCCAAGTGACTAATAAATATTGAAAGAATAATAAATAATCAATAAATATGCAACTAATAAAACATTGAATAACACCTCACAAACTTCAATCAAAATTGCCTGGAGGGTATTCTAAGATAAGTGAAGTCGTCTTTCATTATTATTGTACAATATTGGGGAATAGCAGCTTTATAATTTCAAGTTCAGAGACTTCCTACGTGCAATATCGTGAACAAATTATAGGTTTTCTACTTTTTAGTAGAAATCGTTTTCTCAACACTGTGTGCCACAATGTTGTAGTTACTTTAATGTGAGGGGAATTTTCAGTATTTATTGTGACATTACAGTTATCGCGCGAAAAACTCGTGAATTATTCTAAAATGGCTTTTTTGGTTAGGCTATCACCCGTTTTCTATTTTTATTTTTTCATTTTTTTGCTGTAGTTTAGATTCTTTTTGTTCGAATACAGCAAGAACGGAAAATAAGCAGATTCTCAAGTAAATATTTGAATAGAAGTTACAGCTAACTGTAACAGCAGACAACTAATGTGAAGACAGAGACCAATTGGATTGATTAATATTATTATAATTGCGTATGAAAATAGCCTAGTATGAGAAAACAATGGCTCAAAACAAATGCTTACCCTTGGAATTTTGGCCTCTCAAGTATTGAAGCTTCTTCACTTATGACTCATATTTATTTTTTGTTCGAATTAATTGACTGTTTTAAAATTGAGTTGATAGCACTTTTCGTTTTTTGTAGTTGGATCCGTTGTTCAATTCAATTTATTGGAAGATACCTATTTTTCAATACCATTGGAAAACAGTTGAGTTGGTATGTGGGTGAATATTTTCATTAATATGGAAATACAAACTGACTTATTCTATAAGAAACCCATATTTATTGTTCTTTTTAGAAAATGAGTTATGAACTGCTTTGTATTTTATATTTTACAGTATCACCGGTGTTGAAGGAGATAATAAGAAACAATTTTGTACAAATAATTTTTTATAATTGATTTTGTACATTTTTATTGTAAATAAATTATTTTTGAAATAAACTCGTATTCTTGTTAATTACTACTTTAAAAAATATTTACAGATCGGAAAAACTCAAATCAATTGTGTTAAATAACTGAAATGAAAAGAATGAGTATTACTAAATAATTTCACCCCCTCACTTTTGAAAATAAATAATTGTTAGTTGGCATGCGTCGACTGAATGAGACTATTACAATCGTGATTCGAAGTAGACCTCAACGACAAGTGGACAGCTTATGTCAGTAAGGAAAATAATTAGTTTAGAGTCAATTCAACCAACTATGAGACCTCGCTTTTTATTGCAGAAAAGTACTTCTGTAGTCACAAAAAGTACTTCTGCAGAAAAGTACTCTATACTTCTGTTAGTCCCTTTCTGTAATAAATAGAATATTTGTTATTTGAATATTTGACTATGGATTTCTCTGAAATGAAGACATTGAAACTTGTCGCTTTTTGCACTGAACCATTCGTCCTTGACTAGAAAAGGACAAAAACTGACTCGGATCCCTCGGATGTGGAACGTTGAATTTTAAATGCGTAATTCACAAACATAAATTTTACTTCAATTCAAAAGAGTACGAAATACAATATTACAACCTAAGCTTTTGCTGGTTTTACTTCCTTTTTCACTTCATCTTCTTTCAGTTTTTCTTCTTTCTTTTGGTTGATTTCTTTCTTTTCGGCATCCCTATTGCTGAGTTTGTTGTTGATGAGATTGTGCAGAGCGATGATGGATCGGATTAGAGCTGCTAGGTAGACAACCAGCATCTGGTCGTTTGTTTTCACATAGAGCGAGTCCACAAAGTTGCCGTGTCCAATATCCGGTAGCAGATTGAAGATGTCTTGCAGCTGGTAAACTATTTGATGGTTCATCGGCAACTTGCCTTCGACAACCTGCAACAAAGCAACCGTATCGAAAACTATTAGATAACATCAGGTAGTTTCAGAGCTTCACGAGTGTCGTTCAACATGGTTTTTTGAAAAGTTACAGTGCTGATTTTGATTATTGTTTTGAAGTAAAATCGAACTATTTCAAAACTGTACAAGTTGATCAAGGTTTTTTGACAACGTTATAGAGCTGGTTTTAGTAATAGTTTTGAAGGACTTGAACTAAGAATTTTCCAAGTGACTTTCCTTTGGTTTTTCTGCCCGTAGGTAGTAAATCTTCTCAAACTTGTAGCTTACAAATTTTACATTTGAATAAATAATAAATTTACCCTTCATGCTCAAAATTTAAATATTGATTACATGAAAAATATTCAGTTCAAGGAAGTGAAACTTCCCTCTTGCGCTGACTTCCTTTCATATCCAGCTAGCTCGGAAGCTTCATTTTCATAGTTCTCAGAATTTTCAAACATTTAATTGAAAACATAACAAGGAATATATTTCGAAACATACATGGGAAATATTAATGAAAATTATGAGTGAATACTATGAAATAAAAAAAGATTTTTTTTCATACATAAAGCAAACAATACAATAATTACCTATATTAATATTGAGGACAAGCCAATCATATGCAACCAATAAGTTCATACGTGTGGGGTTGATAATTCTATATTAATATTGTAATCGTCGGATTTAGTATGAAAGTTTCAACATGAAGGAAAATACAGTATATTTTTATAATATCAATGGTCGACTTTTTTATATCTTTCTTAGGAGATGGAATTCAGAGACTGATAGAAAGACTTTGCATTTCATACAATCTATATGCAGATCAACATTGATGTCACACATACCTGATTCAAATAGTCTCGCATGTCCTGTAATTGCAGATGCAACCCTTTCAATCCCATCAGCTGATTTGTGACACGTTGTGACAGAGATCCAACAGTTGTGTCTTTGATGTCTCTGAGCAGATGTTCAACACCGATCTCCTCAGCCTCTTCAGCTCCAATCTCACTCATCACGTGTTCAAATGTTTTCGATGTCGGAGATCCATCCTGAAAAAAATTGATCAAGTTTATACATGAAAATTGTGAAACGAAAAATCAATTTCTGAATGAACTTTCCATTAGTCAAAAAATAATATTACAATTGATTCAAATAGGCTATATAAATCGGAAAAAGCTTTCTTAAATCAGATGAAGCGAATTCATCTATCCAAAACTTAAATTTCAGGAATGCACTTATGAAGTACAGTGCTGCCAGATTGCAAAGCTGATCGTAACTGAGAAAGCCAAGTCAACTGGTTGCGTTTCTATCAATAACACGGCAACAGTGCACTCATATTCCCGTACGATTTAGCATTGCCATAAGACTCCTTACTGCTAAGGTCTAAGGTTTGTATGCAAGCAAGCAAGCTAAGGACTATAGCAAGCATGAAGTTTTCAAATTAATGTATGTGGAATGATATTTTTCAAAATGTATGAGAAGATGGGAATATTTTCTAGTTTCGAGATAAGCATTGCAAAAAAATTCAGTACAATCATAGTTCAATCAGTAATTAATTTGTAGCTATGAGAATTAGTAGCCTATGATAATAATTGTATGATAAATACAATCAATTCTTATGCAAAGAATTAAAAATAAATATTAATATGACCATGAATCGATTAAGAATTCTTGATAAAAAGCTAGGACAAAATTTTAAATGATAACCGACAGTAATATTGATGGAAAAATTGGATTTTCTCAATTCAAGTGGTTAAATTTACATACACTAATAAAAAACATTAGTATCTTACATCATGGATTTCTTCAACGACTCGGTAAGCTTCTGTAGGTAGACCCAGATCTTTGGGCTTGGCATCAATAATGACTAAGACACAGTTTGGGCAGTATCGACGAATCAACTCATTAATAGCGACATCATTCTGGTGTAGTTTGGGACCAGTATGGTACCAGCCCACAACCTTTTCTCTTGCTGAAAATAAAAAGTTTCAATTGTTAACATTAGCCTAATATAGTTTTACAAGTATCATGATAAAATTCTTGTGCAAAAAAACACACTAATGAATTTGCTATTCTCAAAAATAAATCTCTAGATTATAAGAGCAGTTTCATAAATCTTCAATGAACTAACAACCAATTAGTAGAAATCTTTGTAAAAAAGATTTTATCATTCTTTTTAGCATTTTTATTTTCTTTATAACATCGATGGGTTAATAAGTTAACGCATTTTACAATAATTTACTTTACGATTGTAATCAAACCCCTCAATAGATTTAAAAATATAGGTGATGGAAAATACTTTGAATCAGTTTCTTACTCATTCATAATTTAGGTATCAATGAATATAATCAAGGAAAACAGATCATAGTTTCACTCACCATTGACTTTCTTGAACATTCCAAACATGTTTTCCAAATAATCATGATCCAAAAACCAAACATTCTTCTCTTTGTCATCTTCATCGAATGGAACTGCAATGCAAATCAAACGTTACATGAAAATGTTCAATCAGCGTTAGTATTACCGTCATTTAAACAAAACTGCTCAATTGGGATCCTGAAGACTACGGCTCTACTCACACTTGATATACTCAAATCGCGTCGCTCGGCGACTGGAATAACAAACATGTGTTTTCAAATGATGACACTCAGACGATCCTGCAACCGTCCGTATTGTCTGAACGTAATCATTTGAAAACACATTATGTTTGTTATTCCAGTCGCCGAGCGACGCGATTTCAGTATCGCGAGTGTCAGTAAAGCCTTCGATTGAAGAATGGCAATACAAAATATTAGTTGTTGTCCAGAATGTTATTTCCAGAGGACAGGATTTATTTTGTTATATTGTAGCACTCTGGCTTCAAACATTAATACTTTTAGATCATTTGGTCATGGCAGCTCGAGGATGAGAGGCGTCATTTAAAGATTCAACTTTCATACACGTTTTGCAATTGAGTTGTTCAACATCGAATATCGGCTTCTAAGTGCTAAATAACACCATTAGCCCTCATTCTTTTCCTATCCCAATACTTATATCGATATAATATACTTATATAACGGCTAAGATTATCTATAAGACTAAGAACTTCAAAACTATTACTAATTGGGGCAGAAGCTATTACTTGAATACGGCCGGAACAATGCATCAAGTGTAATTCAATCAGCAAAATAAAGCCTACTTATAAGTTATTCACATTCAAGGCACAGTAGATTCTTTGTGAAAACTCTCTAGTCTTACTAAGTCTGTTCTCTGTGGTAAAACTTAGTAAGGTTTTACTCTGATTGAGCTTTTAGACAAATTTTTTCAATGGTGGGGAGACCCTTAAGTCCGCATCAACGTTTCCATGTTATGGAATAGATTAATCTGTTTAATATTAATAGTATGGAAAAATTTGAATATGAAGGCTTTTCTTTAGAAGGTCTAATAAAGCAGCTTGTCATCAATAGCGATGTTGAAGATGAATTGCTGAAATTGGTTCAGTTGTCACCAATCTTTCTTAATCAACTTACCTATAGTTTTCCACTTTTCTTTCCAACTTTCCTCAAGTCTCTAGTTAATAACTAGAGGTTGAAAGGTAAGTAAGTTATTACTTTCTTTTTGTAGGATTTCAATTTTATCTAGAGCTAGGCCACTCAAACAAAGTTAATAGACTGTACGAACCTGCAAAACTGTTTGAGACATCCAATACACCTCCTGGTCTCCAGCATCCCAAAAGAACACCCACAACACGCTTTTGGTTTTCAATCCTTCCCATTCTGTTGAAGTGGTCAACCACACTCAATAGAACTAGTGGATGAACAACAACTTTAGTAGTAGTGACTTCTGGCATCTTGAATGTTTTTTTCGGCTACACAACTAAAATTGGATACAAAACTAAAGAATTATTCAAAATAGAATGTTCTACATTCAAGTCTTCCGCGGATAAGAAATATATCTACTAGCCTTTCAAATAAATCAGATCATAAAGCAACCGCACATTGCTAGTAAACTCACACAACCTAACAATTCAATGTTCAATCTTCAATTTCTTCAATGTAGTTGATACCCAGTGACTGAGCAGAAGAACGAAAACAGAGAACCGAACCAAAGCGAACAACGGAGCATATTGCATGTCATGAAGAATGTACTACCAACCTAAAAATCGTATTACCATAAATAATGAAATGTGTCAATAATTTCCACCTGCTTTATCATATAGATGGAACACAGGATCGCCAGATTAAAATCGAAATTGGATTATTATATCCGTAAATGTATTATTATAAAAGCATTACAGAATTAGTATTTTACCGAAAATTTCTGACGTCGACCCACTTTCATGTCATCCCAGCTGATCCAGAGCATGAAATATTATTTGACAATATTTTTAAGAACGGCACAAATTGAGTAGCGACCATTAGTCTATTAAAAGGCTATTTAATAATTTTTTTACGGTAAAGTCATAACTTCTAGATATTTTGTAAGGATTCAAAAAGGGAAGTTGGGCTTAATTCATTTAAAGTTGTTTTCAGCTTTTCCGAAACTATTTCTCCCGCCATTCTGTGAAAGGGCGGTATAATTACCCACAATGCATTTTGTTCGAATGAGGTTTCCTCACAGGGGGCTGTTTCCTCAGCTTTTCCAGTTTCCACATTTTTCTCTCTCATTTTTATCAGCCGCAGACTGTTCGTATCAAAAATTGCAAATTACAAGAGGCTATTATCAAAAAATTATTTATCGCTTGTATTAGTAAATTTCCAAAAAATATTGCAAGCCAGCTTTAGAATCGTAAAAAAACGTCCCGCATATTTTTAAATTTGTAAAATAAGTGAATTTGAATGTTATTTGCCTGTTGTTTTTGTTCGTTACAGTAGTGAGGCAGCAGCAAGTGCTGCCGCTTCACTAATCTCAGGTTCGATTCCTTCTGGCACTTTTTCACTGTACGGTATCATCCTTCACCTCATTAATCTCATTACAAGTAAACCACTTAAGCCCGGCCTAGACGCTAGGACTTGACAACAAGTCCTAGCGTGTAGACGGCAAAAGTCCTAGGACTTGTAAAACACATAAGTTACGTGAAGACGTGCTGCATTCTCTCTACAAATAAGAGCCATACTGTATATAATTTTTATTCTATTTATTGGTTTTTAATAAAGGAAAGTTTGGTAAGAAATTTCTTCCAGTAAACTACAATTTTTAAAAATGCATAACTTACCCATCTTGTTAAAAAAAAAGCTGAAATTCATCGAAAATATTATTGTGATGATCAGTCAGATAAAATACCATATGATATGATAGGTTAAATGTTATAACATCAAACAACGAGAAAAACAAAATTCAAATAAGTTAATAAAGTTTAATCAATAGAGATTCATCAGAAATGCCGATCGGAATCAATGGATTTGGAAGAATAGGGAGATTAGTGCTGCGAGCTGCTTTAAAACAAGGAATGACAGTTTCAGCAATCAACGATCCCTTTATAGATGAAAATTATATGGCATATTTAGTCAAATATGATTCATCCCATGGCGTTTATGGTGGAGATGTATCGTTAGATGAAGGACAACTATGCGTTGATGGTGAGAGAATAACCATTTTTAATCGAAAAGAACCAGGATCTATAGAATGGGGAAAGGTTGGAGTCGATTATGTTGTAGAGTCGAGTGGCATTTTCAAAACTATCAAAGGAGCAGCTGGACATATAGCAAATGGTGCTAAGAAGGTTATTATTTCAGCCCCCAGTCCTGATGCGCCCATGTTTGTACCAGGAGTGAATCTAGACAATTACAGTTCGAGCGTGAACATTGTTTCAAATGCATCTTGCACCACAAACGCTTTAGCGCCGTTAGCCAAAGTTATACACGATGAATTCGACATCGTTGAAGGATTAATGACAACTATTCACGCCGCTACAGCGTCTCAGAAAGTAGTCGATGCGATAGACTCAAAAAAGAGGAGGAATGGACGTGGAGCTCTACAGAATATAATTCCAGCTTCGACCGGAGCTGCAAATGCTGTTGGCAAAGTTATACCAAGTCTTAAAGGACGTATCACAGGAATGGCTTTCCGCGTACCCGTACCCAATGTATCAGTTGTTGATTTCACTGTCAAACTCCGAAAAGAAACTTCAATGGATGAAATCAAACTTGCTGTTAAAGAAGCCTCTGAAGGCTGCATGAAAGGCATCCTGGGCTACACAGAAGATGAAGTCGTCTCATCAGACTTCAACGACGATACCAGATCTTCCATATTTGATGCCAAAGCCAGTATTTCTCTGAACCCAAAATTTTTCAAACTAATTACATGGTATGACAATGAATATGCTTATTCATGTCGCATCATTGATCTCATCAAGCATATGCAGTATAAAGAGTGTTGATTTTTTGAGAAAACATCATTTGAAGGACTACAAGAAATGATTGAGTACACAGAAATGAATCAGTCTACATTTGCATTTTGTTTTCAACATTCTCAAACAAGAAATTTAATTAAGAATAATATTGCTTTTTGTGTTACAAGTTGATGTGATAAGTTGGGATTGAAATAATTTTGCAAATGTGTTAGAATAAAATGATTTCTAATTAAAATGATCTAATAAAAATAATCTCATTAACTCTTTTTATTGAAAAGAGTTAAAAATTTATCAAACAAAATTGAATAGCTTTAATAGACAATCTCTTGGGTTTCAATAAATATAAATAATTAATATTATGAATATGTCCATTTTATTTGGTAATCTTGTCATATTATATGCTTATCACTTAGTAAAAGTAGGCTATACAAGACCTACACTAAAGGCCTACACTATAAATCTTGGCATTTCACTTTTTCTTATTCCATGACCAGGAAATTGTAGTAGCTACTTGATTGATATGAACACAAACCAAAGTTCGTATACGATTTTAATGTCAAGCACTCTTGAAACAACATTAGTAGGGAAATGATCCGAGGGCGAAATCCACATCTCTGTTCACGAACTCTGGTTTATATTTTTTCTCCTTACATTTAATTGCCTCTAAATCGGCTTCAGATTTGAGTAGTGGTTCTTGAATCTTCCAGATTTTCAGTTCAATGATGTCTGAAAACAAACAATCAGCCAAGGCAGATTATTGAGCACACAAATACTATAGACTAGTGAATGTTGCACTGCACCAAATTATAATTATTTTAAAAATGTAATTACGATTATTAGAAATTATGATGTAATGTATTATGACAAGACTGAGAGCCAAGTCGGCCCAGATAAAAATTTGAATGCTCAGTTAACAAAAAAACTGGATTTTGAATTTATGGAGTATTTTCTATTACGTATGCTGCGTGAGCCTATGAATAAGAAGGCTGGTTGCCTATACATAAAAATAGTAAAGCCTATGTGCAATGAAGATAATTGATAACCAATCTAACTGATCATTATAATATCCAACAAAACCACTATATAGTGTTATTAGAAAAATTATTCTTACAAACAATATAGAAGGAAAGTAAAACTTGTATTGAGATACTTTGAACCTTAATTATTGATACGGGTTTTTGGGACAATAATCATAACATAAATACTGCATCAAAAATGAATACAATAAAACTGTATATAGTGTAAGCAACCTACAATCGTTTGTTAGGTATAAATCACAGATTCTGTCGATAGTTCGTAGAGATTGTATTGGTCCTCTATATCGAAAGCGTTCAAGAAGTTTTAGTTTCGTTAGCAATTTTACAAGAGTATCGTCAGTTCTGTATGGTAAGAGCCACAACTCCAAAGTCAGAGTTACTGTAAACACAAACATTATTTTTTATAATATATCATTATAATATTATTTTCAAAAATGTAGAATTTTGACATTCAAGCTTCAATTAACTCTTAGGAAAAATATATCTTTTTTCAACAGTTATTGGTACAAGAAAGTTTACAACGTTGGGATGTACCGGTATTACAAACTTTTCCATTTCAATATCAGCTACCATAAAACTTTTGAAACTTGTTTTATAAACGCTTTCTCTCTAATGTTCACTTCTCAAGACAAATTTATAATTATACAGTGTAACAGAAGTGTAAAGTAACCGAATCATATACTCGACTCTTAGGCTAAGGCCACACTGCAAGTGCTAAGCTGAGTGATCCGGTAGGAGCTATGTTAGCCCTAGCGCCTACTGAGGTGGAGTGGCCTTGGCGTGGAAACACGCTAAATATAAACACATGTAACTCAATGAAACAGCGCACATCACCTGCCACGCCATCTTCACTCCACCTCAGTGGGCGATAGGAGCTACGATACTCAGTGGTCACATTACAAGGATTCTAGCTTGGTGAAACACAATCCATTTGCGCCGTGTTTCTTGTGAGAAAAAACAATTTGTTGCTCTTTAAACGGGATTTTATTCAACTTGCTTCAATATTCAATCATTAAAATTCTATACAGTAAGTTAGTATAGATTAATGTTACTGTAGCAAATGTTATAAATAGTTTGTAGCAAAAAATTTATGTCAGAAGCCCCCCAGGAAATATCCATCAACTACGCCCATGAACTACGGTACAGTATCACAACCTACCTAATGTGAGGTGAAACATCCCCATGAATTTCAGTATCTGATCAAAGTTCCACAGATCTAATTTTTCTCCTGGTTTGAGCAAATTGACTGGAGTAACATTGTTGCCAGTTGATATATGCAATGAGGTAAGCGGCATGTCCTTACTCCAGAATGAATTGGCCGAATCATACTTTGATATTTCAACTGTAAATTAAATGAGGTAATATTATTTTAAAATTATGATAAACTTACGGCATTAAAAGATTTAGTTTTCAATTATAGGAGTTTCCAAGATCAAACGAGCGTATTTCATGTCACAGATATAAATGGTTTGAAAGATAACGTGAAAAGAAAAAGTTACATTGAAGCATTATTATTTGTGAAAAGAATTCCATAATTTGTTACTGTATCCTAATGAAAATTTTGTAATAAAAATACGAAGCCACTAATTCAAAGTCTACAAGTACCGAGTAGGTACGAATCCGGTGTATTTTTCAGTAATATAAATTAAATAGCATGTCTCTTTTTGTGGCATTAACGAATTAGGTACATAATCAGTACCGGTACCCTACATTTTTATTTTGAAATACTGGAACATTAATGCAAAGGGAAAATAATTTATACTAAGAGGTATTTATCAAGTACAGAATGCGTATTTTCTACTAATATGTATTAATAACTGTAAATATTTGTAAATTTGTATTTAAATTAGTTTTAGGAAATAAATATTTTATTGGAACAGTGGAATTCATCGAATCTCCTATTGCTATTCGTTCTGTTGTCAATGTTTGCTGGTCTTCAGAGCCCAATATAGCTTTTTCGTTTCACTATTATTAATAATATTTTTTTATTTATTCTATTCATTTATCACTTGAAAACAGCTTACCATACGGTACTATTACTCACACATAACCAGATGCACCCGCAATTGTGGACAGAGGCATTTTATTTTCTTCCATACCAAGTTTGGGATGGAAAGACGTCTGGTAAAATAAGTGTGAGGGTGTTTTGAATTTGAAGGTATGTCATATTTTGAGCACAAAATCTCCAAGTCCATCAATTTGCCACACCTTATTGCACCAATGCCAAAAATGGTTTCACCAGATCCGTCAGCAAGATAATTGTAGTTGATGCTAAGTCTAGTGAGACAAGTGAAAGCAGATAATGCAATCCTATAAACCATTCGAATTTTCTGTCCCTTCGTGTTTTTCACAGAGTGACCAGTTACATAATTGTGACAGTTTTGGAAACATTTCTTCTCGTCATCCAAAAAGTAAATTCTTTCGCTATCAGGAGGAAAATATAGAAGCTGATGAATTTCTCGTTCCAGCTCCAGTTTGTCAAAAGTACTGTAAGTTAAATCTTCCTTGGCATTTCTTTGGCACAGACTACAAATTTCATCAAGTCCAAAATCTTTTTCGTAGCACACACACAGATCTATTGATCGCAATTTGGCAAGTTTTATTTTTTTGGAAAGTCCTTCCACTGGCTGAGTGACCCTTCTTTTAACTTCAGTTAACAATTCCTTTTCGGAAGTACTATGAAAACCTTGAGAAAGCTGTTCAAGAGTTACTGACGACTTGTCTAAGCGAAGCTTCCTACCCTTTATAAGAGATCCACTATCTCTACTTCTGATACTACCACAAATATTTTCCGAAACTGACAAAGTTTTTACTCTGTGACTTTCATCAGGACACATTTGTTGTGATGAATGACAACTATTCGTCAGAATGGAGCGTGATTCGCTGACTGAAGAACCGCATCGAACTGCAGAACTATTTACATCATTATCCTCTATTTTTTCGTCAATAACTCTATTACAGATGTCCATGATCCAGTTTTCAATCCAAGTTGAAAGTGGAGCGTCATCCGTAACTAGTAGAATTGATCTCTTTGTTCCAATGCTCTCTTTTCGTTCCTTTATTGATTCTTCAGAGTTCTTCTTTTTTATAATACTTTTATTGCTTCTGGTGCTTATTAAAGAGTTTTTCGAATCCTTCTTTATATCGTCGTCAATTTGAAAGCAAAAAGTCGTTCTATTTTTTGATACGGAGTAGACTTTATCATCTCTATTAAGGGAGTCCAATAAAATCAAGGGAGTCTCTGTAAAAGTAAATTTCACTTCAATTTCAGAGCCAGACCATTGTATCAATGAACTAGCAAGAAGTTACTATATTTGAAACTGCTAAGAAATGTTTTATTATATCATGGAGGTCAACTAAATGTTTCTCTCGAGAAATCCAATAAAAGCGTTAAGAGCGGGATTTTTTAATCAGATTACTAGCCTACTACAGTAAAGACGATTTATTTATCTATCAAATTATAGTCAGTTTCTTTCAAGAGTATGAGAGTATCTAAGGACTTTTTTAATAATTTTCAGGAATTTTTTTAAAATTTCAGGAGTATGAGAAATTTAAGACTGTGTAACAGACTACTGGTCAAACGGTTCTAAATATACGAGTTTAATAAATAGATTATTGAGCTCGCATAAATGATTAATTATAGCAAAAATATTTCCATCACATATATCGTGAGACAATAGAACCGTACAACACTTCACAGACTTTTGGTTCCGATTTGAAGATTACTATTGTTGTCTTGATAGAACAGCTGACAGATAATTACGATAATTATTATTCACCTTTATCAGTTGAGTGGTAACCAACAAAAGGGCAAGAATTTTCTTTGAAAAAATACCACAAAAATAGCTCCTTTAATGTGGTGCCAGAACTTTGAGCCAAACTCAAAAGTAATTTTATCGCTTCCAAAGTATCCAGGCGTTGATATTCGAAAGATACCATTCTGAGATCTTTTTGAAAGCTGATGAACAACAACACAAAATCTAAACATTTTTATTATTTGATACAAGTTTAACGAAATTGAGAAAGTCTTGATACTAAGCAGAAATATTGTGTTTCAGTGAATAATAATCTATTCATTGTACATGTCAACAATATCACCATCACAATCAATAAGCTTTATGCAGAAAATTGTCACCATCATTACAGTAGCAAATATACTGATAATGACTGCAGTGCTTCCTAGTGTCATAAACTCTTTTTAGAATAGTCTTTTTAAATTACTAATTATATGAAAACACTTATCTATAGCCTAATAATAATTTTTACTGCAAAAATAAACATCAATATCTCCAATTTTAATTCAAACATCTTCAATTTCAAATGAAAATTGATTGTTTGATAATGGCAAGTTCATGGAACAAGAACTGTCAATATTGCCTCTCTTTTTGTAAATTATTAGAGAGAAACACATAAAGTTTCACTCATATATTCAAGTCAGCACGACTCTCTTACTACTTGGTCAATCAATTATTTTATTATAATTACTTATGTCTTACCATAAAATTCTTTCGATGTTTGTTAGAATTACTTTTTTAGTACGTGGTATCAGCCAATTCAACTGTATGCTATAGCCAGGTATGACAGTGAATTCTTTGAATTGTACTTTTTGCGTTAGTATTCGCATTATTGAATATTCGAGAGCCTAAAATTGAATTTACGAGTTGAGTTGATAAGAGAAGTAATAGAGAAAGTACATAGTAATATAGTTAGGTTGTATGAGAAGTAATACAATATAATGCAGTAATAACTCTCTGAATACATCTAGGTAGCATCTGTGAGGATAGAGAATAAACAATAAAAAAATGCAGTTGGCGTGCACTTCTTTGTTTAACAAGGCTAATACCAAATAATATACTTGTTGAAAAAGATGCTATAACGTCTGACACAATGTCTAGTGAGATGTTGTGATATATAAACATAATGAAAACACTAGGATGATGTAGTCAATATCACTGAATTGTCATTTTATTCAATAAATTCAGTGATATTTCACTATATCCTTGTGTTTTGATTATGCTATAACGAGTTGAAAAAGATACAAAGTAGAGTACAATTTTTTTAGAATGACAGCTGAACAGGGAGCTCCGAACAAAGATAATAGTCAAAAGCCAAATAAGAGTGTAGTGAAAAATTTCCAGGAGTTTACTAAGATAATCATACCTTCGTGAAAGATTCTGAGTATAAATCATCCGGCTTGCAGTCAATGAGATATTGCAATTGTAGCATTTGACCCATCTTAGAACATGGAAAATGAAGTCCGCTCACTCTACTTGGGATAAAAATATCTTCGCAGTGTAAGGTACATAACCAGTGCAATCTGAAGCCTTTATTATCAACGACCGATCTGAAACACAAGCACCATTTCAATATCATTCACTCACATGCTAATAGATTACAGAGTTGAGAAATTAAGATTACCCTGTATGTTCCTTACATTCCAATTAAGTTCAATTTGAAAAGGTTAATTGAACATTTTTTTTGAATCTATAATTAAACAGTGGAAGCGGTTGGGTTGGCTTGTTGGTGGTGGTTGTTCTGCCAATATAGCTCTAATATCTCAAACTTGATAAGAGACTTGCACCTGCTTCTCCCGAAGTAAGGGTCACCACTATTGAGCTTTCAAGACCTTCTCCGTCGAATATTCAATTATAAAAATCAAAATTCCTTTCCGGTGGTTCGGAACCCACATTGAGCTGTTGGTAGTTCACCTCTCATTATCATCCTCCCCATTATACAAGCGTGGAGGCATCACCACAGCAAAAAAGATATTACGGCTTGTATAGCCTCCATGCCATTTGATCGAAAGTTACACTAAAACAATGTCTGGACAGATTTAACGTATAATAGTACACCTATTTTTGAAATTAGGTTTAAGCAATTAAAGATTGAGCGTAGTTATACAAAATATTGCTAAAATTTCTACACATAATTTAAATAATATATAGGCCTACCGGTAGTCATCTTTGATCTCTTGAAAGTACGGATTCAGTGATAATATTCGTGATATAGCTCAATACTTTACAAATGACATAATTGATGAATATGAGTTGGATATAGAATAAGAATAGTTAATATCCGTTCTTGAAAAGGAGCGCAAACAAATAAATCACAACAGCTAGGATCTTATTGGAAGTTAGAACGTTCATTACAGAAAGAACTCTAACCAATCTCAAGATATAAACCAATTAGTTGGGTTCATGTAAACTCAAGCTTTAACATTTCTAGTCATTTAAAGTTTAAAAACAGAAAAACTGAAAGTACTCACTCTGATTTGTCATCAAGTAACCTTTGAGAAGGCTTCAATAATTCATCCACACTCGTTCCCAACACTTCATCCTGTAAATCTTCTGAAGAACTGTATCGTACCAAACGCCTTACCCTTGTTCTTGTATTCGTGTAAGCAACTCCATTTCTAACGACAACTGCTTTGTTATAATTTAGAAGAAAAACATTATCATCTATAGCTAGATAACATGCATTTATAGGGTCTGCTTCCATTGTGAAAACGCAAATCAAATTGCTAGCTTATAAAGGAGAATTTGGATTAGTTTCAGAACTAGGAAATACGTTGAGTAACTGCAAACAGTTTCTGTTTCAGGGAGTAACCCCCTGTTTGGAGGTTAATGTTGATTTAGCAATGTTATGACTCTGCAAATCATATGTTGACTGAGGCTGAGCGCAGAACGTTTCTCATTGGAAGTGGAATTTCTGGTCCGGTTTGAATAAAAGAAACACATCGTATCTCAACCTACACTTATAGAGCACAACACAGACAAGACCACTCCAATGGGAGAATAAATACTGTAGAGGGAGGGGGTGAGTCTGGGGTTTGGTTTCTCCAGTCTCCAGCGGAGATTTTTTTAAATTATTGACGAAAATGAGCCTACCATAATTTTAAATTGTTCAAAACTTTCTTTCCAACAGATTTTTACTTGAATATTTAATTGAAATTATCCTAGCTTGCATGAGTTTATTTTTTTAAATAGGTACGAAAAATCTTCTTGAAATATGGAAACCCTAGTAGATATAAGAAATAAATTACAAATAATGAACAACAAAGCTATTAAATTATGTTGTGTTTATTTGCAAATGGTTGGTTATCAAAGTTTTTACATGAAATCAATTTTAAACAAGTTTTGAAAGTGAATACGATTTAAACAAGTTTTGAAAGTGAAACGAAGTTTTAACAAGTTCTAAATGAGAAATACTTGAGATAGATGGGAACTTTTTTGGAAAATATTGATTTTCTATTGGAGCAGCTCGAACTTCATCAGTGGCCATACCTGGAAAAGACAGAAAACAAGAAGTTACACTCATCTGAGAGTTCTGATGTATCATTTTCATGTGAGAGTTAAAAACATAATAAAGAGTAATTCAAAAAGAATACCACAAATTTATAAATTTGTATTTAATGAAAGAAACATAATAGAACCTTCTGTTATACATCAGTACAAAGAGTATATAAATAGATTATTTTCACTCACAAACAAGTACAAAGATCATCAAAGGTAAATGAATATTGATGATTTGGAACCAGAAATAACAGCAGCTATTCAAACTGTTACACCTGATATGCTACAGACAGTGTGGAACGAGTTTGAGGGAGGTCTTGATATTGCTCGAGTGTGGAGGGGGTCATATAGAAGAACATCTATGAACTTGTTTGTGAATAAAAAAAACTTATTTAAATACTTTTTTCAATGATGTATAACAAAAGGTTACATTATGTTTCTTTCATTGAATAGAAATTTTTAAAGTTGTGGTATTTTTTTTTAATCACCATGTATTGCAATATTTCGAAACTTATCAAAAAGATCATGATACTCCTCATAATTTGTTTGTGATCTTTCACTCGTGATAATAATGGAGCAATTCAATTTTCCACAGACAGTATTTAACTTATTAGAGTGACATAAATTGCCAAAATTGACACAATAAATATATTTTAAGCTTTAAATTTCAGCTTTAATTTGAATTTTGTATAACTTTCCCACAGACAATATTCGCGTTAGTGACATAGCCTACATACATACATTCCCAAAATAAACATATTTTGTTACGCTTATGTTACTTACGTCTATAAGCGTGTTACTCGCTTTCAATACTCCTTTAAATCTGAATTGGTTTAGAAAAGAATAGAATAAAACGAGTTCTATATTTATCATCACTTAACCACAATATGTTGAAATAAATACTATTGACTGCCTGATTAAACTGCTTGATGAGAACAAGTATTTCGTTAGTGACCCGACATCAGACTGTTTCTTTTGTAAGCTGAATTTTAAATGAACAAGAACTTATTAAATAGCAGCGTAATGATCCATTTGACAGCATTATAATAATAGTATAATATATTATTATAATAACAAACAACAAGTAGGTGTACAAAGGGTGAACCCATAATAATCCTTCTTCCTGGTGCTCTGCGTTCTGCGAACTCACTGCAAAAAAGATGCTTACAAGGTCTTAAAATACTGATGTAAGCATTACAAGAGGACCATACGAATGAATGAATGTATAATAATTATATAATTGGAATAATAAACTTACTTTTGAAATTCCCATTCCCTGTTGTCCAGTGGGCAGACCTGGCGAGTTTTCAGCCACCGAGAAATGCAATGGAAGTGGAATGCATGCTGTTGACAAAAATAATAAACATACTCACAAAACTTGTAATTATTGTAAGAAATAATTTTTACAATGAGTTGAGTAGGTACATTGAATTGAATAGGAAGCGGTTAGCCGACATGCCAGCGAAGAATCTAATCACTACATTAGATAAGAATAGACGAGCGCGCACAGCTCCCATTGGACCACATGTTTGCCACAAACTGTCAGCTATTCTTCATTCATTTATTTACGTAGTAATGTAAAAATAATACTTAATGGAAGGTCCAAACGGCTTACGCCCAAACTGTCCCTAAGAACTTTATGAATGAAGAGTGAGTTTTAAAGCCATAAAACAAATTTCACATTCAAACAACAATCAAAACAAGACTAAAAAAAGGTTGCTCAGAAAAATAAGAAACGCAGACAAGGTTAGAATCAGGATGAGAAAAGGAATGCATTTGGTATGGAAATTTGGGGAAGATAAGTTGGTTCACTTCTTAACTGGGTTTTCAATACTTTCAAAAAATTATACAGTACATACTATGCAGCTTAAATTTTTACTGAATGTGTAAACTGAATTTAAAAAGATTTTTTTATTGGGGTCAGTTCTATTCGTACATGTAAACTGATAATAAACTTAATACCCTTTGAGTGTTATTACACAATTGGTGATACCATAGAGAAAGCATTATAGTAAGTTAGTGATTACACAGAGAAAGTTCACAAGTAGATAGTTCATGCCCACGTTAAAGAGTGAAGGCTGGTTTTTGAACGGAAGATGGTGGTGATAGGTATGAGGACTCTATTTGGAATTGCCCACATATGATGTACGCTCGTTTACTAACGTTAAATCAGGTGACAAGTTCTCTCCTCTTGGTGTTAGCTACCGGGTGAGCGTATGTGTTTAAATGGTGATGGTGAGACCTCTGGCGCCCCTAGCTTGACCGTACAAGTTGGGTTAGGTTAGGTTCAGTACTAGCTTGACCATTTATTCTAGTGAAGTTAATGAAAACTAAATTTTTTACTGTATTTTTAAAAAGTATAGAAGTATACACTTACTACCTTGGCTGAGGGTCAAACCCATCTTTCCACCTGCAAGAATTGCAAGCAACGTTTGGTCCCATGATCGTACGATAATCTTTACTTGCGAAGATGCTGATGGTTACAGAATATAGAAAATTGAATTCTTTACATTCTACCCCCTAAACGTCACCACCACGCAACTGTGCATTCTTCCGACGTGGCAGATGCTTGATTCGCTTGGCATTCGATGCAAAGATCCATTATGTGATTACGGCAGATAAGGCTGCTTTATTGTTCACGATTTTTTTCAATATCTGGTAAAACTTATTAAAAACATAATACCCAGAAACTCATTTTTAGTAGAAAAGTGGCAGTAAAAAGAGATAATTTAGGTAAAACCAAAGGGTTTCCAACCTGATTGAACAAATTAACAGAATGAGTGCTTTGAGTTTTCTGATTGAATCTGTTGGATTAAAGTCACGCAAATAATGTGCTTCATGAGCATCAACAGCTTGTTTTGATATCAGGAGTGAAATTGGGCGATACAGAGAGCTTTTAATTACAAGCAAGGCAGTTCATAGTTGCAATTGTGCTGGGTAAAATTCACCGCACCACAGCACGGTTCTGAGTTCTGGCAGGCGTACAGACGCAACTGCTGGATTCAGTATAATGGATTGTAATGGCAACACAACCACATTGGGCACAGGTCACCTTCCTAAGGAAAACTTGAGGTAGCACAGTTTGACGTTGTGTTTGAGACACTTTCATGTGCCTGAGGTGCATTTCTTCCGTTCGTTTAGTTCGGTTGGAAAAAATATTCGAACAAAGATATAAATGATGAATTTATAATAGCACACAGATTGTCGACAATAGCTGTATATAAAACTGAAAAAGAGGTGGAAAAATTTCACCTAACAACGCACATCTCTATTATACTGATTTTGTAACATTATGAGACTCCAGTTAAATTTCAACCAGTTTTGAAAAAACGTCTTCGAAATGAAGAACAGTCCAAGAAATGAGTCAAAGTAAAAAATAAAGAATATGGTACCTATTTCTTTATTAATTTAAATCTGAAATATTTTTTTAGAGTGGAATTAGACCACTGCTTTGCGTTTCATTTTCAAATTAGGTCTTAGTCAAATATTATTTTGTCAACTCCAACCCCATTGAGCCCCAAAGCACCTGCACATTCCTAGAACTGTCTGAAACAAAATAAAATTGTTTGAAGACACTGTGTGCCTGTTAACACTTATAATTGATTTCGTTTTCTCTTCAATATAATAAAATTTGAACATTGCTGCTTAAATATATTGTAATAATCAAGAATTGTATTATTAGGCCTGCAAAAAAGAAAAATATATTCAACTCTAGGTAAGTGAACGCACATCCTGACATTAGCCTATACATTTTTGTAAAAGCAAATTATGATCTCCATTGCAGTTACGTTTGAATAGGTTTATGAGAACAAAGTCTTCGAAATGAATAATGTCCAAGATTACTGGAGTCAATGGATCATCTACTAAATAAAGATAACTTGTCAGGGTATCTATCTTTATTAATTTCAACCTAAAGAATGTCATTTCTTTTAAAGAGTTCAACATAGACCACTTTAGACGTTTCAAGTGGTCAATTTGGAGTACCCCGGTCATATATTATTTTGCACTGGGCAAGATCTGTATACTCACCCCAGAGCCCAATCTACTGCTATTAATGTAAAAGCAAATACAGTCTCCTTTACTTAATATACATAATTAATTATGACATAATAACATGATCATTCGTTTTTCTGAGCTAATATACATCTTTGATACATTTGGCCAAGCTGTAGTACACAACAGGCATATTATTCTACATAATTTGATACTTACGAAAAGAAACTTATTTTTTGAACATTTAGGTTCAAGGTCCTTTTTTACAACACAGTAGAGCGGCAGTTTTTCTAGCCATCAATTTAACACTTGAAAGGACTACGTAGATATTGCTTAGGGTTAGAAGTCTTTGAATTAAGGACAGAAACCTTGAGACAATTTCATACTTGCCAATGTCTGAAGGCAGATCTCTATTATTCCAGACGATAGTCAAAATCCTCTCTTTGCAGTGCAGTTGGTGACAGGTAAGGTCAGAAAAACAGCTACTTCAAAATTTAGGAAAGTACTCTTCAATTCATTTTTAATTATGTATTCATATGAGTGTTACCAACTCTAATATTATTATTATTTAACTTATGAATAATAATGCTTGATATTAACTTATCATTATTATGTTACGTACTATTTTTATTCTATACTTCCGGTAGCCTGTATTATATTTACTTGTTCTGTTCTATATATTTTTGAAACTTTTGTGTCAGATATTTTTAGTGTGTAATTTGTTTCTCTTATTCATTTTTATTACCTCTTTATTTTGCGCCCCCAAAAATTTGGCGCCCTGGGCAAATGCCCAGTCTGCCCATTTATAAACCGGGGCCTGCAAGCTGCAAGTGGTTGATTCCTTGCTCTAATAATTGAACTCCTTGACATGCTTGAACAGCAAACCCAAGCTGCATTGTTCACTGAATATTGTTCATCAATATACTATTATATTCCAATAATAAATCGATAAACAACCAAGGGAAACAACAAAGTTGATATCCAAGTATTTTGTTGAATTGGACAATGAGCCCTGAATAGTTGCATCTTCTAGCCTGTGTTAAAACCTTCACTTAGTTCCCATCAATCCTTCCTAGATAATAATAATGATACAGTATCAATGCTCATTGGACTGCAATCACATTTACAGCGTGATTATTCTAAACGAGCACAATAGAAAATGAACTGAGACATCACACAGGTGAAGATTTATTAAAAAATCGACTTTTCAAAAAGTTACATTCAGCCACAGTTAGGTTATTAATTTGTTGCCATTTACCTTTTTTACTTCGAAACGTTTTCTCTCTCCTTTTCCGCAACTTGAAGTAGGTAATTCTACTTCGTCGTCATCTACATCCATTGCTGAAGCCATTGATAATGGAAATTAATTACAATAATGTGAAAAATTCACTTAGATTTGGAGACAAAGATTTAGTTGTCATCCAATGCAAAAAAAAATCAAATCATGAACAAGAACACGGAAATTACAACAGAGAGTTAAGTGAGTAGAGAGAACAAGGCAAGTAGACAACAGGCAAATATTTATTTTTAAATAACTTTCAACAAGTACTAGAATTACAAATTTTTCACATTGTGACATTTAAAATTGAACAATCATTATATCATTCTTATTTCTTCAATAGATTTTCATGACTGTGGAACTTTCACCTTGATTGAATTTTTGAATTGATTTCCTCTCTATCTCTTCCGTATCTATGCACACTGATCACCGGCAAATTCCAAAAAAATAAAAATGGAGTTTTAACGTAACCTCAAAGTTAAGAGTTCTGTAAACAACCCAGAATCAAAACTAATTTTGAGTATTTGTTAAAATATGAATTAATAATGATTTTTGTAAACTTATATCTTATGAATATACTCATATTGGGAATTCAATAGAATCATGTTCATATTCTTGTTTTTTGTATAAATAGCCTAATGAATTAAAAATTAGGAAGTTGGTTATCAAACATAAATAGGTAAGTTAACAAGGAGCATAGCTAAATTTTATCCATAATAATTAAAATGAGAATTCTCACTTGTATCCATCAGCTACTTAACTCTATATTTCCCGCAATTGAACATTATAAATTTTTTGATAAAATATCCTTTAGTTTAAATTCTTGAAACAAAACAAATCTTTATTGAATCACTCTACAAAAAGAAATTCTTGGTTCTTGTGTAAAGAATTAGTAATAAAAAGTTTATGTTCAAGGTCATGTAAGTAGTAATTTTTATGAAATGAATTGATTGCTTCTTAGGTCTACCTGAAATGTTTGTTTTTTATAGACTATTAATAGGCTACATTATACTA
Organism: Laodelphax striatellus; assembly: GCA_017141395.1. NCBI lineage: Eukaryota > Metazoa > Arthropoda > Insecta > Hemiptera > Delphacidae > Laodelphax > Laodelphax striatellus. Next base: position 9,521,987 of record CM029531.1, on the reverse strand, counting down.
ATTGATTTTTACATTACCAGTTGGTCGGCAAATACATTTTCGAAATGTGCAAAAATAATTTTCTATTTCAGTGGTAATCCAAACAGCAAAACCTGAAGGAAGCAATTGTTATGGTTATGGTTAGGTTAATTTTGGTTTTTGTCAGTTTATCGATAGATAATTTGACATCTTGTGAGATCGGACTCCCCGGTTAAGTTTGGTACAGCAACATTATTTACAGATAGGCTACAAGTACTGAAGAGACGAGTTAAATTAGCTATTAGATATTAAAAATGACATGAGTAAGGGCCATGTCATACCAGCGCTGATAACGTACCGCTAAATTCGCTCCAACACGGCAATGGGACTCTTATGGAGCATGTCATAAGGGCGCTAATGCCGTACTCGAGTCTGCGTTAGCAACGTGCGCTGCGCTGCCAATGCAGAACGTACGTTGCTAACGCAGAGAGCCTCTCATACCGCCCAACGCATGTGGTGCCTGTCATACGTAGCGCTAGCGCTCCGTATGACAGGCACCACGTGCGTTGGCGGTACGTTATCAACGGACCGCATTTGCCGTCACGTATGACATGTACACGTTCCGTTGATAACGGTACGTTATCAGCGCTCGTATGACATGGCCCTAAGATTCAGATTTTTACTGATCTCTTTATATTAATTATTACCGTTTCTAATGTTTAATGAAATATTTCAACGGATAAAACAAGATAAAAAATTTGAAGAATGTTTATAGGAGACATAGATTAGGCCTACAACAAAATAGTGAAGCCATCCCTTTCGTTCATATCATATTAAACTATTCCCTTTGTACACACTTGATTGGTACCTTTACCATTAACTCATAATTATTGACATTGTTTCAGGGAAAATTCGAAGAAAATGGGCGGAGGCAGGTACTCCAGTGATTCGGACTCATACAGTACTAGTAGCAGACGAAAGAAACATTCTTCAAGAACCAAGGACAGGTATTTCTATGGCTAAATATCATTTTACTGGTCACTTCATGTGTCTCGTTGTTTGATTTTCAACTTGTTCTTACTCTAAAACCATTTAATTGTATGGCGATCAATTTTAATATCACTTGAAACCAGATCAACCTGTTGCATTGATGTTCCCTAGTAACTCTGTTTACTGGTTCTCAGTTGTCCAGTATGCAGTTTACTGCTAAAACATATACATAATTGAAACATTTTGAAAGAAATGTCAAAATTAGAACTGTCAACTTATTATTGAACTAAATGTGTAATGTGAGAGGAAGCAACAATGCCATTTGTAATTATCAGCGCACTGGTACAACGAAATCAATCTCATTGATTGATTAAATCCTCTTTTTTGATGAATGTAAACCCCATGCTTGCTCTGTATTTGATAATGTATAAATGATTGTATTTCTATAACCTTGAAACTTGAATTTGTATATTGAACTTTTTGCGTCCAAAATAGGAGCTTGCCCAATACTAATTGTTCCAATTTGTAGCCTAAAAGTGTCTCTGTACCTTGTACTAATCACAGGATAGACCTGATTTCACAGGGTGAAATATTCTCATTTCCCTCATTAGCTAAACTTTTCTTGTCCAAAGTACTTCTCTCATTCCAATGAATATGTTTGCAGGTCAAGATCTAGCAGCAGTTCTTCATCAAATAGCCGTTACAGCAAAAAGTCCAAAAAAAGTAAAAAGTCACATCGTTTGAAGAGTAAAGACAATTACAAGTCAAAGTGAGTAACTTTGCATGCCATTTCTATTTTGGTGGGCGATTTATCTGGATGTGCTAGCAAAGTCTCTTGGGCTTCAACACAATTTCATAACAATTGCATAAAATTCACAATATTATCAGGCTAAATGGAGTATAGACCTGCCATGAAAAATGGACCTCTCCAGTAAAACACATCATAATTCACTTCGAGTTTTGATGAAAGCTAAAATATCATCCTAAAGGATGCATTGCTTGCCATCAATTGCAAGCGAACATTGGATTGCTTTATTCTTTTTTGCAGATATAATTCTTATAGTAGAATAAATTTATTTAGGTAATTTGTTTAGTAATTACATATTAATTTCGAAATCCGTATAGGCCTATGTATTCAATTCAACACTTGATACTACTTCATTAGACATTGAGTATCTAAGATTTCATTGTTGCACATTATAATATCAAATGCGTATTTTTCTGATTAATGAGCTTCTAAATTAAAATATCGTCTTTATTTCTTCTTAGGAGTAGCCGACATAGCAGCCCATCAAGAGATAGAAGATCATCTAGGGATAGATCATTGTCTAAGGAGAAGTACAGGCGATCTCCATACAGAGGTTCCAAGACTTCGAGCTATTCTAGGAGAAAATCCAGATCTCTTTCTAGATCTAGATCTAGACGATCACGTTCGTCTAGCTATTCAAGAAGAAAGTCTCGATCTCCATCTTATTCTCGGAGCCGGAGAAGATCCAGATCGTCATCTCGCTATTCTCACAGATCAAGGTCCAGATCGTTGCCTTCTCGAGATAGAAAACATAGAAGCAGGTAAGTTCGGCTTCATATATCCGATGAATGTACTTGATTAATAGTTTATTATCTCAGTATAATTTGTTTTGAATAGTTATTTCAAAGTATGTATGTTAATCCTTGTCAAGTTTTTTTTAGAATAGTACAGTTTCTGTTGTGTATACAACTTATACTGCACACAGTATCTCAATGAATAAAATTTGTAATTGCAGGTCCAAAAGTGTTGGAAGCGACCGCGGAAGGTCTTCATCATCCCAGGAACGCAAAAAATATGCAAGCTCCAAAAGTAGGAGATCCCGATCCAAATCCAAAGACAGAACTGTTAAAGCTGATAGAAACCGATCTTCTTCGTCAGATTCAGAACATGGAACCATGCAAGATACCATGAAGAGAGCTATCAAGGCTGCTAAAACAGCTGGCAAAAAATTAAAGCAACAGGGGCTGCTTACATTTGACATTTCTCTTGGTATGTTGATCTCTTAATTTTTTTGTATTGAATTCGATTACTTTATAGAAAATCGATTACTTTCCAAAATCAGTTATTTGAAACCTTTCAATGGCTACAACATGGAAATTCAATATCCACTGCAAATATTCTAAAAAAGTATATTTTTCATAGATTTCTTGAAAAGTACAGGGTGCTTCAAAAATTTCAAAAAGGACTTTACTACTTTGAAAATGCATATAACTTTTTTTAAGATATAGAACTGGATTTGGTGTTTTCAAGGAAAACACATCAAGTTTTGACTAGCATAATATGGAAGCGGTCTTATATGGAAGCTATCTATCTAGCGTATGGATTTGGTTGGTGGGGAGACCCGAAGGTAGTTCCACCTTGCCGTGTATAACCTAATTCCATTAGGTTGAAGTTCTATTCCACTTTGCAAAATGTTCACTAATTTTGAAAAAAGTTATTTTTGATATATAAAATTCTATAAGTTTATAAAACAGTAACACATCACAAAAACACGAAATATTCAGGAAAATATTGAATTTTGAACTAAAAATTTAGAGCCTGAATTAGTGCTCTGTAATTGGTACGACGTCATCGACGCAAAAATTCAGATAAATCGACGCCTGCATTAACAATATGGGTCTAATGATTTCTTGTGTTTTATTAAGCACCCTGTTACTAGAAAAATGTATGCCAATCATAAATTGTAGGCCATCATTTGCCGTACTTGGTAGAAAGTTACGTTGAAAGTTTCTTGCCGACTTTCATTCTTGTCACTGTTTCTTCTTATACAGTCACTGTAAACGTAATAACCGCTAGCTTTGGCATGATTCTGCACTTCAGTAATATGCAAATCAAAATCAAATCAAAGTGTTTTCCTTTAAAAAAAGACCAAATCCACTTCTTTTAAGAAAAATTATAATATAATTTTATGCATTTCAAAGTTATCATTATGCATATTATGCATTTTCAAAGTTTACTGTTTTAAACACTCTGTATAATGAATATTGAAATCAAAAATATGTAGACATCAGTTTTTGTGTTCACCTATTCATGATTTGTTGGAAAATTGTTTTTGGTTAAAATTTCTAAAAGAATTTAATAATACTAGAAAGAATTTAAAATAATTCTGTCATCAATTTTTATTATTCAACATGGTTGTGAGAAATCGATATCTTTCTAGATGAAAAAAAAATATTCTGTAATTAGTTTTTTATTATTCAACATAATTGTGAGTCATCCATCTCTTCCTAGGTGACCCTTCTAAGCATGAGAAGGCCATAGAGGAGATTTGTGCTCCAAGTTTTAAACCTAAATCATTTACTTCGTCTGCAAAGAACAAGAATTCGGACAATGCACCTGTCATCGTTGATGTAGCTATACCTTCTGGGAAGGCACTACCGGCTTGGAATCACAAGCCTGAAAACCTTCTACATCCTAGTGTAAGTATAACTTCATCAACCATAAGTCATTGGAAAACTCTCACATATAAAGTAATGGAAAAGGTTTTTAAAATATTCAAATCTATTGATTTCTTAGTTTTTGGACCTACTCTACCTGCAGAAGTAATGCAGGTAACTAGAGTAGTAGGAGCTATTTATAATTCTCTCAAATTATATTTATTTTAGAATTAGTGTTTCTCAACTACGGTTGCAAACTCAAAGAAAGCTTGTTTCAAGCGCTTACTACTGCTGTGTGTAAACGTGCTCACTTGATACAGCACAATTGATTCAATATTCAATGTAAGTCTTTGTTAGCAAGCGCTTGCAATACTACCAGCTTTTTTTTAGAATACACCCTAGGGGACAGGTATCGCACGCAAGAATTTAGAAAGTGAAGAATGATGCGACTTTATATTCATTAACATATTACCAGTGAATTTCTTTTATTACAACTTATTTATTGAAAGTTGAAAATGGAGATTGAAGCTGGCTAACCAATTTTAGAAATGATCGTTGCTTGAATAAAATGTGTTATGTGTAAAACAATAGGTTAGAATGCAACTTAGAATAATAAATCGTTATTCCATGATCCAAAGAAAATCGTTTGAAGAACTGTATTATATAAGTGAATTGTGTGATAGTAAATATTCAATTGAATATTTTTTCTCATTAATCGCTATCCTGGAGGTTTGAATTCCATTTGGAAAATATTCATCAACACTTGAAAACTCATTTTATTTTATCGCAGATTGCATTGGAAAGTAAGGAGGATCGATTGAACAGATGGGTGAAGAAGCTATTGCAAGCCAGGCAGCGGTCATTAGTTGGAGATTTCATTGACTACATGTAAAATTTTATTTGGATTGGTTTTCTTAACCATTTTTTTATGTAAATAGATTGGTACTTTTCATCAATAGATACATTTATAATTCAAATTCCGAAATGTTTCAAATTCTTTTCATCCTACTTCCTACCTGATTGATTGTCGTTTTCGTAGTGCATCATGCTCCGGTCATCGATGCTTTGAGGCCTGGGGCCTGTTTCATTAAATTTAAAAGTTCTGTAATACACAGCAATAAAATAAATCCATATGTTCATTGTATCCACGTTTTTCCTGTATAGTGTATTACAGGACTTGAACTTCTCAATTTTTTAAACAGACCCCTGGTTTCTTTACAAGAACATTTTGTTGAAGAGTTTTGCTATTGATGCTTTAGACACTAGAATAAAAGTTCGCATTTGCTAGCAAATTCTTTTCATGTTCGAATGAGTACTGCAAGTTCAAAACGTGATCCATCTAGGGATTAACTTACGTCATAATACAATGATTTATTGACTTATTGAGGATCGAATAAAAAATGAATGTTTTTGGAACAAGCCTTTATTACCTTAAAAGTTTGACAATGTCAGTATCAAATAACCATCTATTCCGATGTAAATTTATTATTGCGATTTGCAATAATTATGATCTATGTGATAACTTCTTATTAATATCGGATCTACTACTACATTTCTAATACTGGATAACTGAAGTGAATAATTTTGTTCAGAAGTGGGAAGGAAAAACGAACTACTTGAAGGGAATAGAAATACGTTTCACAATATCACTACTTTACTAATAATTTCTAGTTTGACACAACATTCAATACTAATAATAATTAATATATAGCAATCTGAATTATATGTTAGTTTTTCCATTAAACACATGCAACATTATGGAGATTAAACGTTGATTAATAGAGAAATCTGGAATGTTGAAAAGGAGAACAATTTTTAGCTTCTTAAATTGCAAAGAATTGAGAAGCAAAGAAAATTTCAAGTTATTATTTTATTTATACTGTATACTCATTAGAGATAGATGTTACTTGATAATAACATTAATAAAATATTTGATTTAAAAATTTCAATCATATTAAAAACAAGTTTAAAGAGATCATACGTTTAAAAAAATAAATATACAGTAATCGCTTTCCAGTCGACCATTAGATAAAAGTGAGAAAGGTTTAAAACTACACATTAATCGTTATCCCATAGAAGTGGAACAATTTGAATGATTTCGGGGTTATACGAGTAGTACACCTTAATCTAGTCTAGTTTGTAAAAGAAGTTTCTACAAGAAAACTTTATTCCACTACTACATAAACTTCACTTTGTTCAAGTATTGAATATTTGTGATTGTATTCTGTATAGTTAACATTTACTTAAATATACAAATAAGAACAAAACAGTGTAATATCGATCAATTAATGTGATGATCTTGGATAATTTAATGTTGAAGTAGCGAAACATCAATTTACGACTGAGCGTCTTTCATTTTTTTCTCGTAAGCCTCAACTTCACGGAGGTTGACCAACTTGAACTGGGTTGTTTTTCCATTGAATACGGTGAACACGTCCTCTTCTATTTCAGCACTTCTCTTTTGAACTGAATTTGAAAAAAGGAAAAATTGATTAATGAAATTCTTGAAAATGCTCTAGAGGTATAGTAGTATTTATTCAAGTTGGCGGATAGCGAATATAACTTTCATTAGATAGAGATATTTTTTTGCCATCGGACTACGGTCATCAGCAACGTCAAGAAAACAAAAATACTTTCGCAAAACACTTAATTATAAGGTATGTGTTCCTCTAATACCTTTCAATTAAGTTTTTTTTTCAATAAATATTTATGTATTCTTGACTTTGATGACCGTAGAGTCCGATGGCAAAGAAATAATATCTCTCAATCTATCTAATGGAAGTTATTCGCCATCCACCAACTTAAATGAATACTACTATACATAACTACATAGCTTTCACTAAATAACAGATTATCATTGAAATTTTGCTCAACATAGAAGATGTTCATCGCTACATGAATAAAATAAACTACTTTCGGATTTGTACATAAACTGCTTCACAAGTTGATACTGAACAGATAATTTTTGACAAAAGATGTCGTCATGTCAATGCCTACCAGCAGTAGGTAAGCTATTTTGACACCAGCCGACCATTGATACTGCTTATAAACAGAGATGAGCTGAGAGAAACAATAGACCATTAAAAAAAACATGATACTATATTTGATAATCTTCAAAATCCTCTTTTTCAAGAAACTATTGCTTTCATATGAATATTTCAGATTATTTCCATCTTATACTATGAAAGGAAGAAATTTGATTTAATGAAGGATAATTATTTTGTCCTAATTTCAGACTAATGAAGGATAATTATTTTGTTAGCTTGAGAGTTCCAAACGATTCAAAAAATTACATTATGAAGCCAGTATTGATCCTATTGCTTCACAAAAACATCAATTGAGCTAAAGATAAACAAATAGCTAAGCTAAAAATAGTCATATAAACAATAATAAATTATAAATATTTGTAAATATAACTAGAAATTATTCTGGAAAATAACACAAGTTTTATTATCATCAGGTTCTTATTCTAGCATCTAACACAAGTTTGGATACGGAAAGTAAGGAGAGAAGAATTCTGCAAATTTAATGAAGTTAACTCTTCAAGTAAACAAAAATAATTAACATACAGTCAAGAAAAAAAATGTTTCATTATTTATGAGAACGTATCTAAATAGCAACAAAATTTTTCATGACTGTTTTACCAGATGTAATTTTTTAACAAAATAATCAAGATTACAGAAAGCTTTCATTACCTTTGGATTCTTCGATCTTTTCCAGTTTGTAGATTGGGAACTTCTGGCAATCACGCTGAATGTACATTCCCAGCTTGCTTCTGTCGGAGACAGCGGGAGTGACCACACGCATTGACTGGCGCAAGATGGAGAAGTCCAACTCATAGTATCCTATGAGAACATTTCAGAAAGCGGTATTATTGGTCGATATTACGATAATATTATTCAATCAATCAATCATTATTGCCAGTAAGAAAACAACACAAAGAAATCCGTTCAAAACTGGAAATAAAATACAAATTAAATAATTCCATTGAGATTCGATGAGTTTGAAATATAAATACTCAATACATTTAATTTTTAGGCAAAACTAATCACTAACAATACGAGACGTCAGTTGAAGTTTTTGTAGCTTACGTATCCAATTGTGTGTAATGAATTCCATACGGAATTGAAAAAGTTTATTGTAAAATCTATATTGATTGAATAAAATTTATTCGCTGAAGAAGTGTTAGACTAATAATTGCAGGATGAAAATATGTTCAACAACAATGAATTGAAATCAGTATCTGCATCTGTTGACGAATCCGCAGACAAAAATGAATAAATAAAACTTATGAAAAATATGAATTTCGGAAAAATATTCCCTCAAACTGTAAACTATCAGACAAGACCTTGATGTGAACATTATTTTAAAAATTACGTCGTACGTATAAGAAATAAAGTTATTAAAAATATTATTGAATGTCATTCACTCTCACGTGAATAACTATATTAATGAAGTTGATCATTATTTGTACATAAGTAACAATCATCAATTACATTCCTTTACATATAAATAACTCGATTTATGTACATATTCTACAATAACATAAACATACCACTCCTCATCTTCATCAATAGATCATTGAGATTCTTTGGAGGAAGGACGTGAGCGCGATCCAATGGCATGACGAAGCAACGGTTGGTGTCCAGATCAATAATTCCAGTTTCATTCTAAAACAAAAGCAATAGGTTTCACATAAATATCAGTTTAGCATCAAAACTTAAATGAACAAAACTCTCTATTAATGTTTATTATCAATGTTTATTATCAATGTTTAATATTAATGTTTAGCATCAAAACTTGAATGAACAAAACTCTCTATTAATGTTTAGGTGAACTAGGAAAAAAATCTGCCAATTATTCTCCAGCAAAAACGTAGTTTTTGTGGTTTTTTTAATACCTACTCAGCCTGTTGAAGAGCACAAATTTCCTTTCCACACACAAATAAATCACAAGAGGTCATGAATGCATAGTTAAAATTCAATGTGTTGCTGAATTTAAGTATGATGAGTTCCCTGTGACAGTTCATTTTATCGTCTTGAAGAGTTATAAAGACAATAGGCTCTTCTTAATCGATATAAATCAGATTTAATGAAACTCTCACAAAGATGACTAAAGATGGCTATAGAGTACGGTAGTAACATTGCAGTACCATAAAGAACAACCAATCTAAGTATTATCAAATCTGAGGAAAAATTCTCAGAAATATTTTGTTTCTGAAAATAAGTGATAATTATTGTTTCATAAATCAAGTTGAAGAGTATATCTAATAAAAATTTGAATACATACTGAGTTGAAGTCGTAAATGAAACTGTTATGCTTTCCACTTTGGAAAGACGTAGTCAACTTCTCATGATTATCATCCATGATGTACGACTCATCGAAATATTTACCGTCTTCAAGGTTCTGATTCTCAAAACGGTTGGAGATTGCTTGAGATAATTTCTGCAAATAAAACATTTATCGAAATTAGAGAAATACATAAAAGTGCATTGAAGATTCAAATTATTGTATAATCAATACTTCCAGCAGGCTAGTAAATAATGACTGATATCCAAGGCTAATTATTTCAATTAATCAAAAGCTTAATACATTCGATCAATAGGAAATACATTTGACTTTGGTTGTAAATATGAGTCATCTTTAATCAACGTAGTAGTTAAAATTAATGGATTCGGGTTCATCAACATAATTACTATCAATTTATAAATATTATAAAGAATGTTAATTTACTACAAGCCTACAACTACTCAAGCAACAACTTGCCGCCATTACAAATTCACCCCTGTCATTGCCAACTTAAAAATGTAGACATCTACCATGACAGTTTGTAAGAAGCACTTACTCGATTAACATTCAACTTTGGTTGTAAATGAACAGACAATATGTCGCAAAAAATAGATATTAGATAGCCTACATATGAGATTGATCAATGGCTTTTATTGTTCAACTCAAGCTTAGCTAGCAACTTTTCATTTTCATATGGAACCAGTTGATTAACTAGGTGAGCCACAGAACACATTATCTTTACATTATAATAGGTAGTATTCGTCCTTGAAACCACAAACCAGCACAGTTTATACTAATTTGTCCAAACACCACAACGTCAAACTTGTCTACACGTCTATTCTTTAAAACAAAATGTTTTTAGAACAGTGTATTACCAAACAAAAGAAATCCTGAAATCATATTATTGTTCAAATTGAATATTGAAATCATAATACCTGGAGCATATTCAAATCATCCAAAGATTTTGTTTCTTCTTGCTGGAAAATGGCTGAGTTGGTAACTTCTTCGAATGGAATGCGGCAACGGCCTCTGTATCGGTGCATCTGCAAAAACATTAGGACTAATACAGTATTTTAAAATGCGACAAGATACATAAACAGTTTCATTTATTTAAGCAGTTTTACTATGTTTAATTATGTGACTCTACACGTTGACAATAAACGTAATGACACAGACAATAATTGATAAGCATGATGGAAGATTGATTGATTTATAACTGTACTAGATCTTGGTAGACCCATTAATATGGTACCAGGATGTTTTTGGGGAAGGAAAAAATTAGTACAAAGCTAATTTTCCCATCAAACTGGCGATAGATCATAATAGCAGGAAAGTTCTCCTGCAGTGAGGAAAGTATATCACCTCTTGCTTCCCCAGCACCTCAAAGTTTCTAGTTTGTAGGTCAGGATTTAGTTATTTCGTACTCGCCATTTCCTCAATTGATTCAACTTTTTTTTCACATTTTAGAAAATTAAATTTTATAATTTTCATTTTTCATAGGCCTTCATGTGCTTACTCACACTGGTTCCGAGTTATTTGTAAAACTGAACATGGCAGTTGATACGTGAAAAATTGGATACTTCTGCGCAAATAAAAGTTTACGTGGGACAGAAAAATGTTACATATAAAAAATGTAGAGGCAATTTCATTATCTTCTAATTTGAATAGATCACAACTTTCAAAACCTACGTTATAGCTTCTGGTCAAGGATTAGATATTCCGTCTGAAAGTCTCAATTGTTGTGTATACAAAAGGAAAATATACGTATTTTAATTGATGATAGTGATTTATAATAAACAATTGCCTAATGAGCGAGAGAGAACTGGCGATAGAGAAATTTTCAGAGCACTCAGTATCTTGTGCGCTCTGACCACTTAAAAGGACAGTTTGAAGAGTATTTGTGGTGGCCTATTTCACGAGCGGCGGTGCGCGTGTACACGATTAAAGCGGAAATGCAACAGATTGCGGTCGATAAATCACATAATTAATAAACATTCTAAGTGCCGATAAGTAGTCATTCTGATAAGATCTCCGTCTGCTAGGCAATTTACAACATTGAAATGACCGTGAAATGATATTCTACAAAAATTCACAGGCGGGAAGGCAAAATATAATTTTAATCATTCATAAACAGGTCTTCCACCTGAGCTCAACAAGGCAGGGCTCACTGTTTGAGATTTGCTAACAGTGAAAGTGTCCTTAAATTAAAGCCATGAGATCTGGATTCAAAAAAATTCAAACTGGAAGATCCTCAGTCAGGAAAATGCTAATAAGAGAAAGGCACTGGGTTCGTTCCCGCCGGGAAGAATTTTAATTTGTAGTAGTTCATGAAGAGCTATGACTGGCAACTTATTGTAGCTTTCATTCCAGTACTTGAAATCATTCACATGTTATAAGACAATGTATTTATTTAAAACTTTTATGATTTAACAGCAACTGTGGTAGAACAAGTCGTTTCAAATATAATTTTGTTTTAAATGACATGTCACCAGGTCAAATGACTATACTCAAGAATTGGGTGGTAATGACAATAAATATGAAGTGTGGGACGTATTGAGTGCAGCATTATTACAGGAGTACGGTAAACAACTTCTCAGACGAGAAACGAACGATATTTTACGTCATAAAAAACTGAAATAGAAAGAAGTTGTGATAATCATTGCTCTACGTTAGGTAGGATTGTAGCTTGACCCACGACCGAACAACTTTCGACCTACGTTTGCTCATTAATTGTACGACCAATTCAGTAAGCTGACTGAGCAACAATACACAGCGCATGATAATTACAATTCATGTGATATATTTAATTGATTGATAGTGATTAATAATATTAATTAATTGATATTGATAGTGATGAATATTTTTTGTGCAATGTTCAGCACACTATAAAATATCACTTTTGTTTCTCTAATAATTAAAAATGATGGAGTTGAAGAGTATAGCCTATTTCACACATATCATTCAATTACATGCGATTATTTTTCAATTTTATGGTACTGGAATAAGAATTGATTTTACAGTTCTATTTTCGAATACTAATGAGAATGTTCCCTATAGTGGCTAAGGCGATATTGATCATTTCATTGTAAGATTTTAAAATAATATTGTATAATTTATATTGTAAATTATACATTTAGTGGTGGTGAGATTTTGGTCCATAAGGAATAAATATTGTCACTTGATTGTTGTTACACTCACTTTCGGTGAGTAAACTTTAAGAAAACTTGAAAAAAATAATAATAATAAAAATAATAAGAAGTTTCAAGTTTGATTTTTAAACTACACAAATAGTAATAAATTATTATTAAATGTAATTTTTGATTTAATGATATCTAGATTAGCGAAAATTATTATGCAAAATTTAATTTTTCTACAGTATTTGAAGACACTATTTCTGTGTTTATAATAGTAGTAAAATTTGTAGCCGTCGAAAATTTCCTGCAAATAATAATTATCAACTTTTAATGTATAAATAAATAACTGAATTGGCCCCGCAATTAACCACTGGAACTAGAGACTCACTATTCATAATACTGATACTGTAATAAGTGATAGAGACAAAAATTCAAATATTGATTGATATCAACTATATATTTATTCTAAACAAGGAGATACCAAATTCTGTTGTTGATGATGAAATGAAAACATCTTTGATTTAGCAGAGTTAGGAGTATTTATGTATTTCTTGTGAATAGAGAATGACTAATAACATTAAATTAATTAATAACTGAATTGTCCCCACAATTAACCAGTAAAACTAGAGACTTACTATTTACAATAATGATAATACGTGGTAGAGACAATAATTCAAATATTATTATTGATATTATCAAATATCAACTAGCCTACATTTATTGTAAACAAGGAGATACCAAATTTGGTTGTTGATGATGATAAAATAAAAACATCCTTTAGTTAGGGGAGTTGGGAGTATTGATAGTTTATGTATTTCTTGCGAATAGAGAATGACTAATAACATTTTTGTTCTATAATGGATTCAAGCTTCCATGTAAAGACATTATTTGATGCTAATGTACAGTTTATGCTGATAAAAATCATTCTTAATTTTGAGGACTATTGATCCCACAGGTTTAAAACTATACGTACAGGATCGCTAGAACCTTGAATTGATTTCAGAACAAACTTGCATAAACACGCTCACAATCCTTATCATCGAAACGAACGAGTAGGCCAACTTGCTTGTCGGAAACAGATGACAGACTATCAAAGATAAGGTGTAGTTACAAGCCACAATGTGGCTAGACTAGTTGTAGATTTAAACAAATATTCATTGCAATTTCAAGAAATTATTTTGATGGTAAGAATAGAAAAAACTCAATTTGATAGAATAGACAGGCTAAGGATAAATCCAAATTCTACGATGCTACTGGAGAAAGCTACTTCAAGCAAAATAAACAATACTGAAGGGAGGACGCCCATTCGAATCGGCTGATATTATTAGAAGCAGTAATAATTAATTTGCTGATAAAAATATTGAAATGAAACTTGAAGAGACACGCTCATTTTCATGACTATAATATGACGTCAGTAACTAACATCAAACTCATACCTAATATTAATGAATAATTTTGAATTAAACATAAAACTTGTACTGAATCATTCTTGGAAGTCACGAAAAATAGGTCAAATAATCATAACAAGTTAAAATAGTCACGTACATCAATCAAGTCCTGGAATTAATAAGGACAGGCAAATTATGAGGAACATGGTAAAAAAAATTGGAGAAGGTAAACCTTTCAAATCAAATTGAATGCTAGATAGCAGAAATCAAGAGATATAGCAGATAAGTTATCAAGGCAGTTGGCAAAAATTTTTAGGCTGAATAAAAAATATTTTAATTACAGTGCTCAACTAAAATTCAAATAATGACCTCTTTAATTTTTTCCAATATGAAATCATACTATATTTATGGTAAAATAGAGTTAAAATTACAGATCTTGGTTAATCATGTTGTAGGACAACTGATAATTGAAAAATGTGAAGTGCGATCGCCTGCAATGGTGACATAGAACTAGAAGATGCCAATTAAAGATTTCATAATGACCATACCAGATCCAATAGCATACTTGAAATCATTTAATTTATGCCTTAAATTATATTTGTATAATGATTGTGCTGACAACGGCAATTCATTGTTTCAAATTCTAAATGTATGTAGGCCTACTGTATTTATATTTTCTCCCGTATTAATTTATCAATTGTAAATTTAAAAAAGGCTCGCATTTGAAAGCAATCTACAGACACTCCAGAAAACAAACATACAATATTATACAACATTAAAAAAATCAATGAGATCAATAGGTTTACAAAACATTAAAATTTTATAGGCTCTAGAATAGAATTATGTAGGCCTAGTTTTCTATTTGTCAAAATTTAGTATGTATGGATTTCGATTTGTACCTAAATATGGATTTCAGTTTGTACTCAAAATCTGCAATCGAAAATCAAGCAAAAATAGATTGCAGTGATGAGCGACAAGGAGATTTCTGGATACCTTCTGATGCCTTTATTGTCCATCCCTTAGAATAATGTTAATTATTAGACTATGAATAAACTTAGTCATGAACACCCACAAAAAGAATAGAGATTAATCAATATCATTTAAATTTACATATTTAATGTCAACAATTAAATTTAAATGTCAATCATGATTAGGTTGGGTGGAAATGCAAAAACAAAATCTTAGGAGATTACACGTACTGAAGCATGATTACACATACATCATATAATATAAACGAGAAATTATCAATCATTTATTTAAAACCCACAAATAAAAAATATAAAGTAATTTATTATAAAGCTTTTTAATTATTAGTAACTATAGGTGACAAATTTAATGGATTAAGCGACTTACAGGATATTCCGTGTGAATGCTGACAACCAAAGGTTGGTCAAGCTTATCAATTTTCTTCTCACTTATGGGTTTTGTAATAATAGTCATGATGCCTTCCAAAAATATGAAAATTTATTTTAAATATTTATTAAAACAAAGAGAATAGACTTTCCTTGACACTACTTGACTCTTGACTTGACGACAGCTAATCTCCACTGATGACCAGATTTCAATTCCTTCCTTTGACACTTAAAATGATAAGTGGAGGGGATGAAGCAGATGATTAGAATCAGATTATGATTATATTATGCTATGTAATATAAAAAATAATCTTTCTGGAATACTCAAATAATTGAATTTTAATAAATTTTTACGATAAAGTGTGTCATTTGAGTGGAAATTTCACAATGAAATCAACATAACATAATTTAAATACAGTATTTGATTAATGTAGGCATAAAGAAGATTGAAAGGACCAAATCACAATTTTTTACCTGATTTTTCTTGTTCTTGAAGTTTTAAAAAATATTTTCCTTAAAATTATCGATTTTTGAGGAGTCCGCCTGATGCACAGATGATGCGCGACTTCAGCTGACTGTTTTGTTGCTGTCGGCTGCAAGCGGGTTGATTATTTTAGTTAGTTAGGTTATATTTATTATAAACGTAAATTTATTTCTGTCTTATAATTTTATTTGATTTAATCTTTGTTATTATATCACTATTGAAGTGAGCTCGTTGTGTATTCAAAGAAAATTGAAATTGTGTCTTCGAGCATGTTTAACCCACAGTTCAAATTGTCATCATTCCAACTTTTATTTACTCTGTAAACGAAAAATTGGCGTTGACTTTTTAAAATTTTAAACCAAATTATTTGATATGGCGGACGACGACGAAGAAGTAATAATTGAAGATTGTCCGCTTCATAAGTACCTAATGAAAACTGCCGCCAATGAAAACATCGAAATAGAATTGGTGAAGTGTGAACCCAATCCTGTGAAAGACAAATTCATACATGAATCAGTTGAGTTTCACAAGAAGATCACTCTTGCAGATCATCGTGCAATGTTAGCTTACTTAGTTTTAAGCAGTGGCCTTATGTTTCCAGAACAAATCAGTGAATTAGATAGCATCATTGACTTGGAGAACATTCAGATAACAGGGTTATTGAGTGTAAAGGAAAAAATACTGTTTTCCACTATATTTTGTGCTGGTATCGCTAGTGTATTATTTTCAAAACAAAATTACACAATCCTAAAAATTATAATAAGTGCCCTTGTCGGTTTATCCATTTCAAAACTCTTGAAAGTGAAGAATAAGTACAGTGACACAAATACAATTAAAAAATTTGTTAATACTCTTGAACATTCAAGTCAAATATATCGTCAAACATTTACATATATTTCAGAAAGTGAGTTTTTACTCAAAAGTAAACTGTCAAAGCAAAATATAATCCTCGCTGAAATTAATACTATGGATTTGAAATTTGTCGATTGTCAGCTACTTCTACCTGAATTGAGGAAACAGTATTATATAGCTTTAAAAGATTTGTGTGTGGATTTTATAAAAACTTTCAACTTCATCAGTAAATCAGTGACGTTAATACCAGCTGCAGATGTAAGTTATTGTTCAGATATTTCAACTGAAGATTTTGGAAATACTCTTCTCGTGCCATCATTGGGGGAGTTGAAAAAGGCATTCAACATCCTTCTCCTCTTGCAGTCTGATTTTTTGAAACGTTTATTTCTTTCATATGTTACTGAATTGTGGGATAAAAATAACGATTCTGCATTGGGAGGAGTGATGAAATGTTTAAAGGATTTAACTAAAAAAATTCAAGCTAATATTCTTAATCTTGAGTTGATGGTAAAGGATAATCGTAGGGTCAATCAAGGTTGTAAAGTAAATAATATTAGTTCAAATAGCGTTCCATGTATGTTGAAACGTAATGATGATTCATTTATATCGTTTTCGAGAAAACTACTCATAAAATCTGATATTAATATTTTCTCAGCTTTGAATGAAATGAGACAACTTGAAGACAAATTGGCCAAGTATGAGTTGATGAAAAGCTCAGGGGATGTGTCATCTGATTTCAATCAATTCAAAAGTGATATTTTAGATAATATGATAACTATCAAGGATAATCTAGATTCATTTATGACATCCTACAAAGATAATTTAAACTACCTCATAAGTTCAACTCGACCAGCGCCAGACAAAAATGTTGAAGAAATTAATTTAGAAGTTAATGAAGTAGTGAAAAAGACCGGTATTACAGTTGGCAAGTCATGTTTTATTCCTAGTAATAAGGATGAAGTTCTTATCTCATTGTCTGGACCTAGTGTTTCTGAGTCTTCATGTGAAATTGATCATGATGATTTTGAACTAGTACCAGAACCGCTGCCGAAAAGTGTTCTCTCAGAACTGAAATGTGCCATAGAAGAAAAGAGGAAGGAGTGGATTGAAAGAGAGAGTAAAGCTTTAGGTGCATCCCATGTGGACTTGGAATTGGATGGTTTGCGTCCGCAAAACAATAGAATTGTAGGTTCTACAGTTATCAAATCGAAATCAAAATGTGGTGACGATA
The DNA here is from genome assembly GCA_017141395.1 of Laodelphax striatellus. NCBI lineage: Eukaryota > Metazoa > Arthropoda > Insecta > Hemiptera > Delphacidae > Laodelphax > Laodelphax striatellus. The sequence continues at coordinate 9,503,904 of CM029531.1, read as the reverse complement.
TGATATTATGTAGAGAGCTCAAATCATGCAACAGGGGCAACACAATAAACGTATGCGAATCTAGAAGCAATAAATCGTCGGATTCAAGTGACGATGAAACCAGACCTTGTATGTCAAACATGCACTTACCATCTTCATTCATCAATAATATTAGATTGGCTCAAGAGAAATTCAATTTGAATACAACAGAGGAGGTATTTGATTGAATCGATTTTTATCATTTTGAAAAAATCTATGTAAGATAGTATAAGTAACAATGTAACTGAAGTGGCACAGTTTTCTTTGAATAAATATGTACACACGTTTCATCATGGGTCTTATCGTTTTATTTCCACCTCAGGTTTGATCATAGAAATAAATTTACGTTGCAGCTGTATCTTAATCTACCTCTTCAGATATACAGAGAGCGGCAGAAATACCTGACGGTTTTGTTTGTGAACAGTACGGCAGTCAGGTGGAGGTGAGCGCGACCTTCTGGCCACCATGTGCCATTTCAGTTGCCATGGAGCGTGGTCCAGCGATCACCGTGCGTTCGTCGGTGAGACGTATTTTGAAAGTGGAGATTTTGCTGTAACACAACAACAGTTTTGCAGACATTTTCATCTGGGTAGAAAGGGACATGTTAGATTCCGCAACTCCATCAAGTGGTGGGTCAAGAACTTTAGATCAACTAGTTCAACGTTAAAACAAAAGCCTGGAGGACGCAGAGGTCAGTGGGAACGGTGAAAAACGCTGAGCAAGTGTGGCGAGCCATGCGGGCTAGTTAGTACATTGTATGACAACAAAATCTCCACTTTCAAAATACGTCTCACCGAAGAACGCACGATGATCACTGGATCACTGCTCCATGGCAAATGGTAGCCTTCAGAACGCTGCGCTCCCCACCATCCTTCTTCACCTGGATGCCGTACTGTGCACAAACAAAAACTGTAAGGTATTTCTGCCGCTCCCTGTAGAAGAGTTTTGAAGTAATTACTTCTACACCATTGCTGAAGGTATTACTATTCCGCAGTAATGCCTTACAGGGTTTCGGAAACGTCACGAAAAAAACGTCAAATCAAGAATTTTGGCTCACATCTAGACCGATTAGAAATTCTCAAAAAATTAGTTCGCGGAAGTCTTCTAGTAAAAGCTTATTATCTACTCAAAAATTCAAAATAATTATTGGTATCAAGTCAACTAGTTTTCTGACATAATGATTTATCTTGAAAATTTGTTGACTTTTTTACCAATTATTATTATAGAATGATTTTTATGTAACTACTAAGCCAACCTGTGCACTCCAATATTTTTAGTGCTTTTGATCCCAAAACGTTTGTTACAGAGCTGAGCTGGCTTGCTAACTTGGGTGAGGGGTTAAGCAGGTTATATTAACAAAATCCAATTAATTGGAAAAATATTGGGTCAACCTTCTACGATCTATGCTATCAAAAAAATTATGATTGAGGTGAGAGGAAAACAATAATTACGAACAACGACTTTATTTTATCAAAGTTCCACCATTAATTAATCTCAAATATACTGTATAAAGATAAAAATGCTACAGTTAGTGTCCATACAAAATTATAATAAATTTATCAAATCACACCAAGTTGATTCGACGAGATCATAATAAAAAGCTATGTAATTGATCCATGATTGTACACAAAGTTTTTTAGTTCAATAAAAAGCACTTTGACGAAATGAGTGATTCAGTTGAAAGTGAGTCAATATGGGTCACCATTAGGATGATTGCATGTTACATGAATTTTGAGGCATGATTTTTTATACACCTAACTAGCATGCCATGGTCGAGGAAGGCTGTACGTGATACAATAATTAGCACACTTTAGTTCATTTAGTGAGGTTGTGGATGGGATCAATATCATGAATCTTGTCGACACAAAAGAAAGTTCATAGAGGAACCTCTGAAGGTATTGCTGACATTACCAGTACACTGTTACGCTATCAACGTAGGGTAGACGATTAATAGTTTTTCTTTAAAGATGAAATAGGTTTTTGACCGGCACTTGATTTGTCTGCATTCAAGGGCAGTACTGCTACCGTTTCCGGGGCCAATTGATGCGGAAAAGACTGTAGACGTCGGTCAGCTGTCATTGGGACTTCATTGAGACCAGTTTCCTGCCACGCAGGCGGGCTTCTTGTCTTGTGTTCTTGTATTCGAACCACAACACATTTGGAATTAGAGTTGTGTCTCTCAGCAGTAGCAGTTCGGATATTCGCCTGTAAACATTTTAGAGAATATTTCAACAAAGTCAGCACAATTAAAGGATGAAGTTTTTGAATGGTTGTTTGCAGTAGTTATGAAGTGACATGAGATTGATCTACTACTTATCTACTAGATAATTGATAATTATCTAGTTGACTATACTGGAAGCAATAAGCTAAATGATAATTCTAGTCAAAATGTTCTCATACGATATAAGCTTAGGGCATATGTGAGCATCACCCCCCGAACAGTAACATAATATAGCAAGATTTGTGTGTACAAACTTTCACATTTACAACAGTACACTGTTATGCTTGTCGGTCGCGTTTCAAGGCGCTGAGTCCCATCTTAAGCGTACAATGTATTGTAACTAGATACTCAGGAGTACATAGCAGGACAAGCATAACCGTGAGTACAGTTGTAAATGATAAAGTTTCTAAACACAAATCTTGCTATACTTGAAATTTAATCAACAGTTCAAGCAGGATTTTAGAAAAAATAATACTGAAATAAATTACACTATAATTGCCAATAGGCTCTCAGCCAAAAATTGAATTTCTACTCCAACTACAGTATTAAGAAAACAGAATAGCCCATAGATTATATACACGAGTATGCCATATAATAGTAGTGGAGTTTTTCTATAATTATTATACAAAAGTTCAACTCTCAGAAATAATTTAGTACAGTGACATTCATTTAATTTGACGCTTGGCATTAGATAGATAGAGAGATATCATTTCTTGATGTTGCTGATGACCGTAGAGTACGATGGCAAAGAAATAATATATCTCCATCTATCTATCTAATGCCAAGCGTCAAATTAAACGAATATCACTGTAGATGTTCGAATCACAGATCAACAGATTTGCAAATGAGGCTACCATTATTACTCTTCTACTTCGCTTTGAGCGGCATACAAAGTAAGAGTGAATTATCTTGTTAGCATTTAGGACAGGTAAGATGAGTTTGGAGATGTTATAATGTCTAAATATCCTGCAAAGTGAGTAGCGGAACTGTCTCTGACCAGTGTTTCACCTCCTTCCCAATCAGAATGATAACAGAAGTTTGTGTTAGTTGGACGATTGGCTAAAATGAATAAATTATATTTATGAAATTTTCAGGAAAGTGATTTTGCTTCAACTGAATTGTAAATAGATGTACAGAAAAAATCGTCCTACGTACCATGATACCACAATAGGAAAGAAGGGTGTGAAAAGGAAGTAGGTGGCAAAAACCACAACTGCAGCTTGACCAATAAAAAAATTGATCTCAAAGAATTCACCTTCGTTGTTAAATTCAGAGTAAAATTCAAAATAAATATATTTTTCAATTGGATTGTGTTGACTGTATAAATAGACCTGTTGATTATTTGTACTGTTGGTGAGTTGGATTTTTTAATATACCCTTCATTACCAAATCTGTATAAGTGATATAACGGCTGAAATTAAAAAAAAAAATGAATTTCTTAAACAATTACTAACTCATGTAAGTCTGTCCGTTTCAACATATTAACAGGCTCACCTGTAGTACAGTTCAGCCGTCTATCTGTGCGCGCGAACCCTTAGCTACTATCCTTGCAGAAAACCTTACAGCCTTTTTTTGTACCTGCAGGCCAGTAGCCATTTTGGGGTATGTTTTTAGAAAAGTACCCCTTCCCTCCTTGCATCCTGGCCACCGGCCTGCGCGCACACATAGACGGCTGAACTGTATGGTACGGTATTCCAAGTTAGAGCTGTAAGTTACATACTGTTTCTGTACAACATTTTTATTAAAGCTATCACGTTAGTGAATCATTGAAACGTCAGACAAAACAATATGATTTTGATGAATATGATTTTTTATGTTGATCTAAAAATAAACCAACCTGCTAATGGAAACAATAGTTGCCAGAGATACACAGGAAGATACTATCACAGTTTTCCACACATTTTCTAATGTGGTATTGTTGTTCATATGATGTAATCTGAAAAAAATCAGTAAAGACATTAAAATATTATAATTAAGACGGTTAATATTATTCCAATCATGTAACGCCTTGACCAAATACGTGTACTTTCTCCCAAAACTGCTCCTACAGCAGTATGAAAAGAGCAGAACTATTACAAGATAAAACGCATCAAGAGCAAAAAAAGGAATTCCTGTAATTAATTGAGCCGCATTCTTCGTTGCTATCCATACCAGTATTCGTTTCGTTTATTAGCTATATCTTAAAGGGACGATAGAGTAAATCTATATTCAAATGATAGATTTATATTTCACCCATCCTTTTAAAAACTATGGATATTTCAATTCATTATTCATTACATCCAACTACCAGGGACAATATGCCCCGGACATGAGATACGGTATTATAGTGCTGAATGTCTGAAGATGCATTTCAATTAACGGTCTATATCTTTATAAAAAACTTTTACACAAAGCTCAAGGTAGATTATTATTGCATATTGCGATTAATATTCTAAAAGAATAAAGATAATAATAGATACCGTACTTGATTAAGAAAGAAATACACATTAGAGAGACTGAATTTTAGCTCATTACCTAATGAAAACAAAGTATATCACATACGTGGCAAAAAACCACATAAACTGTGAATGGGCAGATGGCATGCCATATTCTTGGTAGATATAGTTCCTCTGAATCGGCCGCGGCTCACAGATCGCATACTTGAGTAGCTGATTAAGAAGTTCATTCAGCATAGTACCAAAAAAGAAGACTACCTGCAAAAAGAGATGGAGAAAATTAATTGTAAATTATATTCAATTGAAAAAATCTAATACTTCTTTGATATTCACAGTAACTAGAACCTTTCTAGTGAAAATGAAATGCCAGCAACACTTGATAAAGGGAATTACCATTTAAAAAAGCAAGCTCATGAATAAGAAGACAAGAAAAGTCTCACTAAGGAAGAAATAAATTTTTAAATTAATAAATTCAATTTTCTATTGTAAAAAAATCAATTGATATTTCAAGCATTTTATTACACCTTCCAGTGATGAATAAAAATATATAATAAGATTGAAAACCAATAAACTCACTGCGGCACCACTAGAATGAAGAAGAAAGGCTGTGGCTACAAGCACGACAGACGGCCGTCCATTGGGATCGCGGCAAATTGATTATTTTGATAAGAAAATCGTAGATGATTTTGAGTTGAATCTCATCGTCAAAAAACTTTGCAGTCACGAAGATTTGAACCGTGCCCCTCGCATCAGTAGCTACGTCGCTAACCACTACACCACCAAATCACAGTGGAGGTAGCGTCAATCATCTGGTTCAGATTGGAAAAGGAACATGGCGCCCAACTGCCAGATTCCCAATGAACGGCCTACTGTCGTGCTTGTAGACACTGCGAAGATGAAAACTTGAAATACACTCCAGCATAGGCATCACTGCCTTTGTTCAGAAATACGTTTGCAGGTAGGCCTACAGTAATATTCATTCAAGTTGGCGAATGGCATTTGATAGATAGATAGATAGATATTATTTTTTTCCGTCCGACTCTACGGTCATCTGCAATGTCAAGAAAACATCAATATTTTTGAAAAACTATTGTTTAAAATATTTTTAAACAAAACAATCAAGTGTTTTGGAAAATTAATGTTTTTGGTAGTCTCTCAACGCTTATGGAATAGCAAAGTTGCTGAGTCTAAATTACTGTTTAATTGGGTTTGGGTTTTACTTACAGTATGTATATCCCTCCTGAAGAGGATTAGAGCTACGAAGCCAGATAAGATTCCAAAAGGCGATAAACTAGTTAATGCTAGAATTTTCCCCAGCCAATCTCCTGGAAAAATAAAGAATAATTATTATTTTATGATCATGGAATTTCCATGGCCAACATACATTCGTTTGGGGCGAACCATAGTTTCCGTACACTATATACAATCCCAGGAGACGCCTCCACTGATCACATGCCAGCTACAGGATTTCAGCCCTAAAATTCTACAACAAGCTGCCAGAGTGTGATTTTGTATAAGATTGAAGAAATACAGTAAATCCCCAAAGTATAGCCTATGGGGCCTATACAACCTGCTGCCAAGAGACCTAAAAACTGAAACTAAATACATAGTTAGTGAATTACAAATATTTTCATCAACATATGTAGGCTTGCGACCGCTTTTTGAGTACTTGTGGAGGAGCATACTTGCATACATACAGTAGCAGAAGAGGAACCATATAACTTAAAGAACAAGTGCCCCTGGCGAAGAAAAGATGAATGGACGATTCCCGCATTCATGGACTTCTGTTGATGACTACTAAAGTAAAGTAAGTAAAATATATTAATATTTCATAATTCTAAAGTATTTTCTTAAACGATAAAGAAAGATAGCACACTCTTAGCATCTATATCGATACTTATACTATACTGTACCGTAAAGTAAGAGAGTATGTTATACACTTGCTATGCTTGCAGCATACAGACAGATTTAGATCATACCTACAGCTAAGTTATGCTTATAAGCACTTTAATGCCAAAGCATATCCATTCAGTTTATAGAAACCCTTTTTATTATAGATAAATGATGTTTGTAAGAAAGAGTTGAAAGAATTTCTCATGTTGGGTATTCTTTTTATTATCAATCCAACAGTTGGATATGTAAAGACTTATCTATAAAGAATTATCTTTACCAGGTAATGTTAAAATCAATGACACCTGTTTTGATAAACATAGCCTAAAACTGAATAGTTAATTTCAAATAAAAGAAGGTTGCTAATGAATAGAGTAAATATCTGTAAACAGAACATACCTCTTGGATATTCTACAAGTGTTAATTTTAAGGGAACCCAGTCTGATTCATCCACGTTGGAATGTTGTGATAAAACAGCTTCATCTTCGACAGCAGCCATCTTCACGACGGCTTGAAATGAAATAAAACATGAAAACATCCCGATCTTGAAATCTAAAAAACATACACATGTTGCCAACACAATTTTTCTGTTTATTTCAGATCAGACACTCCGCTTTTTATTCTTTTACAACACAGATATATCTTGCACTCATCATACTTTGAATTCAAAAAATGCAATTTTTTATTATGTTTTTTTTACAATCTGGATTTTTTATTAATAGTTTAATCATTGTCACTTGATCCCGCGCAGAGCGCCACTTGCAGTTGCATCTTGCACTTGCAGTTGCATCCTTGCATGATGAAGTGAGGTTATGTGTGTTTACATTCACGTTATGGTGTGATTTTCAATTTTGATGTCATCGGCGGATATGATTATGAATTTCTTAAACTTATTTTCCATTGTTTATTTTAAATGATAGCAAAGCTGAAAATATTGCAGATTATTTTTATACTTATATTTTCACCATCACAAACACATGGTTGACGTTTTACCTTTGAAATAGTGCTACTGTAATCCAAATCCAATAATTGACAAATTATTTGTTGCTTTGCATTCAAATCTTTATGTTGGAGTAAATATTACTAATATTCGATTACTTCATAGAGCCAGTTTCTTCTTTTTGTGATCAAGCCAATTTGCTGCATCTGAAGTGTAGGCTCTTCTTACTTAATATGGACATCTGAGTGCTCTTATGCATCATTAGTAGTCTGATGCAAAAAACTTCATACCTTTTTCAGAAATACAGCTCAGTGATGGAAACTCATGCCAATAAGTGTTTGCAATTCAATATTATAAAGGAATGTTCTGTTTCAAAAGCAAGGACTAGCTTCATGGTACTTCCTCATTACACTGTTAGGACTCCTGTTTTTATGCCGGTTGGAACACAGGTGCGCTTTAAGTTGTTATTGTTATTAAAGGTTTTGGCATTAAGTTCAAAATTATCGTATATTTAGGAGTTATTGCTATATTTAGAGCTTAATTGTAGCTTAAAATTACAATTCAAAAGAAACACAAAATTCTACTTTAAAACTTGATTATTAAGCTATAAGCTTGATTTGATACTTGAAGCTTGTGATACTACAAGCTATATACTTTTGTATTACATTCTTTATGCTATAAGTAACATTAATCCAACTACATTTCTTGTGATATTCTCCAATTCATTCAAAAACTCGGAAAGTAGCCGAAATGCTCTGCTCACTTACTTACGTCTGTTCCATGGATCGGGGAATCGTCATGACAGTCGGAAGGTGAATTTGCTTAAGGGTTCCCTTGATTATGCCCTCCGGTGTTGAAAAGTATAGGCCTACTCCTCAATAAACTCCACCACAGTGTAGTATGGTCTAGTTATGAAGTACTGCTTCAGCTCCTTTTGAAAGGGTAAGAATGTATCCGTGACTTGAGATTTTCTGGTAGGATATTGAAGTAATACGAGCCGGCGTAGATTGGGTTTTTCTTTTAATTTTTCAAGCCCATGTTGTGAAAGACCAATGTTTAGACGGCTTCTGATGTTGCAATTATGTTGATCACCTCGGAGTGTAGGGCTTTGTCTTATAGACAGAATTATTATTTCGATAATTTTGATAGATACCACTGTAAGTATGCTGTTTTGAATGAATAGTGGTTTACAGTGCTCCTTGAAACCTTGTCTTAGAATAATTCTTGAAGCTTTTTTTTGGCAGCGTAGGACTCTGTCCATACACCTCCTTTGTGCTGATCCCCATGCTACAATTCCGTAACGCAATAAAGAGGCAAACAGTGCATAGTAAGCGACAAATGCTGCTTTCTCATCTGTAATGTTCCTGATTCTCCTGACAACATACAGGGCCAAGTATAATCTCTTGCGCTATTGGTTTGTGTGTTCAGTGCAGTTTAGGTTTTCATCAATTATCACCCCAAGGAACTTGTGCTTGTATGATGAGGTGGTTGATAATTCGATCCATTGATTTAGGTGGATTCCGAGCCCCAGAATAGTAACTTTGAAAGCATAGCATGTTAGAATAAAACTTTACATGTTATTTTACATAGAATCATAAATACAATAGTGGAAAAAGGATTGCTTCAATCTTTTACTTGATATTTTTCTGTTATAATTTTCAGGGAACATTGAAAGGATTATTACCAGAACAACTAGAAGCTCTTGACTGTCACATCATCCTTGGAAATACTTATCATTTAGGAACTAGACCAGTGAGTAGTCCCTCTTGAAAAAGTGTTTAAAGTATTCACGATATTATTGCATCTCTTTCAATTTCATCAGTAGCCTGTGCAAAACTTAATATCAATGTTTATTCTATCATCTTTCATTTAATTAAATGAGATTTTTTCGTACTGTATAAATATTTCTCGATTTTGTGATTTCATATTATTTATTATGAAAAATTCACATCTACACTAGATAATGCATATTTTTTCCTCTTTACATCTTGAATCTTTTTATTTACTGTATTTTGTATTCTTATTCTTTTCACCTTAAGTGCTCTATTTACTTTTTTCTCTGCCTTGTTAACTTACTTATTGTGGTTGCTATTGTGCTATTTTATTCTAGTAGGAGGTACTCTTTATTGTATATTGTTTAATTCATCATTATTGTGTTGAGAGAGCAATTATGGGATATTATCCTTGTGCTCTTATATGTACGATTTGAATAAATAAATACATGAATGATAATCCAACTTTTTTATCCCAATTTTTAGTGCTTTACTTTAATTCCAGGGGCCGGAATTGATTAAAAAAGCTGGAGGTTTGCATAAATTCATGGGTTGGAATAGAGCTCTTTTAACCGATTCAGGAGGATTCCAAATGGTTTCGCTGTTAAGTTTAGCTGAAATAACTGAGGAAGGTGTGAAATTTGAATCGCCATATGGAGGTGAGTTAGCATTTATAAAGATAATTCAATTACTATTCAAAATAGCAACAAAAGTGCCTTCTCTCTGTTGTATCCTGCATAAAACTATTAAAATTATTTCTACCTTTACTTTTTAAATACCAATAATAATATTAGTGGATTAACTTTACTTTAAATTATTAATAGTGGATTTACTTCAATTATTATTAGTGGATTAACTTCAATAATAATAATATTATTGGAATTTAATGTAAAGGTTGAAATAATTTTGTAATAGTTTTGTGCAGGAGCAGGATATAACAAAGAGAACTTTGTACTTTTGAAGTAGAAACCAATAACTTAAAATATTAAAAATCTCGATTAAGTATATAAACGATATTTACTGTAAAATTAATCTTGGGAGAATTTACTGTAAAGTCCACAAATAAACAATAATACAAATTTTAAACAGGTTGCACTTGACAATTTCATGACAAGTCCTCTGTTCTTTACGTTAGGCTACTTGCTTTCTCATATGTTTCTCAGGTTCGCATTGCATGTTATCTCCAGAGGAGTCAATCCATATACAGAACGCTATTGGCGCCGATATTATGATGCAGCTTGATGATGTAGTCAAAACCACAACAACTGGCCCCAGGGTCGAAGAAGCTATGGAACGGTATGGATAAAACATATTATTATATGAGCGGTACTTCTTGATTACTATTACTTGAATCTAGTAGATAATATTTTCGATACTTTTCCAACGTCAGTAACAAGTGAACCTCAAGGGTTGTTTGTTAATTAGGCTTTCAATTCTAGATAGAAACAAGAGATAATACATTTCGATCAGTACGATACAATTGTCCAGCTAATAAATATTATCAAGGTGCAAGTGAAAGCTAATCTCCAAATATCTTGGATTAAAGCCAAGGAAAGTATCAGTATTGAGGTAATCTCGCCTTTTTTCATTGCGAGAAAGTGGTTTCAACCACACCCAAGTTGTGGTGATTTAATTAAGACCTTGAAACTGTTATTATTATTTGTTTTTTTCCCAAATATCTGTTCATGATAATATAATTATGTTTTTAAATAGATAATGTATTTTTCTTCGAGTGAGATGTAATTCCGTACTTGTAACTTCCCACTCCTTGCCTTTAACTCAATTCACTCATTTCTGAATGTCTGCTCCTGCTTGGGATAAGAGATGAATAGATATATATAGGCTACAAGTTTAAGTGTCATGGTATTCAACGGAGAAAGCCTCGAAAGCGGTCGGTCACCCTTGCAGCGGGAGTAGCACGTGCACGTCTTTTATCTAATATAAACGCTTAGATCCCGGCACGACCACTAAGTTATCCGCTTCCCCAAAATTTTAATTATTCAGTTTTAATTGCATTAGAATTCAAATCATTAGACTATCGGTTACTTACCCAAAATGTATTTTTGTGTATAGCTTTTCATGTGTAATAGGTTATTGAAAGTTCAAATTATTATTTTTTATCAGGACTATTCGGTGGGTAGATAGATGCATAGAAGCTCACCAGAATCCAGAAACACAAAACATTTTTCCAATCGTTCAAGGTGGATTAGACAACGAGTTGAGGATAAAATGTATCAAGGCTTTAATGGAGAGAGATGTTAATGGATTTGCAATTGGCGGTCTCAGGTAACTATGAAGCTTATCAATAAACAAGAGTCTGTGCTAATTTCATCCAATTATTGAATTGTTTGAATTTATATTTTCAAAGATGAAATCGAGAAAGTACCAATGAATTACCGTAATTTCATTTATATGGCATTGGGAAAATGCCATAGTGTGGTGGAAAATTATTCATCCTATTTTCATCATATAGCCCAAGTTTATAGGCCAATCATAATATACTAAATCTTATTTATCAAAATTAGTAACTATACCCAAGGGCGTAGCTAGGATTTTATTTTGGGGGGTGCTGAAATAGGCAGGAAGGTTATAAGGATGTAATAGTTTCATGGGATAAAAAAGCGAACAAGAGACAAAATTACAACAAATGTCAATTTCGGGGGGGTGCTGAAGCCCTCCAGCACCCCCCCTGGCTACGCCCTTGATTATACCCTAATTGATTAATAAGGCTATAATAGAAATGTTTAGACACACATATTTATTAAAATAACTAGATACCGGTTCCGTTTGCTATACCGTTATCATTCTCAAGAAATTGAGTGGACTTGAGTTCAACAGAGATTGATAGCGGTGTAATAACCGAAACCGGTATATCGTTATTTCTATAAAAATGTGGTTGAGACAATTTCTATTCTTTTTGTTCAATATGGAAGTCTACAACAATATTGTCATGATCTGTGTATTAATAAATCATTAGATATTTCCTTTCGACTTTGAAGAAAATTAATAATTGCGTTGAACTTGTCATGTTTCAGTGGCGGAGAGGCGAAGACCAGTTTCTGGCGTATTGTTAATCTATGTACGGACTATTTACCAAAAGATAAGCCTAGGTACTTGATGGGCGTCGGCTTTGCTTCTGATCTTGTTGTGTGTGTCGCCCTTGGCATAGACATGTTCGACTGTGTCTTTCCCACCAGAACTGCGGTAAATAATACATTACAGTTATTGATAGATAGATCTTTTTTCGTAACTATTGAAATGGTAAACTCTGTCTGACGATACATTTTCATCAAATATATCATAATAATACATTAGGCTAGGCTACAGAGAATGTATAGTAACAGTGTGGCCATTTGTGTGAAGCACTCCATAACAGTATGTGGAGATGATTTATTTTCCCGCCGTCGCCATACTTTTGCCAAATTTTTAAATTTTGATATAAGATTACAGGCAAACATGAACCCATTCACTCATTTGTCAAACTTATTTTAAGAGAAACAACATCAAAACTAACTTTTCTACCATTAAAAATAGTCTCTCTACTCTTGGTATTGCTTTAAAAGCTTAAAATGGTGAAAACATACTGGCAAAGGCAAAATGTAGGTTAGAAGTGAATCTTTTATCATAACATATGATTTGCTTTTCGTTCCAATGCAAATCTTATGGGAATTGGCAAAAGTATGGTAGATTTGTCGGAGCTAACCAATCAAAAGTGTGACATGCAATGTCCACACTGTTACTATACACTCTCTGTAGGCTAGGCTAGTCTAGAACAGAACTGTGAATATGCAGAGTATGGAGTTACCAAGAATAGAGATATTTTTATACTCATAGAAATAATCAAAAAGTTTCTATAAACATAGTGTTCCGAGAATGCGTTTTTACCAAGATGAATGTGGCGGAATATTGCACCTTATTGTTTTATTTAGACTAGTTCATCTTCAGAAATGAATTTTAACAAATTTATTAATGAAAAGCACTTATGGGCCAAATAATCAAATTAACCCACATTGAACATTAAAAATAATATTTTCTGCATGTTTTGTCAAATATAGTTACTGTTATTACAAACTTTCATCAGGTTTCATTACATTTCTCAGTTAATTAAATAATTTATTGACAAACAGAAAATTGCCAATTTAAAGAAAAAGGAGCATTCTTCCTCAATCGTTTTCTCATTAAGAGAGCATTTTCGAACCCCTATCTTCATATGAACGTGTTTCAGTATTTGTTGAGTGCAGTCTGTAGGTATTCGTAACTCTATGCGAAACATTCCGCATATAACGCTCCAATATTAATTCAATCTTATTGTTTTGTCTATATTTTAGTCGTTGCAGATTTATCAATGTTGTTCCATTGTTATGGAATGGATTTTAACATGTGTTTAGAAGTAATTAAGAGTGCTTATTCAATGAAATAATATCATTATCAATATTAATAATAATCACAATAATAATAATGATGATACGATTAATAGGAATACAGCTTTTTGGCTGAACATCACATTTTGCTTTCAGTATTCAGAAAGAAAGTCAAGTAAAATGAATGTTCGCTCATTTGTATAAAATCGTTCAATCTATTTTCAGAGGTTTGGCTGTGGTTTAACGGAAAGTGGTCAGATCAATCTGAAAAAGCAAGCGTACCAATGCGACTATCGCCCTATCGAAGAGCACTGCGATTGCAGCACATGTCAGCGATACACGCGCGCCTATCTGCACTCGATAGTGACAGTCGATACGGTGGCCTGTCATCTCCTCACCGTTCACAATATCTCTTTTCAAGTAAGTGGCATTCATCAGGTACACTTCACAATGATTTTTTGTTTTCAATTACTGCATCTAGTCAGACAACATTAATAGATTACTAGTTGACAGAAATTCCCAACCGTAATGAATTGAGAGAAGACTGCGATAAGAGCAATGTTGTGTATAAATTATTGTAGAAATTCCTTTCTTAGGCTAGGCGTACACCGGTTAGTCAAGACAAGACAAGACGAGATTAGTCACGTTTAGTCACAGTACTTCACATAGTTGCTTATGAAGCAACACACACCGATTAGTCATTGCATCGGTGTGTGCTGCTTCATAAGCAGCCATGTGAATTACTGTGACTAAACGTGACTAATTTAGTCCTATCTTGTCTTGACTAACCCTTGTACGCCTAGCCTTAGAGGTATATAAAATAATCTTACACTCGAATTCACGAATTAGCTTTTTATCTAATTCCTCACTGTTCATAATGGATGTTTATTTTCATATTTTTTTGCAATGATTCAATAATTGTTTTGTCAATAGTACGGTTTATGCTGACACAACATAATATAATTATCTTCAGATTTGTGTTGAATTATGTATGTATTTTCCAGATGAGGCTGATGAAATCAATACAAAAAAGTATCGAGGAAGATGAATTTCCAGAATTTGTTAGAGACTTCATGAGAAAGTGTTTTGTGAACAAAGAATATCCAGAATGGATTGTAGAAGCTTTATCAGCTGTGAACATCCATTTAGATTGTAGTTGATAAACTAAAGGGCGGGAACATGTCGGAGCTGTGATAAACGATACTGTTATACTGTTAGGCTAGGCGTACACCGGTTAGTCATGACAAGACGAGATTAGTCACGTTTAGTCACAGTAATTCACATACCGATGCAATGACTAATCGGTGTGTGTTGCTTCATAAGCAACTATGTGAAGTACTGTGACTAAACGTGACTAATCTCGTCTTGTCTTGACTAACCGGTGTACGCCTAGCCTTATACTAGCAACGCTTTTATCGATGGTCCATTGCCCAAATGCAATAAACATCGCAGCTCCGACATAAACAGGCTGATTAGAAAACACGTCAATATTATCTACGCACTGCTAGTATCACAGCTGATATCGCTTATCACAGCTCCAACATGTTTTCACCCTTATTCTGTTGATCTATCATATTGTTATACTGTACCTCAATAGTAATGTATTTGTTTTGATAACTTAAATGTAGAGTCTTATTTACTCCAAAGGAGACACTTTTATGTTACAATAAAATTATCTTAAATTATAGATTTAAGAATTACATTAAATAATAGACATATTGTAAGTAGGAAAATTATATCAATTTCAATCCAAATCTCAAATAGTTATCTGACATATTTGAATCCCTAATAGGCCTAATTAATTTCTAGCTTCCTTATTTACTTTGTTGTAAATTTCGGGGAATGCTTTTTCACAACTTAGCGATTTTCTTATTCTATCGTAGAGTGTATGGTCAAACATCTCTCTGAATTCCTCCCTGGTTGCATACGTTCCTGCATACAGCATTTCGTAGCTGAAAACAAATGGATTCATCTCAAACAAAATAATAATGTTCTGAACAAAAATTATGTATAATGATTAATTTCTAAAATGTTATAAGTTTTTACTACCGTACTGAATAACAATTTTACAAATAAAACCTCATAATTTTTAGTTTATGAGAAACTAGCAATTCAACCAAACGCAGCGGACTTTATCTTCAAGAAAGAAACCAAATTTTCAACTAATTTTTGAATTTTTTGAAATCAACTGAATTTTGGTGAACTCTAAAAAATTTTCTCGTTTGTTTACAAAGAAATCCAAATTATAAACAACCCTGGAAAGATATTGAACTTCTATATGAAATTTATAACTTTTTATTGTAGGCTATACTCAGCAATATTACTCTTTTTTTATTCAGACTTTCATTCGCCAATTTGAAAATCAGGTTTGAAACCTAACTGGAAATAATGGATAATTAATATTCTTGATGACAAAATGTTATTTATACTCACGCTTTCTTCTTTTTGAGCGTTTGAAGATGTTCAATGTGTGTTTTGTTTCCTTCAAAATGATTGGAATTGATTCTACCATAAAGCCCAATATCAACATAAAATTCATCCTCATCTGATTTGGAGTGAACGAAACCAGGCTCATTCGTCAGTTTGAAAGGGCACAGCCACAAAGGATAGATCTATAATTAGAAATAATTATCAATGCATGAATTTGCCATTGTCATAGTATAAAAATTTATATTTCAACACAGACTTTTTACCAAGTATCATTCTTAATCTCAACTAGAGATCACCAAAACATCAGTGATAAGAAGGAAAGATAACTTTGCTACAATGTTCATCAGTTAACAAAGGTATCAAATACTATATTCATTTTTCATGAATTCCCTGCCAATATTCAAGTTTTTTTGAAGGTGGGAAATATAAAAATTTTAAAATAAATTTTATTTCGCTTTACATAAATATTATAGTTATTAATTTTTTATTCAAATAATTGATCAGCTTTGAAATGAAATTGAGTTCTGTTATTATAATAAATATGCCTGTTCCTTGTGATAAAGAAGCAGTACAACGTTTCTTAGGAATGGTTACATATTTATCAAGATATATTCCCAACCTATCTAATGTCACAGAACCACTGAGGAAGTTAGTGAGAAAAGAAGAGTCATTTATATGGACAAAAACTCAAGAAGATGCATACAATGAAATAAAGAAAATTGTATCTGAAGCAACACTTCTAAGATTTTTGATACAAACCGGTTGTAATACAAACTGACTCATCATCTTTTGCTGTTGGATGTGCTCTGATGCAAGAAGGGTTCCCAAATAGGATCAATATATTTGTAGATTACAAAATATGATCCTATCACTCCAGCGGTACAACATTATGATAAAATATAGGCAAGGAAAAGTATGTATTTGGCAGATACATTATCAAGAGCTCCAAAACAACGAAAAGCAAATGGACATTTACAAAGTAACAAGTGAGAATATTGAAGAATATGACGAAATAAGTACAATAGAACTACTTAAAACTATATACAGTAGATGAGTCGTTTTTAGTGCTTGAGCTCTTATAATATTGTAAGATATCCCATCAATTTATTGAGAAACTTGAATTTTCATAGCAAACCCTGTACACACCTTGTAAGCTTCGTCATAGAAGGAAATCATATCCTTAGTTGTTGAAAGTGGTACCAAAGTATCGTGTATGACTTGAGTTTTGAGGTATAGTTTTTTTATTATTTCAGTTTGGGTCAATTTTAGAAAAGCTATTTTTGGTGGTGTCATCCAACCGAAGAACCACCTGAATACCCAATGATTTCCAAATGGGATGATCTCCTGGGAAAATTAAAAAATATATATTTATTCTCAATTAATTTGATATTCTATTTCATGCTTATTCATGCTCACATGTAAAAAATAGTGGTAAATATTAGGCCTGACCTATTCTCAAACATGTCATTGAATTTGTGTAAAATGTGTATACATTTACATTTTCTTCAATTCGCAGTTCTTCAGTCATTGTTAATTTGGGACACTAACAACCACCAATAAAAATATTGAGAACAGTTGTAAAAATGTGACATTTTCCTTGAAAAATTACCAGAAGTTGGTTTGATCAAGGTATAATATTTGGGCAGTGATAATATGTTAGTGTACAATATATGGAAAGAACCTTCACCAAAATCGAATATTATCGAATTAATGAGAATTAGTCTAATATTGTAATGTATATTAGGCTATATCATCTTTATAATGTACTTCAACTTTATTTTTTCATTGTATTTTTGAATTATAACTAACCTCGATTGTCCAGAACAATGATCTAGTATGTCGATGATAGTAGTCTCTAAGAGGGATGTAATCGATTGATTTTCCTGTCTCAAAAAACGACTCAACATGTTTATAAAACCATTGCTTGTACCAGTTTCCGATTGCATTAACCTGAAAATATTCAAGATAATAATCTATCGAAATCACACTTATTAGTAGTATATATGAAACAGATTGACGCTTAAATTTAACTTCATTTTTTGCTTCAAACTATAATATTTTTTTCTACCTGAGTACTGTCTTTCATTTTTGTAATATTAATATAACAGTTGACACAGTTTTCTGACAGTATTCAATATTCTTTTTAGTTAGTGAGCAAGAATACACATAATATACATTAGACTAATAGCTGAAACCAGAAATTGATTAGTTTTCAGATATTTAATATAATAATTGACTTACTGTTTTCTTTGGAGTATCAACCAAATTCCCTGTCATTATGACGCCTCTATCTTTTGAAAACATTATTCCGTCAACAAACTCATTTCCAGTCCTTCGTTTTATTTCCTTTTCAAACGAATCCATTGCCTCATCGAGAGAATAAACAGGCTGATAAGTAAGTTCAACGAATCTGTCATTTCACATACAACATTATAATTATATTATCAAATTCTCCAATCAGTAGTTTTTAAACTTGAAAAATGTATTAATTTAATCAATTTTAATGGATTTATTCATTTTTCAATGAAATGCTAGAATGATGTAGGTAGGCCTACCTTGTGCATAAAAACGTGAATAATGCAAACTTTTTGCAGTAAAAATTAGTTTCACTTGAACAAGATAATGAAGGAGTGTATTTCAGTAGCCTTGCAAGTGTCATACTACGCAATAAAATACTGGCAAATAAAAATATTTAAATTCTATACATTTAGTATAAAAATTTATCTAGACAATATTATTAGTCTGTCATCAGATTTGAAAGTGGAAACTCATCTCAACAAATAAAGCCTATATTCACCCATTATTGTAACGTATTTGAATTGAATTATTGCTCACTTTTTAGAAGGAATAATCTGAAGTTCCACAGCCGTTAAAAACCCCAACGTTCCATAGGACCATGGTATTGCATAGAAAATATCAGTATTCTCACCCTAGAATGAGAAAGTTCAGATAAAATGGTTGTAGTTTAGTAGGTAGTCTACTTTGGTGGAAACTTGTCAAGATACAGGGAAGGTTTCAATAGAAATTTAATGAAGAATTCAATAAATATACACACAGAATGACTATTATTCGAGAAATTGAATTCAATCTTAATCCTTTTCATATCAAGTTTGCAAACATTAAAATCATCGTACGTACAGGTATGTATCATCATGTATATAATCGTTATCAATTACATTATCTTACTCAATATATCCATGTAAAAATAAATTCAGAATTTCTCAACAGAGCTGACGAAACTCCAACTCTTTTCGAAGAGTGTTGGTGAATGAAAATCAGAAGCATATTTCATAAATTCTGTAGAATAGAAACAGATGGCTTCACACTGGACAGCTTCTACATTTGTAATGAGTAGGTATAGTGGATGTCTAGTGTGAGGACATCCTAGACTCCTCTATTAAAAAACTTGTAAGTTCCTATGAAACAGGCCCCAGATAGGCCTATTAGTAGTAATATAAGTTAATACTTAGTTTTTTATTAACTAAAACTGTGCTGCATGGAAGCACAGTGTTGTCAATTTGTTGTTAGAAGCAAGCGAAGACTTTCTCTCGCTCCAGTTCCATTTCTGAGAACAACGCAAAATCTCTCAGCAGCCTATAATTTCTTGACCGCCAATAGGTACTGTTAGACTGGTCAACACTTGAAATGCCAGTTCAACAACAATAAACTTTGATTTAATATGTCATCCACTACTTTTCGTTTGAATATTCAATTTAAATACAGCAGTATTCCTTTTGTTTGATAAATCCTATAATATAATAATAATATGGAATATTCTGTAAAATTGTAAATTATCTATTTACAATACCTTTGAACATTTCAAGACACTTCCATCCGCTAAAACCACTTCAAAGGATACACATATGTGTTGGAATAATCCATACTTGTGCGAAGAAGATTCCACCCCTTGACCATTAACTAAACCACCTGTAACATTCATTCGAAAAATAAATTAAAATTTCCTATCTTTTCTCACATGTAGTTTTGACTGTTGCATGGGTAGGAAATTACCGGTATGTTTTTCGCAAAGGTAGGGCTCTTCCATAAAATAAAGCCATGAATTTACCTTCCATTTGAGCCAAACTACTCAACAAATTCTATTCACCTGAATATTCTTTTTCAATCTGTTGGAGTAGCACTAGCACATGAGACACAGAACCACTTGAAAAAATACAATACGGTACGAAAATATAATATCGATTTTTAAATTCTACTGTCAATTATTAGAATTCTCAAGGTAATATCTGAATAAATCAGAAAGATAAAAAATCTGTATAGCCTATCGTAACTTACTGCATATAATAATATTACCTACTATAATAGTTATATTCTTACCAACAGTAAGACTTTCCAGTTCTGGTACAATGGGTAATGTCCATCCGACAGGAATTAGATAAGCACTTATCTGCCCTATGTTAACTGAAGGCTCTACAAGGATTGTCTGAAATTATTTATTTTTTATTAGTGCTAATCAGCGTCAAAAACCACAGTGAATATTTGGGTAAAGGAAATTCATGTTTAAGAAATTTTCAATAAATAAAGAATATTTTTTAAAACCAATAAAAACTGTCAGAATAGGTCACACATTTTGTTTTCCAATACAATACAGCTCTACAGCTACAATACTACAACAGCTCGACATGTTCAAGCTTGGTTATCATTCCAATGAAATATAAAATAAAATTTAAGATATTAATTATCATATAGGCTACATTATATTCAGTTGAAAATAATCTTGTTAATCATTTCAATAAAAAAACTCACCTTATTTTTTTCATTGATTCCTAGGATATCAGACATATCCACCTCAATGTTGTAAAATTTATTTTTATATTGAGGGTCTTGAACCGAAGTCGATTTCCATCCGGGCCTTGCAGTGCACATTGGAATTTTTTGGCCTGTTTTGATCCATTCTTTAACCTGAACATTAGTCATGTTTTCTATATCATTCAAATGATAGTGCACTTTTTCTTATTCACTGACCTTAAATTTTTATTAAATTAGGCTAATATTAACTTACACATTATTTATTGTAAGAAGAACAATTTTCTAACACACAGAACTCTTTCAATAATTCCTTCTTATTTTCTTAAAGAATAATAATAATAATGAAATTAATGTCTTATTGTGATGTATGAAAATTGATAGATGACTTCATGTATGTGAGTTTTTCTTCGTATGAAATCAATAAATGAATAAATTACCCCTTATAATAAGGCATTTATGATTGCATGTGAATATATATCCACAATCCTGTATCCTATATATCCAGAATCTTTATGGATCAACTTTCAAATAAAATAATGATACAAAATAGGATTCACGTTTTCCAATGTAGGGCCTAGAATAAGCTTAATTTAATGCAATGCATTGAACAAAATATAGCATTAAGGACTACCGTAATGATTTTTATTTAATTATGAAAGTGATTTGATTCAATCGATACCGTGTAATGTGAAGCAACAATATAAATTCGAATGGGAATTACAGCCTCAAGTTAAATTACAATGTAAGCAAGTAGCCATCCAAAAAAACAAACATTTGAATAGGGTATACTAATAAGCTATCCTAAGAACTCTATATAGATGTGTGAAATAAACTGAAATTTGCGTACCTGCTTCTGAACATGTTTCACTTTATATTGATGTTCAATTGATGCGTCTTTGAAACAAAAATGAATCCAATTTCGTAAGACTACGTAAATGTCATATAAAAATGAACATGGAAGTAGAAAGAAACACACAAAAATCCATCGATAACGGTGCAGAACATATTCCAACGTTCTCTCTAAATTCATGTTAGTTGTTTTCACTAAAATAAAATAAAAAACGAGTCGATATGTCAAATAGCATTGGTTCTTTATCTTATCAATGATGATTCAACTAATGGTCTGTGTCAATAATAGCAATTATAATGTAATGGATAGGTACTTGTAGTTTCTAGAAAAATGATTAAGCTTAAGTGTGTAGATGCTTTTTCTTACTGAGTCCAGACAAAAACGAATTCAATTGAACACTGGAGAAGAAAAGAGAACAATTTATTACTCTATCATAAATAATAATATTATGTATGATTTAGCTCAGAATAAGCCTATTTAGTAAAAGGTCAGGAGGAACATGCATCTATTATCAAGCCATATACGGTAGCCTATCTTGCGAGCATTTCTTTATTCTAAAGTGAGACCTTTTATATTGAGAAATAAATAATAATTTTTTTATTGAACAGAACTTGACTACAAAAGCGTTCAACTAATCAACCAAATAATATCTTTAATTACTGATGGTGATGCTCACATGAGCTGAGCCTTAGTTTGTGCGAGGGTAATGGGAAGGTGAGAGTTGAAAATTGACCAACATTTTTGGGTTCCGAACCACAGGGAGCGAATTTGAATTCTTAAATTATTATGCTGAGTGCGTTAACATAGACCGGTAAATGGCTCTTTTATTAATATACGGTACGGTACTGACAATGTATGATAGAATTTGAATGTAACCTGCCAATGCCAAATGATTAATTTTTCAATCTATCAGCAGGCAGAACTTTTCTGCTTCAAGTGACTCATATTTTATCATATTCTTATTGTCAATAGAATCAACAATTTTGTCTTTCAAACAAAACTTCTCTTGACCCCTGAACTTGGAGTTTGGCAATAATACGGATTTTAGCTGAAGAAAAAAATTCTCGCATTTCCAGCTTATTTTCTATTTAGGTAAAAATTTTACTGAACATTAGACGAATAGATTTTCATGCTTTATCTGGTTCATCAAGTATGTTCACCATAAATCGTATCAAAAACCAGATAATTAAAAGTGAAAAATGAATTTTTGCAAAGATGGGGATAGGGTGGGCCCCTCGGAGCCCGAGATATGCAACTTGTGGCTGTTGAGAGATTAATGGCAATTTAGAGAATGAGTTTGATCAAAATCACTAGCCGTTTTTGAGAGAATCGCGCAAACCCCTGGTTTTGACATTTTTTAATTTCCACAAGCTCTGGCTCAAGACAGTGAGGCGTGGACACCACAAACCTCAGACACCACCACAAATTATGTTTTTACTGAATTCTTAATTGGTCTGGTAATTCCTAAAAGGTAAATAACCGAAAGTCACTCTCTTGAAATCAGAAAACCTTGAAACGTATTATACATTATACTACAATAGTAAAATTGAAATTGGAGTACCTTAATTTTATTGGGAAATTTATAATAATTTCCTAAATCAATACTCTCCTTACAGTAGTAGAGAAGGAAAGTAAGAAGACAGACAGGAATATAAGAAATTTCTTATATTTATAAAACAATAAGCTACCGATTACAAAATTCTATTGTATAAAGATTATACAATACATTTTTGAGTAGATTATATTTCTTGGGAACAACTTGGTAATCCAACTAGGAACACCGTAATGAGGGTAACCAACAGAGAGCGATCCTGAAAGTGTTTAGAAAAAACTTGATCTCAATTTATAAATTTTCAAGTTTTAGCAGATCAATTGGAATTCCTAAGTACCCAATATTCATGTCATTTGTTTTATTGGATGACTCTGGGATGATTCTTGATGATAGCCTGAGTGAAAGAATTCCATCAGTAAACATCTGTTTGGATACTTCGATATTCTCAGTGCAAGGATCGTTGTGCCATTCTTGAAACAAGGCAGTTTCTTCTTCAAGGAAAACGTAAAGCACCTTGGCCACTTTCATTTCTAACAAACTGCTGCTGCTGCTTACTTTATAGAGAAGTACGTTGAGATCTTTGTCCATGACCCAGAGCAACAGGTACTGTGTGGAATAATCAGTGATTTGACAGCGCACAATCACTTTGCACAGGGGCCGGACACATGTGTTGGCAATCAACAACACTGTGTTGTAAAAGTCAAGCCATGGCTCTTTCTTCTCTTCCATTTCACTATCAGAAAAATTGACTGAACAGTTCCATAACTTGACAGATTCATCACACTTGGTACCGAGCCATTCCAAACACCTTCGACAATAAACTACACCGCACTTTATACCTTTCAAATAGTCCGAATTAATTTTAAAGTAATACGATCCATACAAACAGTCCTCCCTAGAAATATTTCGCAACTTATCTTGAGCACTATTGAGTTCATTACCATGATTGTGACAAAAGAAATCTGAAAGATCGCAGCCTTCAGAAGGAAGAGGAAGAATGCGTTTGAAAGAAACATTGCTACAAACCACGCACCCACAATTTGCGCATGCTATATCCGTTGCTTTCAATTTGATCAGTTTCGGGTTATAGCATACAGCTTTATTTTCACTTGATCTAAAATCCTTCTTTGTGATAATGTTGACTCGAAACGAATAGTTGTTCCTTTCAGCTATAAATCCAGATAAAGTTTGTGGTTTTAGAGCGACTTGAACGGGCTCAATTTTAAAAGTTTTGTTGCAGAAGGATAACTCAAAACTACCAGGAGTTACAGATAAGAGTACACTATCGTTGACGTTTCTCTTCTTCATCAAAATGAAAACCTGGCAAGCTTGGAGACGCCAGTTCACTTCTATCAATACAATCATTATTCTGTAGATTCCGGTGAAACTTCCTGTTTACGCTGTTCCGTGACCTCTGACTCTTTAACTAAACCTGGAAAAAGTAAAAATAAAATAATATTCAAAGAGAATTTAAATTAGAAAAATGATTTACTTGGATGTATCATTCTATCAACTTGTATCTATCAGCAATAAACTTCACGAATCACCGGGAATCGATTTCTATGCTTATAATGACATATATATTATATCAAGGTGGAGCAGGCCTCAAACGGTCACCCTTATAAGGGAAGTAGCAGGCACAAGCCTGTAATCTAATCTGAGCTATTAGATACCGGTGCGATAACGCAGCCAAACGCTTGCCTATTTAGTCCATGCAAAGCTGAATATGGCCAAATTAGATTATTCATAAGATTTTTTTGAAAGAGGAATTGAATATTCCTTAAGCTGTGTGTCCACGATCAAATTTCTCATCAAACTCCATCCAATAAAATAACCTCAAACTAAAAGTTGATGAAAGTTGTTAGGTAAGGTACCCAGAAATCCATATGAAAATTGCCTTCCTTACGCATTCTAACAGTCCTGTCTAATGTAGGGGTACCTTACCTAATCAGCTATTAGCTCAGTTATTTTATTGGATGGAATTAGATGAAAAATGTGGACACACGGTTTCTCAGTCGTTCTATAAACAGTTTATGGATCCAATTGCAGTACTGAATCAGTAAACATGTGTTTTCAAGCGCAAAAAAATATTGATTTGATAGTTTATTGAACAACTGAGAAACCGGGCATTAGAGCAAAAATATACGAGGCATCATTGACACCGAAATCAACCGGTAAATTCAAGTTGAATGTTGCAAGCTATGTGCAGCTCATTTGACGCTCGAATTTGATGCTTCGTGATTGGTTCAGTCATTGACCTTAGGCCTTGTCAATAAGAAATCTAACCATAAAGTTTAATCAAATGATAATGTGTGCAATCAAGTGTGATCTCTCAGCGGGATACAAATTTAGGATCTTAAAAAAAAATCTAAAAAAACCTGAATCTCATTACATGGCAATGAGTTCTTGCTTGTGCGTGGGTAATGGGAAGGATGATGAGGAGAGATAAATTGACCTAGGTTTTGATGGGATTACCGTAAAGCTATTCAGATTCTCACGAATAAATATAACATGCAGGCCTCAAACTGGAAAGTGATAACTAATGACACAACGGGAGTAGCAAGTGCATGTAATGTTTAATAATCTAAACTAACTATAAGATATCAGTACCAGATACAAATCCAACCTCTTCACTAACTTGGTATAATAAATTCTGACTGTTATTATCTCAAACACTGAAAATTAATAATCAACTATTTTTATCAACACTCTTATACATAAACGTTTTCATCAATTTGAGTTTGAGCTATCATTTCTGTACTTCATACAGAACAAATCTAATAATTCAATTCCAATAATTATAACTTACCAAGGTCTTTGAAAAGAAGAAATAACTTTTCAGACTCTTTTATCACCATTGGAAGCGTACATAATTGATAATATTTTGAATTCATTTCAATATTACTGATAACCGTGCTCAGCAAATGAGATTTCTCAGTATGAATTCCTGCAACATAAAAATTGAAATTTATTATGCTAGTAAACGGATGAATACTAATATAAATTGTGATGACAAAACTGGGTTTGCTAAAAAGTGAATGGGTATGATAAAAGTTGCATAATTATTGCACAGTGTTACCAATAATTCTTGTAGCTGTTACGTGAGGCAAAAAAGTTGATTTTGAAAATAATTTAGGCTAGATTTTAGCAAAGATAAGCTGAGAAATCACATGAAAAGTGATATAAATAAAAGTTAAATTATTCGTATTAAGCTTATCAACCTTGCGAATAGCAAGGTATTGCTATTAATATAATACGTATGAATTATGTTCTATGTGTTATGTACATGATGTGTTATGCGAAAACTTTTATTATGCGAACTTTTTCATTCAGTATAATAATACTATTCTTCCTGACAGAACATATCACAGGAAACCAAATTTGCAAGATAGAATGTGGAATCACTCAATAGCTGGAAGCAAATGAATATGAAATTAAAAATTGTTCAAATGGATTCCTTCTTTTCAAGTGATTCTAATGAATTTTTATGACTAAATAAGTTCTGAAAAACTATAGGCTCTCTAAATTGCTTAATAAAAATGCCTATTAAAATAATGATAATATGTATTCAAACATATTTTACTTCATTATCAACTTTTCAAGAAACAATTAAGAAAGATATTTCTTCTGAGGATGATGCAAACATGAGCTGTTGGTTTGAGAGTAGGTAATGGGAATGAAGAAAGATGAATAATTTAACCGTTGCTTTTTGGGTAGCCGGGACCTATGGCTCAATGTGTACTCCGAAACACGGGGGTGGCCCTAGAAATACCTCAACTGGTATCGAAACAGGACTATTGACTTATCATACCAGCGATAAACCAACTCGGCTACGGCCACTCCTAATAGTATAAAATAAAATAATAATGCAGATAAGTTTTGATACATACCTGGTGCTTCAAACTGGATGTGAGTGAAGTGTACATGCAAATGGTAATACGAGGGTCGGTAATGGAAATAAATCCTCAATCTTGACCTCTGGAGACCATACTTCTCCTCGATAACTTTCTGGAATATTGAATGGCATATAAATCATAAAATAAATACAGCATACAAATTGATGCTACAGAATAAATATTTTCTTCAATTGTTTTCTGAAACAAGGGACCAAATATAATACTCAACTCAATCTATTTCCACCACTTCCTACGAGCACAAGAGACTCGATTCTCGATCAAGTAACAAGCGAGCAAGATATTTGAATACTCAAAAACTCCACAAATATGATGTGATAACAAATTCTTAAACAACCAAATAATAGCTCACATAATATTTTTAAACAAAAAGGTTTCAACAATCAAAATATAAATAAAAATTAAAATATGAATATTATTTAGTCTTATTCAGGCTTGAAACTGGTTGTGATGCTTCCTGGCAAGATAAGACCGATTTCTGGAAAATTAAATAACATTTGAAATAAAAAATAGACCGTTCAAGAAAAGTTAATTTTTTCTAAAAACTCACCGATCCTTTCTCCTGAATATTTTTTAATAGAGGAAGATGTTCATCAGTCAGGTCCCGCAAAGATTTTATGTTATGACGATGGATGATCGCCAACAGGTACAAATTACTGACTTGGTTTTTATCCCATTTCAGATCTGGTACAAGTACAAACCCCAAATTGGGATCTGGATCCTCAAATACAATACTCTCTTGTTCTTGTTGATGTGTTAAAATGTTGTAGACCCACTAAAATCAATCAAAACACATTTACGGGATGAAAAAATAGCAAAATAAGAATTAATCAAGACAGCCAATTTCAAAAAGAAGAATAATTTTGTCACACGCGCGCATCTACGCTTGCAAGGCCAAAGTTGTTTTCATCTGTACAAACGAACTGTAAAGTTAGTTAGTTACTACACCTTCCAAATTAGTTAGCCAACACACCTAATTTTTCAGGAATTCCCTGTATTAAATATAAAATAGTTGAAAAAAATAGTTTGGTCTTTATTAAAAAATAACTTTACTTTCACTGGAATTCAACATAATTGATAACCAAAATAAAATATTTGGAATAATCGAATTAATAATCATATTAACCGTTATTAACAACGGTATGTTTTGGAACTGGTTTTCCAACTACGGTATTCAATTATGACTTTATTTAAAGTGTTCAATTTTTACTATTTTTTTGAACTGTTTAATTAGTACTATCATTTCCTTTATTTTATTAGTGTTTTTCCTCTGTTCAATGATGACTCCTCCTGCACACGCACAGATCATCCATGCAGGGATTATTATTCATAAAATGAATGCTAAATAAATAAAATTTTATTGCCAAGAAACCAAACAGTTATTAAGCAATACTAAGCAAGTACAGTCAAAAGTACAGATTACACAGTCAACAGCAGTGCATAAAATATAACAATACCAACACTATAGCCAGTCTCATTAAAATTTTTACAGAAACAAAATAAATTTTCAAAGGTTCTGTAACTCTGTTTTATATTACACATATGCTTTATTTATTGATGAATAAATGAAATTTGAATTTGAATTACTATCAAAACAGTAAATAAATTAGAATTTAGTAATCTGAATATACTGTATCAAGTAACACTTTTATTCAAGTTATTGGAGAAACATTGAAGCCGTCATCTCGTTGGAATTTGAACGCACTAGTGAAAATGTTTTGCCTACCTATTCACATGGGTGATTTTTTTTATCGTATGGCTTTTTATCGGTGGGGAGACCCTTACGGGTAGGTTCCACCTCGCCTAATTGCACAATTTGGGTGATAATTTCATGTTATTTTCTGTAGTAATCACTGGTTACTGTTATTAGTAACTGATTAATCATCATGAGTAATATGTGACTGTCACTGGCGAATATTTGAAATTTAACAGCCGACTGAAAATTCAGCTGGTTGGTGAAAATTCATTGGTGATAACTTGTTTACTTGATTGGTAACTTGTGACTTTCGTCATAGCCCCCTTTAAACTACATGGCCGCGGCCTCCAATGTGATAACGTCGCTACATCGGCTTGCATGAGCAATGAAAATCGGTCATGCGGGTCATGTGTTTGTAGTGTTTTTTATAAGTATGATTTTATAATGAAACCAGCCGGGACTGCGAGGTTGTCACATCGAAGGCCGCGGCCATGTAGTTTAAAGGGGACTATGCTTTCGTGGAACGCGCCCCTGGAGGGGTGCAAACGCAGAATATTATTTCTCAATATTTTATCTGTAAAGGTTTAGTACCCCAGTCGTACACCGGAGCAATAAGCAACTAGCAACACATGGATCATATGATCGTCCACTCTGTACAAACAAATATAGTCCAATGCAAACCTAAAGCAGCTGTTTGAGTGTGCATTGGACTACTTTACAGTATCATTATTATCGAATGGAGAAATAAATATTACTCAAATCATACCTGTATATTGAAAGATTCAGAAGTAATGTGAGGCAGTGTTACTTCATAATAAAGCTTTGAAGTCTCTTCAATCAGATGCAATGGTTGTATTTCATACTTTTTCACGTGCTTTTCTGTGGCAGGGAAGATAATGGTAGCCTTGAAGCCTGTTAAAAAAGTAAAATAGTCAACAACCATTTAAAAGAGAATATGAAATCTATTTGCCCCTCAAAGTGATAAATAATAATAAATAAACCTGCCTTACACCAGACTACACAAATCACATAAGTTATCCCATTCACACACTAAAAATCTTCAATAGACTGCAACGCACCTGATGTGCGCTATCTGCAAATGCAACAAATTAGTGGATTAACATTTCAGGGATTACAAAACTCACCTTCAAATTTCAAGTTAATTTGGATTGAGGTTAGCTAGCCTACATCAATAAGTTACGCCTACTGTTTCAATCATAAACTTATTATTAAATTATTGGAACTGAAAAGTTTCAATTGTTTTGATACCATTTTACTGTAATAGCATATCAAGTCGATCGAAACAAAAATATTTATGAAAAAGAGGGCTGCAATATAAATTGGAATTTAGTTCAATAATCATTAACTTATTAAATTAATATAATTTCAAGTTACTAGTAATAAAAATAAATCTTTACCTCCATATTTCAGCTCAGGATTACAAGTGTAAAACCTATAAATATCATTACAAAGTTGTTCTTCCAACGTAGATTCAGTTGAGCACAGACATTTCAAAAGCTCTTCATTGAAAGGCGTCTTTTCCAAGAAGAGTATTGCTGTTCCTTCTTGATCGCTAAAACTTCCTTCGGCTATAATCGTTTTTTTCTGGCTGTTTTCCGATAATATTCTTTTCAACACAAATGTTGACAAATCAGTGAAGGAAATCGAAGTATTCTCATTTGAACTACCGTCTTTATCAGAACAAGCATCAGCAACCACATTTTTATCCTTTTCCATGCTTCAGCCTTCAGATTTGATCTCTTCTTTGCCAGTTGCCACTGTCGGGAGTCGCCTGTCACCATTTCAACAATCTGTGTTTTTTATGCTGCACAGCATGCGGCATGAATAATATGCAGCAACACTCACCCCTTGAGTTGCACACAAAATCGACCAAGTGTAGACAAGGGAGAGTGCTGCTGCTTTTTGAAGAGATAGCGGTAAAGTGAGTCTACGACAGACTGGGTCGATTTAGGTTTTTTCAGATTAAGGTCAATTCACACATTGACGACAACGACATTTTCGTTCTGCATATAGCAGAATCCAATTCAACTTGTCAGAAATCAGCTATTTCAAAGAGCAATATCACAATACTTAACCTACAAATGCTGAATCTCGCAGATTATTGAAAAGGTCTTTTAAAAAGTTATTCTTTGAAAGGTCTTCTTTAAAAAGGTCTTTTAAAGACTTTAAAGGTTCTTTAGACTTTCAAGCCTTCTGATTATTGTGTCGAAATCACTGTTTAATTATTACTCGATCAGCTGATTTATGACAAGTTAATTGGCTCCTGCTATATTATGCGTTACCAGCCCACGCTCTGATGGTCAATCCTTGTTGAAGAATGCTATAATAATTATAGACTTCTGACCAGCCGAATCTCTAGGTCAAGTGACTAGGTACAAAATTTGAATGTTCGCTGTTCGGAATCAATCGCCAATTATTTATGTGTATTGAAATCGTCCGCTTTACATTATTAGTTATTCTTTTCTTTAACTTAAACCTAAGTCTAAAATGTTAATGAGAATAAATTTATTTACTTGAACTTAAATAATTAGAGCTTAATAATCAGCTGGCCTTAAATAATTTGCTCACTTTGTCGATGTCTCACATTGTCGTTTCTGTTTGTCACAGGGTTTGTCATTTCCAGGCTACTCTTGCATTGTATTCCTTGGTGCGCAGAGTGGCGTACGGAGTCGTCTAGTGTCTTGACTGTCTGTCTGTGTGTTCATGTTCAAGTGTTCATGTTTTGTGTTTGAGTTTGAGCTTTCAACCTCTTGTTCTCATCTCACGTAACTTTTGTTTCCGTTCTGTGTTTTAATGTGAATTAAATTAGCACTTGTAACCTACAATTATTAGGCTCGATACATTCTTTTCGTATCTATAGAAATAATTTATTCTTCACTACTCTGTACTCAGAATTTCATGAGCTAATAGACCCACCCATTGATTGTTTAGGAATCTGTCAGTTGTCTGTTGTACAAAACCATAATCTTGAAGAAGAATCAAGAATGGGTGAGTAATCTTCTGACGCAATTTGTAAACTATCACATTATACTTTCAATTTTTTAATAGCATTTATGCACGATTTGCTTTAAATCACTTAGTTTTTGAAATCTTTCTTAGAATTTGTGTTTGCAATTGTAAAATACTGTTCCAGCCTGATGCTGTTTCTGAGTGAGTAGAGGTGTGATTTGAGTTATACGCTTCACCGATCCTTTTGATTGTCATTATTTCAATCCGAGAGGTCACTGGCATGGCAAAAACAAGAGGTAGTAGCTACGAAAGATCTATGGAACTGGCTTCTAGACCGTTGAGGAATAATCCGAATGCTTATTCACGTGAAAGTGTTGGTAGATTTAGCGAGCACTCTTTACATTCTGCTTACACATCAAATGCTGGATTCAGGGATGGTAAGTTCTGCACTGAATTTCATTAAATTAATATTGAGTTACTTCAAGTAGTTTCAACAATTAAGAATAATTTTAACTAGGTTTAATCACAATAATGAAGTTTTAAAAGTTTGTACGGTATTGATTTGATGAGTGTTTGAACGTGTTGCTTTCTCGAAAATATTTACTCTATTATTATAGGCATATGCTTGTTATGTTTCTTGTATTTAATTTTTTCTCTTCAATAAGGTATATTCTGTATAATGTCAAAAGTAGCTCATAATTAAATTTTCCATCAAATATTTTTATATTGCTCTTCAAACATGAAAAATTTCCATCCAAACTACGGGAAAAGTGATCGGTGAACTATCTTGATGGCATGAACAAGTGAGCTCTTAATAGCTTGATAGCAACACATTGGTGTTTCGATGACTTTCTAGCCGTTAATACAATACTCACTTCTTAGTTGAAATCAACTCATATTTATTTGTGAAAATTCAGTCAAAAATAGGAGCCTAGACTTGGGACTTGTGTAACCAACTATGGTATTTGGTCAACTATGGTATTAAAGAAGACAGTTGATAGTATTGAACACAATTTGAACATTTTGGATACATAGTTCAAGTGTAGCCTATAGCCTTCTGTCTGCCAAAAATAACTTCTAGCAAATGATACATTAGCCTATAGAGTGGTTCAAAAAATTGTATCCAATGTTTAAAGGTCCATAACTTACAAACTAATTGATGGACTTGTCTCATCTTTGGTGAAAGTGTAGCTTTCAACTTGAACATATCAATTTAGGTGTTCGAAGTGGCCACCATTCACATCCACCCCACACACAAACGATGCCACCGAACTGTAGCACGAACTACAATGGATAGGCCGTAGAGGTGCTGTGGAGTATCCACCACGTTCCCCAGACTTAACTCCTCTGAACTTTTAGCTGTGGGGAACACTGAAGGACGTCGTTTATCGACAAAAACCACGCAAATTGGATGAACTTTGAGAATCCATCGTACATTCATGTGCAAATGTCCAACTGAAAATGTTGCAGACAGTAGGTAATTTGTGCTGTAGTTCGGCGGCATCGTTTGTGTGTGGATGTGAATGGTGGCAATTTCTAACACCTAAAGTGATATGTTGAGGTTGGACTTCAAGCTACACTTCCACCAAAGATGAGACAACTGCATCGATTAGTTTGCTAGCTATGGACTTCAGCAGAGCGCCGTTCTTGGAATTTATGATGAAAATTGTGTTTTTGAGTAATCTCTTATTTCTTGAAAATTGGTAGGAATAATATTTCTAATCAAATCTGGAGATCCTTTTTAAGGGATCTAACAGAAATTCAAAGCCAAGTTTGGAATAGCGACCTAGAACCTGCATTACAGTAGTGGTTTCGTAAAGCGCATGACTCTTTTCTGACCACTTTCCCATTAAGAATAAACCGCTTCGAAATGAGGAACACTATAGTAACCCTGAAACATGCTCCTTCCGCGCTTTGGTCACCGACAGTCTTTTCAAAAGTACTGTATCTCTCTTGTGCAGTATTAATTATGCTTTCTCCTCTTGGAAATAAAACAAGCTTTCACCATAAATAGATAATTAATTAACTTGAGATCTGTTCTTTTTTCAGGAAGCTCATGGGACAGCTGCATGACTCGCGTGCCGTATGCTACTCTGATTGCCACAATTATTTGTGTAATTGGAGTTGGCATATTCTGTGTTTCCATTAACAGAGGATTGAGTCTGTCGTTTCTGTTGTTTGATGAGGTTTTCAACTTGAGATTGCTATGGTGAGTTCTGAGTTGACAAAAAGTCTGCACTTGAATGTGTAGACAATGTTTCACAAGTTAGGCATTATAGTATTGGTCAGTCTTCGTATATTTTTCGTGATGAATTAGATTTCCTCAGCCTGAATTCTCGTCTGAAGTGGCTCACTTGATGAGATCAGTATTTCTTCCGTCGGTAGGGAGACCATTGTATCTAGGTAATGTGAGGTGTTCCACCTCGCCGTATATCCCAATTTTCCCTTAATGAGGAACATTAACCTACATTTTAGGTTATACTTGAGCAGCTTATAGACGGGGAAAGTGAGACGGAATGTTAGCCTACTGGCGGCCAGTACTGATGACCCGCTACTTTCCGTGAATTGAAAGTAAAAACTAATAACTATATTGGCCGCCAGTGATTACTTTTCGCTGGAGTGGAAAGTACCCCTTTCTATATATCTATAGAATCTATCTCTATATCTATTCTATAAATCTATATTTATAACTAATTTTAGACAATATTCACTTTACAATCCTATATTAAAATGAATTGTGAAGCTAACAAAGACGTTATCATGACAATTTCACATTAACTGACTCATGGAAACCATTCTTGAAGACGGCGGTATTCACTGCTGTCCTTTACCAAGTGAAATTCATTAAAACATTTCAATTTATTGTATTTACCGTTTTCGAGTTTTGTAGTAAATTTACACTGTTGTTCACCAATGACGTCAATAAATTAATTTGTTTTCAGGCTCGAACATGTGAAGATATTTTTCGTTATAATGGCTGCCAGTATGGCGGCAATGGGAGTGATGATTCTGTTCGTTGGCTGCTTGGCAACTGGTGCCACCAGACACAAGGTGTACAGAGCATGGAGAGCGCGAGTTGGCGGCCGAATATCCTGTGCTATCGTAAGTCGTCTTATATTAATAGCTGTCATTCATTTAGAATGGAAACCAAATGATACAAAGGACCTGTATTATCGTTTGGAAACTTGTGGTGGTAAATGTGTTTGATTTCAAACAACTGGTACTTAGTTTTAAGACATTGGTATGTGATTTTCAAGTGCAGTAGTACTGGAATGAATTCTGTGTTTCTTCTTATTATAATCCGTTGCCTTTTACTGTAGATAAGAAACTTATTTTGATATGTTTGTCCCACTTCTACTATTATTGAAAAGTAGATGTCAATTAGTTGGTATACAGAATTACAGATTAGAATATTCTATTGACCGTATTCTGAATAGTCACTGTTCAGTAATGTCCTAATAATGAAAAAATATTCCATTAGTTGAAACAAATTGTAGCCTATTAGAATCAAACTTCAATTCAAATAAGAGATGAAATTTTCCATGTTATGCGTTGTAGTTTTTAGAATAGATTTTTGTGTATTAGTGAAGGTGATATTTTGCTCACACAAAGAGATCAAAGTTAGCCGAGAATGGATAGAGGTCTAACATGGTGACCGATACACGACTTCCAACATTACGTGTAAAAATAGGCCTTCTCCCAAGCTATATGAATGTGACTACACTACATTATAACGAATAGTAAACTTGCGAAAATGATTGTAAAGTATGTCACTTACGTGAAGTATAGCAAAGAATAGAAAACTGGCGATAGCCTAACCTAGAAAAAGCCATTTCAGAATTATCACGCTTAGTGCAATGTTTGACAAACTGTTATGACCCTTAAATTGGCGCATGCGTAGTAGCATTTCTTTCTTCATGTTAATGACCAACTAGCTTTGTTCTCTTTGTGTGAGCACTATAGTTATCCATATTGATTAAAACGACTAGAAGTTGTCACAGCCAAAACATTATTAATATATTGTGATGCAGGCTCCGGTTGAGACACCATTCATCATCTCGAGTTTACTGGAAACTTTGATCTGCCAGAGATTGATGATGGTGTAACCGCTATCTCAATCTATCAATAAATTTGGAGTAATGACAAATCTAAATTTCAGTACAAAAATTCGATAAAAATATTCTTTTGTGTCCAATTGACAGTCTTTATTTTTTTCCAGTTCATGGTAATTACATACATAATGTTCTTCGTCTGGATATTTCTGAAAGTGGTTCTTTCCATTGTGGTTGTGATTTATTCGACTTTCTGGCAACTATGCTCATCAACTAGAGTCTCAGAAGAACAGCAATGCATTGATCTCAGGCAATTTGGTAAGATGTTTTGAAAATATACTAGTGGACCTGTGCTACTCAACACCATTGAGTCTTGATAATGCACTACAAT
Organism: Laodelphax striatellus; assembly: GCA_017141395.1. Classification (NCBI taxonomy): domain Eukaryota; kingdom Metazoa; phylum Arthropoda; class Insecta; order Hemiptera; family Delphacidae; genus Laodelphax; species Laodelphax striatellus. The sequence goes on along the minus strand of CM029531.1, from coordinate 9,467,645 downwards.
ATTGAAGAATGAAAATGAAGAAAATGAAAGTAATTTCATCTAAAAGTTCATATTTTTATAATAGATAAGAATTCTAATGATAGAAATATTTAAATACCTAAATAAACCGATAAAACAGAGTAACCAAACACCCGTCATGGTATAGTCTACAAAAATTTAAATACAGTAATTGCTTCTATTCACATTATTTTTGAAATATTTTTATTATTATTTCTTGGAAAATGAAATTAAAATCCCTGACATGAATAATAGGTTTAATAATATCAAAATCAGTTGCAAAAAAATTTGCCCTTACCGAGATTCGAAATCCGGTCCTTGTGCTCCGTAGCATACATAGTACATTTTGAGATTAGTATACCTACGTTTTTGCTTGTAATTTTTTTATTCAACTTCCAATGTTCAAAATCAATAGACTTCTTACTTGATCTATGAAGATATTATATTCCAAATTTCGAAAGTGTTCTTGTACTGCTGAATTAAAACACTGATATTATCTTATCTATAAATAAATAAAAGAAGATACGTTTGCGTGCGTGTGTGTGTGTGTTTATTAGCAAGGAACAAGCTAATGTTGTGGATTGTGTTCCGAAAAAATGAGAATGATCTAGACCTTGAAATTTTGCATACAGCTTCCAAAAATATCAATGTTATGCACCTCGAAGCCCAAATCTCAATTTTCCCTTTAGATATTTCAGAATTGATGCTCAAATATCACTTCATTCGCTAGGCTAAAATACTTCCTGTAGCCATTCATCATAAATGAAACGAGTCAGTTTCTAACCTCTCAATCTTAGTACTGCTTTAAGTCGCGATTTTGTCAACTGCCGTGGTAGCGCAGTATGTAGCACTGCAGACAACAGAATCTCACGACCTGAGTGTGGCGTGGGTTTGATCCCAGGCTTGGTCACATTTTTTTTGCAAAAAAATTCGAACTGAAATCAATATTATCTTAGCTTTTTTTATCGAAATAGAATCAGTTCTTCGTTTGTTTTCAATTATTTATGAACCATATTGATTTTTACCTTATAAAACAATATCTTGATGTAATTGATGTAATTAAAATAAACTTTTCGATTTTTTTTTACGAATTGCTATACACTATGATATTAGAGTGTTGAAATTACAAGAGTGTTGAAAAACTATTATTGGAATTTGCCAAGTTTAGTGGTCTGATAAAAATTACAAAATTGTTATGGAATTATCTGATGGAATAGATGTACGGTACTGAAAATTGTGGTGATGAAGATTTGTAGTGAAGGAGGAGGTATTCAAGGGGATTTCAGTTGGTTTATAATTTTCGCATTTTAAGAACATTTTTGTCATTTGTGGCATTTGCAAGAGTAATGAAATTAATACCGGGCCTTCTTAAAAATGCTAGCTGCTAACGGGAATATTGAGCTTACAGGTAACTTACTTGACAAAAGATGAATATGTTTACTGTAAAGTAGCATAAATACTACTTACATTAAGTAAATACAGTTGTGTTAATGTGTTTGTTTTGTCAAGAATAACATGGAGCCTATGCCACAATTATACTTCTCTCCATCTCCTTATATTAATATTTTTCCCATTAATTTCTGAATTGGTCTAATTTATTACTTTATTGGATGAAATGAATTTCTCAATAAATTTAAACTATTTTTCCCTCTATTTTATATTATATATATTACCTATTTATATATATATATATATTCAGTTTTAGCATAGCATTTGGCTATACAATATTTTTGGGGCCTAATCCAGAAAAAAGAAATAATAGGCCTATCTTTGATACACGTAGTAGAGAAGAAATAAATTTTAGCTTTGTTTTGTGGAGCTCCGTTGCGAAGCACGGGTAACTTCTAGTCTTCAATAAATTTGTGGTTAGAAAAAATTACAAATGCATCTACTTAACAATTTCTACAGGTGCAGCATGACATATTGATGACGGTTTTGATCTCACTAGGCAAAGAATCTATCTAAAACATATTTTCAATGTAATAAACGCTCTATTGTAGAAATAATATGCTTTGCTTATTGCATCTACAATTTTTCCTTCAGAGACTTTCAATAAACGTTTCCGGTGATATGCCTAATAAATGTTGAATAATGATTATTGAATATTTCATTGAAAATAAATCAAAATCTTAATTATAGTGTGGATTGCTTCAGTTTCATTTATTGACAACTATTAATTTTTCAGATTTTTCATTCCCAGAACGAGTAAGACATCAAGATTTGATGATCTGTGAAGCAAATAAAAAGAAATTATTTTGCAAAGACTATGTAGAAAAAGCGGAAGTCATGTTCATTTTTGCTACATTTGCAGTCTTTCTCATCGTTCTTAGTCTTGTAAGTATAAAATTGATTTCGGAGGTTACCTGACTTTGTTCTCTAAAATCCTCTACTCTCTAACCGTTCTAGTGGCATGCTCTGTATTAAACCGATTGGCCATCTTTGTAAGATGAAGGATTCATGTCGGAAGCTTACTAAACTCAAATATGGAAAATCGTCTAGCATTGGTTGTAGAAACATTACTAGGATTATGGTAGTGATGTTCATTTATTATTATCGAGCTTCATAATTTTTTACTTTTTATTCAAGGAAATTTATGTTATTTATAATTTGAAATTATAGTCTGAAAATTGAACAAAAAAATGTGAATTTCTTGAAACCAATATATTGAATAGTTCTAATCATTCAAATTAATTTTTATTTCAATATTATTTTCTTTACGCTCATCTAAACCTTTTAATTTTGATAGTGTTCAAAATTACAATTGTCATAATTATTCATGTACAAAAAACGAATAATATGATTCATGAAGTGTCCTTATTTAACCTATTATTCAACTGTTATTATATTATTTTTACTGTTGTTGTTCGTTTTATATTTCAAAGTAAAAAATTAAGGTTGGTAGAAACTCTGAAAGACTACGCTCTCTTCCAGTAGCATTAATCTGGTTAAGTATTTCGTGCGTTCTTAAAATATGTTCTTTGTATTGCGTGAGACTGCGTCTTTTTCTATCAACGGAAATTGTGTGGCTCTCTAATTCAATGATGATGCATCCGTTTACAGAAAGGTTAAAGGTCATTTGCATGTTGAAGTGTGAGTGAGAGAGAGTGAGGAAGAGTAAAGTGCTCACCCTTTGTATGATAAAAAGAGGAAAACGAATGAGGTCAATCCATTATTATGGAGAAATATTCCTAATTATGCTCTGACAAAACTTCCTTAAACTTCTATATTTTTTCATGATTACTGGAAGTCTAGTTTTGCAAAAGTTGTATTTTCAAGATTCTTCAAGTTTGAAGTTTTTCACAGTTTTCTAAGAACAAAAAGTTCTAGTAACCGAACATGTACTGTGCTCGTAACGATTTTCTCATTTCATCCCAAACATTGTATTCGAATGACTTACAGAAAATTATTCCTATTAAAACGTATCCTGTTGAATAACTTGTTTTTCCGTTGGTTAATAATTATATAATCATCTATATTAAAAGAGTTTGGTGCCCGTGTAGAGTAGATTTTGGAAAGTTTGAGTGGACCGATTTTGATGCGGTTTGTGCCAAAAGAAAGATAAAAAATCGAATTTCTGCAGGCTCTATTTGTTTTTCAAAAATAATCATTCTAAATGGGAGAAAAATAATGAAAACAAAAAACCATCTGTTGGCATTAAAATTTGTCAAGTTATTAAATGTACTGAGTTAATATTGTGAAATCCCCCATACATAGAGCTTAGAAGCTAAAAGTAGTACAATGACTATAAATAGTCATCTGTACAAGGTAGGATTTCATTGGTATAACCGAGCTGCTGTCAGCTGCATATAGCCAATATAGCAACTATTTAAAACTAAGAATTTTCGAAAATTGAGCGGCGCTTTGCGCTGCACGGGATGAACTCGTCTTGTAATAACTTATTAATATCTATCTCATAATATTTTTCGGAATTGGGAGGTACAGACTAGTACATCAAAATTTTTCAATCCTTGGAAAGTATCTCGAATGTTCTCAATATAAAGAGATCTACTAAGTTGAATTTCTTATTCAAATTTTTCGCTTATTATGGATGCCATTCTGATCCCTATTCTTATTAATCTCTAATTACATTACTAACTGATTAGTTTGATTTGCAGGATTATTGATTACTATTGTTTGAAATGTTTCAACATATTATACTCTTGAATTAGTAATTAGTAGCATTCTTGCAAATTTATGTTTCATTATTTAATAATTTATTTTTGTTCTTTTTGCAGGTTCATTATTTGATGTGCCTTTCAGCAAATTACGCACATATCAGAGATCAAGAGAAGTTCCAAGAGCTGCAAGAACTCCAATACTTGGCAGACCCAGATGGATTGACGTCATCAAAAGATAGATTCTAGGATACAGCACAAGAAATCTTCAGAGGGGATACTTATCAGGGCCAGTGATCAAGTGAAGTTTTCAATTGACATGGCTAAATGTTTATCCTTAGTCGCAGAGTGTTTCCTTTTTACTCGATTGGCACACATTGTAATATTAGCTATGGAATTTTCAAACTATGAAAATTTTTGTTTTCATTCTACAGAAGTAGTCTATGCCGTGAAAAATGTCTCAATATAAAAGTGATCTATTTCCTTCCATTTATTAGCTTGTTAAGATTTTAACTGATCGTACTACGATCACAAATAGAACTTGATTATACTCCATAATTATTGTAATACTGTATAACCTATTCACGCACTTGGTTTTGAAAACGATAAGACTGTAAAGATATTAATATTATTATCGTAAACATATCACTTCACTCTTGCTAATGATCAATACTAAAAGGAGTATATTATTCATATTGATAAAACCAGTGTCTATTCCCTCTGAAGATTTCTTGTGTTAGAATAATTATTATTCCATCCATAGAAATGTGATACTAAGTAATATTCCATTCCTAAGAGAATTAGTTTTATGTGTAGCTCCTTATATTAGAATTTATTTTACAATATTCAACAATCTTGCTAAGTTTCCATTAATGCAGGTGTAAGTTAATTGGTTACAATCATGACACACTTATTTTGATAAAGATGTTATTCATAATTGGAATTTATATTGTTCCAGTATTGAAATTTGCAAGTATTATTTATTTAAAAAATTAATTTTAGTGCTTCATGTACGGAATTATTTCAAAAGCACTGCCAAATCTAGTATTAATGGTTTGTATTGGGATTTATTATGAATTAATTTGAAATATTTAGAACAACTTTGCTTTAAAACGCACCAAGAATTTGCACTTTTTAGCTCAAAATGAAATTATGTCTGATGATAAATTTGGGCTTTTTATAGATTATAATAGGCTAATATTATAGATATATTTTTATACTACTTAAATCTTGTTATTAAACTATAGATGCTTTATGAGTATTAGAAGATAAGACTGTTGAATTTTCAATATTGATTTTTTATAAGATTCTGCATTATTCACTGTTTTGTACACTTTTGGGTAACGTCTGTATATCGATTGATCTAGATACAAGGCCAAAAAGCAATAAATAATTCACACATTACCTGTACTTTTTTACTGGTATAAAACAGTCTCATTGTGTAAAAGTTTTTGTTAATAATATCATGACTCGTTAGCCTGCAGAAGTAATATGAGGTATTGTAGTTGTTGGGATGTACAATAAAGTAAGTTTTTCAATATGTTCGCGCAACTATGCTTTTGATTGATTTCCCAACTTTCAATCTTTGTCTCGCAAATTAATTAGGCGAGTTGGAACCTACCTGTAAGGGTCTCCCCACCTATAAAAAGCCATACGATAAAAAAAATCGTTGTCTACATATTTGATGTTGATCTTTTCATTCACTCTGTTGAAGATCCAAAAAAATGAGTTGAATAGCACGCTGCATTTTAGTTCAGATAGCTTGCTAGTGGCTCGATAAACACCTGAAACTAGGGTTTTTTTTCATATTTAGATATATTTATTCAAAACATGCATACAAACTTACAACAAATAGAGGTTTACAGCTTGACGCCCAAAAGAACCATTATGTTGAAGAGATTGAATTTACAAAGTAGAAGAAACGCTATACTACAAAAGAAGAAATTAAAACAAAAATAACAAGCAATGTAACAAATGTATTCAGTAAGAAAAAAAGCCTAAAAAACAGAATAAAGAGAGTATATTATGTAACATGACAAAATGAAATGGAAAACCTGTTACTAAATAGAGATTTGATAGTACTTGATGAAAAAATATTTTTTAATAATAATGATTCTATTAAATTATGGTCTAAAAACATTTCAAACATCTAGAAATTAATAGCTTATTAAACTATAGCATTCTTCAACAAGGATGGAACAATCAGAGCGTGGGCTGGTGACGCATGCGCAGTGCGAAAATGTCGTTATTGTCAATGTGTGAATTGTCAGCAACCTGTTCAAGTAAGTGGTCTCACAGTTCAGTTTACCTGCTTCAGGTAACCTGCCTGCAGTAACCTAAACGTCTACTGGATTGTGAAATCCAGCCATTAGGTAGTGGCCACCCTACCATTAACCTGAGCCATTGTGCTGGGGCTCGTGAAGCATGCGCAGAACGAAAATGCTGCCGCCGGATCGGCGTCGCATCAGTCAAGTAGTGTGAATTGACCTTAAGGCGGCAATAATAAAAATCAAAACAATTATTAGATGTAGAACGTTAAAATCTATAATTTACTTGAAGATTATGAATTGGTTATTTCTTACTTGAATAAATTTATGATATTCTGCAATACTTGAGAAATCGTGTTTTAAAACTTGCGTAAATTTACTCATTGGTTTATTAAGTTGGCAATAGAAAGACAAAGATGTGTGCTAAATAAATATTCATATGGCATTTTTTTGGATGCTGAAATGGCGCTCGAGTTCCATACAATCTTCAAATTTGCACAGTAGTTTCAGTTTGTATTGAAATAAATTGTTTGTTTTAGTACTCATGTTTGTGAAGTGAAATCTGTTGAAGTTGTGTAAGTGTAATGAATTCGAGGGATAACAAGTACAATGCAATGCACATGACGTCTTGTAGGCCTTCAAGAAACCGAAATGCTCGGGCAGCTAGCGAAAAAAATCCGGCTCAATTTGATGATTTATCAACATTTACATTGAAAAGAGTTTTGTCCAAGAATTCTATAAAGAAAGAAATAGTTGCCGAAGGATATTTCACCGATCGGAAAGGAACAGCAATTTTGATATTTGAGAAGACACCTCTCACCGAAGAAGCTGTTCAATCTATATGTTCATTGGGGTCAAGTCTTGAAAGACAGTTTCTTGAAGATCACGGATTTTACATTTGTCACCCTGGACTTGGACATGGAGGTTAGTCATTTATACACAGTTTAATTATTTTTCATTAGTATGTTTCTTTTCATTGTAGGTACCGTACAACAATAATGGACTTCATGCGATGGCTGCTTGACACATCGTAGGAGATCTGCTCCGTATTGAAGTTGAGTTTTTTAAAAGTTTATCACAAATTAGATATTTTGCGACTATAAAAACGTAAAAATATACTTTTACTAATACTGTACTGATACTTTTGTCAGTGAAAAGTGCTAATTAATCAACAACAAAAAGAGGCTTATGATGCTAACCTAAAAATCGTTAAGACTGGACAAACTTGGTGAGATCTATGCATGCTTTCTACTTGAATTACATCAAAATTGAAGAAGATTAATTATTCTCAGTGAAATATGATATACTTATAAAAGTGAATAACATAATGAAAACATAATTTTTATAAATTGACTCGTAAATGTTTTACTAAAAAGTGTTATGATTTTGTGAGTTCAACTTGGAATTCCATGAGCCTGTGACATAGTATCGACAGAAAGAGTTTGGTTTTTTCATATCAGTGTATGAACACTCATAAAAAAAGTTTTTCTAACTCTTAGATATAGCCTATTGACTCAAACTATAGTCTAAATAGAACATTAATAAAACATTTATTCATTTCATTTAATATCTTTCAACAGGGATTAAGACTACAGTAATATTCCCAGCTACTGATGAGGAGATACGAAAATATGAGAGTCAGTCTCTCCATATTATTGAAGAAACGCCCAAACAGTACAAGGAGATAACATTGCCTTTCATTTCTTCCGAATCATCCAGTATTCAGGTGAGTTTTTACTTCTCAAGCTGAAGCCGTACTGCTGAATGGTTGCGTAGTGGGTAGATGAATATCTATTGCACATAGAACATCCATAATGTAGAACATAATTTTGTTCATAACAGATGTTCTATTACTATGGATATTCTATGTTCTATAGATATTCCATCTACCTTATTCTATAGGTACCATCTCAGCTTCAAAGTATTGTCTGAACAACCGTTAACAAAATACTATAATTTTATTCACAAACTAACTTGAGTTGCAACCTCAATGTATTTCTGACTTCCATTTCTTGTTGACTGATGGTTTGGTCTTGAGCTACGTCCAAACACTACAACTTATTGTACAATCTATTGCTTTCAACTTTCATCATATTATTATACCTGGTTTACGAGTAAGTTATTAACTTAGGCGCGCTTTCCCCAACGCTGCTCAAGCAAAAGCTGAAGCTCAATATTGACTTTTCTTATTCTCTAAATGAGGCTTAAGCAGCGTTCGGGTCTCAAGGTAGTTTCAGACCGCCGTAGCGTCGCTTCAGCTACGAGTAAAGCCCGGGACACACATATCCACAAAACGGCCGTGTCTATATCACTATTCCAGCTGAGCTATTCAGACATTGGAATTCAATGCATTTAGATTCCACACTAGTACAGGAGATTTAGGGTGGAACTAATTCCCTAAACAGATCTGGTGGACCTGCACCAGAGAAATTACTGTACTTGATTGGCTGCACATGCAAAACTGAAACAAATGAACCATGTGGGACTGGCAGGTGTACTGTTGGCGATATGGTGTTGGATGCACAGTTCTATGTAGTCACTGCTCAGGTAAAGAGTGTACAAACAGTAAAGTAACAGAAATTGAAACAGAAGAAGTGACAGTAGAGTATTATATATCAATGTTAAATTGGAGAAAAAATATTATGCAATTGTTTGTTTAAAGTTCATTGTTGCTAATGGTGATTTAATGTTGTTTGAGATCTAATTCCAGGCATTATTTTGTTTCTACTAATCAGTGATGGAAAATGTCCATATAGCATACATTTTTGTTGATATTCACTTCATTTCTAACACTGCTTCAACTATATTCTTTGTCCATCATTTTGTTTATTATTTTTATAAAAAAAAAACAAAAACCATATTCTTTTTCAGTATTAAATCCCCTTTAATATGATATCAAACATAAATTTTAAAGATTTTTTTTCAAAATTTTCAGATTTTTCCAATATGGTGGCCAAAAAACGCATTTTGCATAGTCAGATTTTTCTAGACTTTCAGTATGTTGAACAGACACCATCAAGGAACTAAAAAAATGAAACTCCGTCTTTGTGGGAATTAGTTCCAACTACCACCCTTTTTTTCCATATATCTCCTCTACTACACAGCTGATATATTAGCAAAATATTGTATAAATGTGTGTCCCGGACTTTCAATGAAAATTAGGCGTCGCTACGACGGTCTGAAACCACAGTTTGAAAGGCGACCAGTCAGTCGATTCATTTTTTATATTTTAAGATAATTTACAGTATAATAATAAAAATCATCTATGATATCAACTATGTTGTCATTTCTTATATCTTTTATTAAATTAAATAACTGTTTCTATGCCTGAAATTTCAGAAATAACATTAAAATTAATAATAGTTGAAAAATAAATTGAAAATAGTTCGAAAATAAATAATAGACGACTGGTTACCGGACGCGTAAACCAGGCTTAATAGTATGATCTAAGTAGTAAGCAATAAATTATAGAATAAGTTTTCGTTTTCGGGCGTAGCTTTAGGGCCGGTTCACAAAAGTGGATTAAAGTTAATCGTAGACCATAATAATATTAATATTGTTAATTTGAGATATAAACTCAACAGATCTTTGTTCAATGAGCACAAAGTCTCAATCATTTGTATAAATATTGTATATCTAAACCGGTATTGTAATATCGATTAAACTGTTTCAGTGGGTACGCGATATATTAGCTCATAAAGCTGAGCAAGAAAGAATTATATTTGAGGATGAAGATCCTGAAGTTGGTTTTCTTTTGCTAACTGATTCAAAATGGGACCAGAAAGAAATTGCAAACTTGAATCTTGTGGCGATTAGTCAACGTCAAAATATAAAGTCTTTGCGCGACCTCACTGCAGAGCACCTTCCACTCTTGAAAAACATTAGAGATCAAGCAATCGTAAGTAGTACCTACTATATTTGACTAGTTTCCCAGGTTTTTGGAATTTTAATAATACTTGTAAAATGTTGATAATCAACCAACAATTATGTGTTTTTTTATTGATTTTCTTCTAAAAAAATTAAACTCCGCTTCAGAGACATTTAAAGCCCTATGTCCTCACTTGATCGATTTTGCTTGCGGCTCAAGCATGCTGCATAAGCATTGGCCGCATGCTGTGTAGCACACAAAAATCGACCAAGTGTGGACATAGGGAATGGTAATATTTTTCTTGTTCTATGCGTAATGGTTCAACTCCATTTGAAACTTTGAAATTATTCAAAATTGTCCAATTGTATCGGTACTTGAGTTATACGAACTTTATGTTGATACCTATTTTAATTAGGCTATTTTTATTATATGTGTATCTAGAAGTCGGACATAATAAAAGATGAAGTAGTTGAAAAGCTTTTGTTTACACGGTCTCATAATATTATTCATCGTGTACCAGTTTTATTAACGTACTCCATAATGCTTTATGTTTCATCACCTTTCCAATGAAAACTTTTATAATTGTTCTAACTAATTTTGGGTTTCACTCAAGTGTTATTTATTTATTGTTTCTATCATCGATATCTGAGAGTTGCTTACAGTGTATTCATATGTGTCAAACTTCATTCATTATTAATTCACAGAGTAATTTGTTGATTGTTTCAGAAAAAGATCATTAAGACGTACAAAATTGAAAAATCAAAGTTGATGATTTACATGGATTATCAGCCTTCCTATCATCATTTGCATGTACATTTCAGATATCTTGAACTTGATGCACCAGGTTTGTTTAATACAGTACTAAAATGTATCATAGTTTTATGAGGAGTTGTATTTCAGATTATGGGATTGTTTGCCCTAAGTTCCTAAATTGAATTCTTGATTTATGGCTGAAAATTATTTTTAATTCGGATATGTGATTGGATTATTTGTAAACAAAATTTGTGGAAAGTGAAAAATACAGTTTTATGATATTGTACTCTGAACATTCAAAACATTTAGGCCCGCCGCAAAGTACATCCACGCCGTGGAAGTAGCCACGCCGTGGGATGTTTTGCACCGCAATGCACCACCCAGCTCAGCACTATCCACTCAGTAAACATCCACGCGTGGTTCGTTTTGTGATTCTTTCACAGTTTTCGTGGAGGATCAGTTTTGTATTGAGTCTATATGCAGACTCAATCGTGGATCAGCGACAATTGGGTTGAAAATGCGGTGACAGACCCAGTCCACGGTGTGGCTTGGCTTGACCTTGAGCGTGGCTACATCCACGGGCGTGGCTACTCCCACGGCGTGGATGTACTTTGCGGCGGGCCTAACCTGGGAAAAGCTGAATTAACTAGGAGTTCAACATAAAATAAAGTTGAACAATTCAATTAGGCCTACGGATTAAATCTTCATAATTAACTTGCATAAAGAGAATTAGAGAAGTTTTAGAATAGGCATACAATTGATTCATTCACGGAACATTTGCATGTTGTAAAAACTTTCATTTACGTCAATATAATTTAATGGAAATGAATATTAATCGTGTTTCAGGTACTCAAGCAGAGAAACCACACCTGCTCAACACAGTGATTAACAACATTGAAATATTACCCAATTATTATCAGAGATGCACATTACCTTTTGTGGTAAAAGAGAGTGACAAACTGTACAGTCTTTTCAAGCAGCAAAAAAAAGGTACAGGTCAACGTTTTCTTATTATTTCTATTGTTGAAATTATCAATCCATCACTCCATTTTGCCACACACTCTACTATTCAACGAAACACTTGCTTGTAGGCGTATGTAAATGGTTGAAAAATTTCTAATTCTACGTGTAGGCTGTGTAATTTTCGCCCTGAGTTATTAACTCCAAGTTTATTAACTCGTACTAGAACCTGCCTGGTTCTCCAATTGCATTTTGAGCTAGTGTTTCTTGAAAGCAGCTTATTCTGTGATTTTACTTTCTAGACTAGAATGAGTTTTTGTTTGCGATTAATTTAAAACCTGTAATTTCTTCAACTCCAAAACTAATCATCATAACTATTGGATATTATAGAGTTGAATCAACTATTATGTGTAGGTTGATTTTTTATAAATTATTTTGATTTTTAAAGTAGCCCATGCTGTCTTGCAAGCTAGTTGAATTTTGAAGTGTGCCGAAATCAAGAATGAAGTCAAAAGATGGTTATTGAAATTATTATTATTAGAATGCATATTCAAAATTGATACCTCCATGTCAATGGGACCAATTGTACAATTGTTTAATCGTACTTGGAAATAAGCTTAAATAAGTCAGTTATTGCTCTAAACATAATATAATCAATGGTTTTTAATGGAATTTTTCATCTACTCTTTCTTATAAAATGGTTTTTATTATGTCTAGTGAAGCAATACATTTACGATTTATACAATTATGATTTCTGTTGTAAGCTATAACAGAATTGTTATAAAAATTATATGAACTTGATCGATTGAAATTAACGGAGTATGCATATTTTATTAATGTAAATTTCGAACTACACTTTGATAGTTGTGCATTTAGGTCGTTAGTCGTGTCGAGAATTCTTTCATTCGAGACAAAAGAGATTCGAGAACTGATCACATAGTAGGCCTACTCGAATTGATAAAAATCAAACAGTGTGATTTAATAACAATTTTACGAAATTCTTCTGCATAACATTTCAATTAATTTCACCAATGATTCAAGTTTTAATTATATAAACATTGATATTTCTTAACGCAGCTGAAATTTATTAATTCTGTATTTCATTGCACTCATAGGTGATGCGGTTGATAACGAGGGAGATGAACTGGAAAGATCTGGAAACGAAACAGATGTAGTTGAAGCAAGCTGTAGCATTTTTGAATCGACAACTCTCAACAATTCCGGTGAGTTGGATGATTTACATAATCCAATGACAGTTTTTTAGAACTATTGCTCCTTTTCATAATTTCAGCAACTTGTGAACTTCGCCCTTCATGTCTCTATTTACTACTTGTGGTAAAGTTTTGGATCGTATGATGTAGTATTGTATGGAATTTAACAATAAAATTATGGCGGTTTCGCATGAAATATTAACCTTTTAAAGGCTAATCCCCTTTAAAATATTAATTTTCACGTGATATACAGTTTTTTACCAAATTGCTGTGTTATTACACAATTCAATCATATTTTGTCATCGCCCCTTCTTTTGAAAAAATCTTGTTCCCAAAATAGGATTGTTGGCATCTATAGAGTGCATCGTTAGCATCAACAGTTCCAATACTATATTTCTATCCATATCGTACAAAGGTAACTCAACTATCATCATGAGCAAATATTATTTATTGTAGAAAATTTTCTAAATTACAATTTTATACCTCAATCCAATACAAAATACTTGATTGAATACAAAAATTCTCCTTCAGCCAAAAAGTGCTCATTTCTTGTGAAATTCGACCAAATCAGTTTCTTATGCAGTCCTTTCCCGCATTACTGTATATCGTGAGCAAAGCAGGTGATCTTCGCCATGAATATTTTGAGTTCTATGTAGGTCTTGGTGCAATAATGTATTATTCATCTATTTTTGAGTGAGGTCCTGGGTGGTGGTTTTCATTTTAACATTGCGGCACATTGAAATGAATTGGCAATATAAAAATATATCATCATTCTAAAATGCTTTTACTTTAATATAAGCTCTAGACAACCATAAAAAATCTTATCTGAAGAACAGGAAAACTATTTAGGGATGTTCCCAAAAAGGGAACTTTGACCTCTATAAGATTAAATTGTGCAAATATGGAATTATTGTATAGAATTAGGGCTATTGAACAATCTACTCTTCTAGACAGTTGAAGTTAACAACAAACAAGCTGTTTCTTTGAGAATTACTTTTTTATAATAAAGGTTTACTCTATTTCTAAATGGTTGTATCTTACGCTTAAAAACTTACCTTTTTTAAATCCTAACAAAACCTTACGAATTTATTATGTGTAATTTATCTGTTCTAGATTCGATCATCTACGGCAGTGAGGATGAAATTACAAAAAATAAGTCAATATTTATTAAAAAGGATTTGAGAGCTCGAAAAACAGGACAAACCAACAATCATGATGAGAGTATTGAAAATGGGATTGGAGACAAAAAGGCTAGAAAAAGCCTCAGTACCAAAAATCGTCCAAAAAAAGAAAGGAACAGCGTCGATGCGGAAGATAAAAATGATGGCGATGAGCAAGAAAATGAATTTAAAAGTGAAAAATTACAGAAAAAAGGCAAAAGTAAAGTTGATAACAGCTTCAAAGATGGCGACGACGCTGATGACTCTAAGAATATCAAGACTGAGAAGACTATTAAAATAGAAAAAGAGGAAAGTGCTGAGAATGAAACCAACCATGGAGCTACCACTGATGATGATGGTGATAATAATGTCAGCAATAATACTCATGTTCACATTAAGAAAGAGAATAATTCTGAGAGTGACGATAATAATGAAATTCCTGATAACAATGATGGTGCTAAGGATGAGGATTCTGATGATATTTTCACGGTTAGCTACTAATTATTTCTTGAAATTATTACATTTGCATGCATATTATTAATATTAATCAACTGTACACAGTTACATGTAATAAATAGTATAATATTGTGTCACTGTGTCTCCAAATTAATCACAGGTGAGAAATTATCAGATCAAACTAAATATCAATACTGTTGAATTTATATTTCATTAAATAATATATCTGCTTGCTGTAACTGTAGCCTAAATTGATAAAAAAAAACTAACTTTAGGGACTATTGATAAACTTCCCTTTCGTAAGATTTTCTTATATAAGAAAACTTGAGATTGAATTTTAGAAAATAGTTGACTCACACTAAACAAACAGCTTTAGTAACTCATAGTAAAAAATTGGGAAGTTGTATTCAATATTTGTGAATTTTTTCAATTGTTTATTGTTGGTATTCACAAATAAAACAAGACAGATTATTGTACAAAAAATGTTCATAATTACTTTGAGTTACTACAGCTGAACTGTCTTTTTTGTATGAGATCGCCATTTTCTGAAAAGTCATCAGCATTATAATATACAGGGTGTTTCAGAAGTAGTGTCGAACATTTTAGGGTATTGTTCCTGGATGATAGGAGACTACAAATGTCGTATTTGAAGTGTCCAAAACTCAGCGGTTATCATTATAGCTGCCATTTTGTTTGTTTTTTTTTCACTTAGGAATTTTTATCTCAAGAACGACATGTTGTATTGATCTGAAATTTGGCATGAATATTTATGCTATAAAGACTCAACTTTAAAAAATGAAATTAAAAATTTTCGATGTAAATTTTCAAAATGGCGGCCATTTTAAATTTTTGATGGCAAATTTCACGAAAATTTTCACATTTCACATTCTTGTAAAATTGATTCTTTGTATGTTACGGAAAATACATAATTCGATATGGTTTTTTGATAGCATTTTGAAAGGTAATTGAAGTTACATTACTTATACTTTCAAATTAGTTATTTTGAATGATAAGAATGTGTGCTCCTTGAAGTGTATTTAAAAAATTATTAAGTTGTGTGTAGTTATTCTTACACTGTGAATGTGGTGTTGCAGATCGACACGAGCTTCATGGAAAAGAAAAACCAATCGCGAGGAGAAGAGGAATCTCAAACAAGGAAGTATGGAGAGACAAAGAAAGATAAGAAAAGTAATGATGGATTGGAAAAAAATGAAGGAAAGGATAAGAAAAGAAACAGAGATAAAAAAGTGAAAGAACCTGAAGAAAATGAAAAACAAGATAAGAGAAGGAGCAAGAGGAAACAATTGAAAGATGGAGAACTTGGAAAAATTGAAAAGAATGAGAGCGAAAATGAAGATGCAGTCGAAGAAGTGAATGACAAGCGAACTAATTTTGAAGATGAAATGCAAGAAGATAATGTAAAAAAAGGTAAAAGAAGGAATACGGAAAAGAAAATAACAAATAAATCACCAGAGCATGATAAAGAAGATAAGAAAATGAGTAAGGGAAAGAAAATAAAAGATGAAGAACTTGAAAAAAATAGTGATGATGAAGAAGAGGAAAATAGAAAGCAGAATGAAGATGCGGATCCAGTCCAAGAAGTGGATGAAAAAGAAAACAATCAAACTTATTCCGAGAATGAAGTGGAAGAAGAAAATGAAAAACAAGATAAGAAAAGAAGTAGGGAAAAGAAAACGAAAGAAGATCCCGAAGAAAATGAGAAACTAGAAAATAATATCAAAGGTGAAGAAAAAGAAGAAAGTGGAAACGATGATGAAAGTCCAAGTAAAAGGAAAAGAAAAGAAGAAATACCTCAAAAGAATGGAGCAAGCGGGGACAGGTAAATTTATTTGCTTTTGAATGTTTACTATATTATAATTTCACATCTTAATTTATTCTATTCACAATTCATTTAGTCCACAACCTTGAAAATGTAATGATGAAAAATTCTAATCTTATATTCTGAAAGATAACAGTTTTTCTTTTACAAGTTCGTTTGGCTCTTCTACGGGTCCGATTTTGATAGTTGACATGTTGAATCTTAGATATCGAGCATCGGCATTTATTAATCTGCCGCATAACTCGACAAAAAAATCTTCCCAAAGATTTCCAATGGGAGAACCTTATTTTTTTTATAAAAGCCTCATCGAAAACTATGAGCTATAACTTATTGGTATATTTTTTTCCACAGCTCTGAAAGTGAAGTAGAAATCACCAAGAAGAAGAAAGGAGGGTGAGTTTTTCAATGAACGTAATTCATTGGTTTTCAACTTGTTATATTAATTATACTCAATGAACAATAGTCAAAATTTAATGTGTCAGGTAATAGGTTGAATAGTCGAAACTTATTTCAGACTAGTTTCACATGCGATGAAATATTCTATCGATGGATTATGTTGATCTCAGCTCAAAGTTCTTATTGCTGATTGGTCTGTTTCGATCGGATATCGGAAGCTTGGGCAAACAGCCTTTGTGAAGTAACGTAAACTAGGAATAATTTGTATTATTGTAGTAATTTATATAATTATATTATGTTTATTGTATGACATATTGATGTCATCCAAAGTCTGGATGGAAATTTTGTACTCTCGCACTCAATGGAGATAGACTTCGAGGATATTGCAAGACTTGCTTGCTTACTTATGTCGAGATTTGAAAACTTTTAGAACAAATAATTTCTCTAACCTCATTAAACATTTTGTTTACTTGATTTTCTGATTTAAAGGGCTAACTGTCCATATTAAAGGGGTTACTTTTGATTATCAAGTTTGGGATTGAAATCAATACTTATTGGCTTCTATCGAAAGGATTGTCTTCATGTTTGGCCATGTTGATAATGTATAAGAGAACACTGATTCGATTTTCAAAATTAACAAAATACTTTAATATGCAGAATATAAACCAATAATTAAAAACTTGAAAAATTTTCGAATTATATATTTTATTTACACTTAATTTCAATTCTTTCATCGTTATCAACATCATACGGTTACGCTATTTATGTTTGTTATTCTGTTACAGCTCCAAAAAGAAAAAGAAAATTGTTCTTACTGATTCAGATGAAGATTATAAGGTTGCATCTGAATCTTGTCATGAAAAGAGCTCGGATAACTCGGATTCAGAATCAAAGGGGAAAAAACGAAAGAAGTCAGGCTCAAGCTCCGTTGGCAGCTCTGATGAAGGCTCCAAGAAGAAAACAAAGTGCGTATTTTTCCAATCATATTTACGCTGTGTAATAATGTTGAATTCTCACTTTCTATTGCTTTTGGTTTTTTCATTTGTAAGACTCCCGCCAGCGGTCCGTAAGTTATATCTTACGTGCTGGTATGTTATGTTCTCAATAAGTTGAAAAATTTTATTGTTTCTTAATTATTTTGTACAATTGTGTAGTTATTATTTTGTTGCTGTTCTGACATGTATGTGTGTATTTTTGTATTGAGAATAAAATTCAAAAACTTTATTTGTGTACCGTCAATAATGTATGATCAGTACTGGATCCTGCATTATTATGAATCTAAATGAATTTTAGATTCAGTAATCATGAAACTCTGTCTATCTTGTCGATCTTGCTGTCCATTGAAGTCGATCTATAATAATAATAATAAAATGATGATATCAATAACAATATTTATTAATTAATGACGAATTTCTTCCTTCATTGATGATAACTATATTTCTATCCACAGGAAAAAGAGAAAGCGTATCATACACAGAGGAGATTCTTCAAGTGACAATGGTGAAAAAGATGATGAAGCAAATTCGAGCCAGGTAAATTTATTTGTAAGATTGTAGTAGTATCATCTTCCAAGTTGAAACTTTTTGACAAGGATGTTCATTGCATTATTGTAAAGTGAGAATTGGTGTACTGAAAAATGTTCACTACAATTTGTAGTTTTCACTACAAGGAGCCTCGCTTGGTGCTGAGAACGAAGTTATTGCTGTATCTCTGCTGTACTTTTTTAGTTGCAAGCATTTAATTTTCTATCTACATTACTGATGTGATAATGTTTTTTTCCTTTTTTACTTTTAACCAAGTGTGCTCTCATGGTATTATTTTTATCATCGTAAATTTCAATGCAATAATATGTTATTGCTTTATTTCAATTCTACATTATGTAGTTTATTATAATGTAATAAAAATCCAACATACAGGATTAAAGCAGCTGCTCTTGATTACAAATCACATTATTATTTTTATTGAATTTTCAGAACAAAGGAAGAAGAAACATTAAGAAAATCATCAAAGATAAAGATGTTGCTGAAACAACCAGATCCGCTGCTAAGGATGAGGAGGAAAGGAAACAGCGAATTTTAGATCGTCAAAAACAAGTAAGTTGTGGTTATTTTTTTATTTTTTACATGAAAATAATGGAAGCTTTATCACCTGAAGCTGTTAATTTACAGAGTGTACCAAAAAAATTCTGTGTGATAATGTTGTTAATGTAATAGTTCGTTGTGATAATGTTATTTGAGCTATGTAAAATTTCAGATTTGGAATCAGGGAGAAAGTGCAGTATATGGACTTCTGTCAATAAATTGTAATCTTCAATCTAATCAGCTGAACACAGAAGCCCATATACTGCACCACAACCTGTAAGCAGTTGCTATTTCAATCACAACTGTAATATTCTACCGAGAACTACTAGGTTTACTAAAATTAAAATTTCCTTATGTTTCAGTACAATGAAATGTTTAAACAAGTTGAGGAAAATGCCAGCAAGAAACTTGAAAAGCTTGTCTTGGATTTCGATCCTGAAACCAAAGAAGAGCTTATTACTGTGGATAAGGGTTTGGTGGCCAAAATGAAACCACATCAGGTAAGAATAAAACTTTGAATCGAATTCATATATTAAAAAAACACTATAAATTGAATTTTCTTCTTATAGATTTGAGAAGACTAATGTTGGGTTGCACGTACCGGGATCAACTATTTCTGATTAGCTAATCTCATTTAATTAGCATTGAACTGATCCTGGATCAAAATTGATCTTGCTTGTGCAACCCAACATAAAAGAGGTTTGACGAGTATTGAAAAATATTTGAAGCTCTTGTTTTATTGGGTAGAAACTTTTATAGTCTGGATACGCCAGAATTGAATTGAATGATAATGAATTTAGTAATGTGATATATATTTGAGAATTTTGTTGATGTAAGTTGGTACAAACGTCTTTATTTCGAATGAAAATAGATTAATAATACTAGGTTGATGTAGAAATAGGTTAATATTTTCAAACTATTTCATTAAACTTTTACAATATTCGCCAAAATAAACAGTAATATTTTCAGTACTGGAAGTAGGTTTCAGTATTGGCTAATACAGTACTTGTGTCAGAAAGTTTGTGGAACTTTTTTAACATGTTATGAATGGTTTTAATACATATATGTTGTCGAATTCCACTGATGAGTTCATGATAAATTCATAAAACTAATGAATTTTATTCTCATCTGATCGTTTCTTTTTCAGGCTAATGGTGTAAAATTCATGTGGGACGCCTGTTTTGAGTCTGTGGAAAGAATAAAGGATGGAGAAGGGTGCGGCTGCATTTTAGCCCATTGCATGGGTCTCGGAAAAACATTCCAGGTAAATTCACTCTGCACGAGATCTAAAGCAAATCTTTCAAGATCAAGAATCTTTCAAATTTATTTATTGCCATTTTATTTTTTTACTACGAAACAAAACATTTCTCGTCAACTAAAATGAATGTTTCTGTACAGAAAAAATTATAATATTATTTCATTCATATTTGTATTTTAATAATAGAAATAAGATTCTATTGATATGAGGCCCTTCCCATTGTAGAAAAGCCAAGCTTGAGCTCTGGTAATCTTCGCCTATCTCTGTTTTCATTGCTATACTCGGACCTAAGATGAAAAATTAGACGAAGTGAACATTATCAATGTGTAAGATGTTTAAATTCATCACTATTTTCAAATCTTGAATTCAGCAGGCCTCAGCCTAGTCGTCCACTGAAACCGGTTTTGTCAGAAAGCGTCCGATGCCCGAACAGCTGGCCATTTGATTTAATGTTAGCATTTCGGATGATCGGTCGTTTTCTGACAAAAACGGTTCTAGTGGACGACCAGGCTTAAGCTGTGTGTCCACGATCAAATTTTCCATTCAATTACATTTATTAAAATAATCTTGAACTGGATAATAGCTGATAATGTAAATTACCCCTACATTAGATTGTACTGTAATAATGCGGCAAAATTTCATATGAATGTCTTGTGTACGAGTAGCTTACCTAATCAGCTAGTTCAAGATTATATCGAATGGAATTGGATGAAAAATTTGATCGTGGAAACAGCTTAGATCAACTCATTTTAGAGATTTATTCAAAAACTCTTGTTTTTCTATTTGTTTTCATGGGTTATCCTTTGTATGAGATATCCCTTGTATTGTATCATTTTCAAAGTAGGTATAGAATCCTACAAACCTAGATCCCTTTTTCTTTGTTAAATATGTACCATACTCTTGTAAACTTCATTTTTTTCATTTGTTTGTTAGTTTATTATTTATATATTTTTTTAAATAGCTGCTTTTGCTTACTAACGCCAGTTGTTTGCTCTTCGACAGGTTATATCACTTGTTCATACCGTACTCTCCTATCAAGAATTAACCAGAGTACGCACAGTACTTGTTGTTTGTCCTTTTTCAACGGTGCTCAATTGGTACGGAGAATTCGAGAAATGGATGGAGGAAGTGGAGGAGAATGATGACTTGAACGTTTGTCACCTATCAAAGTAAGTTTAGTACTCTATAGTGCATTTCATCCTTAAAGACCCCTGGCCAGCTTAGTGCGTTATCCAATTGGAATGCCCGCCAATGTCATATTGTGTACTCTTTAATCATCTGGGCACGCATGCGTATTAGATCAAAATTGCAGTCTGCTATCAAGACGGTGAGAACTTTTTCATATCCATGGAAGGGAGAGGCACAGGCTCTCTATAAGCACCGTTCACAAACTTTTCCTAACCTCGCCAGTGGGTTAGCAGCATAGAAAGCCTGTCCCACCTTGTAAATTAAACTCACAAAATGTTTATATCTGAGCCTATATACCTGCGGAGAAGAGCAGAAGATCAAAAGAAGATCTATCAGGTACAATGGAAATGGCCGACACAAATACAGTCAATGAAAATTCTTAGCCCCTCCTAACCTGGTATAAAATTACTTCAACTTTTGAAAACTGTCTTGTAAGTCATTCTTGTATAAATTTAATAAGTATAGTATTATTTTTTGAGCGGAGAATTGTGTATTTTACTGTGTCTCCAATTATATCCAATATAATGTTTTGAACCGCAATGTATGTATATTCTATTTTACTTCTACTGTAATTAGTTTGGTTTTGTAATCAATAATTTGTCTCCTCTATTTAGTGAAAAAGTGAATTTGAAGAGAGCTTACCGTTTGAAAGATTGGCACGAGGATGGAGGAGTCATGATCATTGGGTACGATATGTATCGCAATTTGACAAATGAAACTAGCAAGGCTATCAAGAAGAAAATGAGAGAAGTTTTTCAAAGGACATTAGTCGATCCTGGTAAGATCTTACTTCAACTCTATCGAAATGTGATTAATAAATTCGAATCAAAATCTAGAAATTGAATTTATATTAAATTTCCATAACTGTATTTCTAAAAGTTGTTATTAGTATAAATTTATAATTTTCATTATTATATCTATAATATTACGTTCTAATTCAGAGAATATTCACTTGAATTTCTCTTACATATTAGGCTACAACTTTCATGATAACTGAAAAATCTAGCCATCAGCTTATTACTGCAAAGTATGCAACTCTAGTAGGAACTACCACATCGATACTCACTTCTCTAGTAATTAAGAAGTCTGTATTTTCATTTTTTTTTTATCCATCAATAATCTCAATAAACTTGAAATCGTACAGTACTTTTTCTATTATTGTTAGTTTATCAGATAGATAATTAATATTTTCAGGCTATTATTAATATTTTCTGTGACTTGAATCTAACCTTCCAGGTCCAGATCTAATTGTATGTGACGAGGGACATATGTTGAAAAATGAAGCCACTGCGTTGTCCAAAGCAATGAATAGAATTAAAACTTTGAGACGAATCGTTCTTACTGGTACGCCTCTACAGAATAATCTTTCAGAGTGTAAGTATTTTATTCATCAATAACAATGTTCTGCAAATATATCTGTGGTAGCAAAAATAATAATGAGAAAATATCAAGATAATACTGTTATTTGAGACTCTTATCTTCCAGTTTATGTTTCCATGTTGCTTTAGTATATTCCAAGTTTCAAAATTTTGAACTGTTTGAGGTTGTTGATGTTATATCCAAGGATTGAATCATAGTGCTGAAAATTTAATATAAAAATTATTTTGTGTATCATTTACTTTTAAACATCCTTTTTCAAATTGTTGAAATTTATTATGAGAAGTTATTGTTAGAATTATGTGATTACCAATACACTGTAAAGCACTAGTTCAACTTCAATATGAAATTCTGCAGTTAATTTTATGAACACTTTTTCTTCAAGTAAACCATTCTTATTCGTATTGTTTATTTGTAAGTTATTTGGCAGTTTTTCCATCAAGTAGTTTTTTATTGTTTCAATTTTTCGACAGTTTTATCAGTTGTATATTGATGTTTACTTTCTCAGATCACTGCATGGTGAACTTTGTGAAGCCTAACCTTTTGGGTAGTAAAAAGGAGTTCGTCAACCGATTTGTTAATCCAATAACAAACGGGCAATTTGCTGATTCAACTGAGAGAGATTTCAAAATAATGAAGAGGCGAGCTCACGTGCTTCATAAAATGCTGGACGGTTTAGTGCAGGTTAGATTTCATTGTTTATGTTTATTGCTTATTATGTTATGAATGAAATGTGAACGACCAATCAAATTTTCATTATCGGTAGCTCGTTTTCGAATTTAATTTAATTTTGGGGAAGCGATTGGCTTCCTGATCGTGCCGGTGTCTAATCGCAAGATTAGAAGAGACTTACTCCAGTTACTCCCATTTTAAGGATGACCACTTCAGTTAAAGGAATTTTTCCGCTGAATGTCATTCATTCATGAGAAACAAAATCGCTTCCCGGTGGTTCGGAACCCACCTAAAGCTGTAGGTCCACTCATCTCTCATCATCATCATCCTTCCCATTACCCACACACAAGCTAAGAGCTTCTGTGGGCATCACCACAGAAAAAAAGTAGCCACTTTGGTTTCATCATTAATTTTTCTTCAAAAGATGGACTATCAAGCTCTTGAATTTAACAGCACTCCTTTTTGTAATTTTATTTCAACTTTTCCCTACTAGAGCAGGACAAAATTATGTTATCGCTAAGCATCTACTGCAAGGTCAAGTTTATTAAACCTCGCCTTATATAATGAATTTTCATTTTTCAGTTAATGATTGTTGCCTTATACATTGAAATACTAATGTCAATAATTTTCTATTATTTGTGACTTTTTTCGAACAGCGGCGTGACTACAACGTTCTGACTCCATACCTTCCTCCGAAGCAAGAGTATGTTCTCTCAATACGGCTGACTGATTTGCAAGTACAACTCTATCGGGAGTTTTTGGATACCAAAGTGAACATCACAAAAGGATTTAGAGTCACTCTGTTTGCTGATTTCCAACAACTTAGCCGAATTTGGACCCACCCCCTCGCATTGAAGTATAGTTTGGAAAGGCAGATTAAGAAAGAGGTGAGTACAAAATACAGTGAAACAATGATAAATCGTGAAGATACTTTTTATTTGTTATTAGAACTTGCTTACGCATTCTACTATGCTGTACCTAAAGGAGTCATATTTATATAATTGAGTAATGGTAGATGTCGCACTTGATCTAACGCTCATGATGATCCCACTTTTATTATACAATCTCTACGATCGCTCGTCTAGTTTCTCTCTTATCAGTTATTCGCTGTCAAGTATCGTTATTGCTATGTCGTTCGCTTCGTCTCAAATAATATGATCGTGTTCTATCCTCACGATCGATTATTTCTGTATTTCTTCCTCAACTCCTCGCAACAACATTCTATGATTATGTCCTCACGTTGCTAGTATTTTATTTTACATACCGGTAACGAATTAAGCAAGATTTTTTGCAACCTTCCATTTTCTATCTCTCTCAGCCTTTCCTTCCTCTTATAGTAAGCGAAAAACGTCAATTATTATAATATTTCACTTGTTAACTTTTGAGAGCTTCTATCTTCGTCTTATCCATGAATCTCATTGAGTTTTGTAGTTTGGTATTGGACCTTCGGAGTTCGATTGATAATAAATCTATCAAGAGGTATTTTAAATTGATAGGAGTAGGGATTTTGTATTAAAATATTTTGAGATTCCTTCAATATTTTCTATTCAATTCTAGGCAATGAACGATTCAGGTTCGGACAGTGCCGGCTCGTTGAAAGACTTTGTGATCGATAGTAGTGAAGATGAAACTACACCCGCTTCATCATCTTCTGAATCCGACGATTCGTCGAAAAAGACCAAGTCCAGGGCAACCAGGTCTGGCCGAATGACTAGATCGAATGCCAAAGATGGTCAGTACATTTTCTAAAAAAATATATATATTATTTACTCATTAATACAAACATCAAAATCATGATGATTTGGGAGAGAAAGAATAGGCTTAGCACTTACTATTTCTCTCCCGAATTTTGATTGTAGTCTAAAATAGGGTTAAATTTTCTCGATCATTTTTTATTAGAACTGCGTTTGAACCAAAACCGGAGCTTTCCATCAAATTTCTGTAATGTAAGGTCCATATAAGACCAAGACTTCGTCTTTCCGCTTCCGCTTAGTTGCGGGCAGTAATTTCATAAATAATATCCTGATATTTAACTTACTGGTGTCTGAAAGGATTTTAAAAAATAACTCTATGTCGTTTATTTGGAGTTCGATTGATAATAAAACCAAGAGGTATTGTAAAACTTGAGTAGAGATTTTGTATTAAAAGGTATTTTGAGATTCCGTATTCAATTCTAGGCAATGAACGATTCAGGTTCGGACAGTGCGCTCGTTGAAAGACTTTGTGATCGATAGCAGTGAAGATCCATTCCACGTGTTAACTGTTACGATTCGTCGAAAAAGACCAAGTCCAGGGCAACCAGGTCTGGCTGAATGACTAAATCCGCACATTTTCTTAACCTTTTTCCTAACAACTAACCATTCATCATAGGTTAGTTGTCTTGGTAACAGTTGACACGCGGAACGGAACTGCTCAAACGAATACGTTACCAGTGCATGCGCATTTTTATTAGAACTGCGTTTGAACCAAAACCGGAGCTTTCCATCAAATTTCTGTAATGTAAGGTCCATATAAGACCAAGACTTCGTCTTTCCGCTTCCACAGGCAGTAATTAAAAACAATATGACTTACTGGTGTCTGAAAGGATTTAAAAATAACGTTAATTGATAACAATGAATCGTTGCTCAGTTTCTATGTAGATTTATATGCTATTGATTTTGAGGGATTCTGGTTCAATGTAAGGGATTTTCCCATTCATAGATTTAGGGTAGGGTAATCAAAGGCTATTTGCTGGAAATCCCTTCCACATTATCGATATTCTATAAACTTTTTATATACTAGTGAAGGTGATTTAGTTATAGGTATCCATATGGTATAAAAAGACAAGAAGTTTTAATAAATTGTGAAAAATTGTGTTATACATTTATAAATTGGAGTGGATAATGAAGTAGAGATTAATAAGGACGTATCATTATTTTGTAATAATGCTACTGTATTTTCTCATTTTCATAATAATTTATAGGCATACAGTAATATTATTTCCACGTGTGTAACATTGAACCACCACGAAGTATCGTTGATCAATTTCTGAATAGGTAATGCTGAACTTGAAACGATGAAAGATGATCCCGAGGTAGCTGCAGCTGCAGCAGCTCCAGAGCAAACAGCTTGGTGGAATAGTATTGTGAAGCCTGAACACTTCGAGGACATTTGCGTCAGCTCTAAACTTGTTCTTCTCTTCGACTTTCTCAAAGAATGCGAACAAATTGGAGACAAAGTGTAAGTTCCCATTGTTTCAGATTCAATCATTATTAGCAATTATAATGAATTGTAGATCTTTAGACAGTAAATATTTTTTATCTATAATAATTTATTCAAAAAGCAATTGAATAGTTGCAATATCCCATCTCCTTCTATCTTTTTTATTTATATTGAAAAACATATTCTTTGATACCTTTGCTTGAGTAATAATTTCTCTCAATGCGACCAATAGAGTATGATCGAGAATGAAAATCTTGACTTTTAGTTGAAAATGTCATGATAACCCATATCGGACTGAATTTCAAATTCATCATTTGAACAATTTTTGACAAAAACCTGTTGTTTAATTACTCCATTATAACCAACTAGATAATGAATAACTTACATAATCATTTTCTAAATTGTCAATTCATGGTTGATTTTCAGTCTGGTGTTCAGTCAATCGTTGTACTCGCTGGACTTGATCGAGCACTTCCTAGATCGGATAGATGAGGCGACTCAAAACAGCTGTGAGGATTCGTTTCTGATGGGCCACATGAGCTCGTGGGCGAAAGGATTGGATTACTTTCGTTTGGACGGAAGTACTTCTGGAGAGAATCGTTCAGCATGGATTCAAAGTTTCAATAGAGAGTCAAACACAAGGTATGTCATCATTCACTTGAGGCAACTTTCTCAAATTACTGACGCTGTAAACTATTCTCTAAAGAAAAGCAATTTGGAATATCAAGTGGTAAATAACATAATTAGTAAAGGACATCGTTCGTTCTGGATAAAATCCAAGTGCTTGGATTTAGTGGCACTCATTGAATTGAATTGAATGACTGCCTTTATTTTATCCTGGGAGGGCGAAGTTAGGGCGCAGTCGGCCCTCTCTTACACTTAACCCTCATATTGTGCTTGTGCTTTAGTGGCAACTTATCTAGTTGTGTATGTTTATAGATAGAGAGCATCAAATCTTTCTATAACTTGAAATGCTAAAAAGTAAGAAAAAATATTCTAATCATTTTAAATACATTATATCAAGTTTATTCATAATAATGAGACGCCATATGCCACAACAAAGGTCTTGGGTTCGTTATCCGATCCAACCTGGAATTCCAGCTTTTACCATGCACTAGTTTCAGACTAGGTATCATAAAATGGCAAATAGGTCTGATTAGTACCCTTTATATTTGTTTATTTTATATTTATTGAATAAAAGATGCTTCATCAAGTTGATATTGAGTCACCGCCTCTTTTGTTGTGTTCAAACTGATTGATTTCAATCTGTTTGATGTTGCAGGGCGAGATTATTCTTGATTTCGACGCGTGCTGGTGGATTGGGAATCAATTTGACAGCTGCTAACAGAGTGATAATATTCGATGCGTCGTGGAATCCGTCTCATGATATACAGAGTATATTTCGAGTGTACCGATTCGGCCAGAGGAAACCGTGTTATATCTACAGATTCATTGCACAGGTATTTATTAAATAATTTGAAAAAAGTATATTATACTTTTAGGTAGTTCAAGCTCATGTTTCTTGCCTCTGCATAAGAAAACTATCGAACACAGCTCGCGCAAACAATAGACAATAACTATAGAGTATCTATATTGTATAACAATAGAGTAATAATGTAGAATAACTATAATATTTGTCTTTATCTGTGGTTTAGCATGTAAAAGCTGAATAAAACTTGATTTTCTTAAATACTTTATCAGTTTCTATACAAAGAAATTAATTCACGACGAATTTAATTACGAACTATTTATGTTTTTAACAAATTTGAATATGAACTCATATATTCATAATTATCTGCTCGGAAAGATTGAAAGTTGGCCAACGGTTCAAATCAGTAAACTAACGTAACGAATAATATTGGATGAAATAATTATGTTTGTCATGCTTTATTGTATGTACTGAAGTCAAGTCTAATGATATTCATCAAGGGAAGGTTTAGTCTTGAAGTGAAATATCTTCTGTTTCTCTTCAGAAAATTAATCCACTAGTCTGGTGAATAGATTTGAGTTTGATATGACGTAAAAACTATTAAGACGTCCAGCTTAATTTATAATGATTTTCGATTCAGAAGCCTAATTCCTAACATTATTGTAACAGGGAACAATGGAGGAAAAAGTGTACGAACGGCAAATTGCGAAACTGTCCCTTTCACAGCGGGTAGTTGATGAACAGCAAGTCAATAGATATTTCTCGCAGAATGATCTTCAAGAGCTGTACAACTTCACTCCGGCCGACCCCAAGGATGCACCAATTCCCATCGTTCCTAAGGTATGCTATGCTACTATTCCTCCTCAACTCTCAATCACTCTGTAACACATTCTATAACATTTTTAATGGTATACAGTATATGTTTTTGAAATAAATGAAACCAGTCCTTCTAAGAGGACGACTTCGAGCTTTATCAGGATTTCTCATGTTTTATCAAATAGAGTGTGTTTGTAATCCATGTGTCAACAAATAATATTTCCATTGAAATGCGTGTTACTGTCGAAACTGACGTATATTCGATTAAATCAAATATTAAACAAATTTTGTTCTGCTCAACACTTCAATATCTGTGCACTTTAATATATTAGTGCAGTTCTTGTTTTTCACTATCACTCGTGATAGACTAGTTGAATACATGCACCGTTAGGCTATGCGTACACTGGTTAGTCAAGACAAAACAAGATGAGATTAGTCACGTTTAGTCACAGTTTTATGCTTCACATAGATGCTTATGAAGCAACACACACCGATTAGTCATTGCATCGGTGTGTGCTGCTTCATTAGCAACTATGTGAATTACTGTGACTAAACGTGACTAATCTCGTCTTGTCTTGTCTTGACTAACCGGTTTACGCCTAGCCTTAAGCAGTAACCATGATTCAAAATTCTAATCACAGCAGTTGAATGGTAATTTTATTTGGAAAGGTTCCACCTTATCTGACTCTACTTTGTAAAGAAGTTATGAGAGATTATTTATAAGCCCTGATTGATTATTGAGGTTACTAATTTTCAATTTGTGTAAACTTATCGATAGCTCTACTTTTCCTTGAAAATTTAAATAGAGTAGCTAATCTAGATAAATTGTATATAGCCAAGCTATCAATCTTCAAGTGTTTTTGTGAGGTTGTTACGTGAAGCAAATCCCGTCTAAAAATGAAAATTTCTATGACTTGTTGTGTAGGACCGCCTCATGGCTGACATGCTCCACACTCACAAAGAATGGATTTTCAAAATATTTGAGCACGACTCACTCTTGGATCATGTTGAAGAAGAGGAGTTGGACGAAGAAGAAAGAAAGGCTGCGTGGGAAGACTATGAGAATGAGAAGAAGCGTGGTTTCGCCATCAATGCGGCACCAAATGTCCAGATGGGCAGTGAGTATCCAAGATATTCGTCATTAATTATAAATGTTCTAGATAAATTTTTCTACTTAAGTTTACTGTAAGTGAATTTCTTGACTTATGTTGACAACAATAACCATAGCAAATCAACTAATCTTCATTATTATTCTTTTTTCAATGCTTGCCAACAAAAGTAATATCATATCTTTTTCACTTTGAAGCAGTAATTTTTATTCAAATAAGTTATTGGTTGTAAGGCTTTTAATGGTCTTGATGTCTGTGAGCTTTTATATGTTTGTAAATAAATAAATAAACTATCAAACAACATGCTGTATAATTTATACAGTTCTAGCATTGAATTGAAATTTCCCATTTTTTATTACTCAATTTCAATTATTTCGGTTCAATATCAATAAACTAAACTTTAAAATTGTATTTTTTTGTAGTTGTTCATTGAGAAGTTTCCCTACTTCAATAGTGACAAAACTCTTGTCTTATTTCTAGAACTGTATCTGAATTTATTTCCTCAGTATAAAACAAATCTTCTATCGTTTTTTAATTTTTTATCAATCATACATTGACTAATAACTTTGTTTCAGATCCTTTTATGCAAGCGGGAATGCCCACTTACGAAAATGTCCGCCAGATGCTGTTAGCACAAGTAAGTAAATCACTCAAATTGTATCTATTTATTACAAATTTGATAGTATTGTCTGTATGGTGTAGAAACTGTCTATTCCAACCGCTGAAAATTGAGTTGAATCAACCAGATTTATTGGTTATTTGACCGCACGAAATCTATGACGTTATCACAAACTTATTACATCTTTATTTATTCCATTAGTTGGAAAAATACAATATTTTGGGGAGATCCCAAACAACAGAGAAAAATACAATCGCCCGAACCGTCTTCAATTCCTGGATTATGAATTGGAAAGATGAATTTGACGAATTTATAATTTTAGATTGATTAATTTTAGCCTCGTCTTTATTTTGCAGAACCCTCAAATTGGAAAAGAAGACCTGCACAAGCTTGTTACGAGCATGTTATACCAACTTTACGTGAATCAGCAGCAGAAGGATTTGCTGTTCAGGCAACAATTACAACAGCAGCAGTATGCTGCTCAGTCGGTGAGTGCCATTCTAGTTTTCACCTATTCGTCTTTTTGAAAACTTACAAACTGAAGTCGGTAGACCATGTTTTATATCCTTGCATGTGTAATACAATGCGTTTATAAGTCGCGCACATCAAATGTTTTAAATGAATGTATTTTATTTGGTATTATTTCGTTGTTATTGCTACAACTCTTATAAACATATAAACAGATTACTAATATGTAATAATACATATTTAATTACAACATTTTTCATGTCTGATAACATACATTCAAAATGGCTGGCTGCCTTGTTCATTAACAATATTAACAATAGTTTATTAATCTAAGAAAAGTAAAATGAACTTATAGAAATACCAACAATGACCACATTACTCGTAAAAGTGGTCATTTAATTTCCAAAAAATTAGAATGATTGTAATGTGTTATTTATGAATGTAAATAAGATTATTATTCATTTAAACGTAATCATATTTCGCCAACAAAGTTGGTTATAATCTATTTGTAGAATTTGGAAGTTTTTGAAATGCTTATATCGCTCTTTTTGCTTCTGCATTTAGCTGGGAAATCAACAGCCTCTACCATACCAAGTTGTGAGGAACACTTTCAACCTGCCGGTTACACAACAGGCGAGAAACACCAACGATAATAATGCGCTGCGTCAAGCGTTGGCTGGAACTTCAACTGGAACTGGAACTTCAACTGGAACTGCTCCAATGTTGCAAAACGCCAATCAGCCATCCACATCCTCCAATGTAAATACTATGAAAAAATAGAATGAAATGTTCATTAGACTATTTTTCTATGGAATCAGGGCAGCCTTCCGTAAACATTTCCTCTCTATCGTTGGGATACTTGGTCACCTGAAATGGCCAGAACGGATTAATTATTTTATTTCGGTTTCTTAACTGAATCTGATTTACTTTCTCATTCTTGATTTTAGCTATAAGGTCACAAACCAGAGCACTTCAACATTTCAACAGAATTTTTCAATGACATGCTTGTATACGTTGATATTGTGATGATATTGTGAAGAAAATAAGTTTCTATCCACCTGGTTATCATTTGCTGCCAATCTTGACCTCAAAGGTAGTAAAAAGTTTTAATGCTTTTATACTGTTTGAACTTTATTCGAATACTAAAAGAGTATTATCTGTATAATA
Organism: Laodelphax striatellus; assembly: GCA_017141395.1. NCBI lineage: Eukaryota > Metazoa > Arthropoda > Insecta > Hemiptera > Delphacidae > Laodelphax > Laodelphax striatellus. Next base: position 9,435,237 of record CM029531.1, on the reverse strand, counting down.
CATGATTGTATTATATTGAACTAAAAGAAAATTGTAATAATATTTTTATATTTCGCTGGTTGCTTTTGAAATGTTAATTACATTACTTGAACTCATCCTTTTTCATTTTCTAATAATAATTCAACAGTTGAAAAGAGGACTTGTTAATCCAGCTTCCAATGGATAAGTGGTTTCAAACTTGAAACTATTCTTGGTTTTTCATTCTACGACACAAACTTTTCATCAATAATATAATAGTTTGTACTTATATAATTTACAGTAGTTGCAATATTTCTGATAGTCAGTACTTGTTTGTAATCTAGTCTGAATTTATGTTCTGTGTGCTTGTGAAAAATTCTAGTTCGGTGGTTCTCAAACTTTTTGTGCTCACATATCAGTATCACCCATGGCTTTGAATGTCTTGCCATACCACCGTGACACCCCTTCCCCTCGCTGTAGCACCCCTAAGGTCCTAGTAGGAGGGTAGAAGTTATTCACCCCTTGGCTGATGAAGCTCATAACTATAGTCCGATTCACGTCAAGAAGTCAGCATTGTTTATATGAGGAGCATTGATGCCAAGTTTCATTGAGAGAGAAAGAGAAAACTGCACCAAACGTGTTTGTTGGGACTGTGTGCGACAACAATGCACAGTGCGGCAACTATGCACAGTGCGAATAGGATGGAGACATCAGCAACTGCCTTGTGCTGAACAAGGATAGCAAACTCCCATCTAAGCAATGCTGACTTCTTGACGTGAATCGCACTATAGTAATAATTCATATTGACCATAATATACAAATTTTATACAATATCAGTCATACAGGTACAGGTACCGTCATACCTGTACAAAGTAAAATCATATCAGTTGCATCAATATACTGTACTCCTTCCTATTCGCTAAGAAATTTTTAAATTGAATAATCGAAATAGGCCTACCAAAGCGAATTACATAATCTTGAAAAAATACATGAAAATAAAATACGTTGTCTGTCAATCTGCTACCAGGGGCTTTAGCTAGCTGCTTTTGTTACGAACAATTGAACAATTTTGCTATTGTTGTAAAATTACAGAATACTTGATGCCGTCAAATAAAATGGCAATGTTCACGTTACTAAAAATTATGGAAGATTGATGAATTTTGTTTAAAAAAATTATGAATTAAAAACTGACACTATCAAAACACGAATAGGAGAACTATTGTTGTTTTTTTATTAGTTCAGTGCCGTTTAGATACGAGTAAGTTGTGACAGTCTTTCGGAAACCAAGTTCATTATTTCCAATTCTTACTAGGGTAATTTGTCTCTCGCGTACGCGTACCGCTGGTTGGGAACCACTGTTCTAGTTGATAAAATTGGAAATCTCTCGACTACAAGCTACATTATTCTAGTTTTTATATTATAAAGTATATTAAATATAATAGTTGAACATTCATCCTAAAAAGTAGTTGATTTTCTACTAATTTCTAAGTAGTAGTAGAAGAAGAAGATTTTCTCTGCCTATGTCTATGGAACTAGTTTCAGAGCAATCATGTGAAACACCTTTGTCCGTGAATCTAAAATGATGGGCCTGCTTGTAATGTGTATCACGGTATTAAATACAAGCTACTTATCGATACTTCGTAGAGTAATTAATTTCAGGGTTAAGAATCTAGACGCTTTGTCGTGAAAAAATCTGAATGCTGTTTTGTACTGCATTCTCATTATTCATAAGATTTCATAAGAAATTGTTACAAGTAAGATTGAATGTAACTATTACTATGTAGTTGTAATGCAAAGCCCAATAAAATTGGTTATGAGAGCCTAATTTATGAAAGCTTTGGAAATATTGCCTTAAGTTTAATTCAGTCGGCCATCTTCTAATGCTTGCTTTCGCTGTTCAACTCTAGCAGATTCCTAAGGGAAGCAGGAATTTCATATGACGAATTTCAGTGCTATGTTGAAGAAATGTTGGTGATAAATTTATTTTTCAATTTTATATTTTTCTTACCGTACTTCGTAATAAAGTATTAGTTGAGGTTGAGTATGATACACTTTTGAAATCTATTCGAGCTAGTTAGATTTATCTATTGGAGATAGTTTTCGGGTTGAAGTCGATAATTGTAAGAGGAAAGACAGTATTTGGCAACATGTAAACTGTGATATTAGTAAATAGATAATTTAAGAAAATTTCAGAAATTATGTACCTGTAAGAAAAAACTCGTAACTCTTCCTTTTCACACTCCTTGTGGGGCTTGCATTATGGTGATAGTTGAAAATTTAGAAATAATTTAATTGATAAGACGTACACTTACAATTGAAGGCGTATCGTAGCTTACAAATTGTAATTGAAATATAAATTTTACATTGTGTGAGTGTATTGATGTGTCAATGTTTATATCATATAAGTTAATATACGTTTGATTTGTTGTAGCATTTATAATTTATTCAGCTAATATGTAATCACAAGAAAATATTGCAATTCATAAATTGCTTTTTTAAAATGGATTTGGTGTTGTGAAATACGAAAATGTATTCATCTTTTCCATTACATAATTACTCTCTTATTATGTGTGTATTGTCTTTGTAACAAATTAAAATGTTGAAGCTTTGAGATTTACGAAAATCTTGAGCAATCCTTCAACATAACACACACTATTCATTAGTAGCCTACATATTAGAAGAACAAATATTGTATTTCCTAATAAAATATAAGAATTAAATAAGTGTTTTCATCAACTTCATTTTCCGAGCTTTTATTATAAATTTTTTGTAATGATATGGGAAAATCACTCCTGGAAGCGACTGACCCGAAACGCCGACCCCACCTGAGTGGGAAAAGGCGAAGAAAAAGAAGAAGAAGCTGTCATTGTATTTTTTCTTATAAATTAAGGTTTTAAGTTCTTACGTATCAAATTTCAAATGAGTTCTCATTCAATTTACTAAATAATTATTGAGCACATTTTTTAGATATAAGAAATATCAATATGAATAAGGTAATTCATTCAAGGTAAGGTAAGGTTCAATCTACTCCACTAGAAGCACACGCGTTCTAGCGGGTTAAAAAGCCTATCTTCTTATATCTATAACACTAGAATGCCCTCTGCACAAGTAACATGAATGGCTTTAAACACATTGGAAACAGCCGATTTTTGTTGCTTATATAATTTTGTCCTAGTTTCTATTAGATTTATGCCGTTTGTTTCTTTTTCTCTTGGAGGGGGGGGGGGGGCAATTGCCCCTTTCAAGCAATTCAATTACACTATACCACATATCTCACTCTCTTTTGGAAAGAGGATCAAATTAGAATTATCTTTGTTTCTTTCCTCTTGAAGAGACAACTGAAGTGTTCTTGAACATCGTAGCTTTGATTTTATAAGTTACTGGAATATTTTGGCTGAATATTTATCAAATACGATAGGTTTGAAAACAGGAATTTTTACAATTGATTCAATGATAACCTATCTTCAATTCCCCCAGGTTGTTCCTCTGTCTCTCACTTGAGCGCGCTGATGTTTGGGAGCTACATCTCAATAATAAAGTATATTGTATTGTAGTTTTAAAATTTAACAAGATTTATAAAATATTACTACGGAAAGATTTCACCACACCAAATTTTTGTTTTACAAGTTTTAAAAATTTTCAAGTGTTAAGGATAGCATAATTGAACAGAATAACTATGAAAATATGTTTTTTTTTGTAAAATTGTTCTTTTTTATCTAAATTTGAAAAGCATGGTCCCTGGAATCGTTATCGCAACCCATTATTACATTCAAATTATGCGCGTGCACTGGTACTACCAACCTTTAATTTATAATGTATCCTATTTCTGTCTCTGGAAAATGTTTCACATACTCAGAGCTTTGTTTAATAAATTTTTCCATACACAAACCATATTTTACATCTATATTTATTATCGTATCACTAAAATTCAATCAAGAACAGTGATGCTCTAGTGGTGTAATTTTCATTGAAGTTGTAATTTTGAAGAGCACTCTAAGCTACTTGACTCGCTGCTCGTTCCGAAAATACGTTTCGGTCTCTCGAGTGACTTGAGTCTCGAAGCTCAGCTCTCTTTTGTTTGCACCGGCCCTGAATACGGAGCTCGTGTGATAGTTCTCTGCTGTTTTTATTATTAGCACAGAAATGCCCAACAAACCGTGTTTTAAAGTCGGTGAGTACTATCATATCACTATTATTGTGCAGTTAATTATTAAATATCTTACTTTATGTTGAGCATTTCATTTTTATTCAACACGTGAGCTTTAATGCCCCATCAAGCGGTAAATTTAAACGTTGGTAATCCTATCTGGGAAATGAGCAGTTCAATCCTGCTGAAAGAAATAATTTATTGAATATTTAAAACGCATTTGTTGCCAGATTACATCATAAAAATGTCTAATCTTTATACTGATTCCTTGATATTTTTGGTTACTGTAGTCGAGCGTCGAGGTAACTTGTCCTTATCTTCTGACTGCGCTACACATAGTTCACACTTCGAGTCTGCTTAATCAGAGAATAATTCATCAACTTGAATAAGTGTAGAATTTTTTTAGGCTAATGCCACACTACTAAGCTACGCTTGGTGCTAAAAGCAAAGTGACTGATCCTAGTCCTAGTGAACGAACGCAATGCGTAGGCCTACTATTACAGAGATGGCCACACTATGAGCGACGTGCTAAGCCTGGCATACGTCATTGATTTGCCTTATTACTAAAATATCTGTATCGTATGGTATATAGATATTATTTTGCGAGTAAAAAAAGTGAAGTAAGTAAATCAAAACACGTATATTCAATAGTACTTATTAGTCACTAAAGGCCGGTCTAGACGCTAGGACTTGAGTCCATGACTTGTTGTACAAGTCCTATGACTTATGGGTGTATTGCATCGCGTCTACACGTATGTGCTTGTTGTACAAGTCCTAGCGTGTAGACCGGGCTTTAGGATGAGGCCACACTACTACGCTTTGCTTAGTGACTCGATTAGTATATCTATATCGTATGGTATGATATCTATGAGTCACAAGCATGTTGACCTCAGAAAGCGTTCGTGTGGCCATCTGCAATTTTCTGCGTTTGTTCACTAGGATCAGTCAATATGTGAGTCACTTGACTCTTAGCACCAAGCAAAGCTCCTTGTAATGTGACCTTAGCCTTAGGATTTCACGATACCAGTAGACGTGTAGGTTACTGGCAGGCAGGTTGGTCATATATGATCTTCCACTCTATAAAAACAAATAAGGCAATGCACACCAGTCAGTGTACATTGGACTAAATTTGTTTGTATAGAGTAGACGATAATATGATCCACCTGACTCCAGTAACCTGAACGTCTACTGGAATTGTGAAATCCAGCCATTAGGATGGAGCCAAATAAAACGAGCGTAGTGGTGGGAAACAGACAACAGGATTCTTGGCTATGCGCACAGGCTCACACTACTGCTCACAGTAGACCGGTAACATATCAATTTGTTACCGTGGAAACTTGAATAATATATTATTCGCCAGGCGCTTTCCTAAAAAATCCTATTTTATCAATATTATTCTTTTCTATCAACTTAATCATGATAGAAGTGTAACTAAACCTGCGCATTAGGGAGGGCAAACACCAATAAAAATATACTTCTATTAAAAAGTATTATTTATTAACACCGTTATCACAATGTTTCTGTTATAGCCTTTCACTTAATTTGCAGTAGACTAGTGTCACCTTCCTCTAATTTACGCCATGATGATAATTTGAGATATCTTTGCTGTTTCAGCTGACATCAATCTAGCCGAATGGGGCCGAAAAGAGATCATTTTGGCTGAAAAAGAGATGCCTGGCCTTATGGCTCTTAGGGAAAAATATAAGAATATTAAACCATTGAAGGGAGCTCGTATTGCAGGATGCTTACACATGACTATTCAGTGTGCGGTACTGATTGAAACACTAATTGAACTTGGAGCAGAGGTGAGTCATTATTTTCTGTTTATGTTTAGAACTTGTTTGACTACTCACACTTGGATACCGATATCGTGTCGCTCGGCGACTGGAAATAACAAACACGTGTTTTCAAATGTGTTAAATGATAAAAAAGATTTATTGCCAGAGGCTTGTAAATATTTTATCACTTATCTTCAAGTTATATAGGTGCTAGTCATAAATCTTATTGCAGCATTTCTGATATAGTTAACTTATTTGGAAAATAATTATCAAGTCAAGATGTGACACTAATTGAAGAACTCTCAAAATTATCTTGAAATTTTGTCTAGCTGATATATTCTATACACTAGTTCTAGTGTATAAAATGAATTATTATTATCATCATCTAATTTCCAGTGCATGATCCTAACTCAACTTGAAACTATTGACCGTTATTTTTTTATTTATTTCATTAGTATTTTCAATGTTATGCCTAAATGAGCCTTAGGCTTGTGAGGTGAATTCAACGACTCATTTTGGGCTTTTCGTGTCCTAAATATGGGATATAACCATCACAGCTATGGCCACTCTTGAAACTTATGAAAATACATTCTTATTAGAGAATATTTTCAAAGTATGGCATCTTCAAAAGCTAATTTTAATCTTGAATTATCTTTAATTTGAATGATCTATTTTCAGGTTCAATGGTCTAGCTGTAATATTTTTAGTACTCAAGATCAAGCAGCGGCAGCGATGGCTGAGCGCGGCATTCCTGTCTATGCGTGGAAGGGAGAAACTGACGAAGAGTTCCTTTGGTGCATTGAGCAGACACTAGTTTTTCCCGATGGAAAGGTAGGCTAAGTATACAAAGGTATTCTAGTCACTACTTCCTTAATGACCCCACAATAAGTAGTCAAGCTGGGTTTGATTCCCGCGTGGACAAAATATTTTTGTGTAGTAGAAGCGCACATACATTTCCCTTTAGTAGTCATGGTATCTCTAGCATATTTGATGAAGCTGTGTTAGAATTTTCGTTCAATAAGTTATCATAAAAGATCAAATATATCATTATTGAGGTACCATCAACTATTTGAAAAAATCACAAGTTTTGAACTTTAACTTTGATGAGTATTAAGCCTAAATTTCAATAAAAGTTTTTTATAATTTTTATTCCTATATTAAAAATAGTTATATATTTTCTACTGATAATAGTAATCGATGTACAGCGTTTATTTGGATGCTTTTCTGAAGCTTTAAATATGTAAGTCAAATTATAGTGAAGTAGGCCTAATTACATTTAAAACTTGTCTTACCACTGTATACCTGGAATCGTAAAGCAATAAGCATTAACTAATTCATGTTGAAACATGGATCTTCTTTGACATGTTTAAATTCAAGTACCTCTTTTACATTATTGGGTTCTATGTGGGCCTACTTTGAATTTGAGTAATTTATTGAAGAATATTTGTAAAATTACATCTATGGATATGAAATAAGGAGAATAGATTAATTTATACTCATGAATTTACCAAGATACATTTAATATCGATTTCATTCATTATAAGTTTTCCTTACAATTATTGAAAAAGTAATATAGACACGATTCGTCGTGACTTACTGTCACTAATCAATATTTGAATTATGAATCAAAGTAACTTTTTCTAGCCGCTTAACATGATATTGGACGACGGAGGAGATCTAACCGTCATGGTTCACGAGAAATATCCACAGTATTTGGATGGCATCAAGGGACTTACAGAAGAAACAACAACTGGAATCCACAATCTCCACAAAATGTTGAAAGAGAAGAAGTTGAAGGTGCCAGCCATCAATGTTAATGATTCTGTTACAAAGGTAAATACATATTGGAGTCGCTCGAAATATAATTATTGTGACCATTGAACTTCGTAAGCTACCTTCAAGTTTATAAATGCGAGAAAATGTTTGTTTTTTAGATATTTTTCAATAATTTGTTATGCATTCTTTCATTTCGAAACACAAAAATAACGTTTTGTCCTACAAAACAAATAGAATATGCAGATTGTATTGTTTGCACTCTACAGCATTGCTTATCTATGCAAATTATTCATTCTTTGAACTCTTTAATAGAATCTGTTATCTTATTTCAATGCTATCTATGTGTGGTATGTGAAATAAATTTGAAAGTTTCATATTTCTCTGTTAATCAGTGTTGTGATCATTTTTTAAATACGTTTCTCTTGTCTTTTCCAAGTTGAAGCACAGAGAATAAGAGAGAATCCTTTGTATTCATTTGTCTGTGGTTCAAGGTTGGATTCACTGGCATTTAAACAGTTCTAACTTCTGATAATAGTCACTTCGTATTAGTAGTACAATTCTCCTCTCAAATTTTGTTGAATAACGTTTTTATATTCCTTTAATCCTTTGTTCCGTTATTCCAGTAGCAGGAAATGTCGTTAGGATAAGATTGAATTATAGTTTTTAGCTGTGATTGAATTGTGAGATTCTTGAAAAATCGCAATAAATTTGAATGTGAATATTGAAAGCTATTATTGAGAATATTTTGCAGTTTAATTGAGATTTCCTTTTTAATGTTTCAGAGTAAATTTGACAATCTGTACGGATGCAGAGAGTCTCTAGTCGATGGTTTGAAACAAGCCATGAACATTATGCTTGCCGGAAAAGTTTGCGTGGTAGCAGGTTACGGCGATGTGGGTAAAGGTTGTGTTCAATCTTTGAGAGGATTCGGAGCGAGAGTGATTGTCACCGAAGTTGATCCCATCATTGCTCTTCAGGCTTCCATGGAAGGCTTGCAGGTAACTTTTCTATTATCTTTAAAACTTGCCCATTAGCTAAAAGATTGGATGTAATCTAATGAATTTTTTTCGCTGAGAGTGATGCCCACATGAGCTTGTGCGAGGGTAATGAGAGGGGTGATTATTTAGGGCGATTGTACGTAGTTAATATTCGATTAATAATAGGAATTAATATTGTTAATTGGCGATAAAGCTTGACAGATCTTTGTGCAACTGGGATCTAGTATAACTGAATCCACAAGAAACTGAACCTTTTAGATTCAGGTTCAGTTTTCTTTTAGAAAATGAAATGTCTTTACATTATAAACCCAATAAATATTTAAAAATATAGTCAATTGGCTAATTTGCTCTTAACAGATCACCATTACACGTTTTGATGATCAACAGGTGCAAATTATACATTTTTTGAAACAATATTTTTTTAAACGTTCAGGAGTTTTCTAAAAATGTTTTTTTTAGCGATGATAGAGATCTCTGTTAGATACTTTTACAAATAACTAAGGAACCTATAGCAGGAAATGGAAATATTGAACATTTTCAAAGTTGGGTAAGATAATAAAGATTGGAGAATCTTCATAAGAACGATAATATTGTTTTATGAGTATTTAATAAAAAACAGAAATATTGAGGCTTATTGATCTCTCATCAGCATCTTCATCACTAGACTAGGCATGTAGAAAGTAACTGCAGTTATTCTATCGTTAATAATGAGAATGGAAATGATGTATTATTGCAATATTACAAAAAATTACATCTGTCTCAGAATTGAACTTGAAGCAATATCATATAAACTTTACTTGACTTTATAATTTGATACCTCTTGGTAGTGAAATTTGATCATACTTCTACACTTCATTATACTATTTGGCCTTATTAAAAGTACTTTATTGGTCCTATATTTTCATTTCTATCCACTGTTTCTTTGGATTTTTGAAGTATTATGTTGATATTGATCACTTGCAGGTCACAACTATGGACGAAGCAGCCAAGGAAGGTCAGATATTTGTTACCGCCACTGGCTGCAAAAACATTATCAGGAGTGATCATTTCAAGCAAATGAGAGATGATGCTATTGTTTGCAACATTGGCCATTTTGATTGTGAAATTGATTTCGCTTGGTTGGAAAAGAATGCCAAAGAAAAAGTCAATATCAAGCCACAGGTAATTTAGTTGGTTTACAGAATAAAATCATACAATTCATTATTCCATCATTCATTGTTTACAACTTTCAATTTCATAAGACATGTTGAATAAGAGAAAAGGACATTGCTGTTGAAACATAGAGCTGAAGATGATCAATACGTAATTATTGCATAAATCTCTTCGAAGGAGTATAAACTATTATCTCTCCCATAAAACCAATTATTACATTTTTAAGGCGGCTCGCACATCGGAGCAATAAGCAACACCCAATAAGCAATATATAATATTATAGTATATTCCTTACTGCGTGTTGCTAGTTGCTTATTGCTCCGGTGTGCGAGCCGTCTAACTCTTAGAAATGAAGTTTATCAAGGTTTTACTCATTTAATACAATTACTAATTGGAAAAATGAACTAATAGACTTCCAATAGTTGAGAAAATATGATTATCAAACTTTCAACGACTAAAATAACTTGTCTTATTTCAATAAAATTTATGAAAGTGATCTAATAGTAAAACTTATGTTCATACTACTTCTTATCATCACCTTTCATAATTTTCCACATATAAAATTCTTTGTTTTTGTAGGTTGATCGTTTCACATTGGATAATGGAAGACACATAATAGTTCTGGCAGAAGGACGACTTGTCAATTTGGGTTGTGCTAACGGCCATCCATCATTTGTAATGAGCAATTCTTTCACCAATCAAGTCTTAGCTCAGATTGAAATCTGGACTAAACCAAGCGAATATCCCATCGGCATTCATATGCTGCCAAAAAAGGTATTTTAAATTTGCTTATCGTTCGATTTAAATAAATTATTCTCGCTTTGTTAAGATTCATTTTCTATATGGTTATGAATCAGTAATCTTGAAGAATTGCTCACACTGAGCGTAGCGAGTTCTTCCTTTTGACTTGAGGCGTTGTGTGTTTGACGATAACTTTCGAACGCCTTTATCAATCGACTTCAAATTTGAAACACACATTTTGGAACCTTAATAGGTCAAGTTCATTGACCAATAAAATTAACTGACTCCTTCATCCTTTTTGAGGCGAAAAAAGATAGCTTCTCAATATCACTATACACTCGTATACGGGCAGTCAGTTTGGGGAATATAATGATGTGAAAATCATATGGAATCTATCTATCTTAACCATGTGATTTCCTCCTGTTTACTGCGTAGGCTTGCATATTAAAAGCTCTTTGACGTGTCTGACAACTCCTAGGGCCAACTATATAGACTAGATAAAAAATCAGCTGCAACCGACTGCACTGGGCGGCACCCAAGCTTATCTGGGCTGTAAGCTTTATCAGATTTTTTAAAGTATGGCGGTGGCGGAGAAAAAATGTTCCAACACACTGTTATGGACCCTTTCACACCAATTGCCACACTGTGATTGTACGGTCTCTGTACCATATACTAGACGGGCACAGCTTGCTATGTAATGAATAGTGCATGTCTAGGGTGCACTCACAGTCAGCAGTTGTGCTACTTCAGGACTTATGAAACACGCCACTGATGTAGGATTTATCAATTTCCTTACTGAATGACTTGTGTATTGAACTAGCAACTAACCAAAGATATTAATTGTCATTTCAGCTCGATGAAGAAGTTGCTGCCCTGCATTTGGATCATTTGGGCGTCAAGTTAACGAAGCTTACAGATGACCAAGCAAAATATCTTGGAGTTCCACAGAACGGACCATTTAAGCCTGATTATTACAGATACTAGCAATACAATAACCTATTCAATGCGAATCTCTTTTTAGTTTTCAAGTGTATACTGTATCATTAAAATTCTGAAAACCATAATATATCTTACTATGTAAGATTTTTAGTTTAGTAATGAAAACTGAGAATCATACCATGTAAGATTTTGAGAGCTGATTTCAATTGCTTTAAGATTTCATTGTTGAAAATAAAGATTTTTGGTACCTACCTTAATGTGTTTATCAAATTTGGAAACCTGTCTTATGAAATTATTCGACCACCACAATAGAATATAGGATTGAAAAAGGATTAACACATCATTTCTAATATTCACAAGGAAGCAAATATTTGTATCATTATTATTGTCCTTGAATTAAATACGTTGTTTAACATTTGCATTCAATTGAGTAGACAAATATAAAATTATTTACATTCGTATACATTGATGAAATCACAAACCATAACAATTGAGTAGTCATTTCTAACGTTGATAAGTTGAAGAATTCTATATATTAATGATATTAAAAATTGATATGTAATGATGAAAAAATTATATGTTACTCATTCCCATCAACTTACATGAAGTTCTATCTTCATTTAGCCGTGAATTATCACATCTTAGACTAATAAAACAATAATAGAATTTTCAACACCATGAGCATTGAATAGGTTTTGAGTATAATTTAAGTAGAATTGATTAAAAACTGGTATACAAAAATCCTTAATTATAACTATAAAATCCTAACAGAATTAAATTACTTAAAGGTAACACAATAAATGCAGTGAATCACAATAATTTTAAGAACTAATAATCTCCCGTCTTCTATAACAAGACGTGATACTTTCACTTAATAATTAAATTATTATTATGTGCTCTTCTTTCATGATATTTTTTGGGTTATTCAAACTCCACTAGTACATCGTCTTTACTGACATTGCTCCCAACTTTTACATTGATACTCTTGATTTTACCAGATGTGTCGGCTAGTAGAGAGTTCTGCATTTTCATTGCCTCTGAAATATGATAAAATATTTGTTGAAGTAAGTTACTTGAAATGAACCACAAGAAAATAAATTTTATGCGAAAAGTAATAGGTACGCAAAACTATCACGAGTATTTTTCCCAGAATGCCATTAACAAAGAAAAACAGTAAGTTACTAATTGATATCTTAAGTATTATTTATCTTATCATTCATTGACACATACACAAAAATCATAATTATGTCTAAAATTAATACTGTAGTATTATTGTTCTAGCTAGATAATGGCAAAACTATAGTCTGTACACCGAAACGATGCAGTGCGCGTAAACAAAGTATGCGTGCGTGAATCGGAAAATAGCTTGACGACCAAGTCAAAGGCATGTTATAACTTACATTTCCCTCGCTCTCAATCCGTATCAGCTGAATACGCGATAAGTGAACGCTGAATGACATGAAAAGACACACACACAAAAGCTCACTCACTCACATTTACTGACTTGTTTCAGTGAACAGAGTATAGAGTACCTATAGTTGCATGTGAAACAACATGCAATACACACACACAACTCGCGGTGTTTACATTCTCTACTAACTGAATTATGACTATAATAATTATGGTCATGAGATCTGGGAAAAGCATTTCATTGCAATTAAATTAAGTATTTTGATTTGAGTTGAAACAACTCACCGACAATGCACAATTCTTGTCCCTTAACTACTTGGCAGCCCACATCACAGCTCACTGACTTCACGACTCCCGGCATAGGTGCCACCAAACGTTTTGAAGTGTCTGCCTGAAATGCCGAAAAAAGGTCACAGGGAATTAATCTCAATTGGAAAGAAATTTCCTCAGCCAAAATGAACCACAAATAACTTGTCATATCAAAAATCAGTTTCAAAACGAATTATTGGTTCAGATTATTGATGCTGATCTTGCCGTTGTTGTGCGGTTAAAGCCTCATTCACATCAACGATTAAAGAACAAAATCAGACAAGAGACCGTACATACTTCAATGTGATTCGCATGGCCATTGCTGTAACGTGTTTGTGCGGTAATTAAGTTTCTGGTATAACATCATGAGATAGTTCATAAATGTGATCATATAAATTATATTGCAAAATAATTTTCAGTCTGGCTGCTGTTAGGTGTAAAAGAAAAGAGATTGTGAGGAAAGCAACCCACAGGAAAAAGTAATCGCTTTATTTCAAAAATGTAGTCATTAATTTTGAAGACTTTTAGCCAGTTGCACGAAAATCTAATTGAAATAACTGCCGTAAAATGATGTCATCTAATAAAACGAATCTGAAGTCAGTGCAACGACGTCATTTTACAGTGGTAAATTGAATTTGGTTTTCGCGCGAATGGCCGAGTATATTATACTGTATTCAATTACACTTACCACAGATTTTTCAGGCATGAATTTCATGTACTCGTGAGCCGATTTTGGTAAAACCGATAAATCATAATCAGATCCCTCGAATCTGCAAAAGATCAATAGAGTCAAAAATCTAATAACAAATGATTGAAGTTGAATTTCAAACCATCCAATATGTTATCACAGAGCCAACAGCAATAGTTGGTATTTTAATTTTTCCATTCGACGAGGTTCATAGAATATTGAAATGGATTTCCCTACATTAGAAAAATTGAAATGTGTCTGATTAATATTGTAATGTTCACAAAATTCATCCCATTTTTTCAATAAAAAGCACATCTTGAATTTTGAAAGTATAACAGTTTTTTAAGTTTGAATATTTTTCAATATTGTAAAAAAATATATTATGAAATCGAAAATGACATTCTTTGGACTCCGTCCTACTAGCTTCGAGGGTGACGGATTACAGGGGATGACAGATATATTTCAACTCTCCCCAAATCAAATATGTAACCAAAATTATAATTGTAAAAGACTATTCACACACATCCGTGCCGTGTCCGATCATCTCCGATTCGTTTCCAGCCATTCGTTCTGCGCATGCGTCATGCGCCCAATGCTCTGTGATTGGTGCGAAGTTGTTGCTATTTTTATTATGTGCCAATTTAAATATAAATTTTTAGAAAAAGAAGGAATAAAATCTCACCCAATCTTCAAGTTGCCAAACTGTGCTTTCGAATTCAACTGGAACACCACGTCACTGCCGTCGACTTTTGTGTAGATCGGTGATTGCGACAGATTAAAGTCATCTGCAACAAGCGCTTCTTCGCCATCAATTGATACCTGCAAACACAGGCAAGCAAATGACTGGGTTATAGAGAAAAATAATAAATATAGAGTTCAGAAATATATACGAGCAGAATTGTTTGTAATTTACCGTATATAAAAGTTGAAGAATTCTATTCATTAAAAAATTATTGGTACGGTAACATGAAAATCGACATGAGTTCATCATTGAAATGCTGCATTAATGCATGAGTTTAGATTTAGACTTTCCATATAATAAGCTTGAGTCTTCGAGTGTCTTCAAATTCTCCACTTCAATTCTATCATTCATGAGAATATTTATAAAATACATGCCTATCATCAATATTATTATTAAACAAATAAATTATTTTTCAAATTCATACATAATGATGAAATTTTTCACAAAAGAGAATGAATCCTTGAAATTATAAATACATCAATAAAGCAATGAATCACATCAAATAATAAGAGTAGTTTGTTTACTACTGTATCTACCAATAAATTATTTGTTCATTGACTTTATTTGTTCTTGTAAATAACTCGATAAACCATTTCTCATTTTTTGGTCTCAATATATATGACAACTATCCACTATTCATTGTCAAAATCCCTTTACACCTATCTATACTGTAATTTTATTTATCATTCATTCATTACGAAATTTGCTTTCCTACTTTTGTATTAACTCACAACGAATGATCTGCTGGAATCAGAATAACGAATGTTGCAAGAAATTTGCGTCTCGTGCAAAGTGATGACAAACTGCCAACTGTTGGGAGCCGAGTGGCGTTTGTTGACGAAGGCACGTGCCCTGATGTCAGCCTTAGCCAAGATGGCTGCCGCCAAGGCGCACACTCGTCTGCGCGATTTCTGATCCAGCTGGCGTCCGTTGAAGCCATCCGGGTAGACTTGGTTCAGGTAGGCGGTGCTGATGTTTCCACTCACAAACCGATGTTCGGTGAGGATATCGCGCAGCAGAGCAATGTTGTGAGCGACACCTGCAACAAAAACAAATTAATATAAATAATTTTAATTCTTCCATCAGAAGTTTCAATTTAGAAGTGCTTTAATTTAGCTAGAATTTAGCTTTAATTTGTTCTAGAAATTATCATGAATAGAGTAATAGGACAAATTTCGCAATCTTCAATTAATTGATATGATTATTGAATTGTGACTACCATTTAAAGAGATTCGAAGTATGGATATACACAACAACCATATTATTTATAGTTATTTTACTGAAAGCAAAATTAATATTATTTATCATATAAGTAAGCATTAGTCATATAAGTAAGCATTTTCAAGGCACATAGCAGTTGATTAGGGCATGGAATCTATAATAATCAAAGTAACTGCTTCCAGTTGAGGCAGGTTTGTTATCATTGAAAGCTTAACGAATTATTTTCCAAGCAAAAATAACAGGAATAAATGGCCAAGTGTAGCAGACGATAGAAGAAGCATGACGTTGAAGTGATTACAGTAATTGAAAATATCAAAGCCTAAAGCGACATTAGAAGCTTTAGGTTTAGAGACAGCTTTAGAGAAGCTTTGACATTAGAAGCGTCATTAGAGAACAAAGCTGAGCCTGTGGCAACACAAATAAACAGTGCTTGAGTAAAACTTGGATCGCATGCAATTAAAAATCAACATAAAGTACACAAGAACAATATTATTACTACACTTGAGTTATTGCACAGCTCAATATTCACCCATGCTTTTTAATTGACATTAGTAACAAGCACCAAAATCGTTGTAAAGGGGATAGTTATCTGAGATAAGAAAATGTTAAAAATTCTAGAGGACACATGAAAAGTTCAACTTTACAGTTGCAGCTGGAAATTAGCGTTAAATTGAATTAAACCCTGAAGCTAGAAGGTTTAGATAGTTTCATTTTTAAATTGGATAATTCTCATTATATTTTATAAGTTAATATTCAAGCAAAGACGAAGTTAGTCAAGGAGTAGCGCGTTTCTTGGAATAATGTCGTAAGGTTGAAGCAAAGAGAAGCGTGTCTCAACATACCTCATATTTTAATATAATGAATTTAGTATCAGACTATTCACAATAGTATACAATATTTTAGATTGAAAAGCTGGGTGATTGGTAATGATACAATTATTTTATTTGGTGATGATGTAAGAATAATGTTACTATTAATTTATTTTGAATTTCGAATTTTTATCAAGAGAAAATTGTCAAATCAAAGCAATTTCAAACTCCGTTTACGTTTGTATTGCTTGAATCCTGAAAGATCAGGTTAATTAGAATGATTAAAAATCCAATTCCTCATCCCCTACAAAAACGTGCTAGAAAAGATTGAAATGCATTTCCAAATCAAAAGTCTACCAAGCCTCACCCTTTGTCTTGTCAACTACTGCATGCGATTATTATGTTAATCATAATTTGTAAGAATGAATGTAGGAGTAACATGAGAATCAGCACCAGTTAGAAAGGAAATTTAAATATATTCCATTGATTAGAGAGATCAGTAGCCATCAACAAAATATTTCTATCTCTTACACTTAACACTTACTTACTAGAATGACCTTTATCGATGAATGAAATATTACGCATTATATTATTTACAAGAAGTGAAAGATTGTGGCAAACTTTTAAAATGTTAAACAAAGATGTACATTTAATTATTTTGGGTAACCACGAAAGTTAAAATCATAAATGAAATCAATCAACCTTCAGCACTGTATTTTAATACTGTGGTGATTTAGTCTACAATTACGAAACTAGGTACATATAAATTTTTAGTGATAGATGCTCAATATACAACTCTACATGAGCGAGGTGTTAGAAGCTCAGGAATACGATTGTATATTACCGTGTATTATCATCACGGCTCAAAGAATTCATAAGTGGGGAGTTAAGAGTTCATTCAAAGAGGGAGTTACTGGGCTTGATAATTAATATCTAAGTATAAGTGAATGTGCGTTCTCGACTAAGAAATTTAGTGCTCATTAGAAGCATCGATCATTCTGTTACCGTACGTAAGATTTTAAAGAAGACTTGAAGAATAATAAATTGACAAACCTTCCCCCCCTTTCATAGGTTGTCAATAGATGATGAGCCGTGAAGAGTATAATTAAATCGATAAATTGATAATAAAATTTGAGTGATAGAAATATTGCAATATAATAAATTTATTCAAGTTGGATTGCTATTAATTGGTTACAATGACTTAGATTAGTAAAGTTCGTGCAGAAATACCATCGTACCAGCTGTGAGCCCCGTTTAATAGAGTGTATAGAGGAGCGAGCACCTCGTATGACATAGGAGTCAAGGGCCTTGACAGAGAGATCGATCGCCTGCTGCCTTGTCTGGCCATAGCAGACCAGCTTTGAGATCATCGGGTCGTAGTAGACACTGATTTCACTGCCTTCTTCCACTCCACTATCACATCGCACCTAAAAAACGAATTGGGTCGATTATTCAGTATCAGGAAACTGCATATAATCATAACAAGTCTTGAAAAGAATGATGGGTATTAATTTACCAGGTATACTACTATACCAGGTACTGTTATTCTAGCTATAATATATTTTGTGGTGAGATAGATGCCCAAAGGAACGTGCGTGCATGGGTAATGGGAGAGTTGATGATGAGAGATGACTACTTTTTAGGTAGCAGGGGTCGAAAGATGAGAGAAACCGACTGCAGTCAAAATCTGTTGAAGTTAACTGGCATCGAACCAGTAACCTTCGTGTTACCAGACCGGTGATAAGTCACCTCGACTACCGCACATTCCAAAATTAGATATTTTATGTACTACATTAGATACATTGAAAAATATGCAATTAGATTGGGTGAAGAAAGTAATACATTTTTAAAATACAATTTTTTACAATAAGGAAGAATTATGACATTATATATTCACTAAAACTCAGTATTAAATAAACTGATAAATTCAATTTGTCAGTTCATGAACAATATCTTCTTTTAAAATATAATGAATGGCTATTCCCAAAGTTTTTCTTGTGTGTATGATGTTTCATTTATGTAATAGTTTAATGTTATGCTTGCTCGGAGACATAAAGTAACATCCCTTTCAAGAATCCCGGCGATCATTCTATGTTAATCCAATAACTTACAGTACTGAAGTAAACGAATTTTAATATTTTAATGATTAACCATTCAATAATTCAAGTAAGAGTCGTACGATCTTACGTTAGACAGGTGTGTGGGCTCTAAATATTGGTAAAGCCTTCCCACAGATGGTAAGCCAAAGCCCTTGGTTGGATCCTCGGCATAGACTCTGGATTCAATCGCCCATCCACGCAGCGCTACGTCTGATTGGCTCATTTTCAGCCGATGACCTACAAAAGCATACATATTGTTGTTGTTGCTATATAAAACACAAAAAATGTATAAAACAATAATTTCACAGTTAATTTCATTAGGCTACTGATAAAATGTGTATCATGGTAAATAATTTTCTGTTTTAAGGGGTCTAAATAAAGAAAAATCCGAATAAGTATCACTATTGAATCTCAAGTTAATTACTGAATGCATCTTTCTTCTTCATCTCGTTTTCAAAAATATGGCTTTAGTAACTCTATGTTCTATGCACAGACAAGCAAACCATTTTCGTATAATTTCATTTTTTACTTGTTTTCTTCATCCACTACGATCGCACTAGCATTTTCCATTTTCAAATAATTGTTAGTTGTAGGCCATCATTGTCTATTTAAATTTCTGTGAAATTATTTTATGGATACATATTAAATACACCGTAACGAGACTGAAATTTGTGACGATATTTTTGTTTCATTTTTCCATGCAATGTTAGGCTATTTTCTGTAATTTATTCATGCTTTAAAATAAGACAATTTTGTATTCTATTCGATCTTGGAACCTTTGGAGTATCAAACCGGCGCTTATCGCCCTCGGCTGTAGACCACTCCAGTGGTCAAATATGTTTCTTGGACGATGTTTGACGAGCATAACATAAATAATAATGCAGCATACATATTTCTTGTGGAAGTAAGCTTTGCGTTGACTCAAAGTGTCACTAGAAACTCAAAGATCACTAGCTCTTCCGCTCATTAAAGAGCGAAATGAAGAATGAGAATAGTAAAGTTTTTTAAATTAATTAATTCTTGGTCCTAAAATCTATTATACAGATGGAAGCTCATCCACACACTTCGTTACCACATGACAAAGGTATAGGATTTCAAGTTGATGAAAATGCATCAAAACTTGACTCTTGATATTAGTTAGGTAGGCTATCTAAAAAGCAATATTTGTTTGAATAAGATCAGTAACGAAAGCAGTATTGGTTATCCCAACCGAAATAGATTTCTTTTCAGTACGCTAACAGGTATACTTTTGAATCCTTATTATGAAAAAATTGGAAATTTGAAAAACAAAATTTTATTAGAAGATAAATAGAGAGTTACCATGTTGTTTCTACCTTTGGCAATTCGTATCATTTGATGAACTAGATCGAGACCTGTGATACACTCAGTGATAGGATGCTCTACCTGGAGTCTGGTGTTCATTTCAAGGAAGTAGAAGTTGCGGGCTGAGTCCACAAGAAACTCGACCGTGCCCGCTGACGAATAGTTGAGCCGTTTACAAAGAGCCACTGCTTGCTCGCCCATAGCTTTCCTCATATCTGCATCTAAGAAAACACTGCAAAACAATATATTTCAATTGAATTTAACTTTTAATACTCTGTACAAAAAGACAACAATTCAATCAAATTGTCTATTTTTCTAAAATTAATTTACTGGGTTGATCTAGGCTACTCATATTGAAGTTTAAGTTTCCTTTTTACATCAGAAAAATATTCAGAGCTGCCCTAATCCCCAGCAGTGCAACTCGGAAGATACTATACAACTGTACACAACGGATTAACAAGAAATTGGAATACAATGATCATATCTCTGGAATAAAAGTGACAAGAATGTAGTATAATGTTAAGGAACATGAATACCGGTATGGTACGCGTTTAGTCTTATGATATTACAACAGCTAAACAGTATTGAAGATCACACTTGAAAACATTTGTCTGCAAATGATTTGAAAATCAATTTATTAGTCAATGAAATTCCAAAACGAGAAATCAACTAAATTATGGACTTGGGAATTTTTTAGTCACATATTATTAGAATCATGCTCTTTTTTTGTGAAACGGCTTCACATTTGATTTCACACAACGTCTAAAACAGTTTGAAAGATTGAAAGACTAATCAATCACTCAATCCAATCTTGGATAAACTAATAATGAAAAAGGATTATTTTCGGTAACACCGAAGAATATGATTGAAAATTACGTAAACTATAAAATATTCACATTTGATCTTTGGTTGATTCCTACCTTGGAGCTTCTTCAATAACCTTCTGGTTTCTACGCTGAATACTGCATTCACGTTCATTTAGATAAACTGTATTTCCATGTTTATCGCCCAAAACCTGCACAGACAATTGGAAAAGGATGAATAACAAAGGATTGGTAACATGTATTTATTAAGAAAATATACTAAATTTTTACATTTGGAGAATTGTCATGGATTTTTCAAACCTCTCCTTTTGGAACTCAAGTTCTCGAAAATTAACCTCTTCTCAATATTTTTAACCGTACTCATGTGAATTAATGAAATCAATGAAAAAGCGACATACAGAAAACCACACAAAAAAGCGCATATCTTCCTATAAGTGTGAGGACTGCAATTTGATTAACAGTTGAACTTCGGTTACATATCGTTCTAAAAATGCTAAATTTCAATGACTCTGTAGCTTTATACGAAATAGCTTTCCTAAAGGGGAGGATTCTTCAAACCATTGCTTAACACAACACACTTTCCATGATGAATAGGCTACAATGTAGGCTATTTAGAAAAGTGTAGGCTAATTAGAAAAATAGAAGAAAATATCGCGATGGGAGAGGATAATTACCTGAATCTCAATATGACGTGGAGAGTCAATGAATTTTTCCACCAGCATTCTGTCATCCCCAAAGCTGGAAGCTGCTTCACTGGTTGATAATCGAAAACCTTCTCTACAAAAAATCAATTTGAAGCCATACATTATTTAGATCCTCAACAATCACTTCCACAGATTTATGTAACAACCAATTACACCTTAAAAATATATCTGTTATGCAATTACTCCCAACAAAAGTTTTTCAAGTAAAATTATCATAAGAAACGTTGAAGTTGAACATTGGATAACGCGATAAGAGAAAATAATTACCTGAATCTTGATGACTGAATAAGTCAGAACACATTATAGCGTACATAGTAACATATGTAGTAGATAATTAAAAAACAACATGAGTATAAACTATAAGATACAATTCACTAATATTTAAAACTCTAAAAGTACAATTTATTAATACGATTTTCGATGAAAATGACAGACCTGACTTCAGTGTCATTGCGAGCGATACGCATGCCTTTACCCCCGCCACCAGCAGATGCTTTGATCATCACCGGATAGCCAATGTTGCGTGCAATCTCCAAGCAATGATTCTCATCTGACACCACTCCATCGAATCCTGCAAACAAGAAATTACAAAAATTATTATAATACTGTATATGCCGAATTTGCATAGTTCTGTATTAAATAAATGGAGGATTTTAAACTGGCGATTTATATCCATCTACATTAACAATGCTGACTGAACTGCCTGTTGGGTCTCTTCTATGTTGAACACCGTATATAGTTTTATTCAATAGCAATATAATAATATTACTTGCCTGGAATAGTATTAACTTGTGCTTCCATTGCTAGTCTTTTTGATTCAAGCTTATCTCCCATGCCTCTGATGGCGGATGCACTAGGTCCAATAAAGGCTACACCCATAGATTCCTGAAAAAATAATTTCAAAAATAAAAACTAGATCATGCTATTGAAGAGTACAGTAGTTGATCTATGAGTTTCTATTGTAGTAATATACTTTACTTCGGCTTTCAAGTTGAAAATTCCAATTCAAATAGTACCTATACTAACGAAAATAAACAGATTGAACTTGAAATAGGTACTTCAATTTTGCATGAAACATTTAATAATGATCACTTAGCTTCAAGTGTTGAAGAAAAAACTCTGCTTCCTTGAAATGTTATCAAAGTTAGACAGAAGATACTAAAATAATTTGTTTAGCAGTTTTGACAAACCAATAGTTAGCTTGTATTCTCCTTATTCTTTATACGAGTGAATTGTTTAAAGTAATGGTTTTAAAAAATCACAGTAATGATTCAACCCAAGTGAAGAACAGTTGAAAAGCTATTGTAAATTCTACTATTGAAATCATTTAAAAGTCTACTCTCCTGAACATCGTAATACCATGGACTTGTATAATAATGAATCGAATTTAATTATTCAATAATAATTAATTTAGCCTAAACATTTTTTTCTATTGATTTATCTATAATATTTTATTAAATAAATTATTTGTGAATAATTGATTCAATTATAGAATAATATAAGTAATAAAGTTCTTAAACAAAAGGAATATTCACTAGCATGTCTAGTTTCATTCATTAATCGATTTCATTAATCTTGATCATTGATCTATTGACAAATCCTTTAAATTCTATATTTCAAAGTACCGTATGGTATTTGAACAGTAAAAGTTTGTCCACCCATTTTCATGAAGTACCTACTTCACTTAGCAAGTGCTTTTTAATTTATTATTTTACCACGAAGTCAGGAATAAGGAGTCCATTCACTAAGGAGTCTAGTCGTTTCGTAAGAGTTGCATAACAAAAAATAAATTAGTGATATGATAATTGGTTGTTCGGCAACATTCTAAATATTGACGAAATTATGACCCTTGATAACATAGGTCAATAAAGATGGATCAGTTTTCTATTAATCAGACGAAACCTCGTCAATGAAACGTATTACGGTAGTGTGCCTTATCATCACTATTATTCAACAACTGGGAGTTTTGAGATAAAGTAGATGAAATGACGTTCCAAATTAATAAAATAACAATTAAACATGTCATTCGGAACACGTAGGCAACTTATCATGATGTATTATGGTTTTAATCTTTATGATTTAAGGCTGAGTTTGAGCTTTCTGCAGAATTGTACAGACAGATGCTTCAAAGTTCAAAACGAATTCCAGAAATATAGGTCATGAAGCACTAAAAACGTCTGCTGTTTTAAATGAGGCAATAAATCAGTTTACTCACTAGTTCAGCAGCAAATGCGGCATTTTCTGACAGAAATCCATAACCGGGATGTACAGCTTCGGCTCCAGTGTCTTTTATGGCAGCTAGAACTTTCTCCACATTGAGGTAGGACTCGCGAGCAGCTGGAGGGCCTAGGCAGACCGCCTCGTCGGCCATGCGAACATGTACCTAAACAACATTTCATATTAATTATTTATGGTGGTGACAGTTAAAGTTACAAAATGAAAAACGAGATCCGATTTGATGAGCAGATTGATAAAGTTCTATAAACCGTAAGATAAAGTTACAGACCACATAAGTCTAGGCATGCATAGAAGGGGGTTTCAACTTAATTAAAAAGTACCTAACTTACTTGATTTTATTGTAATGTACATTACTTGATTTATAAATTGAAAAAAATGCATATATTTTATCCAAAAGTTGTTTTATTCATCATTCACGTTTTCATGCGGCCTGTGAAATATCGCTTATAATAATTTTCCACTTGTTTCAAATCAACCTACTATATAAACTTGGAGCTATTTATTATAGCCTATTGTACCCAATTGAGAAGGAGAGTGAGAGTGGCATTTATTATGAATTTTTCTCCTTTAATAAATTACGAAATTGTTCCGCATAGAGGTACCGTACATATATTTGATACATAAAAAGTAATTTTTAATAATAGACCCAAGTACCGCATTGATTTAACTTATTATGAAGTTGATGTTATTATTCAAAACTAACTTCTATCTAATACTACTATATAAAAATAATTAATTAAATAATTTTATCAAAATTCTCATTTAGCCAACTAATGAGCTATGAAATGGTGGGCAGTTTCCTCTTGTACTTACTGAGCTGCTGTCAGCGGTAGAATAGACAGCAACCGTTTTTATACCCATACGTCGAGCTGTGCGAATAATTCGACATGCTATTTCACTTCTATTAGCAATAAGAATTTTTCCAAATTTTGATTCGTCCAAGTCCACTGAATCATTGAAATAGTCGAATGCATGAGTTTGCATAGCCCTTGTCTTCATACTACAAGTCAGCTTAACCTAGAAGGAAAAAAATGTTTTTCAGATCAAATGGAACACATTTTTTTAATCTATTATTTAAGCAGTACCTCCTTATATACTGTATTATTAAAATGTAGGATCTTATGAATATGGTGTCTAGTATGCCCAAGTTTGCATTGTGCTGTAATAGTAAGCATGCAGATACAGTAGCAGCCAGTCGGGGTAATAGTTTTTGCTGTAAATATAGAAAATATTTTCTATCACTCTTTGTGATCAGGAAGTTTTGAAGCTTTAATAAAAGCCAAATATAACCGTGAAATAAAATTCTAAACAAGGAATCTATTTCAATTTTCTATTTGTCAATCCAGTAGTTTCCTAACTGTTGACTGTAGCCTTCAGCCATTCTAGATCTTAAATAACTGCCTTATTACATTAGAATATTTATGTGTACCAATTATAGGCCTAGGCCTTCCATTTCCATTCTTGGGATGTAATCCTTTTTGTCTGAACGGATTTTTTTATGAAAGAAATTAATACAGGTATTTTTTGTTTTTGACTGAAAAATGATTCATCCAATACCTAACACGTATAACTTATCAAGTTATCAACTTATAAAACTTAAAATATATATTTTATCCATCTATATATAGGTGGGTATATACTAACCTTTCGAAGCCACAAACGTTTCATATGACTAGCCACTCCAGGCCTGAGTATAAAATTGAAAGATGACATATTGCTTAGCAAATAAAAATGATAATATTGTAACACAGCAAGTTCAATATTTACTTTTGCCCAATGCAAGAATTGACGATTTAATTGGGATATAAGTTATTAACTAAACGTTAACCACTATATTTGAAATTCGCATTCATTTTTACACCGCAGAAGACGGAAGCAGTAGAAAATAGGAAAAATAAAATACTGATAATTGATAAATAGAGACCAAACGTGAAAAGAACCTGACAAGTTATAAATTAAAAGAATTTGTTAGATAAGAGTGAGGCACACAACAGTACTAATTAGCCGCATGACAACAGCGCATGCTTTCAACTTTCACTTTTATTCACATCACACACTATGAACATGCTGACATATCAGACGTCAAACTTTAACTGTCAAATTTCTTGAATGGACTTGTGAAGTTGTGCAGAGCAAACAGCTGTAGATTCAGTGCTACCAACCATAGTAACTAAGCTACCAACAGAAACACGAAAAGAGCGGTATTTTCAAAACTTTAAGCATTACAGATAAGACTACACCTAACGCCTATAGTCCAGTCAATGAGTTCCAAAAACCCCCCGATAGGGGATAACAAGCTGATTTTTTCACCATCGACTACTATCATATAGACAAGTGTCCTGGCAAAAGTCCTGACCCCTAACCCTCTTGCCTCCCCCCCAGCACCCCTTCAAAGTCTCCGTTTGCAAGGGGTAAGTATATCGTAAGTATCTTGACTTACAATGGAGATAACGATTCAAATTTTTTTTCATTGTTTAGGAAATTAATTTTCTATAATTTGTTCCATTACCATTCTACTCTAACTCCACTAGTTCCGGAGTTATTCGTGAAAGAATGAAGAAGAGTTGAGATTTTTTGCTTAAAAATTGTTTACTTCTGCAAATAAAAGTTTACATAATTGTTTTAAAGAAAAATGTTACATACAAAAAATGTAGAGCATTTCATTATCTTCAATTTGAATAATCACAATCTATAGTTTACTTCACATGAACGTGAGAAAACGTCCATTAAAGTTCAATACGCATGATCACGCTAGTGCACGGCGGATATGTTAAACAGATGGCTTCATAAAAATAGTCCATTCATTGAAGTTTGACACGGGAAATTTTTCCTTACAATTGTGTATATCTTGGAAGTCCTTGATGATAGAGAATCGTAGTTGGTTTCGAATTGTAGATCGCGATTTCTACTTTCATTTCCAATCAAAATTTTTTTAATATTCATTTTACAAGATAGAAGAAGAATTCAACTATGTATTTAAAAAGATGTATGTAAACCCCCGCAAAACTTTTAGATTTTTCAACAGAAAATGGTGTATTTTGACGTAGTTTAGTGTCCCTCATAATGTTTCCATGGATAGCTCTGTTATATAAATATGTATGGTAATTTGCATTCCTTAACATCGTTGTATTCTTTCTTATAAATTAAGTTTTAAAATTCTTACGTATCAAAATTTAAATGAGTTCTCATCCAATTTACTAAAAAAATTATTAAACACATTTTTTAGTTACAAAAAATATCAATATGAATAAGGTAATAATTAAATAAGATATAAAGCACAACCATTCTAGTGGGTGCAGTCGGAATAATATTCAACACCGTCTTCAGTCTACTCCAGATGGAGCACCCACCTTCCAGCGGGTTAAATATCACGTGTTATTAAAAACAGTATCTAGAACAAGATATTAAAGAATGCCCTCTGCACAAGTAACATAAATGGCTTCTTCCACACACAACCCAAAAGGCCAAATTTTGTTATTTATATAATTTCGTCCTAGTTTCTATTAGATTTATACTGTTTTATTGTTTTTCTCTTGGGTCTCAAGAGGGGGCAATGACCCCTTGATCCGCTAAAGGAAAGAAGGCAATAATTCGTGTTATGTCTGCCTATCGTCTCATTGCTGAACTCCATCATTTTTCAGATAAAAAGTGTTTCAATTGAAAAGTTGTGTTTATTTTAGAAATGCACGATAATACATAGTTGAATTCTTCTTCTATCTTGTAAAATGAATATTTAAAAAAATTTTGATTGGAAATGAAAGTAGAAATCGCGATCTACAATTTGAAACCAACTACGATTCTCTATCATCAAGGACTTCCAAGATATACACAATTGTAAGGAAAAATTTCCCGTGTCAAACTTCAATGAATGGACTATTTTTATGAAGCCATCTGTTTAACATATCCGCCGTAGTACCAGCGTGATCATGCGTATTGAACTTTAATGGACGTTTTCTCACGTTCATGTGAAGTAAACTATAGATTGTGATTATTCAAATTGAAGATAATGAAATGCTCTACATTTTTTGTATGAAACATTTTTCTGTAAAACAATTATGTAAACTTTTATTTGCAGAAGTAAACAATTTTTAAGCAAAAAATCTCAACTCTTCTTCATTCTTTCACGAATAACTCCGGAACTAGTGGAGTTAGAGTAGAATGGTAATGGAACAAATTATAGAAAAATTAATTTTCTAAACAATGAAAAAAAATTTGAATCGATATCTCCATTGTAAGTCAAGATACTTACGATATACTTAACCCTTGCAAACTGAAACTTTGAAGGGGTGCTGGGGGGGAAGCAAGAGGGGTAGGGGTCAGGACTTTTGCCAGGACACTTGTCTATATGATAGTAGTCGATGGTGAAAAAATCAGCTTGTTATGAATTTTTTCCCCTAAAAACCACTCATTGACTGGACTACTAATAATATGAGGCTGCCTGCCACTACATGTTTTTAAGGCTGTAAACATTATATCAATTGTAGCTCTGTCGGGTCAAGAGCAATAATTAACCCCACATTTGCATGTGTTCTGCAAAGAGTATAAAGAATATAGAGGGAGAAGATGGTGAGGATTCTCTCTCTAATAAAGAGTGGGCGACAGTGGGCTAATCTACTAGCCCCACAAATAATCCTCATGACCCTCTTCTGAATACAAAGGACTTGGATCACATCTGTGACTGTGGCTCAACGCCAGAGGGGGAGGCCATACAAAATCACACTATTCACACTGGAGAAAGCCAAAATAACAAAGTTTAAGATAATGTGATGGTACACTGTATGTATGACCTCTTAGCAGGAAAACCACCCTGCTCAACCTGGAATACACCTATTAGATGCCTGGTCAATTAGCTCAGAGTTATAGTGCATTTTAGCTACACCAATTTGAATTTGTTGAAGTTGAATGTTTGAGAATCCTCAACTTGCGAAACTGGGTTTCTAACTTCAATTTTATCTGAATGATGATTAATTAATTCAATTTTATCTGATGATTATCTGTGATAATGTGATGGTACACTGTATGTATGACCTCTTAGCAGGAAAACCACCCTGCTCAACCTGGAATACACCTATTAGATGCCTGGTCAATCAGATCAGAGTTATAGTGCATTTTAGCTACACCAATTTGAATTTGTTGAAGTTGAATGTTTGAGAATCCTTAACTTGCGAAACTGGGTTTCTAACTTCAATTTTATCTACCGGTATCAGTTTTTTAACTACGGTACCATACCGAACTAGTTAATATTTCGTTAGTCAGAGAATCACTCTGTTGTGGAACTTGATTCCTATTTTCAATTTCAACAACACGTTATGTCAATTCAGCGTAGTTTCTATTAATTATTTGAGTTTATTAAGCACTAAACTCAACTGATCACACGGGATGACCTGTTCAACACTCTTGTTAGAGGCTGCACGGTTTAAGAGGCTACGTGACTTTCTACTAGTGACGTCACTACAACACGGCAAGGCTCACAAAACCACCTGATAATGTCACCAAGAACTTGGATTTTTTATAATTATGCGGCGATACGGTAACACACTTTATGTGGAACCAAGACTGACAAGAACCCTCACACATGAGGGCATTATCACCGATTTTAACTTCCTTTTTGCAGGAGCTACAACACGACTTGCAAACACGATCCACTGCCATCACCAGCACTAGTAAATAAATATTATTATCCTTGTCCTCGAACATTCCTTTGTCTAAACTGCATAAAAACGTCAGTACAGTAACCACTGTCAACCACATTTCCAAAAACAAAATTGGTGAAAGTTTCAGCAAAATCACTATTTCACAATCACAATTTCTTCTATCACTAAAAACATACTATAAATTTTTATAAAACCAAAATCATCAAATGGAGCATTATCAATGAACATGGAACTTCATTCAATTTAAGCCTTGAATCTTCTTTATTTTACTTTAACAATGGCCTATGGAGCTATTGATGCTTTATGCAACTAGATCTAATGCAGTTGCATACCAGTATCTACTATAATATATTATAGTAGATATGATTTTTCTTTTTGAAAACTAAATTTTAGTACTATTGGAATTAAAATTCAGTAACTTTTAAGTGAAAAAAACACTAACATATTTTGATGTGACGACAATTGTTTCGTGCTGGTGTTGCACATTTTCAAGTCAAACAGAAACAATCAATTTTAGTTCTTGTTCGCGTGTTGCACAGGATACGTGCAATTGAACAAGAAAAAACACTGAATTTTACATAGGCCTAATCCGTCCAATAGTGAACCAAAAACAATTTTTGAGAGATTTGACTTTCCAACTAGGAAATTTAGAATTTTTACTTGATGAGACAAAAATCCACATCAATTTAAATCCTCAACTTGAAGAATTTGCAAAATCCTCAACAGCTTTTCATTTTTTTGAGCCCAGTAAGGAGTAAACTAATTTCATAAGAAATAAGATGAGCAATGCAATGATAATGAATCACAAAGTATTATAAAACATCACATTTAATGAATAAATTAACAACAAAATAATAATTATTCACAGAAATAACAAATGACTTATTGAGATGTTGAGAGTTCTTTTGGTGGAATACGAAATGGTAGAAGACTTCCAAACAGGATATGCTGAACTACAGGGAACTTGGACAGGACCTGAAACATAATTTATACAAATGTGATGTCTTCTCAAAAAATAGCAATAATGACTGAAGGCTAAACTCACTGAAAAGATAGCGTTAAGATAGAACAATTGGAGACATCGGGTGCTTAAATGATCAATGAACAACCAGGAACAGTTCCTCAATCTCATCCGGAAGAAGGCCGAAAAGCCACTTTCCGACCAATCTACTGTACTGGAAAAACGACCGGCTGGACCTTACATTGTCAGGCAAATTATTGAAGAATTTAGGGCCTAAGAACAAGAAGGATTTTTGAAACATTGTTGATTTTGCTCTTGGTAAAATAATTCTATTAACATGACGAGTTGATGTCCGATTTGTATATCAATAGTGTCGCGGGTCACACACAAAAAAATTATTACTACACCAATGATTAGTATACAGAATGTGTCATAAGTCATAACTCTCTCAGAATACTTGTTGTACTCATCAAAATAATAGAAAATTTCTTGCAAAAGTTTTCAAAAGTGCTTTGTTACTGAGATGATGAAGGCGGAAAATTGCAGATTTTCTATAAATTTGTTGATAACTATTAGTGCCTCACTTTGGTATGAAAATGGTTCATTTCCATGTGTAATTTGTTAAAAATTAAATGAAATTCATTGGAAGATGTTTTGGCAGATATGTTAATCAATATTGTTGGAAATTTAATTCTTCACGTACACACTTGGCTAAACTAATAATATTGTACTTGGTTTTAAATTATTGTAGAGCAGAATCCTTTATCATTTGCAAAATATTTTGTTGAAAATGTTCGTTTTTGTAATTTACAAAATTATCAGAATTTCCCCCTTCTTGATGTTTTATACAAACTTTTAATCGGATTCGGATTATTTTGAAAAATTATTCATAAATCTAGAGTAGCCTTATAGTTTAGAATAGGAACAAGTATCCAAATAGGCTAAAGTAACCAAATAGCCTAGATAGACTATAAAGAATCATAGTTTATGACCATCATTATTTTCTCCATTTTGTTTCAATGTTTTATCAAAACAAAAAAATTCTAGGAATTCTAAAGACGAAAAATAAGCAATTGAGTCAGAAAATTAGAAATATACATACCTCAGCTTTGTACATTTTTATTAAACCTTGGTTAACTTTGCTCCAATACCCAACTGCACTGATATTCCAAAGCTGATTCGAATGTTCAGCAAATGGCCCTGTCTTAACCTGCAACAGTTTGGAGAAAGGGCATTTAATTTGTTCATTAAATAAATTATTTCAATTGAATTGTTCAATGTATTCTTTGATGGAAAAAAGAGTTATTATTAACTCTTATTAGTCCAGCCATCAAGTGTTTAACATGGAATAAATAATATAATATTTATTTAATAGTTTTTACGGTGTCATTTCATTATAAAAAAATATTATTTCTATTCTGAAATATTAAGCCTGCTTGCAAATTCATCATTCATGTATTCTTATATTGTTAGTTTCATGTGCTATGACTTACTGACATACATGAATACTAAATGTTAAAGTTGGAATAGTGCATTGAACCATTACATGCAAATACATCTTTACAAAAGTGAGCAATGAAAAATGAGTTATGTTATTTTGTTATTTGTGCTTTACTTAGTTCTCAATAATAATAATTGTTTATGAAAGAAGCAAGCATAAATAAATAATTTATGCCTGTATGCTGTATTACATTTTTTCTTTAGACTATAAACTTTGACTTGTAGATTATAACTTTTGACACAATTTTAATTTGAGTCTATGTTTTGAGCTAATTGCGCCATAGCACAGCATTAGTATTAATCTGTGATTAGAACACAACGAGAATGTTCTTTGAATCGACCAACATTCTAGAATATCTAATTCAATAATAAAAACCAATTGAATGTTTCAATACTATACATATGAAATGCTAGCACACAAACCTGGTTGATATATCGTATGCATCCTAGAAACATGTAGTCTTTGTAGAAAGATTCGACTATGTCTGGTTGCACAAATGACCGAGGCTCAATTCTTGGATGATCTGCAAAATACAATAATTAATAAGTTCATGAGTTAATGATAATTAATTCCAATATTGATAGATTGTAGTCATATAGCATGACAAAGTGAGGACTGTTCTTAGAAAAATTACAGGCGAATAAAAGGTACATGAACAGTTTTTTGGGTTAGGTAAGGTTTCACGCACAAAAACAAACTTTCACGGAATAATAAGGGTGAATAGAGTTTTTGAAATACTCTAATAAAAAGATAATTGAACATAGGAACAGGGAAGTAGATTTTAGTTTAAATTAAACCAATTAGAACATTGAATTGACATAAATAAATATTGTAATATTCAATATACTACACAGATTCCAGAAAACTACTGTATTTAAAGGCCGTTTCAGACCGCCGAAGCGTCGCTTTAGCGACATCTAAAGCCCGGGACACACATATCCATCAAGATTATTAGACAGTTATCTAAGCATAACCTTGCATATCCACAACACGGCCGTGTCTCCATATCACTATACCAGCTGAGCTATTCAGACATATGAATTCAATGCATTTAGATTCCACACAGCATATGAGCATAATATTGTACAGTATAGTCGTACACTCTCCATGCCGAGACACGGCCGTGTTGCGTATATGTGTGACCCGGGCTTTCAATGAAAATTAGACGTCGCTAAAGCGACGCTACGGCGGTCTAAAACGGCCTTTAATGTGATATGCTAATTTATAGAAGGAGGATAACTTTAGATCACAAAACTTGGCAGCGTTTCGAGAAAAAGGGAATTTTTGATGGAGTCGAATGTGACATTACTAAGTAAAGTCTTGAACAAGATGGTACAAGTCTTGTACCATAAACTACCTAAAATCTCAAGGTTGAAAACTCATTGAACTTAAACTTTAGATTTCATATGGAAAGTTTTCATACAAGGAAAATGATCAATTAAATTTCCATAATGATACGCTAAGAAAATTGGGAATTTCATTGGAATCATAAGAATTGAGAAACAAGTTATACTAAATTATTATTATTACACTAAATAGAATAATACAGCATGGAATTTGATATAACAGTAGCAAAGACATTCCCTATGTACACACTTGGTCGATTTTTGAGACGCATGCGGTGAAGCATTCGATTTTCCGTTTTCCGCCCAATTTAAAAAGGATGCGTGAAGCGCAAGATGGAACGAAAATCAACCACGTGTGGACATAGATATTCTACCCTCTCCATCCCAAATAAGAACCGTTCCGCGTATGAAAGAAGCGTTAGCTGAAGGGAATACAGTACCAATAAGTTGAGAGCTACCCCAAATGAATGGGATAAATTGATAATCGTCAAGAGACCAGACTCCGCGACTGCCAGCAGGCTCCATCCTGTACACTGTTTGCAATTTCCTCACAAGTTCCAAGTACCTAGAATAAAAATTGATACTTATGAAATACGTTTAACCAAGGATATGGAATAGAATACTGTGTTAAGAAAACTTTGTTAAAACACCATCAATATAGAAATATTCAAGAAAGGTTTATTCTTACAGTCTCGAACAATATAAGTAAAGCAAAATATTTCATTCAAGAGAAATAGTAATTAGATAATTAGTAAGAATAACAACCAACATAACCCATTGAGGAGGCTGACAGGCCATTAATAGTGCGTAAGATCTTATCTATGAGTATTGAATACTAGTCATATTTGAATAAATAGCAGTCATTTCCTTACTATATTTTGTATAAGAGTTATTGTACAAATTAATTGTAATCATTATTATTATAATACATATCATTGATTAATTGAATATTATTATAATATAATAAGTAGTAAACTGTTTCACAGAGGCGGTTTATGGGAAGCGGTTGGCTTCGTGGTCGTGCCGGTATCCAATCTCAAGATTAGAAAAGAAACGTGCACCTGATATTCCCATCGTAAGGGTGACCACTTTCAGTTTGCCAGCCTTTTTCTGCTGAATCATGAGAATAAATCCCTTCCCGGTGGTTCGCAGCCCACCTAAAGCTGTAGATCCATTCATCTCTCATCATCATCCTTCCCATTGCCAACGCACAAGCCAAGAGCTTATGATGTTATCACCACAGCAAAAAAAAGAGGCTACAAATGGAACTAATTTACTAATTGAATTTGAATTAGTTTTTCAAACAGATTTTTTTAATTTTTACAAAATGCCTTGAATTTAGTCTTTTTTAACGTTTGTACTGATATTATAAGTAAATGGAAAAAATTATGTAGAATAATACCCAAAACATATTACTGAAGTAGGGTTTATTGTTGAATTTAAGTTTGTTTGTTCGAATTCTCATATAAAATGATTTAAAGCTCGAAGCATCTTGGTATTTGTATTTATATATTATTATACAGTTTGTTGTATGAATTTTTAAAAGTAAATTTTGATTTCATTTTGAATCAAACTTGTTTCTAGCTAATTATACAAGAGGACGTGAATTGAAAATCAGACAACTCAGTTAATAAAATACAGTATTATAATTTATAAATAAAATAATTTAAAATGAAGAACACAGATTTTGTCAATTCTACTCTTTAGATTAGTAGAGATTCTACTCTTTTTATTCTACTCTTTAAAGAGTAAATAAAATAGTTTTAAAAATAATTTAAAATGAAAAACACAGATTTTGTCAATTCTACTCTTTAGATTAGTAGAGATTCTTCTCTTTTTATTCTACTCTTTAAAGAGTAGAATTGACAAAATCTGTGTTTTTCATTTTAAATTATTATGGAACGGTTCTACAATCTCAATAGTGACTCTTTAGAATTTTTTATAAATAAAATAGCCTACTGCATAAAATTTCGAATGTACTGAATGAACTTACGAGTTGAAGACTAAAAATATGACTTCCATACTTTCTGAACGGTCGAATGCTCCAATTTTGAACAAGCAACATAAAAACATACAGAAAGCCATTTCATGGCCAGTTCCATAGTCTATTCTGCTTGCGCTGCCAAAACTTTCAACTAAATATTCTTTGATTTCGGGCACAGCTCTATGAAACTTTTCTGGTAAAGCTTTGTGCAACAGTTGTAATGCTTCCTGCAAAAGAAATGAGAGATATTTTAAAAGTCCAATCAAGCTGATAGTTTGAGCAGTTACATAAAGAGGCCATCAGAGCAACAAGAGATTAAAAATTCGTCATCCCGACTGGACACACACGTAAACACACGGCATATCTTAACATCCGACATGATGTGGAATCCCAAACAAAAATGCAAAAATCATAAAAACAAAAACTAAAACTAACAGAATATTGTATCAAACAATGATGCAATATTGTACACAATAATGCAACTTGCTGCAAAACGGTATCGTTAATCTGACACAAAATATGCACAATCTGACTACACAATAAGTTGATGCAACTTGCTACAAAACGGTATCGTTAATATAAACCAACACTGATAGAAACAAGGTAGTTTTAGGACTTGAAAAATATTTAAAGAAAATTTTCTCATAAAAGTTAAGATATTTATGAATAGTTCAAAAAAATTATTCAAAAACAATCTATTTTGAGAACTTACGCCACTCAACTTGCTACACCAGGTTCTGAATGCTTTGTTTCCAAACCTCTGGGGTTGTTCAATTGGTGGTATCTCATCAACCCAATCACTCAATGTTTTCAATAGATCCATCATACCTTGAAGCCTTTCAGGAGTTT
Source organism: Laodelphax striatellus (assembly GCA_017141395.1). Taxonomy (NCBI): domain Eukaryota; kingdom Metazoa; phylum Arthropoda; class Insecta; order Hemiptera; family Delphacidae; genus Laodelphax; species Laodelphax striatellus. The sequence goes on along the minus strand of CM029531.1, from coordinate 9,399,086 downwards.
CTGAGAGTTTCATAGGTTGATGTTTCACTGCTTCATTCATCGCCATAATGAATCCCATGTACTCCTGAAGTAAAAACAACAATATATATTTTGAATAAATAACGTCCTGAACATTGGATGTACTGAATCTCCTAAACAAGTTCAATTCAAGAGTAAAAGCCGCAAAAAGAAGTAATAGAAACACAATAATCATGGACGAGTATAATTGCATGAGAAAATTGTACAAATAATTTTAAAAGTTTGAATGTTGATTGTTATCTGTACAATTCAGATTTTTAAATCCTCTCATTTCAGGTGATATTATCAAAAATGTATCATGTACTAAATATCTTCAAGGATGTTGAAATGCTATAAATGTTATACGGATCCAACACCTTTTGATTTTATATAAACTTTCCTTTTTTCAGGTTATACAGTACTATTAATACAATTCGACAATATTATGATCTTGTATACAATTCAACTTTCAGATTTCCAGCGACTTGAAACTAGCTTTTATAGGAATACGATATGATCTGCCCAGAAAATAATTGAACTGATTTTTAAGAAACAATTTTATGGTTGTCATCTACTAGGCCTATTCAATTCTATCATTTAGACGACACCTACTCGCTGGTCTCTGCTAAAACTCTGTAAATTATGAACAGCCCAATTGACACACGTGCCAAAGCCTAAAGGATACATTGTTAGTAGAACTACCTAGTTCTGAATAATTCTTTCACTGATACGTTCGGCTTAATTTCACTTATTTACCTGCCCAGTTTAGTTTTTCTGCCTGTACAGGTTAAGTAAAATTTAGCCAAACGTTTATGACTCGGCCATCTTGGCATTGGCATATGCCAGTCCACTGCATCCCAGTCAGCAGTCACTAGTGACCCAGCCATACCTGAGGTACCAGACGACTGAGAAAAGACCGAGGCATACGGCATACCGTAAGTTAAGGACATGAAAAGGAAATTTCAATCTAAATATTATTCTTGACAGAAATATCGCAAGGCCTTACCTCAAACTTGTTTGATAATTTTCTATCGAGACATACATAGACCAAATATTATGAAATTCTAAATTATTAATGTAGCCTTATAAGAAATGGATACTCACAAGATAAGCCTCTGATTTTTCCCATACTTCCATGTCACTCATTTTGAGGACTGCCTTCTTAGGAGGGACGAATTCGAACTCATCAACGTTTACACACGACATCATTGGACTATGGTATAGTATGTCCCCTAGAAGAAAATATCAACTTAATAACTAACAAAGATTGATAATTACCTTATAATATACATCAAGTAGCCTCCATTAGAAGCCTGGCTAATCGTTAGTAAGGCTAGTCAGTCACTCCCTTTATTTGGAGGCATATAAAATTGTTGCATTGCACTATATAGCTGCTTAACACAATGTTATCCAGCAGTGCTTTGTTCCCATCACTGGGTTGCAAAGACTAGCTTATGGTTGAGATGTCAATGTGCTAACCACACTTTACATCTTTTCTCCTTAATGTTCATTCACCTCTGCTGATTCAGTCTAGTGGATGTGAAACTACCAATTAGTACTTTCACATCCACTTGAGAGAGTCGAGCGGGTTGAGCCATTGACAAACATACAAAAATACATCAAGTTATATAGCCTAATTTAAAAAATACTCAATATGCACAACATGAATGGCCAATAAACAATGGATAAATAGAACCTAATGCTTTTCTCGATTTCAAAATCCGAAGTATCTAAATCACAATCACAGTGTATTTTATGAGTGAATCAAGAGTTAGCTTTAGATTAATGAACGAGATGGATGCTGTACTTTGCTGAATGAGAAATCTGATAATGAAATTCGTTACTTTTTGACATAACATTAATATTTATAACTATTTCAGAAACCTTTGCACCTACCTAAGGAAAGCAATTTTCAATGTGGTATATTGCAATAAACAACTTCTCAGACATAGGCCTACTAACTTTTGAAACAGCTTCACCAAAATAGGCTATACTATCCGAACAATTTTTAATTCTAATAACAAATTACAAAATTACTATCAACCTGTCACCCAAGAATGTATTGGAAAGCGAAACGTTAAGAAGGTTTTAGGTTATGTAGAATGAATGCTTGTGCTTGGTTTGTAAACAATGATAACGTCCAATAGAACAATAATTAATGAGATATCTGAGAAAGCTTTAATAATTTTAGAAGATGTTCAACAGGAAAATATGATGATCAACGACCTTTAATTATTTGTTTTTGTAATTTGATTTAATCCACTGCGATATATTATCCAATTCTTCACAACACAACACAATAAAAATAAACCGACCAGACCAGACCCACCTATCACACACGGGAGGCCACCCTAGCATCGACAAACGTTAGCGTCGACACGACGTAGCATCGACTTTCGACGAGCATTGACTTGTCTGACGCCATTATTTGGCCAACCAGACGTAATGGTTGCAGTGCATCTGGCTTAGACGGCTGAAGTCCCCTGCGCCCGCGTAACTGCTGTTATTCGATTCAGTCATAACCCATTGTCGCCAGATGACATTTGGCTGTTTTTCGGGTAATCTAACCTATCAGCCAAAGTCATCTGGCAACGCTGGGTTGCTGACTGAAATCAGATAACAGTTGCTTAGTGGGCGCAGGGGCTAAGTCCGCTACAACAATGCTACAGTCTCCGCCTGCTTTGCATTTCATTTTTAAGCAACTTTAAGCCCGGTCTAGACGCAACGATAAGTTTGTCAAACTTATCGGTCAAACATCAGGATTATTTTAAATTGTCATAAAACAGCTGATTTAACGTCAGTAAGCAAGCTTACATCAATCAGCTGTTTTCTGACAATTTAAAATGATCCTGTCAGATTTAACTTGTCAGAAAACAGCTGATTGATGTACGCTCGTTTACTAACGTTAAAGGTCAATTCCCACATTGACGACAACGACACGACGACGACATTCGCATAAATCGTTCTCCGCATGCGTCACCAGCCCGCGCTTTAGATTGGTCCATTTTGTGAATTCTGACCAGCCGAATTTAGGTTGCAAGTAACTAGCGGTCACCTATCACTAAATGTTCGCTGTTCGGAATCAATTGTCCAATCTTAACAACTAAGGTTTCAATCGATTTGTAATTAAATTGACTAAAAGTAAATAAAATTATAATACAAACCGGTTTCAAGTTATTCAAGAAACTGCAATTTTGAGAGCTTGATAGCCGATAGCTACAAAGATCATTTGTAAACAAAGATAGACATGTATTGATGAGCATGGCCTGGTTGAGCATTAATGGTCAAATCAGAATGTCGTCATCGTGTCGTTGTCGTAAATTTTGACCTTAAATCAGTTGTTTTAACAATTAAAATAATCCTGATAAATTTGACAAACTTATCGCCGTCTAGACCGGGCTTTAGAAAGTTCTTGTGTGAATTTTTCCATGATTTTTAAAAAGGAGTGCAAGTAACCTCCAGCGGTCATTGTAATATCCATATTAGTCAATATTGGCAAATCTAGATAATCAAGGTTTCAATCACTTATTGTAATTAGAATTGATTAAAAAGTTATTCTTGTAAAATTTTCGTAATATAAACGATTTCCGAGTTATTCAAGAAACAAAATTGTATACATAAAGATACATACATAGCTATATAGCAGGATGCAATTAACTTGTCATAAATCAGCTGATCGACGAGCATATGATCACAATACTTAACCTACAAATGCTGAATCTCGCAGGTTATTGAAAAGGTCATTTAAAAAGTTATTCTTTGGGTTCTTTAAAGGTCTTTTAAAGACTTAAAAGGTCTTTAAGACTTTCAAGCCTTATGATTATTGTGTCGAAATCACTCTTTAATTATTACTGGATCAGCTGATTTCTGACAAGTTAATTGCATCCTGCTATAGATAATACGGGTAGTGAGTTGAATCAAATGAGATTTCTCCACATAAATGAGATTTTAAATGTAAAATCAGGTGATAAAAACGAGTTGTAAAAATATAATGTTTATTAAAATTTATTACATTTATTAAAAAACTAATTACAACATGCTATGTTAAATTGAGGAATCAACTTGAAAATGAAATACAAAAAATATTATATCTAATGAAATACACATATAGCACAACTATAGATTGAGTAACACTGATGAATCAACATGTCTGAAAATCGTGATAATTGACAATATCATGTCACCACATCTTATAAGTTATAAATCTAAGTTGACCAATCTTATACAGCAGAAAGTACAAAATTCAATCAAATATCAGCTATAAACAATGTAAATTATTTTCTAGAAAATCAAAATAACAACTTGACTACCAATAATTGACATCCTAAAAGTCTAGATTGGTCATCCTAAAAACCTATTGGAACAAATAATAGATATATTATAGAATACGAGATTAATGGACATGAAAATTGTGAATAATGATGAGCTGTTTCTCAGGAGAAGGATATTTTACCAGGTAGGCAAACTGCACTTTCAAACAATGAAGAAGAGTCTATAGTGGAGCACATCAAAGTTTTGAGTGAATTTGGCTTTCCTGTCACTGAAATGGACCTACTATATACTGTAAAATTTTATCTTGATCGAAGGGGCAGATATATATAGGTACAGTCTTCAAAGGTAACTGGGTGTTACCTTTCAAAGGCTACAACTGGGTGAAATTGTTTCTAGGACGTTATAAAGACCTTCTACTCGGATGTCTACTAACATCAAAATGATTCGGGCTGCAGTGAATGAGGAAGTGATTACTGACTACTTTCAAAATTTAAAAAAAGTCTAGGCGTTTCAGCATCAAACTGTTGGAACTATGATGAAACAAATCTTACGGATGATCCTGGTAATACTAAAGTTATTTGTAGACGTGGAAGCAAGTATGTTGAAAATATAATGAACTTGTCAAAAACTACGACCTCATTAATGTTATGTGGGAATGCTGAAGGTAAAATGCTACCACCATATGTGGTGTACAAAGCTGAGAAGATGTGGGATCTTTGGGCTGAGGGTGGACCAAAAGGTTGTCGATATAACCGATCTAAGAGTGGATGGTTAGATTCCATAATATTTGAGGATTGATTTTTTTCACTGTTGTTGCCTAAATTGAAAAAGGTGGGTGGGCCAAAAATCCTTATAGGTGATAACCTACACCCTATTCAGGGAAATCTTTTTTGGAACTTGTGAGAAATTGCAACAAAACTTCAACTTGTGACCAACCTATTGGGTGAAATTTTCAGCAAGTGAAGAATTGTATATTATCATTTCTAGTAAGCAGTACAGTAATTCAACTGCAATTTCTCACAAGTTCCAAAAAAGATTTAAAGTATTGCATAGCCTACTAATCTGAATAGGAATATTTACAGTAAAACTCAAAAGAGATTACACTTATTGCTTATGAATATGAATAACAGTATTATATTATGTATCACAAAATCTCGAATGAGAACATTACATGTCTGGCCTAGTACTGACCGTATCTCCAACCCACCACAATTTAACACAGTCTTCTACCTTTGTTTTCAAATACTTGTAATTGTGAAGCTTTTCTGTGTCGCTCGTGAAGGGATGGGCGACAAAAACGTGGTCACCATCACCATCTTCACTGTTGTCGCTCTCACTCATCAGTTCCGGAACATGACGCTGTCCTGATGTCGTAGCTATAACTGGACATATCGGGTTGATGCTGCAAGATAAAAAGCATATAAGATAGAATCAAGAATTGTTAGTTCACTACTCAGTACATCGCCTTTTCACACAAAAATTATACTGTCGATGTCTGCAATTGATTACATTATAAAAGCGATATCTCAACTTTATTATACGCGTAGTATCATATATTATATTAAAAGAGTTTGGTGCCGTGTAGAGTAGATTTTGAAAAAATCGTGAAGTTTGAGTGGACTGGTTTTGATGCGGTTTGCGCCAAAAGAAAGATAAATTGAATTTCTGCAGGCTCTATTTGTTTTTCAAAAATAATCATTTTAAATGGGAGAACCAAAAACCATCTGTTGGCATGAAAATGTACTAAATTATTAAATCTACTGAGTTAGTTTGTGAAATGTCACATAGATAGAGCTCAGAAACGTTTTTCTAAAAGTAGTACAGTGACAATAAATAGTCTCACTGTACAAGATAGGATTTCATTGGTATGACTGAACTTCTGTCAGCTGCAGATAGTCAAAATAGCAACTATTTAAAACCAAGAATTTCAGAAAAATTCAAGTGAGCTGCGCTTTGCGCTGCACAGGGTGAACTCGTATAGTTTGAAAAACATTTTTGCTATGAATTTGCAGTATTTTCACTTGCATCAACTTTATACAAGTATGCTTGCATGTTAATATTAATCAGCTATTACTGTACTGTGCATGGAAAAATGCTAGGTTTTGTAAGAGGCTCAAAAAAGGGAAATCTATCTCTAGTTCAATGACTTTTAAGTTTTCACCCCAATTGGGGGGAAATACTTCTTTATAAAAAAACTAGTATTAAATTTGCAACTTTTTTTTAAATGAAGCAACACTATTTGCTGGACAATGGCAAAGCAAATGTTCAATCAGATCTTTGATAACTCACTTTCATCACTTTTTAGTAATTTTTAATACGTCTAGTAGAATAAGCAAAAAAATTGATTAATGGAATGTCTTTTAATAACCTACTAAATTTCTGTGAAAACCACATTTAAAAATCATTTAGAAAAGAGCATTTAAATGCCTACTAACAAAAGATGAGTATCTACCTTACACCGTTGCAACAGTCCTTATGTGCATTGAAAGATAGCTCCTTTTCATGAGGAATATCAAGATTGTAACTTGAATCACTTACATTGAAAATGCTTACTGTACCATCAGTATTTCCTGAAATTAGAAAATAAAATGTTTCATTCACTCATTTCAAGTATTAAAAGCGCGGAATCCAAAAAGAATGGCTGGTGGAAAACGAGCTTGTTAAAATTTTGAAATAAAATAATTACAATAAATATCCTAGAGTAAATTCATATGGCATAAATGAAAAATTGGAGACAAATTAAAGTTAACAATAGAATAAAATAAGTTTTTCTGGAAAAATATACACAACCAATTTAAATTTTACTTTTCATGTAACTATGCTTTCGAGGAACTCATAGAGTTCAATTACACATGATTTAAATGAGTGCAATTACACATGAAAAATTTGGAATCTAAATACCTATAACTTACTTGCAGGAAAATCATACATACCAGTCGCAAGCAAGGAGCCATCAGAAGTTAAATCAAAATAGATTCTTTGCTGAGTGTTGACCGATCTCAACATTGAGAACAGCGCAACTCCTGGATTTCGTACATCCCAACAAACGATCTCAGAATCTTTTCTACTGCCAGAATACAATCTATTCCCATCTGGCGAAAATATCAGTTGGGTTATACCTCCACCGTGTCCTTTGAATACGCATACACCAGTTCCACTATTTTCCGTATACAGACCTGAAATTTAAATGTACATTTCATAAACACCTACTACATCAATTTAAATGTAAATTTCATAAACACCTACTATATCAGTTCAAAACTAATCATAACATGGGAGAATCGGCATATTGTGGCTTTATCCATGATTTCTGAGGCATTGAATTATTATCCATGCAAATAAAATTTCATTTTAGTTTGATTGAAAATTGAAGAACCTCAATTTAGCCAAACACACCTGTAATAACTTTGGACAGAAGTAAGAACTTGAATGTTTTACTATGTATGAATTGATATGTAATTTAAAAATACACTGTAATTGAAATGAAAAACACACTGATTTTGTCAATTCTACATTTTAATATGTAGAATTGACAAAGTCAGTGTGTTTTTTCATTTCAATATTCATGGAACGGTTTTACAATCTCAATAGTGACTCTTTAGAATTTTTGAAAAATACTCAATATCTCCCATGAATTGCTAGGGGCGAAGTGAATTCGTATTTTAAAGCTTCGTTATTTTCAAAGTATTTAATGAATAATACAAATAGAAATTCATTTATTGGCATAAAATATTTTACAACGCATGGTCAAGATCAACAGAAAACAATAAAACTTCAGTTCATCCATTGATGACTGAATGCGGTCATTCTGAGAGTAGTTTTGAGAAAAGTACACATTAGTTTCTGTTCAATAAAATTCAAGAGGTCTGGAATTAGGAAATGATGAAGAGCTACTTTCTAATCAATGTTTTCTTTAGGTAAGGAAATGTTAACGAAATGCTGTTAACAGACTCAAGTTGTAATTTCAACAGTTTTGGGCAATTGCCTACTACTGTATTTAATTACATCATTTCATTCATCCAATATAATACGGTATGAATACCGTATTCAAAAACTGTATGCTAATTTTTAAACAATTTGATTCGTTTTAGCCACATTATTATATTGCTTTGCTTCTAAAATATAATATGCGGCTAAAAAATTATAGTCTACTATTTGAATGTTGATAACATTATGAGTTATTTTGTCAATCTCAGCGACATTTTCTGTATGTATACTCCATCATTGGAACTGATGTCATTATTACAATAATAAGATGGGAACAGCGACCAAACATACTGTATATACCCTTTTACAAAATAGTGATATATCATGCGAGGATTTCAATTATGAAAATAATAGAACATACCTATTTCTTTAGCATAAGTTCCCACTGCATAAAGACTTGAAGTGGAGTTGAAAGCCATACAAGACACTATTCCTTGTTGGCCTGTTGCCGCTGTGAATGATAACAACATCGAAATCATACTCAAATACATATTAATTAATATCGGGGGACCGAGCTCTGCTCGGGAGTATAAAGGCACAGGAATGGAATTTTTAAAGAAAAAAGTATGAAATTCAACAATTTTTTAAAGTACAGCCATTTGTCATATGCACTGAATAATCATTGCACTGCAAAACAACAATCTCAGCTTTCGAAATATTATGAATAATCGAGTTTACGATTATTCGAGAGTTACAGCTATACTCTGTTCACGGAGTCGAGAGACGGCCAAAACAAGCTGTTTGCATTTGTGTGCATATAGAAGCGATGACTAACAGCTGTTTTCGATGAATTTTATGACAAATTCCAGTTCACAATACGTTCATTCAAGGTCAGACGAGAATCACGAACTGCAGATAATAATAATATTATTTCAGTAGTTCTACTGTGAATCGGTCTAGCTGCTCCAAGCTAGACTCTCTCACGCACAGGTTTATTTACATCGTCTTTCCTTTCCCTGAACAGACTATAGTTGAGAGTGGTAACGTTTTTATCCTTTTTTCTCCTACTTCTAACACTTATGATTGATTCCATATCCAATCTCTGTAAATTCGATATTTTCAATAACTGTACACATATTTTTGGACTGGGAATTTTTGTGTTCAACTGAAGTGGAAACTCAACCTTCTTGTCGAATACATTATTTATAAAAATTCGGGGGATAAACAGTTTTGGGCTGAGCCTGTTCTTTCTTTCCCAATCATATTTAATGATTTGTGCTTGTATCAATAAATGAATTGAATAGAAAAATTATTGCATTAAATACAAAAATGAGGATATAAACGTGACCAGATCGACTCAGAACTTTATTTAGTCTACATGATATACTCATACAACGATAAAGTTTCAACTTGTAATGACTTTTAAAGGAGAACGGTCTTTATAATATGTCATTTTATTAATATTAGTTTTTTTTAATTCAACAAACATTAAACATTTCCTGTTGATTAAGTGAGTAATGAGGCTAGATTTCCGACATTTTCGGATACTTGAACGACTGACCTTTTATTTTTACGGTAGTAGATTTCATTCCTGGCATTGCAGTATCAAATACTCTCAAGGAATCACGAAATCCACAGTAGATTTTCTCCCCAGTTGAATTGAATACGGCAGAGTATGCTTTTGATATTTCATCGGCACTAAAATGAAAGAGAATTACATTTGATTGAAAATGTAAAACGTACAGTATATTCAATAATTATTGCCAACTTTTATGCCATAGAATAAAAATATTGAGATGTATGACTCAAATTCATTTCCAAGGTAAAAATCAAGGCATCAATTCCATGATAGTGAAGTATTCCATTAAAAGTTGAATCATATCTCGAACAAGACTGACTCAGATCTTTATTTAAATATTAATAAATCAGTAATGAGGTTTCAATGATAATTTATGGGTTTAATATGAGGCAGAGGCAGATTCTCTTGACAGTTATTACGACGTCAAAGAAGGAAAATTTAATCCAGAACTTACTAATTATAGGTGCGATATGAAGCTCTAAGTTCTCCTGTGAATGCATCCCAAAGGTGCACGGGCTCTTCAGAAGCAGTAGTCAAAAAACTGGAATTAATAGATCAACAATATTATATAAAATCATTTATCCGATCAGATGGAATTTGAGGCAAATGCAATTTCATCACAGGAAGATGATAAAAGTTTTCAACCTAATGTTTGAAAAAAGACATAAAATTACACGAAAAAATGGGAGTGAAGTAATCAAGTAAAACACTAAGCATGGAAATTCATGTTTATTCACATTTGATTGGAAAATTTTCCAAACAACGTAATTGAATCATTGCAAAAATTGAAGTGTATTACATTGCACCATTCGGTAGAGTTAATTTTCTTAATATACTATGAAAACAACTAATTAGGATGTAAATTTTAAATGCGACCCAGATCACATAATGAAAGTTTTTTAAATGAAATAGCCACTAGACAGACAAAATTGGAATACCATTTTATAACTTCTAGTTGAATGATACAATCCAGTCACATTAATTGAATTAATTAATTATCAAGATATGGACAGTTAAAGCGATTATTGAATAATCTATCGTCAAGTCACATGCACAACAATGTACAAGAATGAACAAGAACTGTAAAGTTGAGAATAGTAGTTGATTTTTTTATAATTAACGAACTGCTATTTTAAAATGTGAAATTTGAAAAGAAAACGTTGATTTAAGCCACAATAAAAAAGACATCAATACAAAGAAATAATGTTAATAGTTAACAGTAACAACTAGTAAAATAATTATATATTTTTTTAAAAGAATAACATTTTTACAAATTAATAGGTTATTCAATTTTTGAATTAATACTTTCAAACTCAAAAGCTACTAGGCCTATATTGAAGACAAAGGAAATACAATTACAGCAAATGGAAAATTTTAGTTACCAGCAAGAGATTGGATCCCAGGAATTCATAAGAGGGAACCAATCAAAATCATATACCAGACCTCCTTCTTCAACTTTCAAGCTTGTATTCAAATCAGGAAGTTTCGAATCGCTACTCCATGATTTCGCATCGAAAAACTCCTTTGGAGTATCATAGATTCTCAATTTATTATCAACACAGCTCGTCAATAGACATGATCCATCCGGAGACCTACAAAATGAATTCCGCCATGGAAATAGATTATCAAATTAGATAACTGAATAACGTATTTAAAAAACTTTAATGAATGTAAATTAATATACTTTGAGTGTATGATCATCATAATTAAACAAGAATAAACAATTCAGCAGTGTATTGTTCTTGCAAATTTTAGCTTTACGCGTGGTACTGAGATACGTAATGTTGTAGGGGTCAATCGTTCTAGGTGTGTGTGATTCACAAGAAAGTAACCATTTAAAGTAGAATATCGGGGTACCGAGCTCTGCTCGGGGGTAGGCCTACAAAGGCACAGGAATGGAAATTTTAAAGGAAAAAAGGAATGAAATTGAACAATTTTTAAAGTACAGCCATCAGTCTTATGCACTGATTCATCATTGCACTATAAAAAAAGTAATCTGAGCTTTCGAAATATTATGAATAATCGAGTTTGAATGCATATCATTTGAAAAATCGCACATGTGGTAACATTTTGCTTCATATAGTAGTAGTAGTAGTAATAATAGTAGTAATAATACTCCATTATTTTCATTAAAAAATATTTTACCACTATTATTATTTCTATATGCTTCATATAGAAATAATAATATGGGTTGATAACTATTTTTAGGTCAGCTGTTTAGATGAACTCTTGACGATTTTTTTTTCAAATAAATAAAAACAGATCACATGGCTAACTTCATGCCTCAAATTTTAAAATAACAATACAATATGGAATATTTTCAAAATTTCAAATTCCTTTTAATTATCTATAGATAAATTAAAATCAGAAAAAAAGGGGAATAGGAGCAGCTTATGTGTTTCGATATTTTTCTCAATTCTAGTATAGCAGGATGCAATTAACTTGTCATAAGTCAGCTGATCGACGAGCATATGATCACAATACTTAACCTACAAATGCTGAATCTCGCAGATTATTGAAAAGGTCTTTTAAAAAGTTATTCTATGAAATGTCTTCTTCAAAAAGGTCTTTTAAAGACTTTAAAGGTCTTAAGACTTTCAAGCCTTTTGATTATTGTGTCGAAATCACTGTTTAATTATTACTGGATCAGCTGAGTTATGACATGTTAATTTGAATCCTGCTGTAATATGGAACCCATTTACCAACAACATCAAGAACCGACGGAAAATTGTTTCTTCCTGTCAGCTGATTCTCTGTCACTGTCTCAGCAGCAGAAATAATAATCTTGTCTCACTCACACACCCACTCGCTCTCACTCTTTCTCATCATTTACAGCCGACGGAAATTTCTTTCTTCTGTCAGCTGATTCTTAAAGGATCAATTCTCCTTTTTAGGTCCTTTTGAAGGAGTTATCCCAGGGATGAGACCCGTCGCAAATTAAATTTTGTATCACAAACCTCCTATCTTTCAAATTTCCTCAAAATCGTTAGAGCCGTTTTCGAGATCCGTTACACATACAAACATATAACCATATATATAAACGTATAAACATATATATAAACATACAGAAATTGCTCGTTTAATATAATAGGATAAATGAAAGTTAAAGATGTAGCTCATAAGTGGTTATATTTCCAAGTGTTCGCCACCGATCGAAATAAACATAACAGCTCTAACCACTAAGCCATCCAATTGCATTACCAACATAGTTCCCATAGTTCTATTATCAGTATAGAGCCCTTAATAACCTTGGAAAAACATAAAAACAGGCACTACGCAGTTTACTCCTTCGGTCGCTATTTTTAAAGCTAGAAATATGGGGATGGCTTTAAATTAAAGATAAACATTGCTAGAATTTTTACTGTACCTAAAATTCTAAATATCACTCATAAATTTATTTCAATTGCAGGTTGGAATGAGTGAATTTTGCTCAATTTTCATCGACTTATACTTTACTGCCAATTTCAAAGTTATAAAATAGAATTTTCAATGTAATACAAAAATTTTACAGATTTTTCAGAAACATTTGGTACCGCTTTCATGATTATCAATTTGAAAATAGCGTCCGAAGGAGTACACTCATTTTGACCCCTCTTCTCCCGCGCACGTAAAAATGATCTCGTTTTTATAAGTTCAGGCTCATGAAGGGCTCTTAAGATCTAAGAATAATAAGTTATTGATTCAAAAATAACATCTCAATGATTCACGTTTTTTAGGTAAAATTTGCAAAAACACCATGATATTGACAACGAATTCAACTATAAATCCGTAGAATATTTCTTCAACTTTTTATTTGCAACAATTCTGCTTTTCTTGTAATAACAAATTCACCAAACTGAATTATACAAGATTATCAATAGAAGCCAGAATCCTCCAGCCAATTTTTCAGTAGATTGATCTTTTTCAGAACAACATAGAATTTTACATCTAATTAGCATGCCGCTCATCCACTAGAACAGATTTGCAGAGATCCTACACTTTACGTCTATCAAATTTCAGAGAAAATAATGCCGCACTTACAGTTATAGTTAATCAAACAAGTTGACACTTGGCCTGGTGCTCAAGAACCACTTACTAGAACCGTTTTTGTCAGAAAACGACCGATCATCTGAAATGCTAACATTGAATCAAATGGTTAGATGTTCGGACATCGGACGCTTTCTGAAAAAAAACGGTTCTAGTGAGTGGTTCTTGAGCACCAGGCCGAGTGTCAACTTGTTTTATTCAAACTGTAATATCCAAGTGGAAATAATTTCAGTATATGCATATTCATTTAATTTGGCGGATGGCGAATAAATTTCATTAGATGGATACTATTTCTTGCCAACGGACTCTACGGTCATCAGCAACGTCAAGAAAGCATAAATACTTTGCAAAACACTTAATTGAAATGTAGTTGATTGGGCCAGGGTTCGAGCCTGGTTGACGGAAAGGATTTTGACAAATACGGCCACTCCCGTCTTTCGGAGGAGACGTTAAGCCGTCGGTCCCGACTGCCTAAAAAAGTAGTCGTCATATCTCATCATCACCCCACTCATTACCCACGCACAAGCCTAGAGCTCATGTGGGCATCATCCTCGGAAAAAAAAGAGAAAAAAAATTAAGTGTTTTGCAAAATATTGATGTTTTCTTGATGTTGCTGATGACCGTAGTCATATGGCAAAAAAATAATATCTCTCTACCTATCTATCCATCTAATGAAAGTTATTCGCCATACGACAAATTAAATGAATGTACCTGCTGAACGCTATACCAAACGTTATCAGTACCTACTCACTACATTTTTATTGTGTAGATTAGCTTTCTTTATTCAAATATTAATAATTATATAGATTTAGAAATAAGTTGAAATCTTACCATTTACAACCTTTCAGGTACCGCTCATTATTATGCTGGAATTTGTAGCTTTCATAATCACCAGTTACGAGAACAATGTTTTCAAATTTATATTCTGCCAGAGGCTTGGTAAGGTTGGTATGTGACATATCCAGAGATTCAGATTCCGAAGAAGCGATGAGCCCATCTTGAGCAATACTCATTTCAGTTACATCATGTTGATGATTTTCCTCCAATTTATCTTCAAGCACAGGTTTCAGGATTCTGTCTTCCAAAATATTGGTAACCATTTCTTTAGTTTGAATTTTCTCCAAAACCCCATCTTCCAATATACCAGAAATCATTTCTTTGACTTCCTTCTCCTCCATTTTGTATCGTATTATGAAGTTCAAATATCCAAAAAAACGATTTTATCTTGGAACCGGCATTTCTTGAAACTCTCTAAGTAGCCTTCAACACAAGAAATAAAAAATATTTAAAAACCACTGCAGATACAAACTTTCAACTAGTTTTATTGAATTTCTTAGCCAAATTTACTCTATATACGTTTGTTTTTTTACCCTTTTACACTCACCACAAAGTTTTAAAATTTTAGATTCTTACTCACACCTAACAAGATTTGTCCTATTTTTGCTCAAAAAATCACATTTATTCACAAATTTTGACACGGAAAATCATTTTAGTCCTCTGAATTTGGTTTCATCTAGAAGCTGAAAGAAAATGAAAGTTTTCTATGTTGTGGAAAATTATAGTAATATTTATGAAAAATTAAATTAATTAAAATTTCCGGAGACACAGGCTGCTTACAGTGACCTCGCTATATATCCTGGAGACAATAAACTTGCCAAAGAAATCAACCCCTACACTGAGGAGAGATAAGCACCAATACAGGACAAGGAACAGCAAGGATATGGATCTTCCACAGCACAGATTGAAAAAATATGAGGACTCCCCAGCTTATGCAGGAGCTTTACTTTTCAATCTGCTACCAACTACACTGAAGGCCCTGGAGGACAATGGGATCTTTGCTGATGCACTCAAGCGATACTTGACAGATCGAACGTACTATACCCTCGGAGAATACATTGAAGACCACACTTTTCAACACTTGCCAGGTCGAGCAGCTGACCGCATCTGACCTCTTCAAATAAGAGGAAAATAGACGATTCCCCAGTCGCTGATTGCGGAGAAGACGGAACAAGTAACAAGTAAGTAACAAGTAAGGTATAGTAATTGTAAAAATTAAGGAAACGTATTATAATTGATGGTAATTATAAGAGAAACCTGCAACATACTACGTTTTGAAGCATGTAGATAATAATCATCAATACCGGTAGACTATTAAAATCAATGCAGAAAGTTGTCAAAAAATTTCACCCAGCTCGGATTCGAACTCGCGAACTCTGCGTGGAAAGCGCGCTATCAATTACAACAATTTGGAATGGATTTCAAGTTTGATAGGTTGGGTTGAGTTAGGTTAGGTTATGTTTTACTGACCTATTTAACTATTATTAATTGTTGTACTATTGTTTGGCATTAATGTTTGGACTGGATCGGACGGAATGGATGTCAAGTATGATAGCTTAGGTGAGGTTAGGTTTTACTAACCTATTCAACTATTGAAATATTTAAATAGGCCTATGTCCTTCCTTGGGTTGGGAAGGGCAATTGGGTTGGGCTTTGTAACCCTTTAGCCACCGCGACCGCTATTCGATCTTTTGTGGCATCCCTCTTGGCTTATGCCATGTTCCATACACCAAGGCGAGCGGAGAATTTACGCAGAGCCTTGAAGTCCAGTTCTCTTGCCTCCTCTGGTAGGAGGGCTGCCTTTCCAAGAAGTCTCCTCCTCAGTTGCAACAGTGCTGGACATTCCAGCAGCAAATGCTGCTGATTAGCTATGGACCCACCCTTCCAAAGCTGTTCAACTTCTATCAGGGATGGGTCTGTACACCTCAGATTCCATTGCGGATTCTTCAGTTGTAGTGCCTTCCTCTGCATGTGTACTGCCCCGGCAGGTTTGAGTCAGCACAACTCTGAAACCTGTTCCCACGAGTAGCTGGAGACTTGATTCAGTCACCCTGGGCAGAGCTCCGCGTTCACCCAGGGAAGGCTTCTTGAAACTGGAGGTCGCCTGGTATCCAGAGTTCGCATACTCGATGTCAGGCACTCCCCTGGTCCTACTTCAGGTGTTCCTACTTGAACACCCTACTTAAGCTGGGACGCAACGGTGTTAGTTGCCAACCAGCCTACATCTACCACTTGCATCAGGAACCCGGAGGATTGCCACACCCCGGACAGAATAAATTCTGCCCCCCTGCGGGGATGTCCTTCCTTGGTATACAGACAATCTTTATGCAAAATTTTAGCTTTATCAGTCAAGTATTCTAGGCGTGATGGATGTTCAGACAGACAGATAGATACCAAGTCATTTTTATAATAGTATAGATAGAAATAATTACCTCCATCCCTCCAATGATTACGAAAATACCAGAAGAAAATTTTTTTAAAACTTAAAATTGTGAGTACAAAATATTTTCACACACAAAACTTTTATACTTCTTATCAATGTGCTTTATGCTAATTATTTAACCAGTTTAACCTCAAAATTCAATAATTTCAAACGCGGAACGAAAACACTGCATTCACAACACTGCTACCTTGATTTCTATAGCAATGCAATTTTTAATAATACGGTATTCTGGTATTATGAAGAAAATTATTCATATGATTAGATGTATATTGTATGTAAATTAGAAACGAGTCATCTTTCAACATTTTTTTGTTTTCATCTTGTCTGAAGCTTGAAGCTTTCTGAATTTCAGAAACTTCAGTGTGAGTGAGATGACCTCTCTAAGGATCTTTCCTGTCTATTATCTTCCTTAGCAACGGAGTGACGGAGAAAAACATAACCTCCAAAGCAACTTAAGCTTGAGACGAGATATAAAAAGTTTTTGTAATTTTTGTTTGTAACTTAGTAGGATGCATGACGCGTGACAATTTTATTTCTGATAAATATATTAGTTATTTAAGAAAAAACCACTAAATACGCAATTATTGTATTGGCGATGCCAGAGAGTTTAAGGAAATGGCGTTGAATTTTATATTGAGTTTTCAGAGCAAATGTGCAAAACTATTGCTATTTTTCAGTATCAACATCATATTACATCAGTCTGGAAATGCATCTGAAAGAGGATTCATCACTTACTGTCCTTGTATGGGTAAGTAAAGCCTCGGAAATCGTTTAATCTGTATTTAGCCTAAATTGGTTGATATCTTCAATAAAATAAAACTTGGATACCGGTACCGTACCTTTGTTATGAATTTTTTGCTTTTTCAGTAGGTAAAGTAAACTTACGCCAATAATGTAAAGAGAAATGGGACAACTCAATGGGAAACCTTTTTTTTGAAGACCATTAGAGTAGTTTTTTGAAATTAATAGTAGTTTCCATAATTTCCATTTTTTGATCTACGCCCAGTAGTCCTGGTGGGATCGCGTCCGAGACACCAACACTTTAGTGATAACATTAAGAAGAAGCCCCGTATTGGGCTTTGTCAGAAAACTAAAACAAATATAAACATTTGGCCACTTGAAACTATTAAGAGGCCACCGGCAGCACCTCCAACAGGTCGTCCAAAAAGAATTCATCCAGCCTGTAATACTGCGTTTCACCAGCCACTGAGACAAACCACTCCTGAAGGCACTGTACGAGGCACTCCTCAAAGTTGCTGGCATAAAAATAGCAGTCAATGACAGATTGACAGGCGGAGTGCTTTGTCTGGCACTTTACGAGTGTGCAGTCGGGTTGTATAAATGGGTCTTTATAGTGGTGTTGATGGTTTACAAACTTTATCACATTTTTTATAAATAATTATTATGGTTTTTTCCAGGACGATTTGGTAACCAAGCCGATCATTTTCTTGGCGCTCTTGCATTTGCTAAAGGACTGAACAGAACTCTTGTATTACCGCCTTGGGTTGAATATCGTTTTGGAGAACCAAAGTCGGTCAGTATTAACGTTCACCATGATAACTAGAATACAAAATTGTGTTCACACGCATCTCATTTCTATATGCTATTCAGATTCAAACTAGCTTATGACGTGAAGTGATCCACATCCCTTTTTCACTAAAAAAAACTATTTTCAATCCACTACAACCACTCCGTGGTCAATAGTATATTAACTTCAATTTCATGTAGTTTTGAAACTATCAAACTGCTATTTATTTTTTTATCTCAAAACGCTCCATTATGTCATAGTGTGCATACCTGAACAGCGATGATGCTTTCTTGAATATTCCATTGTTCTGTGATCGATTGATGAGAAATCAAAGTTATAGGATTCAATTTGCATCAGACCATAACCATAAAATGATTGGTCGCAGTGGCTTGAAGAATATTTACCGTGCTTCAGGTTCAGGAGAAAACGACATGGAAAGTTCCTCAATTCAATATAACTTTATTTTATAGACTTTACTATAAGAGTACTTTCTCCTGTTATTTTAATCTTCAATGAAACATATTGGGATGGATCCTTCAGTTAAAGTTTTGGTTATATTGTTCTAATACTAATGCTGCAATACGGGATCGATGGCGTCAATACATAAATACATACAAATCAAAATATAATGTGCTTGATTATCGTCAATCGTTCCTATACTAAGACCTTGGATACAAAAAACAAATAGTAACGATATTCACTATTAGTATTCTGATATTAGAACTTGCATTCACTGAAACTGCGTGTAAGAAATAAGTCTTACACTCTACAGCATATGTAATATTTCAGATAGTTGAATTATAAATACAATAAGGATTTTATCAAGTACTATTAATAATAATAATGGGAAAATAATTTTTGTTCTCAGATTCAAGTACCTTTCAATACCTACTTCAGTGTGGATGCACTTATGAAGTACCATGATGTTATTACAATGGAAGAATTTATGGCAAACATAGCGAATGATATATGGCCAGCTGAGAAACGAATATGTGAGTACTACAATTAAATATCTTAAATTGAAATATAAGTAGGGATATATATATTATTTTTCATAGGCCTATTTTATGAACACCGTAGTTACCAAAACATTTGGTTGCTAGTAAAAAAGCTGATAATGAATATAGTCAAAAGTCAGTCATTGGAAAAAGAGTGAACCAAAAAGCTTATGACTTGATATTTATGATCACTCTTATTTATCTATTTATTCAAGAAATACAATAGACTCATATGATGAAAACAGAGACACAAAATCCAAAACGTCTTCTACTCCTAATTTTGTTGAATGATTCAGTTTTGTTTGGTGGAGCTCAGTTTCTGCTTGCAAATGTCGGTGGGCTCATTTCAGCCGAGGAATTCAGGTTCATTCTCATCTACTGTTCGTATGTAGAAAAAAAATGTTCACTTATTTCTACCTGTCTTTTCTAGCATTCTGTTACACTTCTCGTGGTGATACAAGTAGCTGTAATGCCAAAGAAGGAAATCCATTCGGTCCTTTTTGGGATACATTCAAGATTGATTTTGTTGATTCCGAATTTTACGGTCCTCTTAACTATGATGTTCACCACCATCACATGGGCAAGAAATGGAACGAGAAATATCCCGTTGCTGAATGGCCTGGTAAGTTGTTCTGAGTAACCTATTGTCAGCCAATTATTGGATAGTTTGGCTGATTCTAATATAGAAAAAAGTTTATTAATCAAGTGGGACAGTGATTACTTAACTGGTACTGTGATACTTACGGATAGCATTCGAATTTAATAAGATCAGGTGACACTTATGAGTTTGAAGGATCACTTGATATTTAGATATTAAAGAAAACTATTTTCGAACTAATATATGTATTCTTGTCGAACAAGACACGGTGTATCATGCGGCTACAATGACGAAGATTAGACATCTGACAGAAAGCTTGAAGCTGTGAAGTTCAAAGGAAAAAGGAGGTCCTATTTGAATATTATTGTTCAGTAATGAATATAACTCGTTATATTTATTGTGCACATGAATTATCAGTTTCCCATTCAAGGTTAATAATGTTTGCCGCTATACAAGGTGACCACGAGAAACATTTACATTTTGGATGGGATCGTACTCAGAAGTGGTGAGTCATGGTATGGTGAGGGAGCTTTCAATCGCCTTCCAAAGAACGGCCATTTTTGAACCGTTTCAGCAAGATGGAGCAACTGCTTATACTGCCAGAATTTCAAAGAAACTGCGGCAGAACGTGTTTCCAGGTCACCTGATTTCAAGATTTGGAGATGTGCACTGGCATCCTCGATCTCCGGACCTTAACATGTGTGATTTTTATTTGTGGGGACATTTGAAAGAGCAAGTTTATTGACACAAACCCCGTACTTTAGATGACTTGAAAGCGGCGATGCGTACTGAGGTGGCGTTGATCACTGAGGATACACTGGAACGAGTACTATCTGGGTAGTGTCGGAGTCCCAGATAGTAGTGTAGGCTCAGCCTTAAGTAGCCTACTTCTTTATGGCTCAAGGAAAATGAACTTTCCCTCAATTTATGGTAATAGCTGAAACTGTTATACAGTAGTATTATTTATTATTATACGTATCTGATAGAATTCATACAGATCTACATCTATAATAAATCCTCTTCCATTTATTGACGTTTAATTAAGAACAGTTTCATTGATGAAAGTTTTGGGGGTAAACGAGTGTCAAAATTACAGCTCTAAACTTTCATTGAAAATTTCATGAAAATATTCACAGTGCTTACTTGAAAAATATTCATTATCTTTATTTGTATAGTAACTGAATCAACTTTATGACAACATTATTGTTACAAATCATCACGACACAGTATTGGAATCATAAAAATGCCCTTACATTGCAGTACTGGCCTTCACTGGTGCCCCTGGCAGTTTTCCTGTACAAAAAGAAAACCGAGAGCTCCAGAAATACTTGGTATGGAATGAAAGCATCAAAGCAAAAGCTGATAAATTCATAAGAAATATTCTCCCGGTTGGTGGATTTGTCGGCATACACTTGAGAAACGGCATCGATTGGGTAAGAATTTTTCATTATTTCGATTTTCAACAGCACTTCAATTTTTAGAAACATTGTTCATCCTATTACTCTCACTTATCAGATGATTTCCATGAAAAAGTTTGTTAAACTTAAGTAAATGGTTATTGGAGTAACATGTGCTCAAATTTAAATGGGAATAATATTGCTCCTTTATACCGAAATTGTTTATTATCTCAACACAATCTCAATCCTCTTTCTGGAGGTTCCCGTTGTTCTCAGATTATCACACTTTGAGAAAACCTTTTCAACTCTTTTTTACCAGTTCTCAGCTTTTTACTTTCAGTTTTATGTTTCTCTTTTAAATTCCTTTCTCATTTGATTCATCTCCTGAATCATTTCATTTTTGTATTCTAATCAAAGTTCTATTTTCCTTTTCATTTATTCTTTATATACAGTCATATAGTCAAAAATTGCTGAAAATAGGTGCACGGTAATAATGTAACTACCCTACCCTATACCTATTCGACACCGTGGACCCTCTGACGCTGTCTGAGATAAACACAACTATGAATGTTGCAGGAGTCTCCTACATTCTATGATCCTTTCTCCTTTTCTAAATTGCTGAATAAATTCTAATCGATTTCTGTATGGAATTTTCGCAGGTGAGAGCGTGTGAGCATGTCAATCACAGTCCAAACCTGTTTGCTGCGCCTCAGTGTCTCGGTTACCTGAATGAGTATGGAAAAGCAACTCAAGAAATGTGTTTTCCAGATAAGAGTATCATTATAAAGCAAATGAAGCGTATCATAAATCATCTGAAAGATATAAAATCAATTTTCGTTGCATCTGATAATAATTACATGATCAAAGAGCTGAGTGAAGCCTTCAAAAGGATGGAGGTACAGTACTGTATTTCAAGTAGAATAGATTTGTATTTTTCAGGCTAAGGCCACATTACAAGGAGCTTTGCTTGGTGCTGAGGTAGGTGAGTAACGAAGCTCTTACCTTTCTCGTAGTGTGGCCATCTGCAATTGTACGCAATGCGTTATTACTAGGATCAGTCACTATGCGAGTCACTTAGCTCTTAGCACCAAGCAATGCTCCTTGTAATGTGGCCTTAGCCTTAATGAATACCGTATAAAATGTTTCTTTTTTCTCTTTTCACACGAAATTAAATCACAACTGTTTTCAATATAGAATGTCACTTCTACTTCTACAAAGTAATCAAAAAGCACTTTTTCATAATTGTAATATAACGAGCTACATTTTTGTTTCAGCCGAATTTATTTCAATTACTACATCTTGAAATACATTATCACAATAGTTTCCAAAATGTATTCCGTTCAAGTCACCAGTTATACAAAATAAATTTAAATTCAATTATGTTCAGCGTACCTTCTGAATAAATTTGGGTAGAGGCTCACTCGGAATAAATAATCTCCTATTTTGTTTAAATTCCAGAAGTGATTACTTGATATTATTAAATCAAGTTGGTAGCAAAGTTTATTTTTTCGGTATCGTGTCGGCGTTGTGTCAAGTATGAAAACAGCCATTAGAGTTGTTCCAATCAGCAAAACTTAACAAGGGCACTTAATATTTGAACCATTAATAAATTGCTATATACTATCCAAATCAAGTTTTGGATCTTTCTTCTGAATTGAATTTCCTCCTTTAAATAATGCTCTTAACAGTTGAATTCATAAATTTGTGTTCATATACTAAAGATGAAAACTGAATTTCAATTCTACACTTATTTACAGATTACAGTGCACCGATCTGAAGAAAACAGTCCTCATCTGGATCTGGCTATTCTCGGACAGGCAAACTATTTCATCGGCAATTGTATTTCATCGTTTACGGCGTTTGTTAAACGGAGTAGAGATGTAAGAGGCCTTCCTTCCGCATTTTGGGCGTTTCCACCATCCAAATTCTCCGGCAGTGCAAAGTCGCATCACGATGAACTCTGAGTGTGAAAGTCTCACTAGATACTGGTATTCGCTATTTTTTTATAGTTATAGAATGGTACTTCCTTGCTGCTTATTTTGCTTCGTAGCGGAATAGAGCCTTTTGCTGATATGAGCAAATACAGGGCCATGGCTGAGCAAATACAAGTTTATTGAACACGCGAAGAACTAGGATAGGAGTCTAATTTTGCTGGAATTATTGCTTTATAATTCAGCTACTGATGTTTAAAACACATCCTTTTTCATTTCATGATGCAATTCATCAAATTCACCATTTAAGTAATATATACTTGGAACTGGCAAGTTCTTTTCAAGCATCACCACTTGATAACGAGATTACGAAATGAAATTTAACAAGGAATTCTGACAGTAATCTAAGATCACTGAAATAACCCACTTTATGGCCAGAACATTTAATGCTAGTAGAATTCAATGTGGATTCCATTTGATGCCCTTCATATGATGATTTCTTTTCAGTAAAGTGAATAGGAAGCGACTTATTTCTTGGCCACTTCGAAGTACCCTTTACCCCTTTATTCTCTTTTAATACCTCCTAAAAAAATATTGTTTACATTGAAAAGATGATCAACTGAGGGAAGGATTGTAACGGCGGTTGAAAAATTGACACGATATTTTCGTGAAAATTTGAATAAAATTAGCTCAAACAAAAAAATTGGCAGGCCAACAAATAAATCCCATGTTGAAGTGTAGCAGCATTAGAACAATCTTTTAGAATTTCTCTCTCAATTTATGTAGCCTACTAGTTTATTCAACTTGAAATGAAAATTCTCTTCAACTTATAACTTGAAAATGAAATCAGAAATTATGTACAGTAGCTGTTCCGATACAGTATACACCAATAAATTGTAATTTGGTTGTTAATCAATTTTCTTTTCACTGATACATCAAGTTGAAAGAAATATACACTTTGAAATAGTAATTATACACCAGTGGTGTAGCCATAATGACAACAGTAGCCTATTTATATTGAATAACTTCTACCATTTCCTTGCAAATTAATTGTATAAGTTACTCTACATGTAACTTATTCCTGATAATTTAATACAATATTCAAGACTGATGTTTGTTAGGTAATAAATTGTAGAATGTGAAGAAGTATGTTGCTTCTTTCCAATGCATTGTAATGTGTAAAGACAATAAAATTAAATAAGAGATCAATAAAATATAGGTTTTCAATTAACCAAGTCCCAGTTACAGTATTCTCAGTTAGATTTAAGTTTTCATTCTTTTATACCGTACTTATTTAGTTATTAGCATTATCATCAATCTTGATCACCTAACACCAAAAATTATGTAGTCTACCTTGTGATTTGTGATTGGTCAGTGCATAAATTTAGACTGCAGATTCACATTTCAATAGCAATACAAATTGTATACACTATTGTCGTACCGTATATAATACAGTATTGGTACTTACCAAAACAAGAATTTTATCAAGTATTAAAATCTTTTAATTTCGCTTGTATAGTATAAGTGAAATTAAATACTTTACAAGGATAGAAGGAAATGGAATTTGCAACTATTCAATTGCTTTTTAAATCATGATAATTTATTTATTTTACAGCATTATTATTAATATTAGGAATTTCGTATTGTTAATTAGGATATGGTATTGTCATTGGTAAAATCATTTGCTCGCTATCACATATCAAGTTAATTAAAAAGCTTCAAAAATAAGAAAATAGGCAGGCATATTAATAGCCTAATATTATTTTAATTATTTAAAACATTTCGAATTCCTAGATTCTAGCTAGAATAATCGATAGATCAAGCGCTTGAATGAATCAAGCAAAGAGTTTTTGGTGGGTATTTCATCCTCAGACAGATAGATATATATTTGCAAAAA